>JASKON010000009.1:15852500-17052500 GCA_036010255.1 Myotis pilosus
GTGCTCCCCCGCTTGGCATGGCTTGACGGGGGAACTCAGGTCGTGCCTCCTGGCCTGGGCCAGGGGACCTCAAGGTGCACTCCCTGCCTGGGTTGGGGGACCTCAGGCCATGTGCCCCACCCAGCCACCTGGGGGGGGGGCTTGATTGGGGTGGGGGCTGCTGGTCTGGATCTAACCTAATGGGGGTGGGGCTGGCCAGGTCTGGGTCTTATGAAATTTCAAGGAGCATGTGGGTGGGCGGGGACTTGACTCTGGTTCTTGTGGTGCACCCCAGACTCTGACAGGAGGAAGATTTTCATATACATTTTACTGATTTTCTTTCATCTCTTACACTTCTATTATAGAGAAAGGGAAAATAACAATATTAAAATATTTCATCTAATTAATTCCCTTTTAATGTGCACAAATTTAATGTGCACAAAGCTTTAAGCAAAGCTTAAAGCAAGTGCTGGGAATACATAGTGGAGGCAGTGAAATAAATTCTTGATATTTGCAAGATCAAAGATGTCACCAAGCAAAAGAAGATATTGGAGATAGGTTTAGAATGGTGAAGATAGTTTAATTCTATAATGGACTGGATGTTAGAGTAGAGAAAAATAATTTATCCAGGGCCCAGAGCCATTGCTATTGCTACAGAGGCTGGTGGGGATGGCTGTCTGGCTCTGTACTCTCAACCGATGATGGTAGAAAGGTTCTACCAGGATTTCACCCCCTAACCTCTTCTAACCTCTACTATTTATTTTGGGCATTCTTTTATTTATTCATCATATATAGAGCATTATGTGCTATTTACTGAGGAGAAAAAAATTGTTTGTAAAATCCCAGTCATGATCTCAAGGATCTCACATTATAGGGAAAGGACTTGATAAAAGAGAACGAGAGAGAGAGAGAGAGAGAGAGAGAGAGAGAGAGAGAGAGAGAGAGAGAGACTGTAATGCTAGTGATTTGAGAGAGACAGGAGCTTGTGGGAAGCCAGAAGAGGGTGGCTTATACTCCACTCTTGGGAAATCAGACAAGGCTTGTTTGTTTGTTTGTTTGTTTATTGCTGACACTATCTGGATGTTCCCCATTTGAAAGAGGTGATGTTTAATCTGGTGGCTTTTTACAACTTTTACTGCTACCACTTGGATCCCATACCTCCAGTTTGGTCTTTCTACTTCCACCCTTATACCACATTCAGTCCTTTCTCAATGCCAAAGGGATTTTATTGAAGTGTAAGTCAGATCATGTCACTATTGTGCTTTAAACCCTGAAATGGTTTCTCATATTACACAGAATAAAAGTCAAAGTCCTACTCTTGTACACAGCCCTGAGTGATTTTAGCTTCTATTCCAGCCGTGGGCAAGCAAACTATGGCCCGCAGGCTGGATCCGGCCCGGCCCGTTTGAAATGAATAAAACTAAAAAAAAAAAAAATGAAAAAAAAACAACAACAAAAAAAAACGTACCCTTTTATGTAATGATGTTTACTTTGAATTTATATTAGTTCACACAAACACTCCATCCATGCTTTTGTTCCGGCCCTCCGGTCCAGTTTAAGAACCCATTGTGGCCCTCGAGTCAAAAAGTTTGCCCACCCCTGCTCTTTTCCCTCTTCAACTTCAATTCCTACTTCACTTCCACATTAGTCCTGACTGTTCTTCTAATCTCCCTCAAGGCTATCACACTTGACTATTTTCTCTACCAAGAATGCTTTTTACTCAGATATCTGTAAGAGCTTGCTCCCCCAATTTATTCAGTATTGACTAAAATATCACCAAGATGGTCTTCCCTGGCCACTACACCTAAAACCACAGCCCTACTTTATACACACACACACACATATAAAAGAGAAACATGCAAATTGGTGTCACTCTGCTACACCCACAAGCCATGCCCACCAGTCAATCAGGAGCAAGTATGTAAATTAACCCATCCAAGATGGCAGCCGGCCAAGGAGCTGGAGCAAGCAGGATGCTTGGGTTGCCCCCAGCACTGGAGGAAGCCAAGCTTCTGGCCTGCCCTGGCCAGTCCTGACCTCCACTCAAGGCTACAAAGTTTCAATTATAGACGATAAATCAACCCCAGATACCTACTTCCCTCTGCTCAATGAGGCGCTGAAAACAAAAAAGAAAAAAGGAAGGAGCTGAGAGCTTTTGTCACTGGGGGCCTTGACCAGCCTGCAAACAGCCCTCAGCCTCTCACTGAGGCTGACCACACCCTCATAGGGTGAGGGTCCCCACTGGGGGCTTAGCCAGACTGAAAACAGCCATCAGCCTCTTACCCAGGCTGGCCAGGTATCCCAGCAGGGACCCCCACCCTGAAGGGTGTGTGTCCAGGTTGAAAACAGACCTCAGCCCCTCACCCAGGCTGGCCACACCTCCCAGTGGGGACCCTCACTCCATGGGGGTGTGGCTGGCCTTCAAACCACCACAGGACCCTCACCCAGGCTGCCCCACGCCCCAAGGGAATCCCCATCCTGATCTGGGGCACCCTTCAGGGCAAACCAGCCAGCCCCCACCCGTGCACCAGGCCTCTATCTATACTAATGAAAGGGAAATATGCTAATTAGACTGGGAGACTTTCCAGGAGACCTTCCAGATATTCTTCTGGACAAAGCCATGGTGGTGGGGCCGAGGTAGAGGTGATTAGAGGCCAAGAGGGGAGGGAAGTTGTGGGTGATCAGGCTGGTGGGGGACAGGGCCATTGGGGGTAAGCAGACTAACACAGGGAAAGTAGGAGCAAGCAGGCTGTCAGTGGGGATAAGTTGGAGATAATCAGGACAGTGGGTGGGGCACTTTGGAGTGAGCAGGCCAGCAGGGGGGCAGTTGGGAGCAAGCAGGCCAGTGGGGAGGGAATGTAGGGGCGAGCAGGCCAGCAGGGGTGGAAGTTGGGGTTGAGCAGGCTGGCAAGGGAGGCAGTTAGGGTTGAGAAGACCAGCAGACAGAATGGTTAGGGGCAATCAGACAGGCAGGCAGGCAGGTGAGTGGTTAAGAGCCAGCAGTCCCGGATTGTGAGAGGGATGTCCGACTGCCGATTTAGGCCTGATCTCTGTAAACCAGCAGTAGGACATCCTTTGAGGGGTCCTAGATTGTAGAGGGTGCAGGTCGGGCTGAGGAACACCCCTCCCCCATGCATGAATTTCGTGCACCAGGCCACTAGTATATATATACACACACACACACACACACACACACACTAGTGGCCCAGTGCATAAAATTCATGCGTGGATAGGGTCCCTAGGCCTGGCTGGCAATCAGGGCTGATTGGGGCCTTCCGGCTGCTGACCAGGGCCTTCCTTCACTCTGCAATGCCTCCTTGTGGTCAGCACACGTCATAGCAAGCAATCAAACTCCCAGTCTCCAGGTCAAACTCCAGAGAGGGCACATCGCATATTAGCCTTTTATATTTATAGATCCCTATCCTAGTTCACTTCATAGCATGTATCACTAACATAAACATATATGTTTTTCATATTTGGGGCTTATGTTTTCCCCTATAGAATGTAAACTCTGTGATGATGTTCTTACTATTGAGTTCACCATGTACCCACAGAGTCTGACCAATAGTAGATGTTCAGTAATTATTTGTTAAATGAATGAATGAATGGATTGGAGGCCTTATGGAACTGGTGGAGACACTCAAATATAAGTAGGGAGGTTGTAAAAGGCATTCTAAGCTGTAGGAATAGAATTTATAAAGACTCAAAAGTGAAACAGATATTTCAGCCTGGCTAGAGTAAATTAATGTGAAAGCAAGCGAGAGCAATGAGACAAGGACAAATTAAGGATTTTGTAAGCCACAGAAAGGATTATAGACTTAATCTTAAAGGCAATTTTGAGCCACTGAAATGTTATGAGTAGGAAGAGACAAGGTTAGTTTATCCTTTGGTAATGCCTATAAGCCCTGGACTGGTCTTTCCCTTTACTGAGAACATTAATTACTAATAGCCATATTGATAAGCAAATGGTTGTTATTGAGAAAAACAAAATTTTGGACTCAGTTCCCTCATGTGTTAAAGAAAGACAATTAAAATATTTATCCCATGCAGTTGTCATTAACATTGAAACAAATTAAGTAAAGCTCCTAGTCCAAATGTGAAGAGTTTAATAAGTGCTTGTTGACCAGGCAGCTCTTCTCCTCAGTTTTCTTTTGGTGAAGTAGTACAGTCCCACAAATGGAAGGAAATCAAAGGTTTTGGAGTCATACATATCCTGGGCTCAAATTAAAGTTCTGCCATTTCTACTACATCAAAATAAAAAGCTTCTGCACAGCAAAAGAAACCATCAACAAAACAATGAGAAAACCCACTGTGTGGGAAAACATATTTGCCAATGTCATATCTGATAAGGGCCTAATCTCCAAAATTTATAAGGAACTCATACAACTTAACAAAAGGAAGATAAAAAATCCAATCAAAAAATGGGCAAAGGACTTAAATAGACACCTTTCAAAAGAGGACATTCAGAAAGCCAAGAGACATATGAAAACATGCTAAAAGTCACTAATCATCCAAGAGATGCAAATCAAAACAACAATGAGGTACCATCTCACACCTGCCAGACTGGCTATCATCAACAAATCAACAAACGACAAGTGCTGGAGAGGATGTGGAGAAAAAGGAACACTCGTGCACTGCTGGTGGGAATGCAGACTGGTGCAGCCACTATGGAAGACAGTATGGAGTTTCCTCATAAAACTGAAAATGGAACTCCCATTTGACCTTGTGATCCCACTTCTAGGAATATATCCCAAGAAACCAGAAACACCAATCAGAAAGGATATATGCACCCCTATGTTCATAGCAGCACAATTCACCATAGCTAAGATCTGGAAACAGCCTAAGTGCCCATCTGTAGATGAATGGATCAGAAAACGGTGGTACATCTACACGATGGAATACTATGCTGCTCTAAAAAGGGAGGAACTCTTACCATTTGCAATGGCATGGATGGAACTGGAGAGCATTATGCTAAGTGAAATAAGCCAGTCAATGAAGGAAAAATACCACATGATCTCACTCATTCATGGATAATTGAGACCATTATAAACTTTTGAACAATAATAGATACAGAGGCAGAGCTGCCTCAAACAGATTGTCAAACTGCAGCGGGAAGGCCGGGGAGGGTTGAGGGGCAGGAGGTAGTGGGGTAAGAGATCAACCAAAGGACTTGTATGCATTCATATAAGCATAACCAATGGACATAAGATACTGGGGGATGGGGAGGCTAGGGGACTGTCTAGGGCAGGGGGAAAAATGGACACATATGTAATACTCTTTGTAATTAAAAAAAAAAAAGTTCTGCCATTTCTCACTGCATGGCTTTGGTAAGTTACCTCCCTTTGACCTTCAGCCTTCTCCTCTCTTACAAAGTGATGTAAATACCTAACAACTTTCAGATAATTAGCTGAGCTCACATTTTATGCTGCATTAAGGGGCTAGGCTGGGGTACAGCTAGGATGAGAACTTTATGGTGGAAACAACACACAAGCCAAGCATAGATGACACATGCAAGCTGCCTCTCACTTTGACTGTTAAGATCCTAACCCAACTACCACTCACACTTTAGTATTACTCACCCAAAACTACAGTAAATAAAGGTGGAAAGCACGAGGTTCTAAAAATGGTACACTTGGCAAAAAATAAAAATAAAAAAAAATAAACAAATTCCGATGTGAATTCAAGATTGTTACCATACAGTATTGGAATTCATCTTACACACATACACTAAGCCAGCAATGCTCAAGACTATATGCTCATTAGAATAATTGAAGGGCTTTAAAAACATAAATGTGTGGGATCCACTCCTCAAAAATGCTGATTTACTTGATCTGGAGTTAAGCTTGGGCAGGAGTATTCCCTCTGCCTTGCTATTCATCAGTCAAATTCCATATAGGTTGAAAAATAAATGTTTAAAGACTTATGCTGGACCAGCATGGTTCAGTGGAATCTTTGAAACATATATTATATGTCCCATTTTACAGATGAGGAAACTGAAACTCAAAGAACTAAAATGACTTGTCCAATATCACAAAGATAGTAGGTGGCAGTCATAATTCTACCCTAAGTCTATCTGAGTTCAAAGCCCTACAGCTTCCTATTATGAAGACTTAGGAGCCCAACCAAATGAGGGTTTATTGCTCAAGGGCAGTTACTTGAAATGGGCCACATGGAATGTACTACAAAGTATTGTAGACAGCAATGTTGAGAGCATAGCTATAAAAGTCAATAATTGCCTTGATTCATTTCTTAGTTTTACCACTTGCTAATATATGCGCAGGTTAATTAACCTGGTTTGGTCTCATAAGCTATTATAATGACAATAATAATGATATCTACTGTGCAGGGTTATGATTAAGATTAAATGACTTAATATTTATAATGAATTTAGAATAGTGTCTAGTTCAATGATGGTGAACCTATGACATGAGTGTCAGAGGTGACAAGTGAACTCATTTTTTTGGTTGATTTTTCTTTGTTAAATGGCATTTAAATATATAAAATAAATATCAAAAATATAAGTCTTTGTTTTACTATGGTTGCAAATATCAAAAAATTTCTATTTGTGACACGGCACCAGAGTTAAGTTAGGGTTTTTCAAAATGCTGACACGCCGAGCTCAAAAGGTTCACCATCACTGGTCTAGTGTCATATATATATTTAATGGCTTGGTGCACAAAATTCATGCACTGGGGGGTTGTACCTCAGCTCAGCATGCACCCTCTCCAATCTGGGTCCCCTTGAAGGATGTCCTACTGCCAGTTTACAGGGATTGGGCCTAAACCGGCAGTCGAACATCCCTCTCGCAATCCAGGACTGCTGGCTCCTAACCACTCACCTGCCTGCCAGGTTGCCCCTAATTACTCTGCCTGCTGGCCTGCTTGCCCCCAACTGCCGTCCTGCTGGCCTGTTCACTCCAAACTGCTCCTCCTGCAGTCCTGATCACCCGCAACTAACCCCCACTGACAGCCTGCTCACCTCCCACTGGCCCCCCTGCTGGTCTACTCACCCCCAACTGCTCCCCTGCCGGCCTGATAACCTCCAATGGCCCACCCCCACTGGCCTGATCACGCACAACTGCCCTCTCCTCTTGTCCTCTAACCACTTCTACCTCGGCCCTGCCACCATGGCTTCGTCCAGAAGAATGTCCTGGACCTTCTCTTGGAAGGTCCCCCAGTCTAATTAGCATATTACCCTTTTATTAGTATGAAGAGGCCTGGTGCATGGGTGGGGGTCGACTGGTTTTTCCTGAAGGGTGTCCCAGATCACGGTGGGGGTTCCCTTGGGGAGTGGGGTGGCCTGGACGAGAGACTTGTGGTGGTTTGCAGGCCGGCCATGCCCCTATGGGGGGAGGCACCCTGCTGGGGGCACATGGCCAGCTTGGGTGAGGGCCTGAGGGCTGTTTTCAAGCTGACCACACCCCATTCAGGATGGAGGTTTGTGCTGGGGTGCCTGGTCAGCCTGGGTGAGGGGCTGATGGCTGTTTGCAGGCTGGCCACAACCCCCAGTGGGAACTCTTACTCCACTGGGGTGTGGCCAGCCTGGGTAAGGGGCTGAGGCTGTTTTCAGGCTGGCCACGTCCCCCAGTGACCCAGGCTCCCAGCTCCTCCTTTTTTTTTTTCTTTTTTCCAGCCCCTCCTTGATCGGAGGCCAGGGCCAGCGGGAAGCTTGGCTTTCTCCATTGCCGGGAGCAACCCAAGCCTCAGGCTCACTCCAGCTCCATGACCGCTGCCATCTTCAGTCATCTTCACGCTCCATGCCTGCATATGCAAATTAACCACCATATTTTTGGGGTTAATTTGCATATTCATCCTGATTGACTGGTGGGTGTAGAGGAGTGATGACCAATTTACATATTTCTCTTTTATTAGTGTGTGTATCTATCTATCTATCTATCTATCTACATATGAAAACAACTAAAATTAGAAATGTATATTACAAAGTCACCTCACACCCCTGTTGCTGCCACCTCTGAAGACATGGTTCTGATTAGAATAAACAATGTAAAATGGGAGAAATGTTACTTCAATACATAAAACCACAATAAAACATCAGACCTAGTAAGGCAATCAAGGAAACAGTGGTGCCTTTATGGTTCCCAAACAGAAGTGAACAGACAGAAAATATGAAAGGGCAGCTCTGCATGGGAGGGAAGGCAGAATGCAGAAACACTGGGCTTGTATAGATCAAAGTCTGACTCTGTCACTCAGATTAAATTATGAGGTTACTAAAATAATTTACCCAAAAGCTTTACTATCTAAGGGAAGGGAAATGGGATGAAGAAAGTGGAACCACAAATGGAAACCTTTGGTATTGTTTATAATAACAACTGATATTTACATAGAATTTTATAACTCAAAACAATTATCTAGCATATAGTGAACTCTCAGTAAATAAGCATGTTATTGTTGTTAATATTTCCTTGTTACCCTTACAGATAGGGGGGATATCAGAGATGCACAAGAACTAGTTAAAGGTCAATACAAGCAGTGAATTGGGGAACAAAGGCTGGAAGCCAGTTCCACAGTCTAACTCCAAACCTCCATTCTTTTGTATGTATAGTTTTCTTATATTTTAAAAGACACTGAAACAAGCCAATGTGTAACTAATATTCCTCCAATTTTAATATACTACAAGATCTTCATAGATATTCTGTGAGTAATAAAATATTTTCTTAGCCAAGTAAGATTATAAGTACTGGGGTAAACATCAAACAAATTTATTTATGAAAAGACTCCTCAGAGTCATTAAAATGTGTTGGTTGTCATGAGCATCTACAGAAAGATTAGGAAATGCAGGTTTTTCCAAACCTTCTGTTCATGGAATATTTTTTGATACTTTTCATAATTCTAATGTTCTATTGAATGCAATTTGGGAAACACTGCTCCAAGCAAATGCCTTCAGATTTGCTAAGGGAAATTCTACCAGGATTTTTCAAGGGAATAATTTCACTCTTCAACTGGTGGGCGCTATCGAGGTGGGCAGAAAAGGAGTGTCAGAAGTTTTAGGATTACACTGGGTTCACAACAAGGAAAGATCAATCATGTTCAAAAGGCTAATGTCATTTTAAAAGCAGGCTCATCAGAGCCAAAAGAAGGTGACCAGGAAATAATGCCAACTCAAAACAAGTAAGGAATCAAAAATCCAAGGCAGTTATGGGTAGCAGAGCTTAGCAAGCAAGAATGTTTCCAGAGCCAATGCAAACCAGATTTATCTAATTGTTTTAATTTAGTTTTAGGGTCAGGCTTGATAAGAGCAGAACTAACTCCACTTAGAGAGGGTACTTCTGATTAAGGGAATTCTGATATTTGAAGTCTCTATGGGGAAATATTCCAGAAGCCTTTGACTGATGGTTTATATAAGAAAAAATGAAAAAAGTGGACAGATGGAATTATGAAACTTCCTTATATAATATTTATAACATCTGAAATGCAATGGGTACAATAAGTATTTCTAGCAACCCTTTGTCTACCTAACTCAGCAGGTAAGTTTTTGGCTCTAGATAGTATAGGGAGTAACTTCAACTACTTCTGATTCTTCTGCTATGGCTTGATTCAAGCCCACATAGTTTCTTACCTGGGCTCCTAATTAATTACCTTAGTGTCTACTTACTTCCTCCAAATGCATGCACTATACTTCTACCAGGGTATGTTTGCTCACCATAGTTTTACTGCATGTATTCCTCGTTGAGGTGTTTCATAATTGCTCTGTGGGTTTCTTGGCATGTGTTTTAAGTATCTCCATTATCTCAAACCTTGCTTTCCTCCAGGTATCTTCTTACTCCATAAAAACTGAAGCTTTTGATTCTAGTACTTTTATTTGATTTTATCTTTGCTTAGGTTCTACTAATGCCTGGAGTACCCCTACTTTATTCTAATCTGAACAGTCCCTTGTAAATTGATAACTTTTGTTCATCTTTCACGTAGTCTCTATGTTCTTCCTGAAACTTTCATTTAGCACTCCTCTTCTATCTTGTCCTACTCCTTCTGTGCTGACTTCTCCCAAATGTGTGTCCATACTACCCTATGTGTATCTTCATCTTTGCACTTATCACATGGTATGAAATATCTTTCCCTGTGAAACTGTCTCATTTATTACAATTTATTATTCACTATACTGAGAGTAGCAACATAAGTGGGTGGCTTGAGACAGTAGGGAAACCCTTCTGCTCATCCCCTTGGCACCAGCATCTATCATCACCTAGCCTACCATTACTTAATTTTAATTAATTAATTAATTTTTAATCCTCACTCAAGGATATTTTTCCATTGATTTTTAGAGAGAGGAAATGACAGAGAGAAATATCAATGTGAGAGAAACACATTGATTGGTTGCCTCCTGCACAAGCCCCAACTAGGGTCCGTGCTGGGGAGAAGCCTGCAACTTAGGTACATGCCCTTGACTGGAATCAAACTTGGGATCCTTCCGTCTGCAGGCTGACACTATATCCACTGAGCAAAACTGGCTAAGGCTACCATTACTTAATTTTAATTTAACAAACTGTGCATCTCAGAAACCAACTTTCTTTTTTTAGAGGGAGGAAGGATGATACATTTTGTAGCAAGAACTATAACATTGTATTCATCAAAATTCCAACAAGCCTAAGGAAAGTTGACTCACCTAACAGAGTTGTCCCCAGAGAGAGGAACTATTAAAGTGAAAGTGATAAAAATATGTTTTTCATGAGTCTGGTGAAGATGGTCACATTTCAGTTCTATAAACCTGTGGCAAAGGGCCAAATAAACACAACATACATGGTGCAATTAATGGAGAGAAAAGTGAATTGCAGAGATACCTTCTCATCTATATTTTAAGAAATAAATACAGAATACTTAAAACATTCTCATATATATAAATTATTCCATAATTATATAAATATTATATATACTTATAAAATTATTATGATATTCAAATTAATTTAGCCAGTGAGGGATAAAGTCATAATTTTAACTTGGATTTTCTGACACTCAATTAAAGGCTTTTCTCATTGACCCAGACTAGAGGTTGCATTTGGGTGGGCACCTAAGTGGTTTTAAAATATAAATCCTATCCATACCTCCAAAAAGTATTTACTGCACATCTACTGGGCATAGAACAGTGACCAGTGACCAAAACAAGGTAGCATGTTTCAATTTTAATTAGAGTGGCCAAAATATGTATCAATTAGAAAAAAGTATTTGAGTAAATAACTGAAGAAGGTAATGATCCATGAGTATATTTGGGAAAGGAGCCTATCCCTGATATGGGAAGATGTCTGGTGTGTTTGAGGAATAGGAAGAAAATTAGGTATCTGGAAAGGAGTGAGTAAGAGAGACAGTATTAGGAGATAATGTCAGAGAATTAAGGGGGTGGAGAAAGTAGATAGTGTAGGATTTTTGGCTTTTTCTCTGAGTGATATGGGATGTCACTGGGGGGCATGTTCTCCTAAAATAATATGTAGGCAGGAAGAATCACCATGTTCGAGGCCCTTGAGTGTTCATGAAGTCACAGAAACTAGCTGCAACCTACCTCCCCACTGCCCAGCATGCCACATTACCTCTCTTCCAATGCTAACTTGACCTTGCCTCCCAGGAGCAGTCAGTCTGGCCCACAGATCCCTACCTGGTGAGACTGAAAGCAGTCCTCTTAGAAGGCAGGGAGACACAAGTAGATAGCAGCAATCTGATAGCAGGTAGTGGATTCCAGAGACATAAGCTGGTGAAAGGAAAGGATGACTGTTGCACTCATAAAGTAGGGAGGCTCCATGAAGCAAAAGGCACTAATCTCCATTACAACTGACTGACTACAGATGAATATATTAATTGGGCTGAAAAGCTGTCAGGGTTGAAGAAAGAGAAAGCAAAGATATCTATTACAGAGGCTGGGGTCTTGCCATAGACCCCATTTTATTGGTAATCAAGTAGGATCTGAACTAATAAACACTTGGGATCTGGGGACAAGCATCATTTTGGAACTATTTACATATAATTTGCATCTAATTTACACCAATCCACTAAGTAAGTCTCAGGACTATTGGTGATGACTTGGTCTGAGATGTAAAGAATTAATCCCTAAGCTCTCTTAGACTTTCCTCCTGCTTTTAAAGCTTTCTTTCCAGTTGCTGCTGTGCTTGGATAAAACAACAAGAGAGCCCACTGCATGAGAGAACATATTTACCAATGTTATCTCTGATAAGGGTTTAATCTCCAACATTTACAGGGAACTCATACAACTTAACAAAAGGAAGATAAACAGCCCAATCAAAAAATGGGCAATGAACCTAAATTGATGCTTTTCAAAAGAAGACATAAGGAAGGCCAAGAGAAACATGAAAACATGCTCAAAGTCACTAATTATCTAAGAGATGCAAATCAAAACAACAATAAGGTACCATCTCACACCTGCCAGAATGGCTATCATCAACAAATCAACAAACGACAAGTGCTGGCAAGGATGTGAAGAAAAAGGAACCCTCATGCACGGCTCAGTGGAAATGCAGACTGGTACAGCCACTGTGGAAAACAGTATGGAATTTCCTCAAAAAATTAAAAATGGAACTCCCATTTCACCCAGTAATCCCCCTTCTAAGAATATATTCCAAGAAATCTGAAACACCTATCAGAAAGGATATATGCACCCCTATGTTCATAGCAGCACAATTTACAATAGCGAAGATTTGGAAACAGTCTAAGTGCCCATCAGCAGATGAGAGTACTAAAAAATTGTGGTAAATATACACAATGGAATATTACACTGCTGTAAAAGAAGAACAAACTCTTACCATTTGCAACAGCATGGATGGACCTGGAGAGCATTATGCTAGGCGAAATTAGCCAGTCGGAGAAAGATAAATATCACATGATATCACTCATTTGTGGAATATAATGAGCAACATAAACTGATGAACAAAAATAGAGCCAGAGTCATAGAAGCATCAAACAGACTGTCAAACCTTAGAGGGAAGACAGGGGAGGAAGAGGGGTGGTAAGAGATCAACCAAAGGACTTGTATGCATGCATAACTTGTGTCCTATGCATAACCAAAGACACAGACCATAGTGGGGTGAAGGCAAGTGCTGGGGGAGTGGGAGAGTCTGGGGAGTGGTCAATGAGGGAAAAAGGAGACTTATGTAATTCTTTAAACAATAAAGAATTTAAATTAAAAAATGTAAAAAAAGAATTAACCCCACTGTTTGGTACAGTAAGATTTATCTTTAGTCATTGTTGTTATTGCTTTTGTTGTTAGAACAGCAGGTAACCAGCAAGAGAAATCATGTGAACCTATGGATTTCAAATTTGTTTAGTTTGTTTGTTTGTTTTGGGTGGGGTGGGGTGGCAATGAAAGTCCCTTTTTTCCAAATAATTACTACAATTAACTTTAATACACACATGAAAATATGAGTGGTATTTAATAATCACAAATTGATTTTGTAAGTTCAAATGTATGTTTACTTATTATATAATCAATCACTGAGAATGAGGATATTTTGATGAGCAAAAAAGGTGAGCATATAATAATTTGATTATGTGTATTTCTTATTAAATTTATTGGCATGGCATTGGTTAATATGACTATATAGGTTTCAAGTATACATCATCTTTATATTGCATTACATACCCATCACTGGAAGGTAAATCATCTTCCATCACCATATATTTCACGCCGTTTACCCTTTACTACCTTCCACCTCCCTTTCCTCTGGGAACCATACTGTTGTCTGTGTCTATTAGTTTTCAGCTTTTGTTTTTCTTGTTTGTATATTTGTTGCTTTCAGTTTTACATTCCCCATATGAGTGAAATCATATGGTTCTTAATATTTTCTTTCTGACTTATTTCACTTATCAGGATATTCTCAGAGCCATTCATGTTATCACAAATGGCAGTACTTCATCTTTTCTTACGTCTGAATAGTATTTCACTGTATATATGTACCATGTCTTCTATCAAAGGACACTTTGGTTGTTTCCATGTCTTGCCCACTATGAATAATGATTCAGTGAACATAGGGGTACATATATCTTTACAAATAAATGCTGTCAATTTTTTCAGGTAGATACCCAGAAGAGGGGTTTTTGGGTCATATGGTAACTCTATTCATAATTTTTTGAGGTACCTTCATACTGTTTCCTATAGTGGCTGTCCCAGTTTACATTCCCACCAACAGTGAATGAAGGTTCATTTTTCTCCAGAATTTTTCCAACACTTGTTATTTCTTTTCATGTTGATAATAGCCATCTATTAACAAGTGTTGAGGTCGTGTCCCGGAGCAAATGGAGTGAGCAGCTGAAACTAATAACACCCACCCAGAAATGGCGAAATTGCTCAGCTGGTGAGACAGTTTGCAGCCGGGAAGGGCAGAACTCCCCTGGAAAGGTGAAAAAAAAAACAAACACAAAAAACAAAAACAAAACAAAAAACAGGGATTTGGGCAGGAAAGTTTGCCAGACCTCTGAGCCCAGAGGGTCAGAGGGAGACCGCGTGGCAGACAGCCGCGTCCCTTGGGACAGGCACAGCCCCTGACAGGGGAAAGGCGATCCTCGGGATTCCTGGCGCCACCGGGGGATTTGAGAGCTGGGTTCTGTGATCACGGAGGACTGAGCCAAAAGGGGGCAACCTGAAGAGCTGACCTGGCCATGCAGTGTCTGTAAAAGAAGAGTTTACAGAAACCAAGCCTTCCCCGTTTTCCGCGGCCGGCGTTGGTTTGTTTGTTCTCGCCGAATCCTGTTCATGGGACATTTTGGATACAGACACTCACCTGTGCTGAAGAGAAGGAGAGGGTGCGGAGGAGTGGAATCTGGGGAGAGACTGAGGAGAGGCGGGGGGCCAAGAGAGGTGGAAGTAAATTGAGTGCTGAGACACCCCTTAGCCCAGGACTGGGGCAGCCATTCTCTCCGGAGAGTGAGACTCCTCGCCCCAGCCCCCAGGCAAGGAGCACAACCACGCCCAGATTCCACCCTGAATGAGATCAAGG
The DNA here is from genome assembly GCA_036010255.1 of Myotis pilosus. NCBI lineage: Eukaryota > Metazoa > Chordata > Mammalia > Chiroptera > Vespertilionidae > Myotis > Myotis pilosus. The sequence continues at coordinate 15,867,430 of JASKON010000009.1, forward strand.
ATTAAAATAATCTGATCAGCACCTGGGAGTTAACAGGGTCTGGCCTATAGAAGGATTTTCAATGCCCTATAGCCTCAGAGGCCAAGCCCAGAACACTGCCACCCAGAGGCTGAGCCACAAACTGACTCTTTGCTAAACACAAAATAAGGCAGTTTGGGAAACAAATCCGGCCTGCTTTAAAATAAGGACTGTGGTTTACAACACAGAGGAACAGTGTATCGCAGGGAAACTCAACACTCTCCTGAATACCTGGCAGGACTAAAGGCAAGCCAGACTGAAGAATAGAAGAACCGAAGGACCTTCACTACTGCAATTTTTTTTTTCTTTTTTCACCTTTTAACTAAGAAACCATTTTATTTTTTTTTATTTTTTTTCCCTTTTTTTTCTTCTTTTTTTTCCCTCTTTTTCCATCACCTGGTTTTGCCCTTTTAATTACTACCTTCTTATTTTTAACCAATATTATTACTGCTACCATTTTACCATCCTTTAAAGTGCTATTTTATTTTCTCTTTATTTTATTTTGGGATTAGTGTTCTCCATTCTATTTTCATCATTATATTATTGGTTGTTTCTAGTTTGCATCCATCTACAGGGAGCTGTTGCTGGAATTTGCTGGGATTAGTGGTGGTTCTATAAGAGTATTCTCATCATATAAAAAGTCTCTTCCCCTCTTCCACTTCATTCTCTCTTTACACTCTTTTTTTTTTCTTTTCTCGCTTTTATTTTCCCCACTTCTTTTTCCCAATTTCATTTTTCCACTCCTTTTTTTGCTCCATACTTTTCTTTTTTATCTTTTATCTTTTTCTTTTCCTTCTGCCTTATCCCCTAATTCTCTTAATTCGGGTGGTCACCTTTATTTGGGGTTATTAATATCGTGAATATATTTGTGTTTAGTGCCTGGTACGTGGCCCTTGTTGTGTTGTATTTTGTGCCCTTAAATCAACGCAGCAGGTCCAAGCAACAGCAATCTCCTGAGCACCATACCCTCTGCTAAGGAACAGCAGCTGAACGTGAAACCGCCCATCACCAGCCAGAAGAGCCACCACAGCTGTGAACAGCACCCACCAGAGGAGCTGCGGCCAACTGAAGAGCAGCTGCTACCGCCACCACCGGAAGAGCAACCACAGACCAAGGACTCACTGCCACCCAGGGAGCAGCCACTGAACGACTCAACGTCTAGATATGTCAGTGAGATCAAACATGGGTAGACGAAGAAACCCCCAAAGGAATGAGAAGGAGAACTCTCCAGAAAAGCAGCTAAGTAATACAGAGGCATGCAACATGACAGAAAAAGAATTCAGAATAAGGGTCCTAGAGTGCATAAACCAGATGGAGGAAAAAATCGACAACCTCTGCAAGAAGCAAGAAGAAACAGATGAAATAATCAATAACATATGGAAGAAGCTAGAAGAAACAGATGAAAAAGTCAACAACTTAAGTAAGACCCAAGAAGAAATTAAGAGTGATATAGCTGCAATAAAAAACACCATTGAAAGTATCAACAGTAGACTAGGAGAAGCAGAGGACCAAATTAGTGAATTAGAAGACAAGGAAGCAAAACAAACACAAAATGTACTGCAATTGGAGAAAAAAATTAAAAGACAGGAGGAGAGCCTAAGGGAGCTTTGGGACAACATGAAACGAAACAACATACGAATAATAGGGGTACCAGAACAACAGAAAGATGAACAAGGATTAGAAAACCTATTCGAAGAAATAATATCAGAAAACTTCCCTGAGGTGGGGAAGAAAAAAGTCACACAAGCACAGAGTCCCAGACAAGGTGAACCTGAAAAGACCCACACCAAGACACATCATAATTACCATGGCAAATGTTCAGGACAAAGAGAAAATCTTACAGGCCACAAGAGAGAGACGGAAAGTCACATAAAAGGGATCTCCCATTAGATTATCAAATGATTTCTCAACAGAAACACATCAGGCCAGAAAAGAATGGACAGAAATTTACAAAGTGATGCAAAGCAAAGGACTGAATCCAAGAATACTCTATCCAGCAAGGATATCATTCAAACTTGAAGGGGAAATAAGAAGCTTTACAGACAAAAAAGGGCTAAGGGAGTTTATCACCACCAAGCCAGCAATGCAAGGAATGCTAAGGGGTCTGGTATAAAAAGAAGAAATAAAAAACTCAGAAAGAAAGCAGCCACACAAAAAAGAAATGGCTACAAAGAACTACCTTTCAATAATAACTTTAAATGTAAACGGACTAAATGCTCCAACCAAAAGACATCAAGTGGCTGAATGGATAAAAAAACATGACCCATACATCTGCTGTCTACAAGAAACCCACCTCATTAGAAGGGACTCACACAGACTGAAAGTGAAAGGATGGAAAATATCTTTCAGGCAAATGGAAAGGAAAGGAAAGCTGGGGAAGCAATACTTATGTCGGCCAAAATAGACCTCAAAGTGAAGGCCATAACAAGAGAGAGGGAAGGCCACTTCATAATACGAAAGGGATCAATACAACAAGAAGATATAACCCTGGTAAACATATATGCACCCAATGCAGGAGCACCCAAATTTATAAAAAAAACTCCTGGGAGATATCGAAGGAGAGATTGACAACAATACAATCATAGTAGGGGACTTTAATACACCACTGACAGGACTGGATAAGTCCTATAGACAAACAATCAGCAAAGATACAGCAATCCTAAATGACTCACTTGATCAGATGGACTTAATAGACATCTTCAGAACGCTTCACCACAAAGCCAGAGAATATACGTTCTTCTCAAGTGCTCATGGGACATATTCAAAAATAGACCACATATTGGGTCACAAGCAAAGTATCCCCAAATTCTAGAAGATTGAAATCATACCAAGCATCTTCGCAGACCACGATGGCATAATATTAGAAATAAACTACAATAAAAACAACCCAAAATACTCAAACACCTGGAAGCTGAATAGCGTGCTATTAAATATTAATTGGGTTACCAATGAGATCAAAGAAGAAATTAAAAACATCCTGGAAACTAATGACAATGAAAACACAACAATCAAAAACCTATGGGACACAATGAAAGCAGTCCTGAGAGGGAAGTTTATAGCTCTACAGGCCTATCTCAAAAAACAAGAAAAAATGGTAGTAAATCATCTAACTCTACAACTCAAAGATTTAGAAAGAGAGCAACAAGAAAACCCCAGAGTGAGCAGAAGGAAGGAGATAATAAAGATTAGAGCAGAAATAAATGACATAGAGACCAAAAAAACAATACAGAAAATCAATGAAACCAAGAGCTGGTTCTTTGAAAGGATAAACAAGATTGATAAACCCCTAGGCAGACTCACCAAGAAGCAAAGAGAGAGGACCCAAATAAACAAAATCAGAAACGATAGAGGCGAAACAACAACACACCCCACAGAAATACAAATGATTGTTAAAAAATACTTTGGACAGCTCTACTCCAACAAACTAGACAACCTGGAGGAAATGCACAAATTCCTAGAAAAATACAACATTCCAAAACTCAATCAGGAAGAATCTAAAAATCTCAACAGGCCAATAACTATGGAAGAAATTGAAGCGGTCATCAAAAAGCTTCCATCAAACAAAAGCCCATGACCAGACGGCTTCACAGGGGAGTTTTACCAAACATTCAAGGAAGAACTAAAACCTATCCTCCTCAGACTACTACAAAAAATTCAAGAGGAAGGAACACTTCCAAGCTCATTCTATGAAGCCAGCATCACCCCAATACCAAAACCAGGTAAAGACAACACAATGAAAGAGAATTACAGGCCAATATCCATCATGAACATAGATGCCAAAATCCTCAACAAAATCTTAGCAAATCGGATCCAGCAGTACATTAGAAATATCATACACCATGACCAAGTAGGATTTATCCCAGGGATGCAAGGATGGTACAATATCCGCAAATCAATAAACGTGATACACCACATAAACAAATTGAAAGAAAAAAAACCACATGGTTATATCAATTGATTCAGAAAAAGCATTTGACAAAATTCAACACCCATTTTTGATAAAAACTCTCAGTAAGGCGGAGTTGAAGGATCATACCTCAACTTAATAAAAGCCATATATGACAGGCCCACAGCCAGCATCATACTCAATGGACAAAAACTAACACCATTTCCCCTAAGAACAGGAACAAGACAGGGGTGCCCCCTCTCACCACTCCTGTTCAACATAGTGCTGGAAGTGTTAGCCATTGCAATTAGGCAAGAAGAAGAAATAAAAGGCATCCAAATTGGAAAAGAGTGAGTAAAACTGTCCTTATTTGGTGATGACATGATATTATACATACAAAACCCTAGAGACTCCATCAAAAAGCTCCTAGACTTAATACATGAATTTGGCAATGTAGCAGGATACAAAATTAACCCCAAGAAGTCTGAGGAATTTCTATACACCAATAGTGAACTTTCAGAAAGTGAGATTATAAAAACAATCCCGTTTACCATCGCACCAAAAAAATTAAGCTACCTAGGAATAAACTTAACTAAAGAGGTAAAAGACCTCTACTCAGAAAACTACAGGGCGTTGAAAAAAGATATAGAGGAAGACATAAACAGATGGAAGAACATACCGTGTTCATGGATTGGTAGAATCAACATCATTAAAATGTCCATACTACCCAAAGCAATCTATAAATTCAACGCACTTCCCATTAAAATACCAACGGCATACTTCATAGATCTAGAACGAACTCTCCAAAAATTCATCTGGAATAAAAAAAGACCCCGAATAGCTGCAGCAATCCTGAAAAAGAACAAAGTAGGTGGGATCTCAATACCAGATATCAAAATGTATTACAAAGCCACTGTTCTCAAAACTGCCTGGTGCTGGCACAAGAATAGGCATATAGATCAATGGAATAGAATAGAGAGCCCAGAAATTGGCCCGAACAAATATGCTCAATTAATATTTGACAAAGGAGGCAAGAACACACAATAGAGCCAAGATAGTCTCTTCAATAAATGGTGCTGGGAAAATTGGACAGATACATGCAAGAAAATGAAACTAGACCACCAACTTACACCATACACAAAAATAAACTCAAAATGGATAAAGGACTTAAATGTACGACAGGAAACCATAAAAATTCTAGAAGAATCCAAAGGCAACAAAATCTCAGACATATGCCGAAGCAATTTCTTCACTGATACAGCTCCTAGGATACTTGAAACAATTGAGAAAATGAACAAATGGGACTACATCAAAATAAAAAGCTTCTCCACAGCAAAAGAAACCATCAACAAAACAACGAGAAAACCCACTGTGTGGGAAAACATATTTGCCAATGTCATATCTGATAAGGGCCTAATCTCCAAAATTTATAGGGAACTCATACAACTTAACAAAAGGAAGATAAACAATCCAATCAAAATATGGTAAAGGACCTAAATAGACACCTTTCAAAAGAGGACATTCAGAAAGCCAAGAGACATATGAAAAAATGCTCAAAGTCACTAATCATGTGAGAGATGCAAATCAAAACAACAATGAGGTACCATCTCACACCTGTCAGACTGGCTATCATCAACAAATCAACAAACGACAAGTGCTGGAGAGGATGTGGAGAAAAAGGAACACTTGTGCACTGCTGGTGGGAATGCAGACTGGTGCAGCCACTATGGAAGACAGTATGGAGTTTCCTCAAAAAACTGAAAATGGAACTCCCATTTGACCCTGTGATCCCACTTCTAGGAATATATCCCAAGAAACCAGAAACACCAATCAGAAAGGATATATGCACCCCTATGTTCATAGCAGCACAATTCACCATAGCTAAGATCTGGAAACAGCCTAAGTGCCCATCAATAGATGAATGGATTAGAAAACTGTGGTACATCTACATGATGGAATACTATGCTGCTCTAAAAAGGAAGGAACTCTTACCATTTGCAACGGCATGGATGGAACTGGAGAGCATTATGCTAAGTGAAATAAGACAGTCAATGAAGAAAAATACCACATGATCACACTTATTCATGGATAATTGAGACCATTATAGATTTTTGAACAATAATAGAAACAGAGGCAGAGCTGCCTCAAACAGATTGTCAAACTGCAGCGGGAAGGCCGGGGAGGGTTGGGGGGCGGGAGGTAGGGGGGTAAGAGATCAACCAAAGGACTTGTATGCATGCATATAAGCATAACCAATGGACATAAGACACTGGGGTATAGGGGAGGCTAGGGGACTGTCTAGGGCGGGGGGGGGGAATGGACACATATGTAATACCCTTTGTAATAAAAAATTAAAAAAAATAAATTTAAGACCGGAAACCATAAAAATATTAGAGGAATCCACTGTCAGCAAGATCTCAGATATATGTCGAAGCAATATCTTCACCAACACAGCTCCTAGGGCAATGGAAAATAAACGGGGGGAAAAATGGGACTACATCAAAATAAAAGTTTCTGCACAGCAAAAGTAACCATCAACAAAGCAAAAAGAAAACCCACTGCATGGGAGAACATTTTTGTCAATGATATATCTAATAAGGGTTTAATCTCCAACATTTACAGGGAACTCATGCAACTTAACAAAAGGAAGACAAACAACCCAATCAAAAAATGGACAGCGGACCTAAATAGATACTTTTCTAAAGAAGACAGAAGGCCAAGAGACATATGAAAACATGCTCGAAGTCATTAATCATCCTAGAGATGCAAATCAAAATGACAATGAGGTAGCATCTCACACCTGCCAGAATGGCTATCATCAACAAATCAACAAATGATAAATGCTGGTGAGGATGCAGAGAAAAAGGAACACTCATGCACTGCTGATGGGAATGCAGACTGGTGCAGCCACTGCGGAGAACAGTAGGGAGTTTCCTCAAAAACTAAAAATGGAACTTCCATTTGACCCAGCGATCCCACTTCTAAGAATATATCCCAAGAAACCAGAAACCATTAATCAGAAAAGTTATATGCACCCCTATGTTCCTAGCAGCACAATTCACCATAGCTAAGATTTGGAAATAACCTAAGTGCCCATCAGCAGATGAGTGGATTAAAAAACCGTGGTACATCTATGCAATGCAATACTATGCCGCAGTAAAAAGGAAGGAATTCCTACCATTTGCAACAGCATGGATGGAGCTTGAGAGCATTATGCTAAGTGGAATAAGTTAGTCAGAGAAAGATAAATATCACATGATCTTACTCATTTGTGGACTATAATGAACAACATAAACCGATGAACAAAAACATTCAGGGACAGAATAGCATTGATCAGATGCTCAAACCTCAGAGGGACGGTAGGGGAGGGTGGGGATAAGGGGGAGAGATCAACTGAAGGACTTGTATGCATGCATATAAGCATAAGCAATGGATGCAGACAACAGAGGGTGAGGATGAGGGCAAGACTGGGGGTTGAGGGAACAATGGGGGGATAAAGACACATTTGTAATACCTTAATCAATAAAAAGTTAAAGAAATAAAATTAATTAATTAATTAATATAGCAGTTTAGGTGAACCAAGATGGTGGTATTGGTAATTGCCAGTGCTTGCTACCTCCCACAACCACATCAAAATTACAACTAAAATACAAAATAACCACCATTCAGAACCGCCTGAAAGCTGGCTGAATGGAAGTCCTACACCTAGAAAAGTAAAGAAGAAAACACACAGAAACTTGTAGGAGGGGCAGAGGCACGAATGGGCTGGTGCTACACCCACATTTGGCATTTTTTTCAATTGGTAGTGATATCTCGTCTGCAGATGTCTCCTTTGAAGAGGAAGGGACACCAGCCCCACAAAAGACCCAAGCCAGGGTTCAAGAGCTGGGAAGAGAAGCTCCCATAACTTTGAGCTGTAAAAACCAGCAGGGATTGTGGCTGAGTGACAAAGAGGCTGCTGGAGGCCCAGGCAGTTCCTATCAAAGGGAGGTGCATGAACTTGAACTTACACAACTCACCCTCTCTGGGCTCCAGTGCTAGGGCAATGTCTCAAGGGGATACAGGGACATCCAAAGAGGAGCTGGATTGTCTGGCACTGGAGCAAGAACTCAGGGGGAGAAGGGGCTTTCTCCCAGACAGAGGTGCTCACAGGGTCATTGTTCTTGTTCTGGGACTTCCCCCATTGTGGAGCTGACTGGCAGCCATATCTGAGTTTACAACAGTCTAACTCACACTGTTTATTCCACCCTGGTAATTCCCTGAGACCTCACCCATCCAATTTTTAGTCCCACCCAAGCTGTTTGCAGCACTTTTTCCAATGAATGGTCTGCCCTGGATCAGGTTTCAGACTTTCCTAAAACCCCTCAAATAAGCAGCAGCTGGAGTCACCATGCACAATGCCTGTCAATAAGCGGCCCAAGACAGCTTGGGTTTGCCTGGGCACTTCAAAGCCGAACACAAGTAGCAGCCATCTGAAGATCACTTGGTAGCTCCTGCCAGGTGGCCCCAGGCAGTGGCTGACTTTGATTCTCCCAGGAGGCTCCATAGCCAGTACACTTGGTGGACAGCTTCAGACCATACCAGATTACACTTGTACACATCTATGAATGACACACTCAAGGGGAAGACTCAGTAATCACCAAAACCACATTGAAGCAAGTCCTATTCCATAAGGATCTCACCAGCACAGGAACTCTTCCATTGTAGTCACAGCTGGTCCTCACAACCAATTGGTCTGGAAATCAATTCCTCACAGGGATGCCAACAGCAATCAAAGCTCAAATACAACAAGACTATACACACAGCCCAAACAGGGATACACCTAGAGTACCAAGCTCAGGTGACTGGGGAGTGTGAGCCACTGGGCCCTATAGTACACTTACTACACAAGGACATTCTACCAATTCCAGGGGGTATAGCAGCTCTACCTAATACATAGAAACAAAAGCAGGGAAGTAGCCAAAATGCAGAGATAAAGCAAACTACTAGATATAGAGATTAAAATAATGATTGTAAGGTTGCTCAAGGATCTTAATGAGAGCTTCAAGGGACTAAGTAAAACTTTCAGGATCTTAGTGAGACTACCAAAGACATGAAAAGGGACCAGTCAGAAATAAAGTATACACTAACTGATATAAAGAATAATTTACAGGAATTCAACAGTAGAATAGAGGATTCCAAGAATCAAATAAAATATTTGGAATATGAGGAAGCAAAAAACAAACAAACAAAACAAAACAAAAACAAAAACCCCATCAAAAGAGCAAAAAGAAAAAAAAGAATCCAAGAAATGAAGATCATGTAAGGAACCTCTGGGACTTCAAGCTTATCAACATTTGCATTATGTGGGTGCCAAAAAGAAAAGAGAGAGATCAAGATATTGAAAACCTATTTGAAGAAATGACAGAAAACTTCCCCTACCTGGTGAAAGAACTAGACACACAAGTTCAAGAAGTGCATAGAGTCCCAAACAAGAGGAACCCAAAGAGGCCCACACCAAGACACATCATAATTAAAATGTCAATTATTAATGACAAAGAGAGAATCTTAGAAGAAGAAGAAGAAGAAGAAGGAGGAGGAGGAGGAGGAGGAGGAGGAGGAGGAGGAGGAGGAGGAGGAGGAGGAGAGAAAAAATGGCGACCAGCAGGAAGGTAGGGAGAGAGAGAATGTGAAAGCGCAAGAAAGTGATAGAGGAGTGTGTGGACGTGTGTGGTGTTTGTGTGTGAGCTAGACACAGTTAGATTCTGCAGGTCTTCTAAGGGGCTGCTAACCGGGCAGTCTTAGGCAAAGGAGTCCCGCTCCCTATGCGGACACTCCTGGGCGGCCAGCACAGGCACGGCGACCACGCCATCTTCGGAAACAGAGCTGCTTGAGACTGGGATCCTGGCCTCAGCACCACCCAGTCTGATCTCAGAAGCATACCAGGACCCTGCAGCCACTGGGGACAGAAACCTGTGACCACAGCTACACACCTGCAGACACCAAAAGTTCAGAAATCCCCGCAGCAGATCCCTGAGTAACCAAACCCACCCCCCCTTCCCACAGGCTTGCTGGCAGCACTAGAGTAATTAACTGATAGACCCACCCCTTGCCAGGGCCTCAGCGCTCCAGGAACTTTAGCCTGGAAGTACAGGAGAACCTTGGAACTGATCCCGTATAGGGCCGGTTCAGGAGTCCTGGGCTGGGAGAAAACGCGGAAACCCCAGTAACTGAGCCTACAGGCACTGCCAGCTTCTGAGCCCTGGGCTGGGAGCAAAGGCGCGAACCCCAGGAACTGAGCCTACCAGCACTGCTGGCTTCTGAGCCCTGGGCTGGGAGCAGTCACGTGAACACCAGGAATTTGTCCCCAATATCACAGGCCCAGGGCCCCTGATTCTCTGGGCAGGAGGCAGCACAAAGCACCAGTGACTTGACTGTGTTTCTTATCACCTGCGCCTGAGATCCTCATTCCCTGTGCATTCATACTAAGAGCCAGTCACTCCATTTCCTAGTGCAAGGGCACATAGGGACCCTGATTCTTAAGGCAAGGTCCTGCGAAGCAACAGAGACTCTGATACTGGATTCGTGGGGAACTCTGACTCCTGGCACACACTAGGGGGCTCTGGTTTTCAACACGCTTCAGGGGGGTCTCTGTTTCAGCATGGTGCAGGCAAGGTCCCTGATTCTAAGGGCGCGTACTAGGCCACATTGAGCGCTGACAACACTGACTCTGAGCGAGCCTGGTTCCCACCAACTCACAACAAACCCATCTTAGTGTCAGAGCTCTTCAGTGACACTAGGGTGGCGGGAGGCTCCCACTGCACCTGGCACAGGCCCACGCAACTTGACATTTGAAACATCGGGAGAAAATCAGAATGAAGAGACGACACAACACCCAGAGGAAAGACAAAGAGGAATCGCCGAGAAAGGAAATTAATGAAGTTGAAGCATGCAACATGACAGAAAAAGAATTCAGAATAATGGTTGTACAATTCATTCACCGGATGGATGAGAAAATCACCAACCTATCCAAGAATCAGGAAGAAATGAAAAGTGATATAGCTACAATCAAAAGCACCATGGAAAGTTACAACAGCAGACTAGGAGAAGCAGAGGACCGAATTAGTGAATTAGAAGATAAGGCAGAGAAACAAGCTCAATCTGAACAGCAACTGGAGAAAAAAATTAAAAAGCAGGAGGAGAGCCTAAGGGAGCTTCGGGACAACATGAAACGAAGTACCATATGCATAATAGGGCTGCAAGACGGACAAGAAGAGCAGCAAGGATTAGAAAATCTATTTGAAGAAATAATGTCAGAAAACTTCCCAGATATGGGGAAGAAAAAAGTTACACAAGAACAGAGAGTACCAGGCAAGATGAACCCCAAAAGACACCCACCAAGGCACGTCATAATAACGATGGCAAATATACAAGACAAACAGAGAATCTTAAAGACTGCAAGAGAGAAACAGAGAGTTACTTACAAAGGATCCCCCATCAGATTATCAAATGATTTCTCAACAGAAACACATCAGGCCAGAAAAGAATGGACAGAAATTTACAAAGTGATGCAAAGCAAAGGACTGAATCCAAGAATACTCTATCCAGCAAGTCTATCATTCAAAATTGAAGGGGAAAGAAGCTTCACAGACAAAAAAAGGCTAAGGGAGTTTATCACCACCAAGCCAGGAATGCAAGAAATACTAAAGGGACTGGTTTAAAAGGAAAAACTAAAAAGCCCAGAAAGAAAACAGCCACCAAAAAAAAAAAAAATAGAAATGGCTACAAACAAGTACCTTTCAATAATAACTTTAAACATAAATGGATTAATGGTCCAATCAAAAGACATCGAGTGGCTGAATGGATAAAAAACATGACCCATATATTTGCTGTCTACAAGAGGCCCACCTCATTAGAAGGGAATCACACAGACTGAAAGTGAAGGGATGGAAAAATATCTTTCAGGCAAATGGAAAGAAAAAAAAGCTGGGGTAGCAATACTTATATCAGACAAAATAGACCTCAAAGTGAAGGCCACTTCATAATACTAAAGGGATATACAACAAGAGGATATAACCCTGAGAAACATATATGCACCTAATGCAGGAGCACCCACATACATAAGAAAACTCCTGGAATATATCAGGGGAGAGATCGACAACAATAGAATCATAGTAGGGGACTTTAATACACCACTGACATCACTGGATAAATCTGCTAGACAAAAACTCAGCAAAGAAACAGGAATCCTAAATGACTCACTAGATCAGATGAACTTAATTGACATCTTCAGAACACTTCACCCCAAAGCCACAAAATACACGTTCTTCTCAAGTGCTCATGGGACATCTTCAAAAATAGACCACATATTGGGTCACAAACAAAGTCTCCCCAAATTCAAGAAGATTGAAATCATACCAAGCATCTTCTCAGACCACAAGGCCATAATATTAGAAATAAACTACAATAAAAACAACTCAATATACTCAAATACTTGGAAGCTGAATAGCATGTTATTAAATAATGATTGGGTTACCAATGAGATCAATGGAGAAATTAAAAACATCGTGGAAACTAATGACAATGAAAACACAACAATCCAAAACCTTTGGGACACAATGAAAGCAGTCCTGAGAGGGAAGTTTATAGCTCTACAGGCCTATCTCAAAAAACAAGAAAAAATGGTAGTAAATCATGTAAATCTACAGCTCAAAGAATTAGAAAGAGAGAAACAAGAAAAGCCCAGAGTGAGCAGAGGGAAGGAGATAATAAAGATTAGAGCAGAAATAAATGACATAGAGACCAAAAAAACAATACAGAAAATCAATGAAACCAAGAGCTGGTTCTTTGATAGGATAAACAAGATTGACAAACCTCTAGCCAGGTTCACCAAGAAGCAAGGAGAAAGGACCCAAATCAACAAAATCAGAAATGATAGAGGCGAAATAACAACAGATCCCACAGAAATAGAAACGATTGTTAAAAAATACTATGGACAACAGTACTCCAACAAACTAAACAACCTGGAGGAAATGGACATATTCCTAGAAAAATACAACATTCCAAAACTTAAACAGGAAGAATCTAAAAATCTCAATAGGCCAATAACTATGGAAGAAATTGAAGCAGTCAGCAGAAAGCTTCCAGCAAACAAAAGCCCAGGACCAGACGGCTTCACAGGGGAGGTTTACCAAACATTCAGGAAGAACTAAAACCTATCCTCCTCAGATTACTACAAAAAATCCAAGAGGAAGGAACACTTCCAAGCTCATTCTATGAAGCCAGCATCACCCTAATACCAAAATCAGGTAAAGACAACACAATGAAAGAGAATTAGAGGCCAATATCCCTCATGAATATAGATGCCAAAATCCTCAAGAAAATCTTAGCAAATCGGATCCAGCAGTACATCAGAAAGATCATACACCACAACCAAGTAGGATTTATCCCAGGGATGCAGGGATGGTACAATACCCGCAAATCAATAAACGTGATACATCACATAAACAAATTGAAAGAAAAAAACCATATTAGTCATATCAATTGATGCAGAAAAAGCGTTTGACAAAATTCAACACCCATTTTTGATAAAAACTCTCAGCAAGGTGGGAATTGAAGGATCATACCTCAACATAATAAAAGCCATATATGACAAACCCACAGCCAACATCATACTCAATGGACAAAAACTAACACCATTCCCCCTAAGAACAGGAACAAGACAGGGATGCCTGGTTTCACCACTCCTGCTTGACATAGTACGGGAAGTATTAGCCATGCCAATTAGACAAGAAGAAGAAATAAGAGGCATCCAAATTGGAAAAGAAGAAGAAAAACTGTCCTTATTGGCAGTTGACATGATATTATACTTAAAAAAACCTTAAGACTCCATCAATAAACTCTTAGACTTAATAAATGAATTCGGCAATGTAGCAGGATACAAAATTAATGCCAAGAAATCTATGGCATTTCTATACACCAATAGTGAATGTGCAGAAAGAGAGACTCAAAAAGCAATCCCATTTACCATTAAGCTACCTAGGAATAAACTTAACTAAAGAGGTAAAAGACCTCTACTCAGAAAACTACAGGACATTGAAAAAAGAGATAGAGGCAGACATAAAGAGATGGAAGAACATACCATGTTCTTGGATTGGTAGAATCAACATCATTAATATGTCCATACTGCCCAAAGCAATCTATAAATTCAACGCACTTCCTATTAAAATACCAATGGCATATTTCACAGACCTAGAACGGACTCTTCTAAAATTCATCTGGAATAAAAAAAGACCCCGAATAGCTGCAGCGATCCTGAGAAAGAACAAAGTAGGTGGGATCGCAATACCTGATATCTGGTATTACAAAGCCACTGTTCTCAAAACTGCCTTGTACTGGCACAAGAACAGACATATAGATCAATGGAATAGAATAGAGAGCCCAGAAATCAACCCTAACCAATACGCTCAATTAATATTTGACAAAGGAGGCAAGAACATACAATGGAGTCAAGATAGTCTCTTCAATAAATGGTGTTGGGAAAATTGGACAGATACATGCAAGACAATGAAAATAGACCAGAAACTTACACCATACACAAAAATAAACTCAAAATGGATAAAGGACTTAAATATACGACGGGAAACCATACAAATACTAGAAAAATCCAAAGGCATCAAAATCTCAGACTTATGCCGAAGCAATTTCTTCACCGATACAGCTCCTAGGACATGGGAAACTAAAGAGAAAATAAACAAATGTGACTACATCAAAATAAAAAGCTTCTGCGCAGCAAAAGAAACCATCATCAAAACAACAAGAAAGCCCACTGCATGGGAGAACATATTTGCCAATGTAATCACCGATAAGGGTTTAATCTCCAACATTTATAGGGAACTTATACAACTTAACAAAAGGAAGGTAAACAATCCAATCAAAAAATGGCCAAAGGACCTAAATAGACACTTTTCAAAAGAGGACATTCAGAAAGTGAAGAGACCTATGAAAACATGTTCAAAGTCACTAATCATCTGAGAGATGCAAATCAAAACAACAATGAGGTATCATCTCTCACCTCAGAATGGCTATCATCAACAAATCAACAAACGACAAGTGCTGGAGAGGATGTGGAGAAAAAGGAACACTTGTGCACTGCTGGTGGGAATGCAGACTTGTGCAGCCACTATGGAAGACAGTATGGAGTTTCCTCAAAAAACTACAAATGGAACTCCCATTTGACCCAGTAATCCCACTTCTAGGAATATATCCCAAGAATCCAGAAACACCAGTCAGAAAGGATACATGCATCCCTATGTTCATAGCAGCACAATTTACCATAAGGAAGATCTGGAAACAGCTTAAGTGCCCATCAGCAGATGAATGGATTAGAAAACGGTGGTACATCTACACAATGGAATACTATGCTGCTGTAACAAAAAAGAAGGAATTCTTACCATTTGCAACAGCATGGATGGAACTGGACAGCATTATGCTAAGTGAAATAAGCCAGTCAATGAGAAAAATACCACATGATCTCCCTCATTTATGGATAATAAAGACCATTATAAACTGATGAACAGACTGTCAAACTACACTGGGAAGGCTGGGGAGGCCTAGGGGCGGGAGGGGGGTTAAGAGATCTACCAAAAGACTTGTATGCATGCATATGAGCATAACCAATGGACACAAGACACTGGGGGCTAGAGGAGGCCAGGGGAATGTCAAGGGGGGGGGGGAGAGGAGACGTATGTAATACTGTTTGGAATAGTTTAAGCAATAAAACAAAAATTTAAAAAAGTTACATCAGAGAAATGGTGGCATAAGGGCATGTCTTTCCTCTCCCTCTAACATTTCAACAAACTAACCACCTATAATTCAACAAAGAAGTCCCTGCTCAACACAGATGCATGCCTGGGAGACCTGCACACTGAAACCCACTAAGGTGGGCTCCTTGGAGTAAGTGGGGCAAGGAGAAGGGAGGGAAGTGTGAAAATGGCTACAGTGCAGTGTTTCTGCAGTGTAGCTGGGAAGTTGCAGCAAGGGTACTATAGGCACTTCCCTTATTGGTGACAGGCACTTTCTTCTGTTGAGGGGGAGGAACAGAGAATCGCAGGGAGGCAGCCCTGTGAGTGGATGACCAGCCCACAGCAGGAGAAGACACTGTCTGTTGGAGTTGCATGGAGTTGTGTGGTGAAGCGCACAAGCAGTGAGTGTCTGGACCCTGGGGTGTGCTATGAACAGGGTCTGAGTTGAGACAAAGAAAGTAAATCACAGAGCCCTGCCACTGATTAGACTCTCAAAACTCACTTCCTGTTGCCTTTGGAGTTGGCTTCAGGCATGTATTATCTATAAACCAAGAGCTATTGTAGTAGAATCACAGTTTCCTTCAGTGACTGAACCCCAAGAGGGGTGCTTCTGATGGACTTGTGGAGGTCAGAGGTCACCGTTACAATGAGAGAAAAACAAACCTCACCTCCAAACAGCAGAGGCAATGCAGACCTACAGAAACAGGGGAGGCTCAAAACTGCGTTTCATCGCCATCTACTGAAACAGAGTAGAAAGACCTCCTCAGAGGCAAATGGGAAAACGAAGGGAAACAGCAAACACCATGAACAACTAGGGCAACAAGGATGACCAGAAAGAAAATGAAAAATCCCCAGAAAATAGGCTGGAGCACATGGAATTATGTGACATGAATGACAGAGATTTAAAGATTGTAGTTTTGAAAATACTCAATGATATGTGAGAAAATTCTGACAGGCAATTCAGTGCAGTTAGAGAACAAATTAGTGAACAAAATGAGTATTTTTCCAAAGAAACTGATATTTTAAAAAAGAATCACTCAGAAATTCTGGAAATGAAGCATGCAATTAAAGAAATTAAGAGTGAGCTGCTGAGAATAGAAAACAGAACCAACCAGTTAGAGGAAAGAACTATTGATAGCAAAGATAAGAATCAAGAAATGACGAAGAAGGAAGAAGAAAGAGAACTGAGAATAAAGAAATACAAAAGTGCTCTACAAGATCTCTCTGATTCCATAAAAAAAGTATCATTAGAATCATAGGCATAGTGGAGGAGGAAAAGAAGGAGTATGAAATGGAGAGTCTATTAAAACAAATAGTAGATGAGAACTTCCCAAATCTATGGAAAGAACTAGATTCTCAAATCCAAGAAGCAAAAAGAACACCTAGTTACCTCAATCCAATGAGGCGCTCTCCAAGATACCTGGTAATGAAGCTGTCAAAAATTAGTGACAAAGGAAAAATCCTCAAAGCATCCAGGGAAAATAAGGAAATGACCTACAAAAGAAAACCCATCATAATTTCACCTGACTTCTCAGAAGAAATTTTACAAGCCAGAAGAGAGTGGAACCAAATATTCATATGTCTGAAAGAGAGAAATAACCAGCCACACATAATATATCCAGCAAAATTATCTTTAAATATAAAGGAGAAATAAGAACATTCTCAGACAAACAAAAGCTGAGGTGATTTTTATCACTAGAAAACCTCCATTACAGGAAATACTCAAGGAAGTTATTCTACCTGAAACAAAGAACATAAGGTCACACACGATGAGTAGGATCACCAAAATCTTGAAGCATAAATAGGGATAATTTGTGACAACAAAAACATACAAGGGGAAGGGGAAAGGTATGAACTGGAAAAGGAAGATGAAGAGCAGATGCACTCAAAAGGGGAAAAAAAAAAAACTATGGTATATATGCAACTTTACTTTTTATAAAACTAATGGAAACCACACACAAAAATCCCCCAAACAAGACATACAGCTTTAAAAAAGAGGAAAGAGAGGAAAGATGTATGGAATACCATCAAACAAAAACAACAGACAGAAGCATAAAGGAAAAGAACCAATGGAGGCAGCGTTACCAGAAAACAAAAGATAAAATGGGTATAGGAAATCCTCATACATCAATAATTACCCTAAATGTAAATGGTCTAAATTCACCAGTAAAGAGGCACAGAGGAGCAGAGTGGATTAAAAAAGCAAAACCCAACCATATGCTGCCTACAAAAGACACACTTAAACAGCAAAGACAAAGGTAAATTCTAAGTAAAAGTGTGGACAATGATTATCTAAGCAAATGACATCCACAAAAAAAGCAGGTGTAGCCATACTTATATCTGAAAATAAATTACAAGATAACAGTAGACAAAGATGGACACTTTATAATGATAAAAGAAACACTACACAAAGAAAACATAACACTTCTTAATATATATGTGCCCAACCAGGAAGCACCGAAATATATTAAACAGCTACTCACAGAACTAAAGGGAGAAACAGATCAAAACACAATTATAGTTGGAGATCTTAATACTGCATTGACAGCTCTAGACACATCAATTAAACAAACAAACAAAAATATTGGCCTTAAATGAAACACTGGACCAAATGGATACAATTGATATTTACAGAACATTTTATCCCAGAACATCAGGCTATACATTCTTCTCCAGCGCATATGGAATATTCTCAAGGATACACCATATGTTGGGTCACAGAACAAGCATCAACAAATAAAAAAGATTGAAATTGTACCAAGCATATTTTCTGACCACAATGCCTTGAAATTAGAAATTAACTGAAAAAAGGAGGTAAAAAACAAACAAATAAAAAACACCTACAAATACATGGAGATTAAACAACATACTACTAAAATATGACAGGGTCAAAGAAGAAATAAAAGATCAGATCAAAGATGTATAGAGATAAATGAGAATGATAACATATCAAAACCTTTGGGATGCAGTGAAAGGAATATTAAGAGGGAAGTTTATATCATTACAGGCTTATATCAAGAAACAAGAGAAATTCCAAGTAAGCAACCTAATATCACATCTTAAAATACTAGAAAAAAAAGAACAAAAGCAACCCAAAGTTAGCAGAAGAAAGGAAATAATAAAAATCAGAGCAGAATTAAATGAAATAGAGAACAAAAAGACTATACAGGAATCGATAAAACAAATAGATGGTTTTTTGAAAAGATTAATGAATTTGACAAATCCCTGGCCAGACTCACTAAGGAAAACAGGGAAAAGACCCATACAAGCAAAATGAAAAATGAGAGAGAAGTTACCACAGGCAACACAAATATACAAAGGAGCATACTAGAATATTATGAAAGATTTTATGCCACCAAATTTAATAACCTAGAAGAAATGGATAAGTTCCTAGAAATACATAACTTTCCTAGACTAAATCATGAAGAATTGGAAAATCTAAATAAACTGATCAGCAGTGAGGAAATTGAAACAACATCAAAAACCTCCCACCAAACAAAATCCCAGGACCAGAAGGCTTAACCAGTGACTTCTACCAAGTGTTCAAGGAAGAATTAAAACCTATTCTTCACAAACTCTTCCAAAAAATTGAAAAGGCAATACTTCCTAACATATTCTATGAGGCCAATATAACCCTGATACTAAAACCTGGCAAAGACAAAAACTACAGACCAATATCCCTGATGAATCTAGATGCAAAAATCCTAAACAAAATACTAGCTAACCAAATAGAACAGTACACCCAAAAAATAATACATCATGATCAAGTGGGATTAATTATAGGGGCATAGGAATGGTTCAACATTTGCAAATCAATCAACATAATATACCACATTAACAAAAGAAAGGATACAAATTGCATGATCTTGTCAATAGATGCAAAAAAAGCATATGATAAGATACAACATCCATTTATGATTAAAACAGTCACTATAATAGGAATAGAAGGAAAGTACCTCAATATAATAAAGGCCATATATAATTAACACTCAGCCAATATCATACTCAATGATGAAAAACTGAAAGATTTTCACCTAAGATCAGGAACAAGACAAGGATGTCCACTCTTATTCAACATAGTTTTGGAAGTCCTAGCCAGAGCAATAAGGCAAGAGAAAGAAATAAAAGGCATCCAAAAAGGGAAGGAAGAAGTCAAGCTGTCACTTTTTGTTGACGACATGATGCTGTATATAGAAAACCCTTAAGACACTACCAAAAAAACTATTGGAAACAATAAAAAAATACACTCAAGTTGCAGGATACACAATCAATGTGCAAAATTCCATTGCCTCTTCCTGAATACCAACAACAAAACTTCATAAAAAGAAATAGAAAAAACAATTCCTTTTACAATAGCAAACAAAAGAATAAAATACCTAGGAATAAGCTTAACAAAGAATGTGAAAGACCTATATATTGAAAATTACAAAGCATTATTAAAAGAGATTGAAAAAGACACAGGGAAATGGAAAAACATCCCATGTTCATGGATTGGAAGAATCAGCATAGTTAAAATGACCATATTATAGAAAGTGATGTATAGATTTAATGCAATCCCCATCAAAACCCCAATGCCACTTTTAAAGAAATAGAGTGAGAAAAAATCAGATTTGTATGGAACCACAAAACATCCTGAAGTGCCAAAGCAATCCTGAAAAGAAAGAAGGAAGCTGGAGGTATCATGCTACCTGACTTCAAATTATACTACAGAGCTGCGATAATCAAAACAGCATGCTATTGGCAGAGAGACAGACATGCAGATCAATGGAACAGAATAGAGAGGCCAACTATAAAACCACATGTATATGGACAGATAATTTTTGGCAAAGGAGCCAGAAATGTATATTGGAGTAAAGATAGTCTCTTCAATAAGTGATGCTGGGAAAACTGGAAAGCCACATTCACATGAATGAAACTGGATTGCAGTTTGGCCCCATGTACAAAAATTAATTCAAAATGAATCAAAGACTTAAACATAAGATACAAAACTATGTTATATAGAAGAAAATATAGGTACCAAACTTATGGACCTGAGTGGTAGAGAATATTTTATGGACTTGACTCTAAACGCAAGGGAGGTAAAGGCTAAAATAAATGAATGCGACTGTATCAAACTGAAGAGCTTCTGCACAGCAAAAGAAATGCACAACAAAACAAACAGGCAGCCAACCAGGTGGGAGATGATACTTTCAAACAGTAGCTCCAACAAAGGTTTAATTTCCAAAATATATAAAGAACTTATTAAACATAACACAAAAATAAACAATCCAATCAAAAAGTGGTCAGAGGATCTTAGACTCGAGAAAATGGCGACCAGCTGGAAGGTAGTGAGGGAGAGTGTGGGGGGCTGTTTCTCTCTTTTCCATGTCCCGCATGGAAAAGGAAACAGTCCATTTGCTGAGTGGAGGAGCTGGGGATTAAGAAATTAAAGAAAGACCAAGACGCAGAAATAGAGTTTAAACTGGGGCCAGGTGGGCGCCATCCTCTCTGATGGAGAGGCGGCAAAAAGCGGGCTGAGCCACACAGCAGGTTTATTTTAAAGGCCTAGATTTACATATCTAGTTCTGCCCCTGCCTGATTAACACGTCCAGCCTTATTGGGGAAGCATGTTCCCAGGGCGTGGCTCTGCCTATACTCCGAGTTCAGCTGACAATAATTATAAGAAAATGCCTAGGTGCCTCCCAGGTGGCCCTCTACATCTCCCCCGTTTTTGTTTTTTAAGCTACTATAATAAAAGTAAAATTTTAAACATTAATAGTAGGGCCCTAGAATTAAAATAATTGCAAACAATGCAAATGCAGAAACTAAACTACATACATATTATCATTTTCAAAATTTGAACGTTAAGAACAAAACTGGCTACTAAATAATAACAAAACAATGCCAATGCAAAACAACAATATGAGAAATCAGAACTATGGACATATTAACATTTTTGCTACTAAATGAAAAAATAAGTCTCTTTTGCTGCTGGTATATATTTACTCAGAGTCCTTGGACTCGGCTGCGCAAGACTTTGCAGAAGGCTGGGAGTTAACAGATGCTAGCATGAGCAGGAACATGGTTGAAGAAGTAGCTTCAACTTCTTGCTTTTCCACAATCTGCTGCGCTTCAGTCATTAACTTCTTCAGATGACTCCATATTGGCACAACAGTCCCTTGCATCTTTCATTTTTCTTTTTCTTCCCTTTTGCTGTCATTAGGGCAGTCCTTAGTCCTTTTGAGTGAATGTCTGAGTCCATTGTGGTGACGGATGTAACACTCTGGCATTACCGAATTGGCTGCATTGCTCCTTCTTCCTTGCTCTTGGTCCTGGGCAACCTGCAGCAATGCATAGATGCTGACTGCTATCATGACAAGGTGTCTTTACCATCTCTATCTTTGAACTGTCTTTCCTGTCTTTGTGGCTGGAGCAATCTGGTCAGTTGGGATCTGTTGTTGCAGGAATCCACATGATCTGGGAGCTGTTCTTCTGAAAATATACAAATGTATTCTCGACCAAAGGTTAATAAAGAAAATCTTACTTGGGATTTTTTCTTTGAAATGATCTTCTCCTGGCTTTCCCTGACATAATGTGTGTTTTTTCTGGGTGTCTCGCTGTTAGCATTAAATGAAAAATTTTATCTAAACGTAATTTAGTTATAGGATATTTTCTTACATGGCATTTTTCCACTATCTCCCCCCCCTTTTTTTATTTAATTAGGAGCCTTTTTGGTAAATATATAATGCAGTCTAGATAACTTTTTTCATGTTAAGCAATTTTACCACGAAATGAAAAGTTTTAATACTTTTTGAATAATTACTTATTTCAAGTTAGCCCAATTTAATTAATTTGAAAACTTGACAACTATTTTACTGTCAAATTTAATATTTTAACAATAATCTTAAATTTACACTGTAAATATTAATTGAAAGGATCACTTTACGTCCTTGAGGAGGCTTAAGCATTTCTGTTGTTAAGCTAGATTTAAATTTAGAGTATGTTAAACTAAGCCTTCGTTTTTCTGGGTACCATTTTCAGCTGGACCAAGTCTCTTCTGTTATTTGGTTCCTGATCTGGGCTGGGCCTGGGAAGCAAGAAGCAGCCATGGGGACAGGAGACCTTCCTCAGAAGGGGCGAGTGTTCAAGCCCCTGCACCATTGGGGGGGTGAGGGTCTGTGCCCCACCTCTGTTGAGCCCCAAGTTTTCTCCTACTGGCCCCCGACTGTGCCTGTCTTAGGTTGCCCCACCCTGTGGGGTCTTACCCGTCTTTGACTACCAGCCATCTCTGGGCCAAGTAGGGTGATGTGAGGTTTGGTTTTAACCTATGTCCCTCTGGCCTCCATGCCCAGCAACTGCCTTTGGATCCCCTCGCCTGCTGGTGGGCCCCAGCATTGATCATAGGGAACCCAGGTTTCTTCTCCAGAGAGGGCCCAACTTACGCCATTGGGCAAGAGACAGATCCATTGTACCAGCTTTTCCTGATCTCAGTTTGAACGGAGCACTCAGATAACAGCTGTAGACAATTGGATTGTGAGAAGAGGAAATCCTCTTGGCAAAAAGGTCAAGAGAGGTCAATACAGAATGTTTAAGTGCCTTCCCAGGGGGCCTTCCACACAGTGGAAGGGAATAAATCCTTTTATGTCCTTAAATATTAAATTGTTGCCAAACATTCAAAGAATTAATTTGTAAGTTTGTTTGGGATAAATGCACAATATACTGTTTTAAAGCATCAAAATTATTAATGAAACTTGTAGAATAACACCATGTAAGAATATTCTTTGCTCTAGGTCATGACAATTCAATTTTAAATTGGCTGTCTTGAGGTTTGGAATGGGGAACCTAGTTTGCAAAAAAAAAGGCAATTTACAGAAACAGAGACAGCATGCCATCCAAACTACAGTTTTGGGTAAACACATTATCTAGAGTCCTTGGGTAACCCAGGTTAAACTTAGGCATGTTATCTAAATTACAGTTTTGGGTCTCCAGAACACTGAGTTGACACACTAACTGGAGCCCTCTAACCTTGGGATTGTTGTGCTGTCCTTCCCAGGTAAAGGAAAAATGTGCCTTCTAAGACCAATATGAAACTTACAGTTTTTACCTGAGTTAATTGTTACCATACTTCACTATACCGTGCCCCAGGTGGTCTCTGGGCTGTTGGTTGTCTGGTTTGTCTTCTTCCTGCTGGATTACACTTGGAGAACTTCAACTTAAAAAAGAAAAATCTTTCTCTTTTACACCAAGTAATCTATAGGGTTACTTCTTGGATCTTGACTGATAGTGCCGCAAGGCCATGTATTTCAAGTCAAAGTCATTAAACATTTATGGTGACTGTACTTATTTTCAGATTTAGTATTTTAACAGCAAATCATTAGATTATCCTATAAATATTAGTGGAAGATATTTCAAAATATTAAAATTTCTCCTTTTTATTAAATTTAAAATAATATTTTTAAACAGCATTCCCTTTGGCTTATTTGCATATACAGAGGGATAATGGGAAGCCTTCAGTAACTTTTTAGAAGAATTTTACTTTACTAGGATTCAATTGCTTACAAAGATTAGTAAATTTAGTAATTTTATGTCTGATACACGAGGTGCAAATGCTGCCCCACCTCCAGCCTAATTTAAAATGCAGCGGCGTGGTGCTTTGGTTAGTTTAAATAAAGACATTGTTACTAATAAATCAATTTTTTCTTTTATTTGGCAGAAATTTCTTATGCAACCAAGCATATTATATTTTGAAATATTGCACTTGGGAAAAACTGTCAAATACATATCTAATTAAAAAATTTTCAACATTTAAAAGCTGTTCTCAACATAATAGGATCTAGTCTTGACCATGGAATCAATTACTCTTTATTTGTTTATGATATATGTATAACTATGGTTCTGCTGAGAATTTAAGATGACTTAAAAATGTCTCTTATCTACAAGCCTTTTAAGAAATACGAGCTCTATTGTCAGCCCTTATAAAGCCAACTGCTTAAAACCTTGGTCTATCATACCACTGAAATTATATTAAGACCATGATTGCTAATTTATTAAGTATTAAAAATATTTTCTTAAAAATAGTATTAAGTAAATTCACGAGGCAAGCACACTTTCTGCCCCATCCACATTTCCGAAGTAAAACTGCCTTAAAAAACCACCCCTGAAATTCCATCCTGCCTCAGTGAGCAGACATTCCTTTTGTGATTGGCTAAGTCAGAGGGTGGGGCCTTTGCTGTTTCAAGATGGCGGCCCCAGGGGAGCGGCAGGCCATGCGGCCAACATGGCGGCTGCCAAGTCATGCAGCTCAAAGTGGCAGCTGTCTACACTGTTCTTTGACACAGCAAACCAAAACCCCTAAATGATAGATGACCAACATTATATTGTAGACAAACAGAAATCTCATTAGCTGTTTATACCCTTTATAATTATCTTAAAGAATATCAATTAAGTTTGAACTGGTATTTGTATTAAAAATTTTCAGTTGAGATCTTAAAATTAATCCTCTTTTTTAAATCAGACCAATGAGTAACATATTTTGAATTCCTAATCATTTAAGAGAAAACGCATTTTATTTTTTCAAAAACAAGTTATACTTTAGATATTTAATTAATTTCTCCTGAGTCAATTTGCACTTTAAACTTTCAGCGCTTATAAGTCAAATATTAGCAGTTCTTTGATTAACTACACTTTTATATTTTTTAAGAATAAATACTAAAATCTAATAATTAACTTTAAATCATGTTTTTCTGCCCTGCCTGGGGAAACTGAGACGCAAACTTGTAGGTATTAAAAAATGACTACTGGCGGAAAGCTGATTTCAAAGGAGCCATCTTTTGGCCACTTGACCTTTTCTGGGAAGGTCCGATAGCAAAAGGTGTAGCCATTGAAATGCAAATTAACATTCCTAAAGATGGCTGTTGGCGGGAATTGGATTACCTCCTTGCTAGGGGAAGGGCATATCTACCCCTCCCTCCATTAAAAAAGGGTGTAGCTTTAAACTTTTTAATGGCAAGAGACTTTAAAAACTTTCAGAGCTTTAAATCTTAGATAGCAAATTAAATACTTAGCATTTTTTCAAATCAATACTTTTACATTTAAGGATACATTTCAAATAAAATATAAGGCATTTTCAATTAATAGATTAACTTCTATCATCTAGACTTCATACTAGGCATACTCAGATCAACATTTCAGTATTATAAATCTCAATACTTTTAGATGATTTGAACTTAAAAGTTTTAAGTTTCCAGCCAATAAGCCTGGCATAACTAAATTTCAAAATGGTCACAATTTTCCTGCTGGGGAAGTCAAGAAATTTCAAAAGAGCTACTTTAAATTGCTTTGAGAAACCAGCCTGCATTTCTTTCTCAGGTTCATCTCCGCCATTTTTAAGGCCAAAACAGTCTCGGGTTTTTATTCTGTATACAGCAAAAGGTTAATTTCAGCTCAAAACTATGCGCACTCGTTTTTAAACTGACCTTTTCCCTCTACATGTGCACAGAAATCCCGGATGCATTTATGAATTTGTAAAAGCTTTAAGTCTATTAGCTGAAAAAAAAAAAAGGATAAAGAGGGCGAAGATGAGGCGAAAAAGTGGCTTTCTTGAGGAGTGGCCACGTGAGCTTCCCCCACCTCGTTTCTTAGGGGGAAGACTCAGTAATGGTCTGGCATTTACTCTTTCTATTTTATTTATTTTTCAATTTTTATTTATTTTTATTTTTCAAGGAAAAAAAAGTTTTTTAAGATAAAGAATCATTGGCAGTTGCTGAGAAATTCCTTTAATCCTTTTCTACTTGGTTACAAGTAGTTTACACGTGGAGGCAGAGGAGGTGCAGATGGTATTCTTAGAGACTTGCACCCTTCCACTCCAGGCTGTAAGGCCTGGCTGCACCCCACTTAGACATTCTTAAACTCTCCTGTGCTGAATCAAGGCCATCACCAATTAAAATAGGAATTTTCTCTGGACTTTTTGCTGAGTATTGGTCACACAACTGCTTTCTAACCTTTTCCCAGGTTTCATCAACAAAGCTTAAGAAAGAAATCAAGAATTTGACTACAATTAACAGAGGATAGTTTAAAGCATTTTTTTGAGGATTACCCACGTTTTACACTGAAAGGGCGAGGACTACGCCCTCCACCTTGCCCCAGGGTAAGGGCTACGCCCTCCACCTTGCCCCAGGGTAAGGGCTACGCCCTCCACCTTGCCCCAGGGTAAGGGCTGTGCCCGCCATCTTACCTTGGCCATGTGCTCAGCAAGGCTTCTTCCCAGAAGCCAAGCCGCTTCTGGCCACGCCCAGGATTCTCTGGACCTGCCAATGATAGTCAAGGGAAGTGCATGTCATCACTATGACCACATCCTGTGTAATGAGACACCGACTCACGCCTGGCCAATCGGCAGGGCCCACAGTTCTTTCTCCTCCCCTTGCCCCAACCCCCTATAAAACCTCTCTCCACACAGAGTTCTCTCTCTCTCTGCCAGTTGCTGCTGTGCCAGTAAGGGGGGGCAGGGGAGCCAAACCTAGGTTTGAAATAAATGACTCTTTGGTTTTGCATCAGACTCGCTGGCTGCCTGGTGGGCCCTTGGGAATCTTGAAATCTGGGCACAACATTTGGGGGCTAGTCCGGGATTCCCAAGACCATTGAGGGACCCCCGATCCGAAGAGTCTGACTGACCGCGGTATGTGTGTGTCCTTGTATGTTCTGTTCAGTGTGAGCTCGTTTCTGGAATCTGTAATTGCCTGAAGGGTCTAGGCGGACGCGCCGTGAAAGACCACAGGCGGGGGAGAGTTGGAAGACGTTCTGCTCCCCAGGAGGGATAGATATGCCCCTCACGAGGGATGGATATGCCCCTCACCCCAGGAGGGATGGATATGCCCCTCGTGGATTTGAGATGAGGCAGGTCGCTCCTGCCGGTTTGGCGTAAGACCTTCGTCTTGTTACTTCCATGGAGTTGGAAGGCTGTATTTTCGGGCCCTGTTTAGTGTTCTGTGTTTGTACTGGATGGATGTTATGGGATGGACTCAGACTGCACCTTTGGGTATTGTGATTGATCATTTCAAGGAGATTGGGGGAGGCTTTAGAGCTCCCTCAGGAATTGGGAAGTTGTTAGGAATTGAATGGATTGTTTAAACTCTGAATGAATGTCTGGTGAAAGTGTGTGAGTGTGGAGGGAAGAGGACTGCCCTCCCCCCTCCTTTGTGTGGCGGTCGGGTGGCCGCCTGAGTGAGGGTCTGTGGAAACAGGTCACCCCCTCCCCAAGTAAATGCGTCTGGGATTTCTGTGCACGTGTAAGGAGAAAAGCTGGCTTAAAACTAATGTGTGCACCGTCCGATTTCGGATAGAGTTTTGGGATAGTGTATTTAATTTGCTACCTAAGATTTTAAAAAGTTCTGCAATATAATGTTGGCCATTTATCTTTTAGGGGTTTTGGTTTGCTCTTCCCCTTGTTTATTGTGAGAATGAGGAAATCATGTTTTCTGTCAGAGAACATTTTAGACAGCCACAATGTTGAGCTGCCTGACTTGGCAGCCGCCATGTTGGCCGCATGGCATGCCGTGCCCCTGGGGGCCGCCATCTTGGAACAGTAAAGGCCCCGCCCTCCGACTTAGTCAATCACTAAAGGAATGTCTGCTCACTGGGGCAGGATGGGATTTCAGAGGTGGAGTTTTAAAGCGGAGTTTTACTAAGGAAATGCAGATGGGGCAGAAAGTGTGCCTGCCTCTCAGATTTATTTAATACTAAATTAGCAATCACAGTCTTATGATAGACCAATGTTTTGAGCAGTTGGCTTTATAAGGGCCAACAATAGAGCTCATATTTCTTAAAGGGCTTGTAGATAGAGAATTGAAAAGCTTTTACAAATTCATAAATGCATCCGGGATTTCTGTGCACATGTAAAGGGAAAAGGCCAGTTTAAAAACGAGTGCGCATAGTTTTGAGCTGAACTTGACCTTTTTCTGTGTACAGAATAAAAACCTGAGAAAGTACAATTATTTCAGGTAGAAACTGTGGTTTAAAAGTTCTAGCTACCTGGAAAGCATGGCCTTGGTGTGATAGGAGGAAAAAAGAAATGTTAAATGGATGGTAGACCAGTGAGCTGGGACTGGTCACTAATGGTGGATTGTGAGAAGGGCTGGACGTGGCCTAACTTCTCCTTCCTTGGTACCCCTAAAACGCCAGAGGGTACTTCTGGCCTCGGTTTTCCAATGTGTTTACATTGAATGGTTCTTTCCTTCCTCTTTAACTTTTGGGGGATTGTGTGAATGAATTACTGGTGTAGATTATCAAGGATCTCTAAGGGACTTGTCCTGTATTTGGAGGAATGGCTTCTAGAAGGTATTCACCGTCTCTGGGACTTCCGGAGGGAAGTCAAAACTCGGACTGGCTCCAATCTGGCCTATCTTTTAAAAGGGTAGAGAAGAAGCATTCCTAGGCAGTTTTCTACTGCCTCTGTTCAGGGACTTGTTCTGTATCTCCACACAACTGAATCTGATTTGTTGGTATTTTGTGGTATAAATGTGGCATGCACCTCAAAGTTCTTAATGGGGAATAAGTACCGTTTCTATCTGGATGAGGCATAGGTCAAAAGTCCTGTCCTGGGATGTGAGAAAGGGAGGCCTCCACATCTGTTCCTGTCTGCTCAAGATCCCAAGACTGTAAAAGTACTTGTTCACTGAAAGGGTGTAAGTGTGGATGTTTATTTGATGTTTGTATGTCTACTTGGGTATAATTATTTGTTCATGTAAGTGTGGAAGTATATTCTGTGCTGGGTTGGGATTTTGGAATTCTGGGGTAGATTTAAAAGGTATTTGTGGCTTTTCTAGTCTGATTGGGACATTTAAGGGTGGGGCTCAAGTTCCTCAGGGAAGAGATTCCATGGGCCCTTCCCCCTGCCTGTGCTGAATTAAATAATACAGGCCAGTGTCATTTGGCTTGCTGGTTAAAGGAAGACAATGGGCCTTAGAATCTGTAAAGGTGAGCGGGAATGAAGCTGGTCAAATGTACTGAAAGGGTTTGGTACCTGTTGCTGCTGTAACTGATAAACAGGGTGACCTAGAAGCCATCAGGACTTTGAAGTTCTCCAAGAGAGGAGGAATCTGTTTGACTCGGAGACTGGCAAGGACTGGGTGGCTTTTCTTTAACAATCTCTTTCCTTGAGAGGGCTCCAGAGGGCACATGAGGACATTTAGCAGTGCCTCCGCGCCATCTATGAGACCAACCCCAACTCCTCATCAGCACAGACCAGGAGATTGGGTCTACGTCAGAAGGCACCGCCGGGAGACCCTAGAGCCACGTTGGAAGGGTCCCTACATTGTGGTGCTGACGACCCCCACCGCTCTCAAGGTAGACGGCGTTGCGACCTGGGTCCATCTGGAAAGACTTCATCACCAAATGGAGCATCGATTGAGATCAACACAACCTGCTCAAGCTCAAGCTACGGTGTGCTCGACCTGCCTCCTGTCGCTCGCTCCTGTCACCAGGAGCCCCCACAATACTGTGTAATACACTTAGATAATGCCTGCATCTTCATGGACATGGCTCCAAAGAGACAAGGACAATTTATAGGATCACATGTTTGGTAGCAGAAGATTTGGCTGCCTGAAGCGGCCATGATGCCAATATTATGTTTCATTGTATTGATATGTTATATTAACCATTGATTCTTTTGCAGGTTTGAATGTATGTTGGCTGTCCTGGAAGGGAGCTGTGTGGGGTGACCCCCAAAAGTAAAGCTTGTCTAGCTGCCAAGAGGGCAGGTACCCAACTGGGCAGGGAAGGGTGCCCAGCATGTTTTGGTCTCTTTTGAGAGACAGCTAACAGTTGGCAGCCTGTAATACTGTCTTGCAGGCCTGAGTCACCATGCCCATGTCAGGGGTAGTAAAGCTGGAAAAAGTCTGTTTAGAATAGAAGGTCTGAGGAATTGTTATGCATAGAAAGAAGGTTTTATGCCAACAGTTACTGTTTTGTTTTAAATCCATGAAAAGGAATTAGCAAGGAAAGTCAGAAAATCTTAGAGCAGATCAGTATGTTTTTCTCCTTATGTAATTCCTCCGAAACCTGGCAATGCTAAGTAAGTCATGGCAAACATCAGGCTTTGCATAGATACAGTAAGACTGATTCCTAATAGTGGTTTTATTAATGGAAAACTTTGACTGGAGTATCATGTTTTGAAGAGCCCTGTCTGAGCTCTAAAGACTTGAAGCCAGTAAAAATGCCACAAAGAAAGCCTGGTATCCTGCTTGGGAGCCCTGAAGATGGCTGGCTCTGGAGCATCAGGCCTATGCCCTACCATCACTGGCGGTTGGTAAGAGTAGAAGGGGAGCAGTAAAGATGCCTCTGCATCCCTGCGGAACCCCCACACACTCTGGACCGCAACGCGTAGGAGGGCTACTGAGATGGGCCTTAAAGCCTGGAGCGTGGGCTCAGGTGGAGTTGGTACAGGTGAAGGATTCACCTAACTCAGCAGATACTGCAGGCAGGCCTGATGGCAGCTGGATGGCTTGGCTTCCTGGCCCTATGGGGCACATTAAGGTTCAACCATGAAATTCCAGCAAAGGTAGTCAGCTACCATTCTTGTTGTGGCTATGCAAACATCAGGACAGTAGATAAATTAATCTTGATTTGGCTTTTTGATAGCCATGGAGGAATTTTAAGAAGAAAAATCCTGTTTCAATAGAAGTTGTTAAATCTAAAATGGTTTCTTTCCCTTCCACCGGGCCATTTGTTCTGTGTGCCCAGTATGGGCCTCTAGCAACGGTGGAATAGAAATGCAGTCCGTCTCATGATTGAGCCGGAAGTTCCAAGACAAGGGGGGAATGAAAGGGCGAGGACTACGCCCTCCACCTTGCCCCAGGGTAAGGGCTACGCCCTCCACCTTGCCCCAGGGTAAGGGCTGTGCCTGCCATCTTACCTTGGCCATGTGCTCAGCAAGGCTTCTTCCCAGAAGCCAAGCCGCTGCTGGCCACGCCCAGGATTCTCTGGACTGGCCAATGATAGTCAAGGGAAGTGCATGTCATCACTATGACCATATCCTGTGTAATGAGACACTGACTCACGCCTGGCCAATCGGCAGGGCCCACAGTCCTTTCTCCTCCCCTTGCCCCAACCCCCTATAAAACCTCTCTCCACACAGAGTTCTCTCTCTCTCTGCCACTTGCTGCTGTGCCAGTAAGGGGGGAAGGGGAGCCAAACCTAGGTTTGAAATAAATGACTCTTTGGTTTTGCATCGGACTCGAAGGCTCCCTGGTGGGCCCTTGGGAATCTTGAAATCTGGGCACAACAACACCTGGCTATTTCATATCAATTCACAATACACTCCTCTTACCTTATTCCTTTAAATCTGTGTGCACACGCTTCTGGGAGTGACCCCTTCGCTTTCTTCTCTTGCCTCCGTACTCAGTCCCTGTTCGGGGGCACCAAATGTGGGGAGCTGTTTCTCTCTTCTCCATGTCCCACATGGAAAAGGAAACAGTCCATTCGCTGAGTGGAGGAGCTGGGGATTAAGAAATTAAAGAAAGACCAAGGCGCAGAAATAGAGTTTAAACTGGGGCCAGGTGGGCGCCATCCTCTCTGATGGAGAGGCGGCAAAAAGTGGGCTGAGCCACACAGCAGGTTTATTTTAAAGGCCTAGATTTACATATCTAGTTCTGCCCCTGCCTGATTAACACGTCCAGCCTTATTGGGGAAGCATGTTCCCAGGGCGTGGCTCTGCCTATACTCCGAGTTCAGCTGACAATAATTATAAGAAAATGCCTAGGTGCCTCCCAGGCGGCCCTCTACAGGAGAGAGTGTGAGAGCGCAAGGAAATGATAGAGGAGCGTGTGGACGTGTGTGGTGTGTGTGTATGAGCTAGGGACAGTTAGATTCTGCAGGCCTTCTAAGGGGCTGCTAAACCGGGCAGTCTTAGGCAGCAGAGTCCTGCTCCCTGCACGGACACTCCTGGGCGGCCAGCACAGGCACGGCAACCACACCATCTTGGGAAACAGAGATGCTTGAGACTAGGATCCTGGCCTCAGCACCACCCAGTCTGATCTCAGATGCATACCAGGACCCTGCAGCCACTGAGGACAGAGACCGTGTGACCACAGCTGCAGACCTGCGGACACCAAAAGTTCAGAAATCCCCATGGCAGATCAGTGAGTAACAGAGCCCATCCCTCAATACCAGAGTAACTAACTGATAGACCCACCCCTTGCCAGGGCCTCAGCGCTCCAGGAACTTAACTGATCCCACATAGGGCCGGGTTCAGGAGCCCTGGGCTGGGAGCAATCACGTGAACACCGGGAATTTGTCCTGCCTAGCACAGGCCCAGGGACCCCGATTCACTGGGCAGGAGGCAGCACCAAGCACCAGTGATTGACTGTTTCCTATCACCTGTGCCTGAGATCCTCATTCCCTGTGCATTCATACTAAGAGCCAGTGAATCTAATTCCTGGTGCAAGGACACACAGGGACCCTGATTCTCAAGGCAAGGTCGTGCGAAGCAACAGAGACTCTGATACTGGATTCTTGGGAAACTCTGACTCCTGGCACATGCTAGGGGGCTCTGGTTTTCAACACGCTTCAGGAGGGTCTCTGTTTCAGCATGGTGCAGGCAGGGTCCCTGACTCTAAGGGCGCGTATGAGGCCACATTGAGCACTGACAACACTGACTCTGAGCGAGCCTGGTTCCCACCAACCCACAACAACCACACATCTTAGTGTCAGAGCTCTTCAGTGACACTAGGGTGGCAGGAGGCTCCCACTGCACATGGCCCAGGCCCACGCAACTTGACGTTTGAACCATCAGGAGATAATCAGAATGAAGAGACGAAACAACACCCAGAGGAAAGACAAAGAGGAATCGCCGAGAAAGGAAATTAATGAAGTTGAAGCATGCAACATGACAGAAAAAGAATTCAGAATAATGATTGTACAATTCATTCACCGGATGGATGAGAAAATCACCTACCTATGCAAGAATCAGGAAGAAATGAAAAGTGATATAGTTACAATCCAAAACACCATGGAAAGTTTCAACAGCAGACTAGAAGAAGCAGAGGACCGAATTAGTGAATTAGAAGATAAGGCAGAGAAACAAGCTCAATATGAACAGCAACTGGAGAAAAAAATTAAAAAGCAGGAGGAGAGCCTAAGGGAGCTTTGGGACAACATGAAACGAAGTAACAAACGCATAATAGGGCTGCAAGAAGGACAAGAAGAGCAGCAAGGATTGGAAAATCTATTTGAAGAAATAATGTCAGAAAACTTCCCAGATATGGGGAAGAAAAAAGTTACGCAAGTACAGAGAGTCCCAGGCAAGGTGAACCCCCAAAAGACCCACCCCAAGACACATCATAATAACTATGGCAAATATACAAGACAAAGAGAGAATCTTAAAGGCTGCAAGAGAGAAACAGAGAGTTACCTACAAAGGATCCCCATCAGATTATCAAATGATTTCTCAACAGAAACACATCAGGCCAGAAAAGAATGGACAGAAATTTACAAAGTGATGCAAAGCAAAGGACTGAATCCAAGAATACTCTATCCAGCAAGTCTATCATTCAAAATTGAAGGGGAAATAAGAAGCTTCACAGACAAAAAAAGGCTAAGGGAGTTTATCACCACCAAGCCAGCAATGCAAGAAATGCTAAAGGGACTGGTGTAAAAAGAAAAATTAAAAAGCCCAGAAAGAAAACAGCCACACAAAAATAGAAATGGCTACAAACAAGTACCTTTCAATAATAACTTTAAACATAAATGGATTAATGGTCCAATCAAAAGACATCGAGTGGCTGAATGGATAAAAAAACATGACCCATATATTTGCTGTCTACAAGAGACCCACCTAATTAGAAGGGACTCACACGGACTGAAAGTGAAGGGATGGAAAAATATCTTTCAGGCAAATGGAAATGAAAAAAAAGCTGGAGTAGCAATACTTATATCAGACAAAATAGACCTCAAAGTGAAGGCCATAACAAGAGATAAGGAAGGCCACTTCATAATACTAAAAGGATCAATACAACAAGAGGATATAACCCTGATAAACATATATGCACCCAATGCAGGAGCACCCACATACATAAGAAAACTCCTGGAATATATCAGGGGAGAGATCGACAACAATACAATCATAGTAGGGGACTTTAATACACCAATGACATCACTGGATAAATCTGCTAGACAAAAACTCAGCAAAGAAATAGCAATCCTAAATGACTCACTAGATCAGATGGACTTAATTGACATCGTCAGAACACTTCACCCTAAAGCCACAAAATATACGTACTTCTCAAGTGCTCATGGGACATCTTCAAAAATAGACCACATATTGGGTCACAAACAAAGTCTCCCCAAATTCAAGAAGATTGAAATCATACCAAGCATCTTCTCAGACCACAAGGCCATAATATTAGAAATAAACTACAATAAAAACAACTCAAAATACTCAAACACTTGGAAGCTGAATAGCATGTTATTGAATATTGAATGGGTTACCAATGAGATCAAAGAAGAAATTAAAAACATCCTGGAAACTAATGACAATGAAAACACAACAATCCAAAAACTTTGGGACACTTTGAAAGCAGTCCTGAGAGGGAAGTTTATAGCTCTACAGGCCTATCTCAACAAACCAGAAAAAATGGTAGTAAATCATGTAAATCTACAGTTGAAAGAATTAGAAAGAGAACAACAAGAAAAGGCCAGAGTGAGCAGAAGGAAGGAGATAATAAAGATTAGAGCAGAAATAAATGACATAGAGACCAAAAAAACAATACAGAAAATCAATGAAACAAAGAGCTGGTTCTTTGAAAGTATATACAAGATTGATGAGCCTCTAGCCAGGCTCACCAAGAAGCAAAGAGAAAGGACCCAAATAAACAAAATAAGGAGTGATAGAGGCAAAATAACAGCAGATCCCACAGAAATACAAATCATTGTTAAAAAATACTATGGATAACTCTACTCCAACAAACTAGACAACCTAGAGGAAATGGACATATTCTTGGAAAAATACAACATTCCAAAACTTAATCAGGAAGAATCTAAAAATCACAATAGGCCAATAACTATGGAAGAAAATGAAGCAGTCATCAAAAAGCTTCCAGCAAACAAAAGCCCAGGACCAGACGGCTTCACAGGGGAGTTTTACCAAACATTCAAGGAAGAACTAAAACCTATCCTCCTCAGACTACTGCAAAAAATTCAAGAGGAAGAACACTTCCAAGCTCATTCTATGAAGCCAGAATCACCCTAATACCAAAACCAGGTAAAGAAAACACAATGAAAGAGAATTACAGGCCAATATCCCTCATGAACATAGATGCCAAAATCCTCAACAAAATCTTAGCAGATTGGATCCAGCAGTACATCAGAAAAATCACATACCATGACCAAGTAGGATTTATCCCAGGAATGCCGTGATGGTACAATATCCGCAAATCAATAAACGTGATACATCACATAAACAAATTGAGAAAAAAAACCACCTTGTCAT
The DNA here is from genome assembly GCA_036010255.1 of Myotis pilosus. Lineage (NCBI taxonomy): Eukaryota > Metazoa > Chordata > Mammalia > Chiroptera > Vespertilionidae > Myotis > Myotis pilosus. Next base: position 15,903,575 of record JASKON010000009.1, read on the forward strand.
ACCAATTGACGCAGACAGAGCATTTGATAAAATCAAACACCCATTTTTGAAAAAAAACTCTCAGCAAGGTGGGAATTGAAGGATCATACCTCAACATAATAAAAGCCATATATGACAAACCCACAGCCAACATCATACTCAATGGACAAAAACTAAACCATTTCCTCTAAGAACAGGCACAAGATAGGGATGCCCACTCTCACCACTCCTGTTTGACATAGTACTGGAAGTATTAGCCATTGCAATTAGACAAGAAGAAGAAATAAGAGGCATCCAAATTGGAAAAGAAGAAGAAAAACTGCCCTATTGGCAGGTGACATGATATTGTACTTAAAAAACCCTAAAGACTCCATCAAAAACTTCTTAGACTTAATAAAAGAATTTGGCAATGTATCAGGATACAAAATTAATGCCAAGAAATCTATGGCATTTCTATACGCCAATAGTGAATTTGCAGAAAGAGAGACTAAAAAAGCAATCCCATTTACCATCGCACCAAAAAAATTAAGCAACCTAGCAATAAACTTAACTAAAGAGGTAGAAGACCTCTAGTCAGAAAACTACAGGACGTTGAAAAAAGAGATAGAGGAAGACATAAACAGATGGAAGAACAGACCATGTTCTTGGATTGGTAGGATCAACATCATTAAAATGTCCATACTGCCTAAAGTAATCTATAAATTCAACGCACTTCCCAATAAAAAATACCAATGGCATATTTCACAGACCTAGAACGAACTTTCCAAAAATTCATCTGGAATAAAAAATGACCCTGAATAGCTCCAGTGATCATGAGAAAGAACAAAGTAGGTGGGATCTCAATACCAGATATCAAGCTGTATTACAAAGCCACTGTTCTCAAAACTGTCTGGTACTGGCACAAGAACAGGCATATAGATCAATGGAATAGAATAGAGAGCCCAGAAATTGGCCTGAACCAATATGCTCAATTAATATTTGACGAAGGAGGCAAGAACATACAATGGAATCAAGATAGTCTCTTCAATAAATGGTGTTGGGAAAATTGGACAGATACATGGAAGAAAATGATACTACACCACCAACTTACACAGTACACAAAAATAAACTCAAAATGGATAAAGGACTTAAATATATGACTGGAAACCATAAAAATACTAGAAGAATCCAAAGGCAACAAAATCTCAGACATATGCCGAAGCAATTTCTTCATCGATACCTCTCCTAGGGCACTTGAAACTAAAGAAAAAAATAAACAAATGGGAGTACATCAAAATAAAAAGCTTCTGCACAGCAAAAGAAACCATCAACAAAACAACGAGAAAACCCACTGCATGGGAAAACATACTTGCCAATGTCATATCTGATAAGGGCCTAATCTCCAAAATTTATAGGGAACTCATACAACTTAACAAAAGGAAGATAAACAATCCAATCAAAAAATGGCCAAAGGATCTAAATAGACACCTTTCAGAAGAAGACATTCAGAAAACCAAGAGACATATGAAAACATGCTCAAAGTCACTAAACATCTGAGAGATGCAAATCAAAACAACAATGAGGTACCATCTCACACCTGTCAGCGTGGCTATCATCAAGAAATCAACAAACGACAAGTGCTGGAGAGGATGTGGAGAAAAAGGAACCCTCTTGGACTGCTGGTGGGAATGCAGACTGTTGCAACCATTATGGAAGACAGTATGGAGTTTCCTCAAAAAACTACAAATGGAACTCCCATTTGACCCTGTGATCCCACTTCTAGGAATATATCCCAAGAAACCAGAAACACCAAACCGAAAGGATATATGCACCCATATGTTAATAACAGCACAATTCACTATAGCTAAGATCTGGAAATAGCCTAAGTGCCCATCAGTAGATGAATGTATTAGAAAACGGTGGTACATCTACAGGATGGAATACTATGCTGCTGAAAAAAAGAGGTAACTCTTCCCATTTGCAATGGCATGGATGGAACTGGAGAGCATTATGCTAAGTGAAATACGCCAGTCAATGAAGGAAAAATACCACATGATCTCACTCATTCATGGATAATAAAGGCCATTATAAACTTATGAACAAAAATAGATACAGAGGCAAAGCCGCCTCCAAAAGACTGTCTAATTGCTGCAGGAAGGCCGGGGAGGGTAGGGGGGCAGAAGCTGGGGGTAAGAGATCAACCAAAGGACTTGTATGCATGCATATGAGTATAACCAATGGACATAAGACACCGGGGGGTAGGGGAGGCCAGGGGATTGTCAAGGGCTTGGGAAAAAAGGAAACATGTAATACCCTTTGTAATACTTTAAGTAATAAAACTAAAAAAAGAAATGAAAACATAAGTATTTCACATGGAATTGATGGAGCTAGGTGTGAGAAAAATCACGTCAGCTCACTAGCTAAGAGTCACTCATGTGGCAATGGCAGGTGGCAAGATGTGGGTAGGGGAATGGATTCAGAGAGTCAGGGCAAAGAAAAACACATCCCCCTACGTTAAAAACATGAGTATTTACATTATAAAGTTTTCAATAGCTATTTTGTCCAATCTGGGGCTTTCATTTCTGCAGTAAGTGAATCAGTGCTGTTTGCTACTCGTTGGCCTTGTATTCATGGACAAAGTTCTACTTCTCTCTGGGTCTCAGTGTCCTTTTTTGTATGTTGAGAATATTTAGGACTAGCTGATCACCAAGGAAGTCTTTAGCTCTGACAATTTAGTGTTTTAAGTCTTCATGGGTGTTATGATTCTTTTTCTTTATTTTGAGACTCAGAAAATATAATGGTCCCCAGAAGCCATAGAAATAGAGCCTGATACACAGTAAGCATCAATAATACTTGTTGAGTCCAACTGGCTTGGCTCAGTGGCTCAGCATGGACCTATGAAACAGGAGGTCATGGTTCAATTCCCAGTCGGGGCACATTCCCAGTTTGTGGGCTTGATTCCCAGTAAGGGGTGAGGAAGAAGGGGCATGCAGGAGACAGCTGATCAAAGATTCTCATCATTGATGTTTTTATCTTTCTCTACCTCTCCCTTCCTCTCTGAAATCAATAAAAGTATATTAAAATGCAAAAGTGAAAGCCTCAAGCATTGTATTTGACATATCAGATGCCTAATCCAAAATTGTGAGTTTTATTTTACTCCCCTGAGGATTAGAGAGGCCAGGGCCTAAGAAAGTAGGAGGCAGATTGCATAAATGGGGAGGGGCAATGGCTTATGGTGAATTAAGAAAGCTTAGGAAACATGGATGTGGCCTGCAGGAAGGGTAAATAAATTAAAGGAAAATAGTCCTTCGCAATATTGCACCCACTGAAATTCTCAGACTCAAAGGTTGGTCTTTAATGTGTTAAAGAGGTCATTAATTCTACCAGTTCTCAAAGCTTTTTTATTCCATGGAGTACTCAAGTATCCAAATAATACAAAAACTGCAACTTTTTGTCTTTTGTCTGAAATCTCTGTGTTGGCATCACATAAAACCAGAGACTCCATAAGTTTCCAGCTGGGAATGATCAGAAGAAGCCAGAAGTCTTCCCTTTGGTGAGGGAAGTTTTGGTGCTAGATCTAACTTTGCTCACCCATACAGTGTCTGGCACACAGTAAGAGTGCTCTATAATTACTGGTTGAATAAATCAAAGTATTACTTGTTTCTTTCAGAAAAAGCAACTTGCCAAAGAAAATATTACCATTTTTTCAACTGTTTTGACTGGTATAACATAGCTACAGCCACCAACCTTATCTGCCTAAAAGCTAGTGACAAAGACAGACAGATTGGCAAAGTACAGACAGATACATGAACAAGTAATGAGCAAACACACATATTAAAGGCTCTCTGCAAACCAAGGATTAACTGCCTATTCCTTTGTCTTCACTCTCTCTCTTTGTGCACTTAGTAAAAGAGTCTGGCATTTCATAATACAAATTCCTGGCAGCATTTTCCAAGAATCTGGTTTTACAGAGATGTGCAAATTAATTTAGTAAAAATGCAGCCATTGATTCACAGGTTCACAGAATATAAGGCTTATAAGGACTTTTAGCATCCTTACAGATCTTCTGCATTGTGATGAGCAAGAACACCGTGGACAAGAGAGAACAGAGTAATTGTTCAAGGTCACAGAGTCCGGGAATAAGCTGGGACTTGACCCTAGGACTTCCAGGACCAGTGTAGTTTATTTTCTATTTCATTGCTCATTGATATGTAAACCACTGATGTGGAGAGTATCTAATCCACATCCATGCATAAAGGCAGAATCACAGAGACCTTGATTTGCTATTATTTTATACTAGATTTTCTATTAATTAATTAGATTTGTTAATATGGTATATGCAACTGCTATCTTGACAATATCCTATCAAATCAAAATTCTTCCTTACTTTTATGAGTTTTATATCTGCATTCTCCAATATCATACTCACTACATGTGGCTTTTGTAGCCACATTAAATATCTAATAGAACTTTAAATTAATTCCATAACTGCATTGTCCAATATTGTAGTTACAAGCCACTTGTGGCTTCTGAGCACTTGAACTATGGCTAGGGTGACTGAGGAACAAAGTTTTATATTGTATTTTATTTTGGACTGGAATCTATCAAGCAAATAACATAGATGCCTATATGCATTGCCCGTAGACACTGACATTAGTGTGGTGAAGGCCTGCAGTGGGGCAGGGTGGAGGTGGGCAAAGAGGGGGATGTGAGGGGGCATTTGTAATACTGTTAAATATATATATATATATATATATATATATATATATATATATATATATATATATACTAATAAAAGACAAACATGCAAATTGACTGTACCTTTGCTACACTTTAAGCCACACCCACCAGCCAATCAGAGCAACTATATGCAAATTAACCCAACCAAGATGGCAGCTGGAAGCCACAGACCTGGAGCAAGCAGGAGGCTTGCTTGCCCCAATGATGGAGGAAGCCAAGCTTCCTGCCTGCTGAAGCTGGCTCTTGAGCTCCACACAAAGCAACAAAGTTTCAATTATAGAGGGTAAATAAACCCCAGATACCTGCTTTCAGCCAGCCATGGCCATAGAGCTGGAGAGAGCAGGAGGCTTGGGTTGCTCCTGGTGATGGAGGAAGCCAAGCTTCCCTCCTGCCTGCCCTGGCTGGCTCTGAGCTCCACTCAAGGCTACAAAGTTTCAATTATAGAAGGTAAATATATCCCAGAATTTAAAAAAAAGGAAAAGAAAAAAAGGAGAGGCTGGGAGCTTCCATCGTCAGGGGGGCTGGCCAGACTGAAAATGGCCCTCAGCCCCTCACCCAGGCTGGCCAGGAATCCCAGTGGGGACCCCCCCTGCCCTAAAGGGGGTGTGGCCAGCCTGAAAACAGCCATCAGCCCCTCACCCAGACTGGCCAGGCACCCAAGCGGGACCCCCACCCTGATCCGGGACACTCTTCAGGGCAAACCAGCTGGCCCCCACCCGTGCACCAGGCTTCTATCCTATATACTAAAAGGGTAATATGCAATCTGGCCCTAACAACAGAAAGACTGGGAATGACTGGTCACTATGACACACACTGACCACCAGGGGGCAGACGCTCAATGCAGAAGCTGTCCTCTGGTGGTCAGTGCGCTCCCACATGGGGGAGCTCTGCTCATCCACAAGCCAGGCTGATGGCTGCCAGTACAGTGGTGGTGGTGGCAGCCTCTCCTGCCTCCTCAGCAACGCTAAGGATGTCCAACTGCAGCTTAGGCCTGCTCTCCTCTGGCAAGTGGACATCCCCCGAGGGCTGCCGGGCTACCAGAGGGATGTCTAACTGCCAGCTTAGGCCCAATCCCCCAGGGAACAGGCCTAAGCCAGCAGGTCGACATCCCCTGAGGGGTCCCAGACTGTGAGAGGGCACAGGCCGGACTGAGGGAGCCCCCCCCCCCGAGTGCACAAATTATTTTGCACCGGTCCTCTAGTATATATAAAAGCCTAAGTGACCAAATGACTGAACAACCAGTCAACCGATCGCTATGACATGCTCTGACCACCAGGGGGCAAACACTCGACACAGGAGTTGCCCCCTAATGGTCAGTGCACTCCCACAGTGGGAGCAGCCGCTCAGCTGACAGACCTGCCTGGTGGCCCACCAGTCTGGCAGCAGCCACTCACTCCCTCAGTAGTCCTGCAGGTCCAATCTCCGGAGAACAGTTCAGGCACCAATGGACTGGTACTGCAGGCACGATCCCAACCGCACTGCTGGCCTCCTGGAAGTCGGCCTCAGGCACTGCTGCAGCTTCTCCTCCCTAGACACTCCGCAAGGAAGAAACAGTATAAAAGTGGCAGACAGGTGGCTCTGGACAACCAGTGCAAACATTAGTGTGATTTTGGAGAGGGAACTAGAGATAGAAACATCATTGATGAGAGGGAATCATTTGTTGGCTGCCTCCTGCACGTCCCACACTGGGGAATTGAGCTCACAACCAGGTATGTGCCCTGATCAGGAATTGAACCAAGAACTCCTGGTTCATAGGGCAATGCTCCACTGAGCCGCACTGGCTGGGCAGTTAGCCTTTTTTTTTTTTTTTTAAAGAAAGACAATGGGACATGACAGGTGCACAGCACTTAGAGTTAAACAAACTAGGACTTTAAGTAAGTTGTTTCACCTCCAAAGGTGTTAGTCTTCTCAATGCTAAAACAAGTATGGTAGCATCTATTTTTCAGGGCTTTTGTGACAATTAAATTAGAGAAAAAAAAGTGCCAATGCTTTGTAATTTGTGAAGGGCAATATACATAGGAGAAATTAGCAAATGAATTTTTATTCTACTTTGTTCATACCTCTAAGGAGCAATTACTTGTCTGCCATGCTTTAGTGTCAGATATTGACCTGTCTGTTTCTGGGCCCATATTTTGATCTCCTGAAGGTCCCAGATGGTATCTTAGTTATGTCAATATCTTTAGCCCTAGGGTAGTGCCTGGTACAGAGCAGACATAAAGTCAGCTGGAAAAAATACATTTAACCCATACAGAGCTGAACCCTTAGCAACAATATTATTTTCATTTTGTAATTTAGTCCTAGAGAAATATTTTATTTCTTCACAGAAAATACTAATGCTGTTTACTTTGCCAGGAAGCTCAAGAGAAGCAATTAATTACATTTGTCACAATGGTCTGGCTCATCTTCTCCGTGGTCTTCATTTTATTATTCTACTAATGACACAACATGAATTGAAGGTGTTTTTTGTATGTAAGATGTAATAAATACTTTGTGGAACTGCACAATGATTATGTAATGGGCTCTATGGTCAGACATATCTAGATTGAAGTCCACAGCAATTTCCTGATTGGGTGGCTTCAACCAAATTATTTCATTCCTTTGAGCCTCATTTTTTTTTCATATAAAAAGAGGATAATTATGTATACTTCAAAATGATGCTGGAAAATTTAATGTGCTAATGCATAGATCCTGACACACCATAAGCACTGAATAATCAGTTGATATACACATGTAAGTCTTTTCCAGCTGCATTTTTTCTCCAAGAGTTAGGGAAAAGTAAGCACACATATCCATAACTAAATTCTACTCTCTTGCTGTTTCTTACTTCTGGAATGAGATCCAAGGCCAGTGGCCATCAAACACATTAAGAAGGCAACACAGCAAGTTAGATAACATGTCTCTTTCAGGGCATTTAAGCATAGGTAGGCAAAGTAAAGACCCTGGGCCAGAACATGTAAGCTAAGAACGGTAGTACAATGTTTTTTTTAAACAGTTTTTAAAATACATTTTCAGGCAAATGGAAATGAAAAAAACAAAACAAAAGCTGGGGTAGCAATGCTCACATCTAACAAAATATACTTCAAAGTGAAGGTCATAAGAAGAGATAATGAAGACAACTTCATAATATTAAAGGATCAATACAACAAGAGGATATAACTCTGGTAAACATATATGCGCCTAATACAGGAGCACCAAAATACATTAGAAAAAAACTTATGGAAGATATTAAAAGAGAGATTGACAGCAATACATTCATAGTAGGAGACTTAAATACCCCGTTGACATCACTGGATAACTCTTCTAGACAACAAATCAACAACAAAACAGCAATCCTAACCGACTCACTAGGTCAAATGGAAATAATTGGCATCTTCAAAACATACCACCTAAAAGCAAAGGAATATACATTCTTCTCAAGTGCACATGGGTCATTTTCAAAGATAGACCACATATTAGGACACAGGCTAAATCATTTCAAATTCAAGATGATAGAAATAACATCAAAGCATCTTCCAGATCACAATGGCACAAAATTAGAAATCAACTACAATAAAAAATCAAACAATTGCAGGCTAAATAACATGCTTTTAAAAAAATAAAAGGGTTACCAAAGAGTTCAAAGAAGAAATAAAAAGCATCTTAGAAACAAATGACAATGAAAACACATCAATCCAAAATCTATGGGACACAGTGAAAGCAGCCCTGAGAGGGAAGTTCATAGCTCTTCAGGCCTACCTCAAAAACCAAGAAAAAAAACAGGTAATAAGTTATCTAACCCTCCAATTTAAAGAACCAGAAAGAAAACTATAAGAAAAGCCCAGAGTAAGCAGAAGGAAGGGCATATTTAAGATCATAGCAAAAATAAACTATATACAGACAAAAACATACACAAAAACAACAACAAAACAGATTTATAGAAAGAAGAGCTAGTTATTTGAAAGGATAAAAAAGACTGATGAACCTCTAGCCAGGCTCACCATGAAACAAAGACAGAGGACCCCAATAAATAAAATCAGAAATGAAAGAGGTGAAATAACAACTGACCCCACAGATATACAAAGGATTGTAAAAAAATACTATGAACAAGTCTCCTCCAACAAACTGGACAACCCAGACAAAACGAACATATTCCTACAAAAATACAATCTTCCAAAACTCAATCAAGAAAATTAAAAACTGGAATAGTCTGATAACTACTGATGAAATTGAAGCAGCAATCAAAATACTTCCAGCAAACAAAAGCCCTGGTCCAGACAGCAAAAACAAGGGAGTTTTACCAAACATTCAAAGAACTAAAACCTACCCTACTCAATATTCCAAAAAATTCAAGAGGAAAGCACACAAAGCACACTTCCAAGGTCTTTCCATGTAGTCAGCATTACCCTAATCCCAAAACAGAAAAATACATTACAAAGAAAGAGAATTACAGGTCAACATCCCTGATGAACGTAGACCCTAAAATCCTCAACAAAATTCTAGCAAATCAGATCAGGAATCACATTAGAAAGATCATACATCATGATGAAGTGAAATTTATTTCAAGGATGCAAGACTGGTACAATATCCACACATCAACAAACATTATACATCACATAAACAACTTGAGAAACAAAATTACATAATCATATCAATTGATGCAGAAAAAGCATTTGACAAAATCCAACATATTTCTTTCTTTTCATTGTCTAAAGTTTTACATATGTCTCATTTTTCCCCAATTGAACCCTTCCCCCAGCCATTCTCACCCCGGGCAAGCCCCCACCGCCCCAGTGTCTGTGTCATTGGTTATGCTAATATGCATGCATACAAGTCTTTTGGTTGCTCTCTAAACACCTCCCCTGCCATTTGTCTCTGGATCTATTCTTCTTCATCAAATTATGTTGATGATTATATCCCACATATGAGTGAGATCATGTGATATTTATCTTTCTGGGACTGACTTATTTCACTTAACATAATGCTCTCCAGCTCCATCCATGATGATGCAAATGGAAAAAGTTTCTTCTTTTTTATAGCAGCATAGTATTCCATTGTGTAGATGTACCACTTTTTTCTAATTCACTCATATGCTGATGGGCACTTAGGCTGTTTCCAAATATTAGCTATGGTGAATTGTGCTGCTATGAACATAGGGTTGCATATACCCTTTCTAATTGGTATTTCTGGTTTCTTGGGATATAGTCCTAAAAGTGGGATTATTGGGTGAAATGGGAGTTCCATTTTTTTAAGTTTTTGAGGAAACTCAATACTGTTTTCCACAGTGGCTTCACCAGTCTACATTCCCACCAGCAGTGCAGGAGGGTTCCTTTTTCTCCAAATCTTCGCCATCACTTGTCATTTGTTGATTTGTTGATGATAGCCATTCTGACAGGTGTGAGAAGGTATCTCATTGTTGTTTTTATTTGCATCTCTTGGATGATTAGTGACTTTGAGCATGTTTTCATATGTCTCTGGGCCTTCTGTATGTCCCCTTTCGAAAAGTGTCTATTTAGGTCCTTTTCCCACTTTTTGATTGGATCGTTTATCTTCCTTTTGTTAAGTTGTATGAGTTCGCTCTAAATTTTGGAGATTAGACCCTGATCTGAAATAGCATTGGCAAATGTGTTCTCCCATGCAGTGGGCTTTCTTGTGTTCTTGATGGTTTCTTTTGCTGTGCAGAAGCTTCCTATTTTGATGTAGTCCCATTTGTTTATTTTCCCTTTAGTTTCCATTGCCCTAGGAGTACTATCAGTGAAGAAATTGCATTGGCATATGTCTGAGATTTTGCTGCCTTTGGATTCCTCTAAGATTTTTATGGTTTCCTGTCTTATTTTTTGTGTACAATGTAAGTTGGTGGTCTAGTTTCATTGTTTTGCATGTGTCTTACCAAATTTCCCAGCACCGTTTATTGAAGAGACTGTCTTGATTCCATTGTATGTTCTTACCTCCCTTGTCAACTATTAATTGAGCATTGTGGTTTAGGTCGATTTCTGGGTTCTCTATTCTATTCCATTGATCTATATGTGTGTTCTTGTGCCAGTACCATGCAGTTTTGAGAACAGTGGCTTTGTAATACAACTTTATATCTGGTATTGAGACCCCTCCTACTTTATTCTTTTTCTCAGAATCACTGCAGCAATTCGAGTTTTTTGTTCGTTTGTTTTTATTCCAGATTAATTTTTGGAGAGTTCTTTCTAGATCTTTGAAATATGCTGTTGGTATTACAAAGGGGTGTGCATTGAATCTATAGGTTGCTTTGGGTAGCATGGACATTTTAATTATGTTGATTCTACCAATCCATGAACACAGTATGTTCTTCCCTCTGTTTATGTCTTCTTTTATCTCTTTTTTCAAAGTCCTGTTGTTTTCCGCCTTTAGGTCTTTTACCTCTTTATTTAAGTTTATTCCTTGTTATCTTAATTTTTTTTTCATGCGATGGTAAATGGGATTGCTTTTTTAGTCTCACTATCTGTAAGTTCACTATGAGTTTATAGAAATGCCATAGATTTCTTGGCATTAATTTTGTATCTTACTCCACTGACAAATTCATTTATTAAATCTAATATTTTTCAATGGAGCCTTTAGGGTTTTCTATGTACAATATCATGTCATCTATGAATAAGGTCAGTTTTACTTCTTTTCTAATTTGGATGCATTTTTATTTCTTCTTGTCTGATCGCAATGGCTAGCACTTCTAGTACTATGTTGAACAGGAGTGATGAGAGTGGGCATCCCTGTCTTGTTCCTGTTCTTAGGGGAAATGGTTTTGTTTTTTCCCATTGAGTATGGTGTTGGCTGTGGGTCTGTCATATATGTCTTTTATGATGTTGAGTTATGATCCTTCTATTCCTACCTTCTTTAGAGTTTTTATCAAGAAAGGGTGCGAGATTTTATAAAATGCCTTTTCTGCATCAATTGATATAACTGTGTGATTTTTATCTCTAAATTTGTTTATTTGATATATCATGTTTATTAATTCATGGATATTGTACCGTCCTTGCATCCCTGGGATAAATCCTACTTTATCATGGTGTACGATCTTTCTGATGCACTGCTGGATTCAATTTGCTTAAATTTTGTTGAGGATTTTGGCGTCTATGTTCATGAGGGATATTGACCTGTAATTATCTTTCATTGTGTTGAATTTATCTGGTTTTGGTATTAGGGTGATGCTGACTTCATAGAATGAGCTTGGAAGTCTTCCTTCCTCTAGAATTTTTTTGAAAGGTCTTAGGAGGATATGTTTTAGTTCTTCCTTAAATGTTTGGTAAAACTCCCCTATGAAGCCATCTGACCTTGGTCTTTTGTTTGCTGGAAGCTTTTTATTACTGCTTCAATTTCTTCCATAGTTATCAGCCTATTCAGTTTTTAATTTCTTCCTGGTTGAGTTTTGCAAGGTTATATTTTTCTAGGAATATGTCCATTTTCTCCAGGTTGCCTAGTTTGTTGGAATAGAGTTGTTCATAGTATTTTTAAACAATCCTTTATATTACCGTGGGATCTGTTGTTATTTTACCTCTTTCATTTGTAATTTTCTTTATTTGGGTCCTCTCTCTTTTCTTCTTGTTGAGCCTGGCTAGAGTTTCATCAATCTTATGTATCCTTTCAAAGAGCAAGCTCTTCGTTTCATTGATCTTTTGTGTTTTTTTTTGGGGGGGGGGTCTCTATGTCATTTATTTCTGCTCTGATCTTTATTATTTCCTTCCTTCTGGATATTGTGGGATTTTCTTGTTGCCCTCTTTCTAATTCTTTAAGTTGAAAGGTTAGATAATTTATTACCACAGTTTTTCTTATTTTCTTTTAGGTAAGCCAGTAGAGCTATTAACTTCCCTCTCATGACTTCTTTCATTGTGTCCCATAGATATTGGATTGTTGTGTTTTCATTGTCATTTGTTTCCAGGATGCTTTTTGTTAAATATATTTTATTGATTTTTTTACAGAGAGGAAGGGAGAATGATAGAGAGACAAAAACATCGATGAGAGAGAAACATCAATCAGGTGCCTCCTGCACACCCCCCACTGCAGATGTGCCTGCAACCAAGGTACATGCACTTGACTGGAATTGAACCTAAGAACCCTCATTCCGCAGGCCAATGCTCCATCCACTGAGCCAATCTGGCTAGGGCAGCCAGGATTCTGTTTATTTCTTCTTTGATCTCTTTGGTTACCCAATTTTTGTTAAATAGCATGCTATTTAGCCTCTAAGTGTTTGATTTTTTTTCATTGTTTTTATTGTAGTTGATTCCTACTTTTATTCCATTGTGATCTGAGAAGATGCTCGTTATGATTTCTATCCTCTCAAATTTGGAGAGACTTTGCCTGTGTCCTAATATGTCATCTATCTTTGAAAATGTCCTGTTTTCACTAGAGAATAATGTATATTCTGTAGTTTTGTGGTGAAATATTCTGAAGAAATCAATTAAGTCCATCTGATCTAGTGACTCATTTAGGATTGCTCTTTCTTTGCTGATTTTTTTTGTTTACAGAATTTATCTAGTGGTATCAGTGGAGTATTAATTTCCCCTACTATGACTGTATTGCTATTGATCTCTCTGTTGATGTCTTCCAGAAGTTGTTTTATGTATTTGGGTACTACTGTATTGGGTGCATAAATATTTACTAAAGTTATATCTTCTTGCTGAATTGATCCCTTTAGTATTATGCAGTGGCTTTCCCTGTCTCTTGTTATAGCCTTTATTTTGAGGTCTATTTTGTCAGATATAAGTATTGCAACCCCAGCTTTTTTCTCCTTTCCTTTTGCCTGAAATATTTTTTGCCATTCCTTCACTCTCAGTATGTTTGAATCCTTTGTTCTGAGGTGGGTCTCTCATAGACAGCAAATATATGGTTCATGTTTTCTTGTCCACCTAGCTATCTTATGTCTTTTGATGGGGCATTTGATCCATTTACATTTAAATTTATTATTGATAGGTACTTGTTTGTTGCCATTTTTATTCTTTATGCCTGTGTTCCTTCTTCCCTTCCTATTTATTCTTTTTACAGCAGTCCCTTTAGCATTTCTTGCATAGCTGGTTTGGTGGTAATAAACTCCCTTAGTCCTTTTTTGTCTGTGAAGCTCCTGATTTCACCCTCAACTGTGATTAATAGCCTTTCTGGGTACAGTATTCTTGAATTCAGACCCTTGATATGCATGACATTGTATATTTCGCTCCATTCCCTTCTTACCTGGTGTGTTTCTTTTGATAAAGCAGTCAATTGTCTCATGGAAGATCCCTTATAGTTAACTTTCTGTCTCTCTCTGGCAGCCTGTAAGATTCTTACTTTTTTGTTGGTGTTTGCCAATTTAATTATAATGTGTCTTGGTGTCAGTCATTTGGGGTTTATCTTGTTTTTGACTCTGTTAGATTCTTGGACTTGTGTGAGTTTTTTTCTTTATGATATCAGGGAAGTTTTCTGTCTTTATTTCTCAAACAAGTTTTCTATACCTTTCTCAGTTTCCTCCCCTTCTACCACCCCTATTATGTGGATGTTGTTTCATTTTGTGTTGTCCCAAAATTCCCTTAGGCCAGTGATGGCGAGCCTATGACACATGTGTCAGAGGTGACACGTAAACTCATTTTTTTTTGTTGATTTTTCTTTGTTAAATGACATTTAAATAATTACATTATATATAAAATAAATATAAAAATATAAGTTTTTGTTTTACTATGGTTGAAAATATAAAAAAAAAAATTCTTTGTGTGACACGGCACCAGAGTTAAGTTAGGGTTTTTCAAAATGCTGACACGCTGAGCTCAAAAGGTTTGCCATCACTGCCTTAGCCTCTCCTCCTGTTTTTTTTTTTTAAGTTTTTTTTTTTTTTCTAGGTGCTTCTATTTTGGGTATTTTTTCCTACCTTATCTTCTAGCTCACTGATGTGGTCCTCCACTTCTAGTCTACTGTTGATGTTTTCTATATAGTACTTTATTGCAGTGAGGTCATTTTTCATTTTTCTTGGTTCTTCTTTATTTCCTCTTGGTTCTTACACATATTGTTGAATTTGTCTTCCATCATTTTCAGTGACCTTATGCCCATTGCTCTGAATTCTTTCTGTGATATATTGCTTGGCTCCATTTTGTTTACTTCCTTTCCCAGTGATTCCTCTTTTTCTTTTGTATGTGGGCTGTTTTGTCTCCCCATGATTACTCCACTCAAGGTGTTTGTTTTTTATTTTTTTTTTTTTTAGTTCTCTCTCTCCTATGTTGACTTCAAGGCACAAAATACAACATAACAAGACAGAACACACAGGGCACCAAACACAAATGTATTCATGATACTAATAATCCCAAGTAACGGTGACCACCAGAGAAAAGAGAATTAGGGGATAGAAAAGCGTGCAAAAATGATATTGAGAAAAAAATTAAGAGAGAAAAGAAAGAGAAGAAAAAAGAAGGGTGGGGAATATATGTATGTGGGGAGGAAATTCCAGAAATATAACAACTATTCCAAAAAATGGAAACAACATACACTCAAACAACAAACACCCAGATGAATCTGAGGAAGCAGAGTTTATTTCAGAAGGTAAGGTCAAGGAATTGAATGAATAGGGAAATCCACAATTTAGTATAGAGGAGGTAGAAAGAGAATGAGTGTATAAGAAGAAATGTAAAAAAAAAAAAGGTAATAAAGAAAAAAATATGTACATTAAAAATATATATAAAAGAAAAAATTATATATATATATGGTGGCCAGATTATTATGACCACCTGATGTTTGTAGGCAAATTAGCTATAATTTTGTGCTGTGCTGGGAGCCAGTCCATCCTTGCTGTTTCAAGGGACCTGGCATATATGGCATACTGTTCTTAATATGTTTGCTCACCTTCTTGGTGCTATGTGTTTTAACCAAGGTCACCTCTCCGAGAAAGGTTGTTTCCCCAGGTAGGGATTTTCCCCTGAAGTTAGGGAGGGAATAAAACCTCTTAACTGCCAGGCGGGTAATTAATCACTTTAACTACGAACAATCATGCTTAAGTACATAATCTTTACTCCCTGGAATGGAGATAAGAAATGCCCTAACCTTTGGAATAGAGATTGATAGGATTAGAATCAACTGGTATAAATACAGATGCAACAAGACAACAGGAGACAGAACTTACACACAGAACTTAGAACCTACACACAGATCTTAGAAGACAGAACCTACACAGAACCTAGAGACAGAAGAACTTCGCTGGAGAGAACATGGCAAAAGATCCTGGACAGAACCTGGCTACAGAACTTGATTGGGGAACCTAGACAGAACCTGGCTGAAGAACCCGGCTACAGAACCTGGCGACCGAACCTGGCTGGAGAACCTAAACTGAACCTGGCTGGAGAACCTAGCGAGAGAACATGGCTACAGAACCTGGCTGGAGAACCTGGAGAACCTGGCTGGAGAACCTACCAAGAGAACATGGACACAGAACTTGGCTGGAGATTGTGGCTAGAGATCCTGGCAAGGCTGCTGATCAACTGAACGCTGCCTCCGTGTCATTCCTTCTTCGCCGACTCCGTCCACACCTTTGGGGACCCATGGACCCGCTGGGGCTGGACCCCAGCAGTGCTGAAGTTGCTAGAGGGCCAGACCATTATAAATGTCTGAATAGCACAACATACCTAAGTACCATTGCTGATCAAATTCATCCTCTCATGTTGATGGTGTATCCCAATGGAGATGGCTTCTTACAACAAGACAATGCGCCATACCATGGTGCTCGTATTGTGCAGGAGTGGTTTCAAGAACATGAGGGGGAAGGATAGAGAGGAAACCAAGATGGAGGCATAGGTTAATGCCAAAGTTTGCTGCCTCGAACAACCACTTCAAAAGTGAAACTAAAAGACGGAACAGACATCACTCAGAACCACAGGAATGCTGGCTGAGTGGAAGTACTACAACTAGGAGGAAAGAGAAACGCATACCGACACTCAGAGGAGGCGCAGTGCTGAAGTCAAATATTGAGGTGTGGAGTGCATGCAGAGCGGGCTGGTGGCTGAGGGCGCTGTTGGCGTTTTCAATCAGGAGGGAGTTTCAGACTCTGAGCTCCAGATCCGGGCGAGTCTCTAGGGACCCAGACTCAAACGGGAGAAGCGGGACTGTCTGGCTTCGGTTGGAACTCGAAGGCAGCTTTCTCTCCGAGGTTTGCAGTGGTTGCTGGGACTCAGAGAGGCAGAGCCCCTGGGGACAAGACTGAGAGCCACCATAACTGCTCTCTCCGGCCCACCCTGTTGATCCTGTGTGACCCGCCCTGCCCAAGCCCTGCACAGAGGCATTTGCCGGATAGCCTCAGGCAAAGGCTAGATTAACACCTCCCTAGAGGACAGAAGTTCTCTCACTGCGGACACAGCTGATTCTCACAGCCAGTTGGCCTGGAGGTCAAATCCCCCTAGTATTAACTACAACAATCAAGGCTTAACTACAACAAGACTGCTCACAAAGACCATTCGGGGGTGCACCAAGAAAGCATAAAAAATGTGGAGACAAAAAAACAGGACAAAACTGTCAATGGAGGATATTGAGTTCAGAACCACACTTTTAAGTCTTTCAATAATTTTCTAAAAACAGCCGATAAATGTAGTGAGATCCTCAAGAAATCTAATGAGACCCTCAATGTTGTGATAAAGAACCAACTAGAAATTAAGCATACACTGACTGAAATAAAGAATATTATACAGACACCCAAGAGCAGACAAGAGGAGCGCAAGAATCAAGTCAAAGATTTGAAATGTGAAGAAGCAAAAAACACCCAACCAGAAAAGGAAAATGAAAAAAGAATCCAAAAATATGAAGATAGTGTAAGGAGCCTCTGGGACAGCT
Source organism: Myotis pilosus (assembly GCA_036010255.1). Taxonomy (NCBI): domain Eukaryota; kingdom Metazoa; phylum Chordata; class Mammalia; order Chiroptera; family Vespertilionidae; genus Myotis; species Myotis pilosus. The sequence goes on from JASKON010000009.1 coordinate 15,921,047, forward strand.
TCAAGTGTACCAACATCAGAATTATAGGGGTGCCAGAAGATGAGAGAGAGCAAGATATTGAAAACCTATTTGAAGAAATAATGACAGAAAACTTCCCCCACCTGGTTAAAGAAATAGACTTACATGTCCAAGAAGCGCAGAGAACCCCAAACAAAAGGAATTCAAAGAGGACCACACCAAGATACATCATAATTAAAATGCCAAGAGTAAAGACAAAGAGAGCATCTTAAAAGCAGCAAGAGAAAGAAACTCAGTTACCTACAAGGGAATACCCATACGACTGTCAGCTGATTTCTCAACAGAAACTTTGCAGGCCAGAAGGGAGTGGCAAGAAATATTCAAAGTGATGAATACCAAGAACCTACAACCAAGATTACTTTATCCAGCAAAGCTATCATTCAGAATTGAAGGTCAGATAAAGAGCTTCACAGATAGGGAAAAGCTAAAGGAGTTCATCACCACCAAACCAGTATTATATGAAATGCTGAAAGGTATCCTTTAAGAAGAGGAAGAGGAAGAAAAAGGTAAAGATACAAATTATGAACAACAAATATGCATCTATCAACAAGTGAATCTAAGAATCAAGTGAATAAATAATCAGATGAACAGAATAAACTGGTGATTATAATAGAATCAGGGACATAGAAAGGGAATGGACTGACTATTCTTGTGGGGAAAAGGGGTGTGGGAGATGCGGAGATAAAGGAACCCTCATTCATTGCTGGTGGGAATGCAGACTGGTGGAGCCACTGTGGAAGACATTATGCAGTTTCCTCAGAAAGTTAAAAATAGAACTCCAATTTTACCCACGAGTCCCACTTTTAGGACTATATCCCAAGAAACCATAAACACCATTCAAAAAGGATATATGCACCTCTATGTTCATAGCAACACAATTTACCATAGCTAAGATTTGGAAACAGCCTAAGTGCCCATCAGCAGATGAGTGAATTATAAAACTGTGGTACATCTACAAAATGGAATACTATGCTGCTATAAAAAAGAAGGAACTTTTAACATTTTCAACAACATGAATGGTCCTTGAGAACATTATGCTAAGTGAAATAAGCCAGTCAGAGAAAGATAAATATCACATGATCTCACGCCTTAACAAGCCAAATAATTAGGAGTCTTTATTACACACAGGCACAGAGCAGACTATCTCTGTCAAATTCTGAGTAAAAACATGGAGGAAGCTTTATCTATTTATATGCTTTCAGTTCTTTGTCTCCCAAATATAATTTTTCTGGAACTTTTGCAGACTTTACAAAGAGCTTCATGTAAGTTATTTTTGGCTACAGTGTTTATCCTTGGATGTATAACAAATAAACACTTGGCATGAGAATATGGGAATATTATCAGTATTAGCCCATTACATTAGATGGCTAGCTTCCAAGGTCAGACAGTTAAGTTTTTAACTTTTTCTGTTATTCAAACTTAAGCAGTTATTTTACAGAATAAGGGACTATCTAAAATTAACAGAGTTGACCTATAGAACAAGGGACTGTCTCAGAATAACAGAGTAGTTCAAACATCAGATTTAAACCGCAGTTTTCCAAAGACAGAATTACTATGCTTCATTCCCTACTGGTTTTCTGTAAATGAGTCAAATCCTTGACTCTTTTGGGTCATTATTGGGCAGGGGGTTGTTAACATTGTCAACCTATTCAGCTTTGAAGTTTCTTTTATTAAGTTCTATAAAGAGAATTATTAACACAACGCACATGGGAGTCTTATTTTGAGAGGATCCAAAGAGTCCTGGATTTTTTCTATTTTGCCTGTGCTGCCTTTAGCCGGGTGTGATGAAGCCACTTTGGGATCCCATTGACCTTGACTGCCATGGGGGTGGTCAGTATGACAGTGTGTGGTCCTTTCTAGGTAGGAGTTAGTCCTTGGGTGGTAAATTTCTTTACCCAAACAGAGTCACCAGGGAAGAAGGGATGAATCGGATCAGAAATTGGTACAGGCAGAACGTTCAGACGTGCTTCTGGATTGCTTTCTGGGTGCACTGTAAAGCCTGTAAGGACTTGAGTAAAGATTGGTTATGGATTTCAGCTTTTATTTCTTTGAGTTTTTGGAAGTATTGGATGGGGTCTCCCAGACATATTTTCTTGTGCGGAGAACCCCACTTGGCCTGGAATGCACCTTGCCCTGAGCAGGGTGAAGGGGAGTAAAGTGGCCCAATTGTCACCGGTTTCTGAGGTAAATTTGATGAGGACCTTCTTTAAGGTCCTATTCATGTGCTCTACCTGCCCAGAGCTTTGGGGCCAGTAGGCACAATGTAGTTTCCAGTTAATATTTAATGCTTTTGCTACATCCTGTGAAATTTTGGCTATAAAAGTGGGCACATTGTCTGATCCTAAAGTTACAGGTAAGCGAAATCTGGGGACTATTTCCTGAGGTAACTTTCTAGCTACCATGGTGGCTGTTTCTGTCTTAGTCGAGTAGGTCAGGGTCTAGAAGAGTCTGTAGTTGCCCCACTGGTTTCAGGGAAGCCTCCTGGGCTGCTTCTTCTGTGGCCTAGGTCCCTCTTGCTTCTGGGGAGTCCCCTTTCTGGTGTCCCTTACAGTGGACTAGTGCCACAACCTTAGGTAGCTAGATGGTTTCTAGTAGTGCCAGAATTTTTTTCTTTATTTTTAATGTCCTTCCAAGTTGAAGTTAAAAGTCCCCGTTTCTTGTAAATAGCACTGTCTATGTGAGCCATTGCAAACGCATACCTGCTGTCAGTATAAATTGTTACTGATTTGTCTTTTTCCCAACGGAGAGCCTGAATAAGGGCAATTAATTCGGCTTTCTGTGCTGACGTCCCATGGGTGAGTGTCTGAGACCAGATGGTTTGGTCTAAGCCCCTTATTTCATATACATAGAAATGAAAAGACTTAGTTACTTCTGGTAGTGCCAGTTGGCCCATCGTCCTTGCTCTGCTCATATCTTCTTTTTTTTTTTTTTAAATATATTTTATTGATTTTTTTACAGAGAGGAAGGGAGAGGGATAGAGAGTTAGAAACATCGATGAGAGAGAAACATCGATCAGCTGCCTCCTGCACATCTCCTACTGGGGATGTGCCTGCAACCAAGGTACATGCCGTTGACCGGAATCCAACCTGGGACCCTTCAGTCCACAGGCTGATGCTCTATCCACTAAGCCAAACCGGTTAGGGTTGCTCATATCTTCTTAATACATTACCTCACGGATCCTGGCTCTGAATTCTTTTAGGGAAAATGGACATCGGTGGGGCTCCTCTGGCTACTTCCATGCTGAAGAGGGATGGAGTTTTCTTTTCAGAGTCAAGAGATCCTTCTTGTCTGTCAGGGGGACAATGAGGCTGGGCACCAAAGGAAGTGGGCTTATGACCTGGCAGAAACACACTGTATTATAAAATTTAGTATTTTGAGCAATTAGAATAGTAAGAGTTACAACAAATGGTCTGGCGGAAGGGAAAGAAAACATTTCAGTTCTAATAACTTCTATTGGAATAGAATTTTTCTCCTTATAATTACCCTTCTGTTTATTAAAAGAGCCAAATCAAGGCTAATTTATCTGTTGTATTCTATTTGGCCTGATTGTTTGCATAAAAATAATAAGAATGGTAACTGACCACCTTTGCCAGAATTTTATGATTGAATCTTATTTTGCCCCATAGGGCCGGGAAGCCAAGCCATGCAACTGCCATCAGGACTGCCTGTAGTATTTGCTGAGTTAGGTGAATTCCTCACCTGTAGCGATTCCACCAGGGCCCATGCTCCAGGCTTTAAGGCCCATCTCAGTAGCCCTTCTACTCATCACAGTGTAGCATGCGCAGGTGGTGTGGGCACGATGGGAGCAACAGAATGCCCCCAGATGCTGGCTTCCATCCCCCTTCCTTCTCCAACCAACAGCCAGTGATGGTAGGGTTTGGGCCTGATGCTCCAATGCTATCTATTTTCAGGGTTACCAAGCAGGATACTAGGCTTTCTCCATGACACTCTTATTGGCTTCAAGTCCTTAGAGTACAGACAGAACTCTTTAAACATGATACTCCAAAGTTTTTGGTCAATAAGACTACTATTGGAAACTGGTCTTATTGAATTTATGGAAAGAACTGCATTGCCATGATTTATTTATTAAGAATTGCCAAATTTTGGAGGAATTGTATAAGGAGAAAAATATACTGACATGCTTTAAGATCTTTTGATTTTCCTTGCCCATTTGGGCACCGGCCCTTTTGGCAGCTAGGTACCCTTTACTTCTTTTGGGATTCAACTCTATATAACCCTCTTTCAAGACAGCTAACATACGGCCATAACAATGACGCTTAGTGTGGGAAACTGGACACTCACCAATTACTCCCAAAGACTACTAAAGTCTGTAGACTAGCACAGGTCTATAGTAATTGCTGGCAGCTGTATACAAATCTGCAAAAGAATCAAATGTTAATATAACATATTAACATAATGAAGTATAATATTGGTACTGTGGCCATATCAGGGAGCCAAATCTTATGCCATTAATGATGATACATGGTAGGGCTATATCAGTGATGGTGAACCTTTTGAGCTCGGTGTGTCAGCATTTTGAAAAACACTAACTTAACTCTGGTGCCATGTCACATATAGAAATTTTTTGATATTTTCAACCATAGTAAAACAAAGACATATTTTTGATATTTATTTTATATATTTAAATGCCATTTAACAAAGAAAAATCAACCAAAAAATGAGTTCACGTGTCACCTCTGACACGCGTGTCATAGGTTCGCCATCACTGGATATAAACATTTCTAAGAGAGGATGACTAAAGTTCACTGTCTACCCTTTTTTGTAAAAGTAAACTGTTCTCGATTTTCTGGAGTCATGTCCATGGACAAGGCACCAATTAAGTTCATCATGTAGTTTTCTGTAACTCACAGTTATCTATTAAGTGCCATTGGCTCCTTTTCACTGGTCATACTGAACATCTGTAGGGCTGTGTGCAGGGGACTATCTTTCTTCACTGTCTAGCCTCAAACAGTTTGTTCAATCTCCCTAGAATGTATTCTGGCATAGGAGAAAGTTGTTTTGCTGTACATAGGCAGCTTAACCCTTATACAACTGGGCTTGGACATCTGCCAAGAAAGCTGTAGTCTATAAACTTAACAGGAGGCCTTCGGTTCTCCTAACCCAACAGGGTCTCAGCCAGTCCCTCAGTCAGACTCTTTCTTTCCTGGAGAATTTCAAAGTCCTGAAGGGTATCTGGGCCAGGGAGAGTGCCTTCTCTTTACCCTCTCCTGCCTTGCCATACTTTTGGCTCTAAGCAGTAAGCTAAACACAGCTTGGGCTGCAGGGAGAGACAAGTTTGTACATTGCAAAGCACTCCTGGGGCAGTGGCTTGGGCGTCAGGTCTCTGCCTTCCTGCCTGTCCTCTTTCCTGGCAGACATCTTGACTTTTCCCACAGGCATCTTTGTAAATAAGAACAGGGTATCTGCACCCCCCTAACTGGGTGTGTTGGCCATGCTGTCTCCCCCTCCTTTTGTGAAGCAGAGGAAGACAATTCCCACAGAGAGGAGAAATAGACTCCAGGTGGGAGGACTGCTACAGCAGTGGAGAAAACAGACCTCTGCTGTAGCAGTCCTCCCACCTGGAGGCTGGGGTCCAACCTGTGGAAAAAAATGATTCAATCAGACTAGAAAAGAAAGCAGAGGGTGACAAGGGTATGCAGGGAAATTTCTTGTGAACTGAAGGCCTGGAGGGCCTCCTGAAAGAAAAGATCTTCAATCCAGTTACAGATGCTGTCAGGATCAGGAGTGAGGGATGAAGGGAAAGACCAGGTTATGTCCTCTAGGAGGATCCTGATAAATAACTGGAAATGGCAAGCCAAAAAAGACATATAAGGTATATAACCAGGCTAGACGGGGTTCATGAATAGATGATTATAATAACACTAGTTGGATTCCTTTTAACATTTCTCTTTTCCTATTTATCACATATACAACCTTTACAAATTTTACACTTTCAAATTAGCCTTTAAACCTTTCTATGTCCTTCAAAAATCTATTTATATAAAAACCCTGGGTGTAACATCACGACCAAGGCTCAACCAACTGGAAGGAAGTCAGTCCTGCAGAGGTCATCTTGGAAATGGCTGCAAATTCCCTGAGCTGTTTCCCTAGAGGGCGGCAAGATTTCAGGCAGGAACCCGCCCTCCGAGTGTGGCTGCACTGAGCCATAGGGTCCTCTTAGCTACAGCTGCGCCCTCCCAGATCTGTTTCTGGTAAGGATAAGGTTTGAGGCAGGAACTGGCCCTCGGAGAGTGGACGCACTGAGTTCTAGGTCGCTTTGCCAAGGGCTGCACCTTCCCCGAGCTGTTTCCCGGGAGGCCGAAGTTTGAGGCAGGAATCAGCCCTCGAACATGGAGTCATATCTTTAAAAAGTTTTAATATATTATTTTAGAGGTCGTGGTAGTACTGTTTTACCCACAACATCTACAGGAATTGCTACAGATTTACTTCTCAGTGGAAGCACCTTTCATTCCCAATATAAATTACCCATTCCACTAAATGAAACTTCAATTTCTAGACTCGATATAAACAGAGAAGTTGCTAAAACTATTAAAAAGGCCCAACTTCTCATTATTGATGAATGTACCATTGCATCCAGTCATGCCATAAACGCCATAGACAGATATTTGAATGTTGTATTTGGTGGGAAAGTTCTCCTTCTTGGAAGGGATTTTCGACAATGTCTCAGTATTGTACCACATGTTATGCTATCGACCATAGTAAAAATGAATTTAAAATACTGCAATGTTTGGGAATGTTTCAGAAAGTTGTCTCTTACAACAAATATGAGATCAGAGGATTCTGCTTATAGTGAATAGTTAGTAAAACTTGGAGATGGCAAACTTGATAGCAGTTTCCATTTAGGAATGGGTATTATTAAATCCCCTGTGAAATGATTTGTAATGGATCTATTATTGAAACTACCTTTTGGAATACTATATCTATAGATAATATTAAAAATATATCTAAACGTGCAATTCTTTGTCCAAAAAATGAGTGTGTTCAAAAAGAAAATGAAGAAATTTTGGATATACTCGATGGAGATTTTCACACATATTTAAGTGATGATTCCATTGATTCAACAGATGATGCTGAAAGGAAAATTTTCCCATTGAATTTCTAAATAGTATTACTCCTTTGGGAATGCCGTGTCATAAATTAAAATTGAAAGTGGGTGCAATCATCATGCTATTGAGAAATCTTAATAGTAAATGGGGTCTTTGTAATGGTACCAGATTTATTATCAAAAGACTGTGACCTAACATTATCGAAGCTAAAGTTTTAACAGGATCTGAAGAGGGAGAGGTTGTTCTGATTCCAAGAATTGATTTGTCCCCATCTGACACTGGCCTCCCATTTAAATTGATTCAATGACATTTTCCTGTGATGCCAGCATTTGTGATGACTATTAATAAATCATAAGGACAAACTCTAGACAGAGTAGGCATATTCCTACCTGAACCTATTTTTACACATGGTCAGTTATATGTTGCATTCTCTGGAGTTCGAAGAGCATGTGACATTACAGTTAAAGTTCTAAATACTTCATCCCAAGGGAAATTAGTCAAGCACTCTGAAAGTGTTTTCACTCTTAATGTGGTGTATAGGGAGATATTAGAATAAGTTGAATCACTTTATCAGTCAATGTTTGCATCACTTATTTTTATATTCTGTTTTTGTTGTTTTTATATCATGTTTTTGTCATTTTTATATCATGCCTCTGTTGTTGCTATATTTTTTTGTTACTGTTTATTTATTAATAAATTTATATATTATGTTCATATACATTTTACTAATTTCCTTTCATCTCTCACACTTCTATTATAGAGAAAGGGCAAATAGCAATATTAAAATATTTCCGCTAATTAATTCCCTTTTAGTGTGCACGAATTTTGTGCACCGGGCTATTAGCATATATATAACTGTGCTCAAGACGTTCTATTAAGTATTTTTATTTTCAGTAACTTGTACTGACCTTCTCTCTCTCTCTCTCTCTCTCTCTTTTCTCTTTAAATTGTATTAGAATGCCTTATTCTTAGAAACCTTAATCCTTCAATGATTACAAAAAGTAAACAGGATATCTTAGATTAACATTTATGAATACACTTTAAATATACTTTTGCTTTCAAGAAAATATACCTTCAACAAAGTACAAGAGACCTTCTGTGATAAAACTAAGAGCAGGGAAATTAAAACGTGTAACATTTTACATTATGTTAATTTTCTGTTTTTGCCTTATTTTTATGTACATTGATTTTTTGAGCCTTTTTTAATAGCTTTATTTATATTCTTTATTACACCTTAATAACCTTGGGATTTGGTCTTGACTATAGAATTAATTCTTTTCTCTGTAACCTTTGCTTTCCCTCACAGATTTTTCCTTCTTTACTCTAAGCCCCTAGAGCCGTGGTCGGCAAACCGTGGCTCGTGAGCCACATGCGGCTCTTTGAGCCCTTGAGTGTGGCTCTTCCACAAAATACCACATGCGGGCGTGCATGTACAGTGCGATTGAAACTTCGTGGCCCATGTGCAGAAGTAAGTATTTTGTGGAAGAGCCACACTCAAGGGGCCAAGGAGCCGAATGTGGCTTGCAAGCTGCGGTTTGCCAAGCCACAGTTTGCCTACCACTGTCCTAGAGGATCTCAAATCTTCTTCCTCCTTTTGATCTCTCCGACCATCCCCTGGTCCCCTAGCCTAGGGCTTCTCTATCTCAGCAGCTGAGATCCTATTACCCTACCTAGTGAGTCCTACTATGCTATCTCACACCTGCTCTGGAGCAGTTTTCGACTCTCTTCCTCCCTGAGTCAGAGAAGATGCTGTCCCTAATAGAGACCGACTGTAAATCTATCAGGAAGGGCAGGAAGGTTGCAGGTCTCAGGACCACATGATTTTCTGCTTGCTAGAAGCACTGAAAAAGACAGCCAATAAAGTATTTAATTATGAGAAGTTAGCAGAAATCACCCAGGAAAGTCATAAAAATCTGGCAGTCTTTCTCTATCACCTTACACAAGCCATGAGAAATGTATTAATCTTAACCCAACAAGCCTTAGTTCCACGTTGGCTGGCCTGCATGCCCGGCACTATCATGTCACAGGCAGGGGCAGGGACCTGTAAATCTCTACGCCCTGCTGAGTTTAGCAAGTCCTGCCTCTCTTTCTGCCCTTGGAAACTTCTGTCAGCCAGAGGAGATAAGAAAAGTGTAATAACAGGTCCTTTCCTCCTTGAAATTTTTATGCCTCCTTTGCAAATGGTTAACTTGAAAGACTGTTCTCTTGCTTTTACTTACAAGTAATCTTGGAACTTAGGTGGCCTTTGTTTTAAACTTCTCTGGGCTACAACCTTCATAAATTTATACCTTAAATCAACCCTAGAATTCCAAAATTTTAACATAATACAGCAAAATCACAAATCAGGGAAGAACAAACCAAAGCCCCTACTATAAAAATAGAGACAAAAATTTTATTAGGTAAAATTCCCTTTCTGACAGAGAGAAAAAAACCCAGAGAAAAAAGAAATCTCATAGCTGCTTGGGGATTTTTGCAGTCCATCAGAGAACTCAGCCTTAAATAAATCAAACATTTTAGCCAGACGAGTCAACAGAAGTACAGAATAAATCAAAGTAGTTTTTTCTTTTACACAGGCCTTCACATTTATATTTATAAACCAGTTAATGAACAGGTAATTATGCCTCAACAGACAGACAAACATCTGTACTCACTCTCTTTCAGTAGATAAGCACTCTTGGGAGTTAATCAGATAACTGAAACACTGCCCAACTCCCCCAATGGACATGGGGGCACTCCCGGGACCATGACCCAAGACAATGTTCTCAAACAACATCTTGGTGAGAACCTGCCAGAGAAGTTAAGACTGCATCTAGTCCTTCTCTCAGTAACAAGATGACTAGTCCCAAGCAAACAAACAGAAAAGTAAACTCAAAATTCCTTAATCAAATTTGAATTCTCTTACCTCTGGAGGCTTTTTCTGATGACTCCAAAAGGATGCAAGGGCATGTCAGGTGTCCCTTGTCTGGCTGTCATGACCACTGAGAAGCATCTCTGGGGCCCTGGAACTTCATCAGGTGGTACTTCCCCCTAGAGATCCTCAGGGCCTGGCAGCCAGGCATGGGAGGCCATCCGTCCCAGGTGTCCGAGACCATGAGTGAGTAGGCACCTGTTTCATATCTTGCTGGGGCCTCCAAATGTTGTATCGTAAATCAATGCGCTAGATACAAGACACCTTAACAAACCAATTAATTAGAAGTCTTTATCACATGCAGGCTCAGAGCAGACTATCTCTGTCAAATTCTGAGTAAAAACATGGAGGAAGCTTTCTCTATTTATATACTTTCAGTTCTTTGTCTCCCAAATATGTTTTTTTGGGACCTTCTGCAGACTTTACAAAGAGGTTTGTGTAAGTTATTTTTGCAGACAGCTTTTAACCTTGGATACATAATGAACAAACACTTGGCATGAGAATATGGGAATATTATCAGTATTAGCCCATTACATTAGATGGCTAGCTTGCAAGGTCAGACAGTTAGTTAAGTTTTTATCTTTTTCTATTATTCAAACTTAAACAGTCATTTTACAGAATAAGGGACTATATAAAATCAACAGAGCTGAACTATAGAACAAGGGACTGTCTAAGAATAACAGAGTAGTTCAAACGTCAGTTTTAAGCAGCAGTTTTCCAAAGGAAGGATTACTATGCCTCAATATGTGGGATATAATGATCAACATAATTTGATGTACAAGAATAGATAGAGCTAGAGACAAATGGTAGGGAAGGGGGCTTAGAGAGCAACCAAAGGACTTGTATGCATTCATATTAACATAACCAATGGACAAAGACACTGGGGCAGTAGGGGCTTACCCTAGGTGGGAATAGCTGGGGAAGGGTCAATTGGGGAAAAAGGAGGCTTATATAAAACTTTAAACAATAAAAAAAAAAAAACTGTGGTACATCTACACAATGGAATACTATGCTGCTATAAAAATGAAGGAACTTTTACCATTTGCAACAGCATGGATGGCACTGGAGAGCATTATGCTAAGCAAAATAAACCAGTTGGAGAAAAATAAATGATATGATTTCAGTCATATGTGGGATATAATGATCAATATAAGCTGATGAACAAAAATAGATCCAGAGACAAATGTCAGGGAGGTGGAGGGGAGAGTACAGAGCAACCAAAGGACTTGTATGCATGCATATAGGCATAACCAATGCATGCAAGACACTGGAGGGGGAGTGAGGGCATGTGTGGGGGGTTAGGGGAAGCCAGGAGACGGTCAATGGGGAAAAAAGGAGACATATTTACTACTATTTGTAATACTTTAAAGAATAAAATAAAATTAAAAAATAAAATAAATTGTGGTACATCTACACAATGGAATACTATGCTGCAGTAAAAAAGAAGGAATTCTTACCATTTGCAACAACACTTGAGAGGGGATCCCTCAGCCTGGATTGTGAGAGGGCACAGGCCAGGCTGAGGGACCCCCCTGGTGCACAGTTGGGTCCAGGGAGAGATGCAGGAGGTTGACCATGCGGGGACAGACCACGAAGGGCTCCAGGGCATGTCCAACCCATCTCTCTCAGTCCTGATCAGCTGGACCCCAGCAGCAAGCTAACCTATCAGTCAGAGTGTCTGCTGCCTGGTGGTCAGTGAACATCATAGCAACTGATCGACTGGCCAACTGTCTGCCCCCTGGTGGTCAGTGTATGTCATAGCAAGCAGTTGAGTGGCCTTAGCATATTATTAGCATATTATGCTTTGATGGGGTGAATGGCCGACTGGACGACCGGACACTTAGCACATTAGGCTTTTATTATATAGGTTAATGAACAACATAAACTGATGAACAAAAACAGATCCAGAGACAGAGAAGCATCAATCAGACTGTCAAACCTCAGAGGAAAGGTAGGGGAGGGTGAGGGTAAGGGGGAGAGATCAACCAAAGGACTTATATGCATGCATTGAAGCCTAACCAATGGACACAGACAACAGGGGGGTGAAGGCATGAGTGGGAGTTAGGGGGGCAATGAGGCAATGTGGACACATATATAATACCTTAATCAATAAAGAAAATTTAAAAAAAAGACAAAGTTAGAGCCCTAACTAGTTTGGCTCAGTGGATAGAACATTGGCCTGCAGACTGAAGGGTCCCAGGTTCTATTCTGGTCAAGGGCATGTACAGTGGTTGGAGGTGCATTCCCAGTAGGGAGTGTGCAGGAGGCAGCTGAATCAATGTTTCTCTCTCATCGATGTTTCTAACTTTCTATTCCTCTCCTTCTCTCCTCCTCTTTGTAAAAAAAATCAATAAAATATATTTTAAAAAAAGAACAAAGTTGGAGGAATCAAAATGCCAGATATCAAATTATACTACAAAGCCACTGTACTCAAAATAGCCTGGTACTGGCACAAGAACAGGCATATAGATCAATCGAACAGAACAGAGAACCCAGAAAAAGACCCAAGCCATTATGCTCAATCTGTGACAAAGGGACAAGAGTATACAATGGAATAAAGAAAGTCACTTCAATAAATGGTGCTGGGAAAATTGGACAGGTACATATAAAAAAGTGAAATTAGATCACCATCTTACACCATATACAAGAATAACCTCAAAATGTATAAAAGACAAATGTAAGACATGAAACCATAAAAATCTTAGAATAAACCATAGGCAGCAAAATCTCAGACATCTCTTGTAGCAATATGTTTATGGATACATCTCCTAAGGTGAATGAAACTAAGAAGAAAATAAACAAATGGACTACATTTAAAAGAAAAAAAAAAGCTTCTGCACTGCAAAAGAAACCATCAACAAAATGAAAAGGGAGCCCACTGCATGGGAGAACATATTTGCCAATGATACATTCAATAATGTGGTTAGTTTCCAAAATATATAAGGAACTCATACAAGTTAGCAAAAATATGGCAAACAAGCCAATTAGAAAATGGGCAAACGATCTAAATAGATACTTCTCCAAAGTGGACACACAAAAGGCCAAAAGACATATGAAAAAAAATGTTCAAAGGCACTACTCATCTGAGAGATGCAAATTAAAACAACAAAAAGGTATCACCTCACACCTGTCAGAATGGCTATCATCAAAAAATCAACACAAGACAATTCTTGGCAAGGATGTGGAGTAAAGGGACCCCTAATACATTGCTGGTGGGAATGCAGACTGGTGCAGCCACTGTGGAAAACAGTATGGAGTTTCTTAAAAAAATTAACAATAAAACTCTCATTTGACCCAGTGACCCCACTTCTAGTAATATATCCTAAGAAATCAGAAACACCAATCAGAAAGAATATACACACCCCCATGTTCATAGCAACTCAATTTACAATAGCTACTAGTAAGATTTGGAAACAACGCAAGTGCCCATCAGCAGATGAGAGGATAAAAACACTGTGGTACATCTATACAATTGAAAACTATGCTGCTTTAAAAAAGAAAGAACTTTTACCATTTGCAACAGCATGGATGGACCTAGAAAGTATTATGCTAGGTGAAATAAGCCAGTCAGAGAAAGATAATTATCACATTATCTCACTTATATGTGGAATCTAATGAACAATATAAACTGATGAACAAAATTCATCCAGAAACAGAAGCATGGAGCAGACTGACGGATTTCAGAGGGGAGGCAGGGGTGACTGGGTGGCTGGGGTGTGATTAACAGGGGAACTCATATGCATATATGTATAGCCTATGGACACAGAGAATAGTGTGGTGAATTCCTTGGAAGGGCAGGTGCAAGGTAGAGGGTGTCAATGGGAAAAATAGGGAACACACAAAGGGCCACATCTGTAATACTTTCAACAATAAAGATAATTTAAAAAAAAGAGTTATGTACACTGAAAAAATTTATTTTTTATTGTGGACACTATTACAGATGTCCCCATTTTTCTCCCCTTTGATCCTCTCAACCCAGACCCCATCCCCTTCCCTCTGGCCATCGCCACACTGTTATCTGTGTCTATAGGTTATGCATATATGTTCTTTATCTAATCTCTTCACCTTCTTTTATGCAGTCCCTCTTCCCCCTCCCCTCTGACAGCAGTCTGTCTGTTCCGTGTAAGCATGCCTCTGTTTCTATTTTTTCATGTTTATTTTGTTCAATAGATTCCATATACAAGTAAGATCATATACTATTTATCTTTCTCTGACTGGTTTATTTCATTTAGTATTATACCCTTTACATCCATGCATGTTGTTGCAAAAGGTGAGTTCCTTCTTTTTCAGAGCCCTGTAGTTAGTATTACATTGTGTAAATTTACCACAGCTTTTTTATCCACTCATCTACTCATGGGATCTGAGACTGCTTCCAAATCTTGGCTATTATAAATAGTATTTTAAGAAGGAGAAGGAGAAGAATAAGTCACCTGTTGCCTGTAAAGCGTAATATATTTTCTGTATGGTCCTTGACAAAAAAAATTTTACCAACAATTGACCTAGAGGAAGATCCATGGCAACCCTTGCCCAAGACAGTGAAAAACATAATGTAAAAGACTGAAGCATAACGTAAAAGTCCTACAGCATTTATCAATGCTCTACAATCCAGAGTCATTGTAAGGGTCAAATGTGGTAATATACTGTATCTGGCACTAATGGTGAGTGTAGCTTTCTTTTCCCCATTATTTGTTTATGGAAATGAATAAATGTTTATAATTCTGGGGTTTCTATTTCAGAGTATGACTAGTTTTACTCTCCCTTCTGCAAGGCTTTTTCTTACAGAAGAATGTTATCTTCTACCAGTGAACCACCCAATTAGGCCCCCAATACATGCTTCCTTACTGCTTTGACTTGAAGTGAAGAAATGCCAGAAACATCTCAAAGAGGTCCCATTTTTAGTTTGATGCCTCTTTCCCTAGGTTCATATTCATGAGACTACATAGTAGCTTGAAAATTCTAAAAACAATCATCATTTCTGATTTCAGTCAGATTATATCTTTCATTTCTCTCTAATCCTCAGACAACTTTGTAACACAAGCAATATGCTTCCCTCCCCCACATTCAGTTAAGGACACTGAAGCTCTGAGATATTATATCACAGTAACTGAGTCAAGCCCAATCCTGTTTATTCCCTATTTTTTTCTTTATATTGTCCCTTAGTAAGTAGTTAAGAAAGGCTTTTTGGGGAATTAAGGTTAGGGGAGGAGAAACAGTAAACTCATAATCCTATGATTTTCATTCTCACACTCATTTTGAACTGGGAAATTTAGGGATGTCAGGCCAAAGAGAGAGTAGCCTTCTGAAATAGGAATAGCTATTTCCCCCACAGAGGTGGCTGATGATGTGGACTGATGAATCTTCAGAGTCATTTAAACAAAGAATATAAACTCCTCTTATATGATTTGAATAATAACCTCTACTTTGCACTCTTCAGAAAGCTGTGGCGAGGCTTAAAATTAGACAATACATGTGAAAGGAAATTGTAAACTCTAAAGGGCTATATTAATATGAGTATCTTATTCTTATACTCAGGAGAAGAGCCTAGCTTTAGGTGACACAATATATCTGTGTTAAAGCCATGCCTGATTATCCTATCTTCCTGCCTCTGAGCCTAACACTTCTGCCAGTATCTGCACAACCAACTATGTAACTAATGGCCTTAGAGTGTTAGATGAGAGAAGAAAGAGGTGGCCTGAGCAGGTAGCATAGCATCTCACCATTTTTCCAAAGAAACACTATCAGCCCAGCAACCAGATTCCTGTGTCCTTCCCACTTCTCTGATATAGAATTGCTACGTCTGCCTTCAATCATGGAATTGGGCAGCTGGAGAACTGAGGAGGTGGAAGAGGAGGAACATAAGCCATTTCAACAAGAGAAGAAAGCTTTCAGACCATAATTGGTAAACCATGGCTACCATTCAGATAAGCTTAACAAACACTCCTTGAATTTCCTCTGGTCAACTTATGGGTCCTATATCAGAGTTGACTGTGAGTTGGCCCTGTCATCTGTAAGCTTCCAGTTTTGTAGGCACACCATTTTAGTCCAGTTGAAGCTTGAAAGCTTCACAGAGTAAGTGTGGCAGAGGCAGTGTGTTGGGAAAGGGGAGAGACAAACCAAAGGCACAGCTCCCCCATTCTTCGAGCCTATCATGACCAAGGCCCATATGGTTTGAGGGGACTGTACTGGTCATCAGGTCTAGAAACCACAGTACTACTAATAACAATGTTTGTATCAGTCACTAGGCCAAACATTTTTCACATATTCACATTTAATCCTCCCACCAATTCTATGTAAAAGGTATATTATTATGCTGATTTTCCAAATAAGGAAACTAAGACATAAGGTTATCTTCAGGAGATTGCAAGGGAACGAAGTCATCTTGATTCTATAAACAATGAGTACCTACTGCATGCTAAACTCTGTTCTGGTGCTGGGAATTGAGAGCACTATGGAAATACGTAATCTGGTTAACCTATGGGGGAGTAAACAAGTACACAGTCAGGCAGACAGTCTCCAGTTATGCATACAGTTATATATACAGTGCCTATTATATGTCAAGCACTATGCTAAGCACTGATGTTAGGTTAAAAAAACAAACAGATAGTGTGTTACAGCACAGAGTGACAAGTGCCATGGCAGAGGTAAGCATAAGGAATCTTAAGGTGAGGAGTGGCAGGGGCATCACATAGGATTTCCTTTAGAAGGTGATCCTTTGGACAATTGCTGCTCCCTAGGTATTAACAAGAGACCCTCTTTCATAATTAAAGAGACAGATATGTCAACCTCCATCTCTGCGGCCCTAGGAAGCTCATAGTTAAAAATTTTTCTTAAGGTTAGGTCAAATTTGAGGGACTTTATGGTCTCATTCAGGTCAGGGCATTCAGCCCCAGAAGCTTCCCTCTCAATTCTCCTCTACCTACCAATAGTACAATCTGACTATCTAGTTTCCCTTAAGAACATCCTCCAAGTTTCCTAAGTAAAAAGGAAACACTGTCATTTAACTGAAGCAACTGTCTCATTGTCTCCATGGGGAGTAGCTTCAGAAAGCTCATGCCTGGAAGTGTTGTTTGTAGCATTTTTTTTCCTATCCTTTCATTACATTCATATTTATTACAAGGTCATAAGGAATATCTGAGAGTTTGTCTGCTCAACATAGCAATAAGATTTATTTTATATTCAGGACAAAATTTGGTGTTTTTTGTTTGTTTTACAAAATATTATAACCTTCAGCAAGAATGTGTATCTACATATATATAAACTAGAGGCTTGGTGCACAAAATTTGTGCATGGGAGGGGGGCATCCCTCAGCCCAGCCTTCACCCTCTCCAATCCGGGACCCCTCGGGGGATATCCAACTGCCTCTCGCAATCTGGGACTGCTGACTCCTAACTGCTCACCTGCCTGCCTGCCTGATTGACCCTAACCCCTCTGCCTGCCTGCCTGATCACCCCTAACTGCTCCCCTGCTGGCCTGATTGCCTCTAAACATCTCTGCCTCACCCCACACCTGAGACCCAAGATTCCCTCCTCTGGCCAGTTGCAAGCACCCAGGACCCGGGCTTCCTTCCCTCTGGCTGGCCACAGGCACCCAGGATGTGGGCCAGCTTCTCCCAGGCCAGCCGCTGCTGCAGGGGACCATGGGCAAGCAGCTTTGCCAGGGCCACAGTCGCAGGCGTGCGGGACTGCGGGATGGGAAGCTTGTTTCTCTCCCAAGCTGCAGGCACAGGCACAGCCACTGGCGCCCAGGACTGCAGGGCACATGGCTTGTCCCTCTCCCAGGCTGGGCTGTAGGTGTAGGTGCAACCACTGGCATCTGGGATCGTGGGGCAGGCAGCTTGTTCCTCTCCTGAGCCACATCCTGGCTGGTCCTGATTCCTCTCTCATGAGCTCATTTGTGCCTGGCTGGTCCCCATTCCTCTCTCCTCAGTGTTGAGTGTCTGAGCCATTATGGCATGATGGTGTGAGGGCATGAGAGCGTGATGACCATTTGCATATTAGCTCTTTATTATATAGGATGGTTATGCAGGGAAGAGGGGGATTTTATACATGACTACATGTATGAACCTGCATGTGTTTGTAAGTGTGTGTGTGTGTGTGTGTGTGTGTGTGTGTGTGTGAACATGACTCCAATGTAGGATTCTGACATCCAGGCTCTTACCTGTAAGCGCTATATTATTCTGCATTAAAACCAAGCCACCTTTCAATGTTGAGTGAAACTAGAGCATTTTATAGAAAATGTTAAAAACCAGAATGTGGAGTTTAGAATTAATATGAAAGGCATTGGTGCCCACTGGTATTTCTTGGGCAGGGGAGTATGTAGAAAGTGATGCTTTTGGAAAATTTATTTTTAGAAAGGAGGCAGAAACTTTGGACTAATTATCTGTTTGTTTACTGCCCTTGTTGTTGTAATCCAACCCAGAGAATAGGAAGCAAGTTGGGCTTTCCTGAGGCCCAGGACCATTTTTTACATCATGGGAGCCAGTTTTGGGGGAGGTACTGATATGGTAGGAGTACACAAGGTTTGACTTTTAGGAAAATCCGTGATGAACTTGGAGGTGGACTGATAATTCACTCGGCCTTTAGAAGTTTCTAAGGGTTTTTATCTTATTTCCCTACTTTATTTAAGTATCTTTAGGTCTCACTATAGCTGTGCTTATTAGATGTGCTCATTATTTAACTCTCATTATTTAGCTAGATGTTTCTCTTTAGTTCTCTATGCTACCCTCCCCCCCACCACCACCACCAACATGCACACAAAATTCAAGGCTAAAAGGTACCAATAGAAATGTGGAGGAGCAGAGTCAAATTTATTTAAACAAATATACACATATGTAGATTTTTTTCCTGGACAAAAGAAATCATATTATGTATATGATTTTACAAACACCATCTCATTTTACCCTCATATGGAAAAAAAATCACATCTCCCTTTGTTTATTTAACATTTAAAAGATCAATGCCTGGGTTGTGGGCTTAATCCCCAGTAGGGGGTGCAGGAGGCAGCCAATAGATGATCCTCTCTCATCATTGATGTTTCTATCTCTCCCTCTCCCTTCCTCTCTGAAATCAATAAAAACATTTTTTAAAAGGTCATGGACTTTTTCTGCCCTAACTTGTTTGGCTCAGTGGATAGAGAATCAGCCTGCGGACTAAAAGGTACCAGGTTCAATTCCGGTCAAGGGCATGTGCCTTCGTTGCAGGCACATCCCCAGTAGTATGTGTGCAGGAAGCAGCTGATCGATATTTCTCTCTCATCAATGTTTCTAACTCTCTATCCCTCTCTCTTCCTCTCTGTAAAAAATCAATAAAATATATATTTAACAAAAAAAGACTATGGACTTTTCAATAAAGTCAACTGCATGAAAATAAAAATCTTTTGGTTTAATAACAGTTAAGTCTAGTAAGGACACTAATTCTTTATATGTCATATGAGTTGCAAATAATTTATGTTCTCATTTTGTTGTCTTTTGACTTATTTTCCTCTCTTTTGTCAGATAAAATATTTGCATAATATTGGAGTAGTGTAGATCTTCAACAAGACAGAAAACTGTAATGCTATGAGGGAAATGATAGACATGTTTGACTACATTGAAAATAAAAAAGTTAAGGCTCTTGAAGTATCTCTCTCCAAGAAGAGGAAATGCTTTAGGCATGGGAGCATGTTTAAGAAAAGCAAAAATCAAGTGAAGCCAAAGAAATATCAGATTAGCATTCAAGTAGCTAAGGGAAGGGCAGTTTTACCTGAAGCTGAGGGTTGTACATAGAACTAGCAAGAAATGAAAGAAGTCTTGTCTGGGGAACAGTAGTGATAAAGAGTGACTCATTGTTTAAATGACAGTAAAGGCCTGAAAGAGCAAACCTAGTCAGAGAAATACAAATCTTTGTATAATAGACAGGAGCATTGACAGTGGTGGGAAAAGGGTAAGGGCAAATCTGATGGTCTTAAGGCCACACCCTTCCAGCATAATAGTCTCTAAGCTTGTCTGAGACTTTCCTCTAACTGTAGTCAGAAGCTTTACAACCCTAACTGCCTCATGGAATCCATCAAAGCCTTCATCCTTGGCCAGATGCTCTTGATCCAGGTAACTTTTATGATCACTTTGGCAGGAGAATGAGCAGAAACCTTGGACAATAATGCTGCAAAATGAGTGCCCAGCAGTCACTGGCTGTGTGACGTTGGGTAAATCATATTCCTTGTCTAAGTTTGTTTCCTCGTTTGAAAAAAAAAAAAGGTTAATATTGCCTTCAAAGGTATTTCAAGGAAGAAGAAATCAGATGACTGATGTATGTGAAAGGGCTTCAGGGACTGTAGAAGCCAATAAAATTATAGGTGACTAGAGGCCCGGTGCACAGATTCAGGCACCAGTGGGATCCTTTGGCCTGGCCTGTGGTGATGAGTGGACTTCCACACTACTGCAGCCTGGCCTTACCCACCAGCTCATCGGGCTCCAGCCTGCTGTCCACATTGATCCTGCATAGCACACAGTAGTGCACTAAGCAGTAGACGGCCAGGGAGGAGCCTGAACTCTCACTGGGCGTTGTGCCACTCCTGCTCATCCTGGCCCCACTGCGCCTGCCACTGCAGTAACTCAGGCCACAGAGAGAGTGTCCACCAGAGAGGCTTGTGCTTCAGCAGCTGTGCTCACCAGATGTGAGCCCAGAGTCTGGCACCCATCTGTCAGCTGAGTGGCTCTTCCACGGGGGGGAGCGCCTGACCACCAAGGAACAGCTCTTGCATGGAGCATCTGCTCCCTGGTGGTCAGTGTGCATCATAGCTACCAGCCAGTCATCCAGTCACTTAGGCTTTTATATAATACTAGAGGCCCAGTGCACCAAAATTTGTGCACTCGGGGGAAAGGGGGGGTCCCTCAGCCCGGCCTGTGCCCTCTCGCAGTCTGGGACCCCTCGGGAGATAACGGCCTGCTGGCTTAGGCCTGCTCCCGGGTGGCAGAGGGCAGGCCCAATCCCTAGGTGCAGCCCCTGGTTGGGCTCAGAGCAGGGCCGATTGGGTAGTTGGGGCGCCGCCCCTGTCATACACAGAGCAGAGCGGATCGGGAGGTTGAGATGCCACCCTCAGTCACGCGCAGGGTAGGGCTGACTGGGGAGTTGGGGCACTGCCCCCTGTCACACTCAAGGCAGGGTCGATGGGGAGGTTGTGGCGCCACCCCCTGTCACTCACAGAGCAGGGCCAATCAGGGGGTTGGGGCACTGCCCCCTGTCACTCACAGAGCAGGGCCAATCAGGGGGATTGGGGCTCTGTACACTGTCATGCACAAAGCAGGGTCGATCAGGGGGTTGGGGGGCTCCCCCCATCACGCACAGAGCAGGGCCCATCAGGGGGTTGGGGAGCTCCCCCTGTCATGCACAGAACAGGGCCGATCAGGGGGTTGGGGAGCTCCCCGCTGTCACTCACAGAGTAGGGCCAATAGGGGAGTTGGGGCACCACCACCTGTCACACACAGAGCAGGGCGGATCAGGGGGTTGGGGTGCTGCACCCTGTCACACTCAGGGCAGGGCCGATGGGGAGCTTATGGCTCTACCCCATCACTCACAGAGCAGGACCCATGGGGGGTAGTTGGGGCATCACCCTCTATCACCCACAGAGCAGGGCCGATCATGGGGTTGGGGCGCTGCCACTGTCACACTCAGGGAAGGGCTGATGGGGAGGTTATGGCCCTACCCCGTCACACACAGAGCAGGGCCCTTGGGGGGGGTTGGGGTGCCGCACCCTGTCACACACAGAGCCGCAGGGCGATCAGGGGTTTTGGCTGCTGCTCCTGTCACGCTGATCCCAGTGCCGGGAGGCCTCGCGACTCTGCTGTTCCCGGTGCTGGGAGGCATATTACCCTTTTACTATATAGGATAGAAGCTTGGTGCACATGTGGGGGCTGGCTGGTTTGCCCTGAAGGGTGTCCTGGATCAGGGTGGGGGTCCCCACTGGGGTGCCTGGCCAGTCTGGGTGAGGGGCTGAGGGCTGTTTTCAGGCTGGCGGGTGACTGAAGCTCCCAACCACTCCTTTTTTTTTTTTTTTTAATTCTGGGCCAGCTTTAGCTTTGAGGCTTGGCTCCAGCTCTTAGGCCTCCCCTGCTGAAAGCAGGTATCTGGTTTGTTTCAGTTCTATAATCAAAACAATGTATAACTCCAGCTCTGAGATCCCGGCTCCCTGAAAGCAGGTTTCTGGGGTTTTGTTTAGCTTCTATATTTGTTACAATGTTTCAAACTGCAGGCTCAGAGGCCAGCAAGGCAGGCGGGGAATGTTGGTTTCCTCCGTCACTGAAGCAAGCAAGCCTCATGTTAGCTTCAAGCTGCCTGGCTGCCGGCCACCATCTTGGTTGGCAGTTAATTTGCATATCGCCTTGATTAGCCAAGGGGAAGGGTAGCGGTTGTACGCTAATTACCATGTCTCTCTTTTATTAGATAGGATAGATTACCACAATTCCAGCTTAGGCAGATAAATATCCTGAAGTAAGAGAGGCATGCAAAGCAGTAACTTTCCCCTATGCTTGGCACCTACAGACCATTTTGGGTGGGTGAGGAGACACTATGTGTATGTAGCCGTATGAGTTCAGAGAAGATCCTGAAGTTCTCAGAGCCCACCTGCTGCTAGCATCACCATGAGCCTCCACTCATGCTACTCATGGGGTGGATGTCACAGTCTGATGAGATATCAGTGAAGTGATGTTTAGAATTTATTCAGTATCATTAGACAATTATGAATTCAGGTCAGAAAGCCAAGCAGAAAGTGTATCATATTATCATTGCTAATGCTGAGGAAAAGAACAACCCTCTGAGCTCCTGAAGGTCCAGGCCCATGCAGAACAAAATCACATAAACACACTATTCAAACTGGCTAAAGGTGCGAGAATAAGTGGCCTGGGAAGGAGTATGATTACTCGTCCTCGCCTCTATATGGACTCTGGAGCCAGACTTCCTGGTAGGAATCCTGGTTCTGCTATTTTAATGTCTGTGAGATGTTGGACAAGTTACTAATGTCTTTGTGCAGCAGTACTAGTACTTATATAGAGGACTCACTTGAGTATTAAATGAGTTAATATTTTTAAAGTGCTTAGACTATTGTCTAGTGCATAGTGTTATATAAATGTTATTTAATAATAATAATTAAAAATACAAATCATTTTTAGTAGGGCATTTAAGGTTTTGGTGGTTTTTTTCCCATAATCTGGCCCCTCTTCAGCCTCATTTTTTACCATTTCCTCTTAAAATTGTATCCTCCAATAATGAAATAAGTGAAAATATACCACATTATTGTATATCTCCATGCCTTAGACTTGGCCTGGAATATCCTTCCTATCATCTACTTATATAAAAACCCTGGTGTACCATCATGACTGGAGGTGTGACCAACCAGAAGGAAGTCAGTCCTGCAGGGGTTGTCTTGGAAGTGGCTGCACCCTCCCTCGAGCTGTTTCCCGGAGCTGTTTCCAGTAAGGGCGAGGTTTGAGGCAGGAACCCACCCTAGGAGTGTGGAGGCATATCTTTATAAAGTTTGCCACGCCAGCACGGTCAAGGGTGAACCTGAGTGGGGGCAGCTGAAAGGTTTAGAAAAGACAAACAAAAGAATGAAAGCTGGGTGTTGGTGGGACGCTGTTTCTCTGAGAGACAGTGACCATGCCCACAGTCCTGTCTTTATTTTATAGCAAAGTAAGGGCATGACCAAGATGATTACAACATTCTCCTGGGATTCAATCCTACTCAACTACATGCACCTGAACTCTATCAAGCCTACATCACTCAGGCACGTGGGGCCATGTATTTGAACCAAAGGTTCAAGCTTACAACTATAGCTGTTGGCTACAATTGTGCTGGGAGGGCCCTGCACTCCAAGCTGGGACTTACACGTGGCAATGAGAGGACTGTGCTCTCTCATCAGTCCAAGGCTTTAACCTGTCCAAAACACTGTAGTGGTTCCCCACAACAAAGTTTCAATACATTATATTAGAGGTTGTGGTGGTACTGTTTTATCCACAGCATTTACAGGAATTGCTGCAAATTTACTTCTCAGTGGAAGAACCTTTCATTCCCAATATAAATGACCAATTCCATTAAATGAAACTTCAATTTCTAGACTCGATATAAACAGTAAAGTTGCTAAAACTATTAAAAAGGCCCAACTTCTCATTATTGATGAATGTATCATGGCATCCAGTCATGCTATAAATGCCATAGACCAGTGATGGCGAACCTATGACACGTGTGTCAAAGGTGACATGCGAACTCATTTTTTTGGTTGATTTTTCTTTGTTAAATGGCATTTAAATATATAAAATAAATATCAAAAATATAAGTCTTTGTTTTACTATGGTTGAAAATATCAAAAAATTTCTATATGTGACACGGCACCAGAGTTAAGTTAGGGTTTTTCAAAATGCTGACATGCCAAGCTCAAAAGGTTCGCCATCACTGCCATACACCGATTACTAAGAGAAATTATGAATTTGAATGTTGTATTTGGTGGGAAAGTTCTCCTTCTTGGAGGGGATTTTCGACAATGTCTCAGTATTGTACCGCATGCTATGCTATTGGCCATAGTACAAACGAGTACTGTAATGTTTAAGGATGTTTCAGAAAGTTGTCTCTTAAAACAAATATGAGATCATAAGACTCTGCTTACAGTGAATAGTTAGTAAAACTTGGAGATGGTAAACTTGATAGCAGTTTTCATTTCGGAATGGATATTATTGAAATCCCCTGTGAAATGATTTGTAATTTATCTGTTATTGAAGCTATCTTTGGAAATACTATATCTATAGATATTAAAAAATATATCTAAACGTGAAATTCTTTGTCCAAAAAAATGAGCACGTTCAAAAATTAAATGAAGATATTTTGGATATATTCGGTGGATATTTTCACACATATTTGAGTGATGATTCCATTGATTCAACAGATGATGCTGAAAAGGAAAATTTTGCCATCGAATTTCTTAATAGTATTACTCCTTTGGGGATGCTGTGTCATAAATTAAAATTGAAAGTGGTGCAATCATCATGCTATTGAGAAATCTTAATAGTAAATGGGGTCTTTGTAATGGTACCAGATTTATTATCAAAAGAATACGACCTAACATTATCGAAGCTAAAGTATTAACAGGATCTGCAGAGGGAGAGGTTGTTCTGAGTCCAAGAATTGATTTGTCCCCATCTGACACTGGCCTCCCATTTAAATTAATTTAACGACAGTTTCCTGTGATGCCAGCATTTGCAATAATTATTAATAAATCACAAGGACAAACTCTAGGCAGAGTAGGAATATTCCTACCTGAACCCGTTTTCACACATGGTCACTCATATGTTGCTTTCTCTCGAGTTTGAAGATCATGTGACATTACAGTTAAAGTTGTAAATACTTCATCACAAGGGAAATTAGTCAAGCACTCTGAAAGTGTTTTCACTCTTAATGTGGTGTATAGGGAGATATTAGAATAAGTTGAATCACTTTATCAGTCATTGTTTGCACCACTGTTATTTTTATATCATGTTTTTGTCGTTTTTATATCATGCCTCTGTTGCTGTTATATCCTTTTGTTACTGTTTATTAATAAACTTATATATTATTTTCATATACATTTTACTAATTTCCTTTCATCTCTCACACTTCTATTATAGAGAAAGGGCAAATAGCAATATTAAAATATTTCTGCTAATTAATTCCCTTTTAATGTGCACGAATTTTGTGCACAGGGCTACTAGTGTTCATTAATAAAATTTGGCTGGGGAGGGTGGGAGGGTGGGAGGGCAGGAGGGGGGTGGGTGAGAGATCAACCGAAGGACTTGTATGCATGCATATAAGCATAACCAATGGACATAAGACACTGGGGGGTAGGGGAGGCCAGGGGATTGTCAAGGGCGGGGGGAAAAAAAGGAGACATATGTAATACTCTTTGTAATACTTTAAGCAATTAAATAAATAAATAAATAAATAAAATAAAATTTGTCTTTAGACTGCTTCCAGTCAAGATGGCAGAGCAGGTAATACTGTGCTCACCTCCTCCCATGATCACATCAAAAGCACAACTAAATTACAGAGCGACAATCATTGACAATCACCTGAAGACTACCTGAACAGAAGTCCTATGACTAAGAATATACATATAGAAGAAGCCACATCAAGTCATGGTAACTTGTCAGTGTGGTGAATGAAAAGGAAAGAGCTATGTTCTGGAATTCTGTGAATTGGGAGCCAGAGATATTCTGGTAAAACTATTGTAAATTGAATGAAAAGATGTTCTTCCTTTGATGGGCGTCTTCTCTATTACCACACCATTCAACTCCTTATCTTTGACTTGAACTAGGTTAGAGTTATTGGCTATGAGGACAAGTTCAACATCTACATGCACACAAAGTCTGGGATAGTCTCTTGGGTTGTGATCCACAAAAAGAATATCAGCATTGGCCTATCCACCATTACCATCATGGTCATCTCTCTTCTCCTTTATTGTGTCTACCTGAACAACTATGTGGGATCACTGTGCTATTCCATGTAGATCATTGCCTCTGAGCTTATCAGCTTCTTCATGGTCCTGCTCATCAATGAAGCCATCAAAGAGCAGTTCAGGAGCTGAATTACCTTCACTAGATCTTCCAAATTCCCTTATTCTCCAAAGCTTCTTCTGTCTGCCCTGTATCACTGAGTATAGAGTATATATAAACCCTTTGTAAGGGCCCCAAGACTTACAGCAAGACAGTCTGTCATGGGCACTCTTCCATCAGTACACTTGATTTGTGACTGCCTGTCGACTGGGAACATTGTGCTGCAAGTTAAGCTCAACTGTGTCAGGAAGATGAGAGAGAGGGGTGTAGTACTCCCCAGCAAAGTAGACCCCTTTTCTTTGCATGCCTTTTGTTGATTCTGCTTGCCTTTTGGGGTTCTCAAGTTTTATGCACTTAAGAATGATTCTTGGGGGAGAAAGGGTTGCATTGATCAATTATTGTACGTGTGTGTGTGTTTGTGACCTGTTTTAGCACTGAATTATGTACTGCCTTTGTGCTAAAAAATTTCCTCTGGTTTTGTATTTTTAAATGGCTTTTATTTTGTGTCCACCATAATTTCTTGAACATTTACTATGTGAAGAATGCCATTTTAGGTGCTATAAAACATGGTGAATTAAGCTTTTCCAAGCAATATGAAAAGGTAAATAAGTGATAAGCAGAGCTACAAGAACTGACATGAGGGCCAGTGGCAGTAAGGTTCTCTTTCTAAGGCAGCCTTAGGGAGGTCTCACCTAAATCACTCTTACCAACACTGCTTCCTTCAGTGCCCCCTTCTCTACCCTGTCAAGCCTATATATGGTCAGAAAGTGCATCAAGTTCAACTTCTGCTGCTTAGCATTCCAGAGTCATCCCATCCTCATCCCAGTGACCTTCTCTCTTACTGGTCCCCTGTATTAACTACCAATGATCCTCTGGCTTTGTTCCATATAGAGCTCCCTTTCCCCCATGATCACTCATTGTCAAAATACTATCCTTATTCCAATATTTCATCTCTACTTATCTATTTCTTTGCCTATTGTTACTACTTTCTCATATTTCAGATACCAGTTAAACTGCCATTTCTTCTTCAGAATTTACTCTGCTGAGTTTCTAATATAAGAACCATGTAGCTTTGCTTTGAATTGTCAAAGTCTCAGATGATCCCAGGCTTTCTGTCCTATCTTATTAATATGAACCTCAGCTTCCTCAAGGCGGGAATCAAGTCTTCTTTCTTAATATATGATAGTTGGTTTTTTTTTATTGTTTTTCTTTTTGCCTCCAAAATAAGAACCTAAAGCCTGACACTAGTTGGAGTATGACTCAAAAAAGGTTTTTGGGTTGCTAACATATTGGCATTTCTGGGATATTGAAATAATTACAACAGTTTATGATAGGGATTTTTAATCTGCTTTTAAAAATAAAACTTTCTTACTACAAAAATATTATACAGAAACTCACTGTATAGTAAACAGACCAGAGTGGGGCTGTTTTAGATGAATTGGAACCATCCTTTTTAAGTAATTTCTATAATACCTCTATAGACTAGGGTTTATGGTATAGAAGTTTAAAATAACTGTCTCAAAATACTAATGGGCCAGAACATGTTAAAATTAAGGTATATATTTGCTGACTGATTAAGTAATAAATTTAAATAATTTAAGTAATAAATGGTCTAACTCAGAGATCCATGGAACCTGAGAGGGGCTGTAGGGACATAGCTTGGGCAATCTGCTCAATGTTTTCCTTATAACAGGGGGATAGGAGTTAAAATAAACACCAACACAGAGAAATAGTGAAAGCTCAAAAAGAGCCTTGGAGAGACAATAGAAATGGGTGAACCAGATAACTAAACCCCAGGTGTCTGGTGAGGAGCTCCTTCTGCTTAGGAGGAATATCAGGGCCTCAGACCCTGTCTTCAGCAATTCTCCCAGTACTCTGCTTAACCTTCTTCACTGCCAAGGGTAACAAATCTCCTTGTCTGAGAACCCACTCTTCTTCAGATCAATTTCCCACTGTTGGAAACTACTTCCAATAATCATCCTCTTGTGGTTTTTTTTTTTTTTTTCTGCATCTGGCATCCAAAGAGTCAAATGTTTTTCCTGAGGGAATTCAGGCTTTTTTAAAAAGAAAAATATGAGCATATACATCAGTACCCATGTAAGATACCACTATGGACCTTTCAGGAAATCATACAAGGCCAACAATCTATTTAGACATCAGTACAGTCTGGATGACCTTTTCATGAAAGATTCTCAGCTTGTTACACATCCAATTTCCAACAGCTCATATCGGAGCCACCTTTATGGTAACTTGTGGTTTATAAACTATACTCTCTATATTTGGAAATATTTGGAGATGTAGCTGTGCTGTAATACTAGCCCCATGGGTTCTTAGCTTTTCTTTTAATACATTTTTATTGATTTCAGAGAAGAAAGGAAAGGGAGAGAGAGATAGAAACATCAATGATGAGAGAGAATCATTGATCGGCTGCCTCCTGCACGCATTCCACCAGGGATCGAACCCGAAACCCTGGCATGTGCCCTGACTGGGAATTGAGCCATGACCTCCTGGTTCATAGGTCAATATTCAACCACTGAGCCACTGCAGCCAGGCTGGGTTCTTAGTTTTAACAATAATAATTAACTAACAATCACTGTTCAAAGTGCTTTGGTTGTATTAAATTCTCATAACAACCCTTTGAGATAGCTGTTATTTTTATCTTATTTTTTACATGAAACTGAGGCACAGAGAGATTAAATAACTTGCCCAAGGTCAGACAGCAAGATAGTTACAGGGCTAGGATTCAAACCTAGGCATTCTGAATCCAGAGCCCTAGTTATTATCCATACATTGTACTCTCATGTCAGATTCTTTTAATAAAGAAACTGAAGGGTGGTGAAAGCCTGGGGTGGGGGGCAAGAGGGAGCTAGAAGGAGCCAATGGGGGAAAAAGGAACATATGCAATACTTTCAACAGTAAAGATAAAAATAGAAATATAGGCATGGATACATGGAACGGTCTGACAGCTGTCAGAAGAGAGGGGGAAGAGGAACTGGATAAAAGAAGGTGAGGCGATTAGCCAAAGAACATTATCTGCATAATCCATGGATACAGACAACAATTTGATGATGACTAGAAGAAGTAAGGATGAGGGCTGGGTAGAGGTGGCAAAGGGGAAAATGGGGACATTTGTAATAGCGTCAACAATAAAAATAAAGAAAAAATATAAAATTGAAACAAGAAATGTTAATGTAATTTTCAGAAGCAGCTCAGGGTACTGCCACCATTTGCCCACATGGCCCTGGGCACATAATTTAATGATTATGACCCTTAGTAACCATCCAGCGGTCAGTTCCCTTGATCATGTGAGCACAAACCTTGACTTTTTACAAAAGTGCAGTTTTATTGAGCTGAAACAGATCTGTTATGTATGCTAGCTGCCAACCATTTCATCAATGAGGAAACAGTAGAGAGAAAGGAATTTCCCATAGATACACAGTGAATGGCTGATCTAGGAGTATAACTATTACACTGGAAGTCTTATAAGGATGAGGACTAAGTATAATTTTTCCCAAGTCTCCTCAATACCAAGCACAACGCCAGGCCCAAATATCACAGTTGAAAAATACAGTGGACTCCTTGATTGGTGTAACCCAGGTGTCCTGAATTTCAGATGGGAAGTCTTGTCAGTCAACCACAATTTTAAGCAGCCTTGCAAATCAGCATGGTCATAGAGGCCTAGGACCTGAAAAAAATCAGGCTGTGAAAGACATACATTTTCTTTTAGTGAGAAATATCAACCTCTCTCACATACCAAAATCCTTACAATCCTGGTGTTGTTCTGCAAGATCCAGCCTTTTAGAGTCTCAAACAGGTTATTGCTCCCAAAATGTTGGATGAGAGAAAGACTTTTGGAGTGAGGACCAGAGTGGGAGGTGTAGCAATGGTGTAGGCCATTTTATGTCTCTGGTTTTATTAGTTATCTATTGATGCAAAACAAGTTATCTTAAAATAAAGCACAATATTATTTAAGTGTGGGTAAGAAAACCAGACATGCCTTATCTGGGTGCGCCTGGGCCAGGGTCTCTCATAGTCAAAGGGTTTCAAGGAGATCCAGTCATCTTAAGGGTCAACTGAGGCAGGATCAGCTTCTTAGCTTACTCATGTGGCTGCTGGCAGGACTGAGTTCCTTGTGAGCAGTTGGACTCAGTTATTTTCTAGCTGTTTAACAGAGGCCTACTTCAGTTCCTTACAACATACACCTCTCCATAGAGTGGTTCATAAAATGGCAGCTTGTTTCATCAGAGAGAGAGAGAAAAAGAGAAAGAAATAGAGAGAGAGCATGAACCTTACAGTCTTTCATAACCTGACCTCAAAAGTGAGCCCATCACTTGCCCCACATTCTATTAATTAAAATCATGTCACTAGATTCAGTTCATACTCAAAGCATGGATGCCAGGAAGCAGGGATCATTGCTTTCCATTTTAGGAACTGCCTACCACAGTGGTTTTTCCAGCTCTAGTCTTTGTACAACGTAAGAGCACCATGTACCTAGGAAGAGCAAATGACAGTGATCACATTAGAGAGTTTTGTTACAGCTCTTGCTCTACCACTTACTTCATGATCTTGGATGATATATCTCCCCTCTTTGAGTTTCACTGACTTCACAAGCAATACAGAGATAAAATGCCTGCCTCACAGGGTAGTTGTGGAAATTCAGCGAGATTGTGAATTCTGCGGAGTTGATAATCTATCAAGGGGGTAGGAATATATGCATTATTTTGTAGATAGGGTCCATATCTTTAATGAGAGTTTCAAAGGGACCATTGACTCCTTAAAATGGATTAAATGATTTATTCCACATTTAGTAAATCTCACTGTTGATCATTCATTTAAAAACTATTTATTGAGCACCTACTATTACAGGGTAATATTTTAGTCATTGGAGACACAGTAGTAAAGAAATCAGACAATAAATCATGGCACTTACATTCTAGTGAGAAATACAGATACAGGGAGAATAAATAAAATGTATAATATGTTAGATAGTGGTATGTGCTAAGTAGTAGAAAAATAAATCAGGGAAAATAATATTAAGAAGATGGGTGTAAATTTAGACATGATAGCCAAAGAAAGTCTCCCTGATAAAGGTAATATTTGAGTTTAGACCAGAAGTAGGTAAGGGTGAGCCATGTGAGTATATGAGAAAAGTGTGAATGGCAAGTGCAAAGACTGTTGTGTATATGAATTGTTCAAGGAACAACAGAGAAATCAGAGCAGCTTGAGTGGGCTTTAGAGATGAGGCCAGAGAGGTGAGAAAGAGATTATAAAGGGCCTGGTAGACCATTGTAATTAGCTCTCAATGCCTTTGCCACTGATTCTCTTTAACCACCCCTACCTTTCACCACCCACTTTATTAAAAAAATTAACTTTATTGTTAAAAGTATTACAGATGCCCTCTTATTTTCCCCCATTGATCCACTGTACCCCCGCTCACGCCCCCCAGCCACAAACCTTCACTGCACTATTGTCTGTGTTCATGGGTTATGCATATATGCATATAAATTCTTTGGTTAATCTCTCCCCCTATCCCCCCTTCCCTCTGAGATTCATCAGTCTGTTCCATGCTTCCATGTCCCTGGATCTATTTTGTTTATCAGTTTATTTTGTTCATTAGATTCCACATATAAGTGGGATCATGTGATACTTGTCTTTCAGTGACTGACTTAATTCACTTAGCATAATGTTCTCCATGTCCCTCTTTCTGCAAAGGTAATAGAGCAGTGATGGCGAGCCTATGACACATGTGTCAGAGGTGACACGCGAACTAATTTTTTTGGTTGATTTTTCTTTGTTAAATGGCATTTAAATATATAAAATAAATATCAAAAATATAAGTCTTTGTTATACTATGGTTGCAAATATCAAAAAAATTCTATATGTGACACAGCACCAGAGTTAAGTTAGGGTTTTTCAAAATGCTGACACGCCGAGCTCAAAAGGTTCACCATCACTGTAATAGAGCCTACTTTTTTGTTATAGCTGCACAATATTCTATTGTGTAAATGTGCTACAGCTTTTTGATCTACTGATGGGCCTTCGGCCCACTTCTGAAGCCTCTTCAAGCTGCTTTAGTTCTCTCTCCTAGCTCCCTGATTCAGTTATTGCTCACCTGGGTCAATTAGGGCTTCTTTTGCTGTCCTGCTCTCTAGACTTATTCTAGAAAATTCTACCCATCCCAATTCTCTTGGAAAATCTCTATAAAGTAAGGCCTGTATATTATGCATCATTGAAGTCCCAACATCTAGCCTACTGTTAATAATAAAATATATGGTTGAAAAGAGGCATTTAGCTAGAGTTTATTGAAGAAACTTATTTTGTTCCCTCAATACTCTAAGGTGGCAATGCCCTAAATTGTTGTGCTATTCTAATCAGTGTAGGTCGCCCTCCTTTCCTGGCAAGAAGAGAAGAGACACAGATTCAGAAATTATTCCAAAAGGAAAATCAACCAGCCCAACTCTCTCATAAGCTATTACCTATTAAGACCCTATTAGGTACCAAAGCATGGTGTTAAATTACGTAATTTAGCATTTACCACAACTATTTTTAAAGGTGGGAAACTGAGACCCAGACAGTGGGAATGAATTCATATAACATCACACAGTGAGTCAATGCTAAGGTTATGGTTAATGCTGTGGACCCATAAGAGTGGAAATGGTCTTTACTCTCCTGCCAGCCCAGCATTAACTCCTATGTCCAATAGCATACCTCAGCAAAATGGGTCTCAGATATAAGCAGTGGATCCTGGGACCATTGCTTAGACTCAATTAAGCTTACTGCTTCAAAAAACAGAAGGCATAGTTTTGCTGGATAAAGTAATCTTGGTTGTAGGTTCTTGGTATTCATCACTTTGAATATTTCTTGCCATTCCCTTCTGGCCTGCAAAGTTTCTGTTGAGAAATCAGCTGACAGTCGTATGGGTACTCCCTTGTAGGTAACTGAGTTTCTTTCTCTTGCTGCTTTTAAGATTCTCTCTTTGTCTTTTGCTCTTGGCATTTTAATTAGGGTGTGTCTTGGTGTGGTCCTCTTTGGATTCCTTTTGTTTGGGGTTCTCCGCGCTTCTTGGACCTGTAAGTCCATTTCTTTCACCAGGTGGGGGAAGTTTTCTGTCATTATTTCTTCAAATAGGTTTTCAATACCATGCTCTCTCTCATCTTCTGGCACCCCTATAATTTTGATGTTGGTATGCTTGAAGCTGTCCCAGAGGCTCCTTACACTATCCTCGCATTTTTGGATTCTTTTTTCATTCCGCCCCTCCTGTTGGGTGTTTTTTGCTTCCTTGGATTTCATATCATTGACTTGATTCTTGCGCTCCTCTGGCAAAGCTATCATTCAGAAGTGAAGGTCAGATAAAGAGCTTCACAGATAAGGAAAAGCTAAAGGAGTTCATCACCACCAAACCAGGATTATATGAAATGCTGAAAGGTATCCTTTAAGAAGAGGAAGAGGAAGAAAAAGGTAAAGATACAAATTATGAACAACAAATATGCATCTATCAACAAGTGAATCTAAGAATCAAGTGAATAAATAATCTGATGAACAGAATAAACTGGTGATTATAATAGAATCAGGGACATAGAAAAGGAATGGACTGACTATTCTTGGGGGGGAAAGGGGTGTGGGAGATGCGGGAAGAGATTGGACAAAAATCGTGCACCTATGGATGAGGACAGTGGGTGGGGAGTGAGGGCGGGGGTGGGGCGGGAACTGGGAGGAGGGGAGTTATGGGGGGAAAAAAGAGGAACAAATGTAATAATCTGAACAATAAAGATTAAAAAAAAAAACAAAACAGAAGGCAGTCCCATTTAGAGGCAGACATTATTGGGACTAAATCCCAGATCATTATTTGGACTAAATTACAGTCACTTATAGTCATGTTAACATGAGCAAATTGCTCCTACTCTCCATTTTCCTCTGTGAAATAGGTTTGTAATAATTACCTAGGGCAGGGGACATGGAAGGGCTGGTCATTGGGTTCTGAGGACTCAGATAAATGTATATGAAATAATTTAATACCATATTGACACACAGTTTAAATACTCAAGAAATGGCAGTTTTCTTACCTATCAGTGGTTGATTGGCTCAACTCCATTCCTGCTGGGATTAATGTCCCTTGATATTCTCTTTTTACTCAATCTTCCCAGCTTTCTCATACACAGCATGTCAGATTAGGTGGCATGCCAGCTCAATGCCCGGCTTCCTAAAGGCTTAAAGTTACCCCTCACACACATATTTTTGACAGCTGGGCACACATGTGTGTACACATATACACAGAGCTCTGGAAAGAAAGAAATTTGAGTGAAAAGAATGGCTTGCCAAATGATAGGTTTGGAGAGACCTTTATCTCTCCTCCATAATTTCCATCAGCATTTCAAAGCCACCCCCAAGTACATATAGACTGTATATAAAATCAATGTACTTGTCTAGAAAAATGTCTCTTTTAATTTCCCCTTCAATGAAGATTCTGGAATCATAATCATCAGAAAAAAGTGGGGAGAGCTCAAAACTTATCACCACTTTTATCCCTCCTTCACACTACACCTGGCACCATGACACTATCCATTGATCTGACATTGCTCCTAAATAGGCAATTGCTAAGTAAACTTAGAATATTCTAACTGCAGAAGAGCTCAGACAGGAAGTTGTGGACCTGTTCTACAACACCCAGGGCAAGGAATGCAGCTACTGCTGTGAGCAAAGCATATAAGAGCTCCAGAAGCATTAATGCTCTGCTCTCACCAAGACCAATGTTTCTAGAGATCAAGGCAGGAGCAAAGGGAGTTGTCATGGAGGTTATCTATTCAGCACCCAGGTGCCAGTTATGCCAGGGGTGAGGCACTGGAGGGTCTGGGATTATGGGACAGCAGCTCACCTGGATTTAAGGGCTGCAGATCAGACTTAAAATGGTAGTTTGAAGCATTTAATGCCCCATTTTCCAGGATATAGAAACTGATCCTAGGAAAGAAACATATTCCCGAGAATCCCCTTTTGTACATGTCATGTGCCTTCTCACCCTACACTGCAGTCCTACTCCTGGAATTTATCACCTAATTTTGGATATTTAGGTGATAGGTGATTTGATAACTTGTCAGACCTCATCTGCAGGTTGTAACAAACTGTGGACCCCACACTTTAATAGAGATACAGCAAATCAAGAACTTTTACAGAGAAGAGTGAGCAGGCTAAAGAGGGAGAACCCAACTAATGAGGAACAGTTGAAAGAAGTGAGGCCATTTAGTTAAAAGAAGACTCATGAGAATGTGGTTTCTGGAAGGTTTATGAAGGTTTATAGAAGGATAAAGAGAATAGGTAAGAAATAGGGAGTTCAGGGGAGAGAGCAAAGACCTGTGGATAGTACTGACAGGGAGACAAATTTTGGTTCAGTGTAAAGAATAATTATCTTTCAGAGTAGTCCAGGGAAGAAATGGGTCATTTTCATAGATAATGATCTTTTTATCACTGTGTTACAGTAGGGCAGCGGTTCTCAACCTGTGGGTCGTGACCCCTTTGGGGGTTGAACGACCCTTTCACAGGGGTCGCCTAAGACCATCAGAAAACACATATATAATTACATATTGTTTTTTTTAATATATTTTATTGATTTTTTACAGAGAGGAAGGGAGAGAGATAGAGAGCCAGAAACATCGATGAGAGAGAAACATCAATTAGCTGCCTCCTGCACATCGCCCACTGGGGATGCGCCCGCAACCCAGGTACATGCCCTTGACCGGAATCGAACCTGGGACCTTTCAGTCCGCAGGCCGACGCTCTATCCACTGAGCCAAATCGGTTTTGGCTACATATTGTTTTTGTGATTAATCACTATGCTTTAATTATGTTCAATTTGTAAAAAATGAAAATACATCCTGCATATCAGATATTTACATTATGATTCATAACAGTAGCAAAATTACAGTTATGAAGTAGCAACGAAAATAATTTTGTGGTTGGGGGTCACCACAACATGAAGAACTGTATTAAAGGGTCGCGGCATTAGGAAGGTTGAGAACCACTTGAGTAGGGGCTAATAACATGTTTTTCAGGTATCCAGCATTACTGAGATGCTGTTAGTTTTCTGGGATGATAAAGTTTCTAAAAGATGGGTCCACAGATTTGAATCCCTGAATCCTGATGACTAGAGTTACACTTTTGATCTCAGATTCTGCCTCTTGACCCAAGTAGGAACAAAGTTCAATACCAAGCTCTAGGAAAAGTAGTGATACTGCCTAAGGCAAAGTATGTCCCCATTTTCCCAAACCTCATTCTCTCAACTCAGAAACATCCACTACACCATTTCTAGCATGCTGCCGCTGCCCCAGGGCTCCTGGAATACTTAAAGGAAGGAGTCGTAGAAGAGAAGGTTGAGGAGAGGTGGCTGCAAGCCTGGCACTGAGTCATACCTGACATGATGGACCTAGGCAGCCATTTTCTCCTGAAGAGATGGTCTCTCCCTGCAGTCTCCAGGCAACCAAAACAGCCACACCCAGACTACACCCTGAATGGCACAAAGGATACAAAAAAAGAAAAAACCTCAATAGGCCTTGAGAGCCTTCAGCGACTGGCCTAAAGAGAGTCCTTCAGTCCCAGCAATAGGAAACGGAGAAGCAGCAGACAGTACAGAAGAGTGGAATCTTAAACCAGCCCTCACAGGAATTAAAATTTGGGAAAAGAAATGACACTTCACTTTTTCATTTTTATTTTATTTTATTGTTATTTTGTTATCTCTTTTTTCTGTTTTCTTTATTTTCCTTTTTCAATTTTTCTTTATTTTCTATTTCTTTTTGCATTATTTTTTTCTATTGCATTATTTTTCTTTTGCATTATTTTTTCTATTTCTTTTTGCATTATTTTTTCATCATTATAAATTTTGTACTATTTTATCCCATTTTTAATTAATTTTTTAATTATATTTTTCTTCTCTTTCTCTTTCTTCTTATCCACTCATCCTCTTTCTAATACCTCTATACTGAGCTGAGGTCCTTCCTATGTTCATCCAATTCCTTAACTTTACTTTCTGTATATAAGACTCTGACCCCAACCTCTTTACTGGGTATTTGGTGTTTGTATGTTTTGGTTTATCTGTTTTTTCTCTGGTGTTTTCTCTCTCTCTCTCTCTCTCTCTCTCTCTCTCTCTATTTATATATATATATATATATATATATATATATATATATATCCTTTTTCTTCATGTTTTTTTTTCTATTCTCTCATACCATTTTTTCTCTCTTCAATATCATTTCTGCTTTCTTTTCTCTTCCCTAATACTCTTTTCTCTGATGGTCACTTATATTGGGGTTATTAGTGTCATGAGTACATTCATGTTTTGTCCTCTTTGTGTCATGTCTTGTTGAGGTGAATTTTATCTTGTTTGACCAATGTGGTAGAGAGTGAGACATATAACCAGACACCCAGAGAGGACTCCATCCACGAATGGGTCAATAACACTCCAGACCCAACTAAAGAGGCAGGAAGAAGGCGGAAGTGAGGGAGAGAGCATGAGTGAGTGAGGGAACTAAAGAGGAGTGTGTAGACATATGGTGTGTGTGTGTGTGTGTGTGTGTGTGTGTGTATGTGTGTGTGTGTGTGTGTGTGTGAGTGAGGCACAGTTAGATCTTGCAGGACCTTCGGGGGCAGGCTGACTGGACTCACCTAACCAGGCAGCCTCTGCTACAATTGCAAACAGTCCCAAATGGCCAGCTCCTCCACAGAGGCCACACCTTTTAGAAGGGTAGAGATACTTAGACTGGGAGCCCAGCAACACCTCCATCCAGGGTGACCTCAGATAATATCTGGTTCTCCACAGTCACCCCCGCCAAGGACCTGCTGCCTCTGCTGCAGTCTCACAGTCACGGAGACTCCAGCCACCCAGGTTCAGGCTCCTGTGAGTTATGAAATGTGCTCCCCTCTGGCCAGCCCAATGCTTTAGCCCAGGGCACCATGACCACGTAAGCAGCAACCACATGAACAGCCTGCCGCTGTCTGAAAAACAGCATCCTTGTGAGTAGCCCCCCAAGTCCAAGGAGCAGCAGCCATACGAGCAGCTTTCCCACATCAGAGGAACAGAAGCCACACGCAGCCCACATCTGTCTAAGGAGCAGCAGCCCCACAAGCAGCCACCCCCCATCAGAGGAGCCACATCTGTGTGAGTGGCCTGATCCTTGTCAGAGGAGCAGCAGCCCACCCCCTTCTGAAGAGCAGCAGCCTTGTGAGCAGCCTGCCCCCATCTCAAAATCAGCAGCCACATGAGCAGCCCGCCACCGTATGAGGAGAAGCAGGTCCACAAGCAGTCCATCTCTGTACCAGGGGCAGCAGCTGAGTGAGCAACACTCACCTGTCCAAAGAATAGCAGCCACCACAGCCAAAGAAGCCACCAGTGCTGCAAGCAACATGCACTAGAGGAGCCGCCTCCAACTCAGGAGCACCAGCTTCCACGACCACCTGAAGAGCCACTGCCACCCAGGAGCAGCCTCTGCACAACTTGACACTTAGATCCTGAGGTGAGAGCAAAAATGGGGAGACAAAAAGAAACCCCAAACAAGGAGGAAAGAAATGAGACATATGTACTACTCTTTATAATACTTTAAGCAATAAAACAAAATTTACAAAAAAGAAAAAAAAAAAGGGAGTCACCAGAAAAGCAGCTACATTAAATAGAGGCATGCAATATGTCAGAAAAAGTATTCAGAATAAGTGTCGTACAGTTCATAAACCAGATGGATGAAAAAATCAACTTATGTAAGAATCAAGAAGAAATAAAGAGTAATATAGCTGAAATAAAAAAAACACCATGGAAAGTTTCAACAGTAGAATAGGAAAAGCGGAGTACTGGGGCATTAAATGTTCCTAGCAAATTAGAAGACAGGGAAACAAAACACACCCAAACTGAACTCTAATTGGAGAACAAAAAAGACAGGAGGAGAGCCTAAGGGAGATTTGGGACAACATGAAACAAAGCAACATATGAATAATAGGGGTGCCAGAATGACAGGAAGAAGAACAAGGGTTAGAAAACCTATTTGAAGAAATGATGTCAGAAAACTTCCCTGATGTGGGGAAGAAAAACGTCACACAAGCAGAGTCCCAAACAATATGAATCCGAAAATAACTGCACCAAGACACATTGTCATTACGATGGCAAATGTTCAGGACAAAGAGAGAATCTTAAAGGCAGCAAGAGAGAGATAGAAAGTTATGTACAATGGATCTCCCATTAGATTATCAAATGATTTCTCAATAGAAAACAAATCAGGCCAGAAAAGAATGGAAGGAAATTTACAAAGTGATGCAAAACAAGGAACTGAATCCAAGAAAACTCAGTCTAGCAAGGATGACATTCAAAATTGAAGGGGAAATGCGGAGCTTCACAGACAAGACAAAAAAAAAAAAAAAAAAAAAAGCTAAGGGAGTTTAGCACTACCAAGCCAGCAACGCAAGAAATGCTAAAGGGACTATTATAAAAAGAAGAAATAAAAAGGGAAGAAGGAACACAGGCACAGAAAATAAAAAAGGCCACAAACTAGTACCTATCAATAATAACTTTTAAAGTAAACAGAATAAATGCTCCAATCAAAAGACTTAGAGTGACTGAATGGATTTAAAAAAAAAAAAATGACCCATATATATTCTGTCTAAAAGAGACCCACCACAGAACAAGGGACTAACACAAACTGAAAGTGAAGGAATGGAGAAATATGTTTCAGGTAAATGCAAATGAAAAAAAAAAAAAAAGCTGAGGAAGCAATACTTATACCTACAAAATAGACGTCAAAGTGAAGGGCATAACAACAGATCAGGAAGGCGACCTCATAATACTAAAAGGATCAATACAAACAGAGGATATAACCCTGGTAAACATATATGCACCCAAAGCAGGAGCACCCAAATACATTAAAAAACAAAACAAAACATAAACTACTGGAAAATATCAAGGGAGAGATTGACAATAATATAATCATAGCAGGGGACTTTATTTATTTATTTATTTTTATTAAATCTTTATTGTTCAGATTATTACATTTGTTCCTCTTCCCCCGCCCCCATAACTCCTCTCCTTCCAGTTCCCAACCCGCCCTCCGCCCTCACTCCCCACCCACTGTCCTCATCCATAGGCGCATGATTTTTGTCCAGTCTCTTCCCGCATCTCCCACACCCCTTTCC
The DNA here is from genome assembly GCA_036010255.1 of Myotis pilosus. Lineage (NCBI taxonomy): Eukaryota > Metazoa > Chordata > Mammalia > Chiroptera > Vespertilionidae > Myotis > Myotis pilosus. Next base: position 15,961,746 of record JASKON010000009.1, read on the forward strand.
CCCACAAGAATAGTCAGTCCATTCCCTTTCTATGTCCCTGATTCTATTATAATCAACAGTTCATTCTGTTCATCAGATTATTTATTCACTTGATTCTTAGATTCACTTGTTGATAGATGCATATTTGTTGTTCATAATTTGTATCTTTACCTTTTTCTTCCTCTTCCTCTTCTTAAAGGATACCTTTCAGCATTTCATATAATCCTGGTTTGGTGGTGATGAACTCCTTTAGCTTTACCTTATCTGTGAAGCTCTTTATCTGACCTTCAATTCTGAATGATAGCTTTGCTGGATAAAGTAATCTTGGTTGTAGGTTCTTGGCATTCATCACTTTGAATATTTCTTGCCACTCCCTTCTGGCCTGCAAAGTTTCTGTTGAGAAATCCGCTGACAGTCGTATGGGTATTCCCTTGTAGGTAACTGACTGTCTTTCTCTTGCTGCTTTTAAGATTCTCTCTTTATCTTTTGCTCTTGGCATTTTAATTATGATGTATCTTGTTATGGTCCTCTTTGGATTCCTTTTGTTTGGGGTTCTCTGCACTTCCTGGAGTTGTAAGTCTATTTCTTTCACCAGGTAGGGGAAGTTTTCTGTCATTATTTCTTCAAATAGGTTTTCAATATCTTGCTCTCTCTCATCCTCTGGCACCCCTATAATTCTGATGTTGGTACGCTTGAAGCTGTTCCAGAGGCTCCTTACACTATCTTTGTATTTTCGGATTCTTTTTTCATTTTGCTTTTCCGGTTGGATGTTTTTTGCTTCTTCGCATTTCAAATCTTTGACTTGATTCTTGTGCTCCTCTGGTCTGCTGTTGGGAGTCTGTATAGTATTCTTTATTTCAGTCAGTGTATGCTTAATTCCTAGTTGGTTCTTTATCATAACATCAAGGGTCTCATTAGATTTCTTGTAGATCTCATTAAGTTTATCAGCGGCTTCTAGACAGTTCTCGAGAGACCTTAAAAGTGTGGTTCTGAACTCTATATCTTCCATTGACAATTTTGTCCTGTTTCTTTGTGTCCACAATTTTATGATTTCTTGGTGCACCCCCTAGTGGTCTTTGTGCATAGTCTTGTTGTAGTTAAGCCTTGATTGTTGTAGTTAATACTGGGGGGATTTGACCTCCAGGCCAACTGGCTGTGAGAGTCAGCTGTGTCTGCAGTGGGAAAACTTCTGTCCTCTAGGGAGGTGCTAATCTAGCCTTTGCCTGAGGCTATCCGACAAATGGCTCTGTGCAGGGCTTGGGCAGGGCGGGTTGCATGGGATCAATAGGGCAGCCGGAGGGAGCAGTTATGGCTGCTCTCAGTCCCGCCCCCAGAGTCTCTGCCTCTCAGAGTCCCAGCAACCGCTGCAAACCTCGGAGAGAAAGCTGCCCTCGCTTTCCTACCAGTGCCAGACAGTCCCGCTTCTCCTTTTTGAGTCTGGGTCCCTAGAGACTCGCCCAGAACTGGAGCTCAGGGCCTGAGCCTCCCTCCCGATTGAAAACGTCAACCGCGCCCTCAGCCACCAGCCCGCTCCACGGGCACTTCCGCACCTTTGTATTTTCCGCACTGCGCCTCCTCTGAGTCTCGGTATGCTGTTCTCTTTCCTTCTAGTTGAAGAATTTCCCCTCAGCCAGCTTTCCTGTGGTTCTAGGTGATGTCCATTCCATCTTTTAGTTGTATTTTTGAAGTGGTTGTGTGAGGCAGCATTCTCCGGTGTTTGCCTTTGCCACCATCTTGAGTCGATGACCCATAGCAGGGGACTTTAATATCCCACTGACATCACTGGATAAATCCTCTAGAGCAAATATCAGCAAAGAAACAGCAATCCTAAATGATTCACTAGATCAGATGGACTTAATTGACATCTTCAGAACATTTCACCCCAAAAACCACAGAATCTACTTTCTTCTCAAGTGCACATGTGACATTTTCAAAGATAGACCACCTATTGGGTCACAGGCAAAGTCTCTCCAAATTAAAGAAGATTGGAAATCATATAAAGCATCTTCTCAGACCACAATGGCATAATATGAGAAATAAACTACAATAAAAAACAATAAAAAAATTCAAGCACATAGAAGCTGAATAGAACACTATTAAACAATGATTGTGTTACCTAATAGATCAAAGAAGAAATAAAATAAAATCCTGGAAATGAGTGACAATGAAAACACTACAATCCAAAATCTATGGAACACAGTGAAAGCATTCCTGAGAGGGAAGTTTATAACTCTACAGGCCTACCTCAAAAAACAAGAAGAAATGGTAATAAATAATCTAACTCTACAACTTAAGTAATTAGAAAGAGGGCAACAAAAATCCCAGAGTGAGCAGAAGGAAGGAGATAATAAAGATCAGAGTAAAAATAAATGATGTAGAGACCAAAAAAAAAAATACAAAAGATCAATAAAACCAAGAGCTGGTTCTTTGAAAGGATAAACAAGATTGATTAATCTCTAGCCAGGCTCACCAAGAATCAAAGAGAGAGGACCCAAAGAAACAAAATCAGAAATGAAAGAGGAGAAATAACAACAGACCCCACAGAAATACAAAGGATTGTTAAAAAATACTATGAACAACTCTATTCCAACAAACTTGACAGCAAACTAAAGCCAGGGCCAGACAGCTTCACAGGGGAGTTTTATCAAACATTCAAGGAATAACTAAAATCTATCCTTATCAGACTATTCAAAAAACTTTAAGAGGAATTAACACTTCCAAGTTCATTCTATGAAGCCAGTATTACCCTAATAACAGAAGCAGATAAAAACAACACAATAAAAAGAATTACAGGCCAATATCCCTCATGAACATAGATGCCAAAATTTTCAACAAAATTCTAGCCAATAGGATCCAGCATTACATCAGAAAGATCATACACCATGACCAAGTAGGTTTTATCCCAGGGCTGCAAGGAAGGTACAATATCTGCAAATCAATAGACGTGATACATCACATAAGCAACTTGAAAGATAAAAATCACATAGTCATATCAATTGATGTGGAAGGCATTTGAAAAAATACTATATATATATATATATATATATATATATATATATATATATATCAGCAAAATGGGAATAAAGGGAACATACCTCAACACAATAAAAGCCTTATATGACAAACCTACAGCAAACTTCATACTCAATGGGAAAAACTAAAAGCATTTCAACTAAGAACAGGAACGAGACAGGGATGCCCACTTTCACAACTCCTGTCCAACATAGTTCTGGAAGTGCTAGCCATAGCAATTTGACAATAAGAAGAAATAAAAGGTATCAAAATTGGAAAAGAAGATGTAAAACTGTCATTATTTGTAGATGACATGATACTGTACAGAGAAAACCCTAAAGACTCCACCAAAAAATTCTTAGACTTAAATGAATTTGGCAATGTAGCAGGATACAAAATTAATGCCATAAAATCTATGGCATTTTTATACACCAATAGTGAAGTTACGGAAAGAGAGATTTAAAAAATTCCCTTTTACCATCACACCAAAAAAATTAAGATACCTAGGAATAAACTTAACTAGGAGGTAAAAGACCTGTATGAGGAAAACTACAGGACAATGAAAAAAGAGATAGAGGAAGACATAAACAGATGCAAGAACATACTGTGTTCATGGATTGGTAGAATCAACATGATTAAAATGTCCATACTACTGAAAGCAATCTACATATTCAGTGCACTCCTCATTAAAATACTAACAGCATATTTCACAGACCTAGAAGGAACTCTCCAAAATTTCATCTAGAATAAAAAGAGCCCCAAAAGCTGCAGCAATCCTGAGAAAGAAGAACAAGATAGGTGGGATCTCAGTACCAGATATCAAGGTGTATTACAAAGCCACTGTTCTCAAAACTCCCTGGTACTGGCACAAGAATAGGCATATAGATGAAGGGAATAGAATATAGAACCCAGAAACTGACCCAAGCCCTTATGCTCAATTAATATTTGACAAAGGAGGCAAGAATATACAATGGAGTCAAGACAGTCTCTTCAAGTCTCTTGAAGGGGAGAGTGGATAGTGTCGGAAACCTGAAAATCCTGGGAATCTACAACAACAACACCCAGCGAACAGCTGTGAGCCCGGCAACACCAGTCTTCAAGCAGCGCAAGCAGGCAGATTTGGAGGAGCTCTGCACCCCCTCACGGAATGGTCAGAATTCGCCTGGGATAAGGTGAGGTCTGTGGTCTGGGCAGGAGACAAAAATGTGCACAGCGGGAGCTGGAGGATCCAGGGAATTCTGCACCCAGAAAAGTCCCTGGTCACTGGGGCTGGTGTGATCCGCGAATATGGAAGTGGATCTGCAGAGCTGCTAACAGAAGGGAACTCTAAAAAGCAATCCATAGCTGAACTGCGCACAAAAGGGCAGCCTAAAAATTTTAATAGTGTGCCGGTTGTTGCTTAGACCCAAGGGGAAAAAAGACTGCACAGACTTGCACTGCAGTGCCGGAGTTCACACACTTACTCTGGCTCTTCTCTCTCTCTCTCTCTCTCTCTCTCTCTCTCTCTCTCTCTCTCTCTCTCTTCTTTAAATCCTTGCTTTTCATTACTAAGCCAAAAACATAGGTTCACCCAATTGGGGACACTCTAAGAAACTGAAGTGTAAAGTTGTTTTTGTAGAACCTGGGGATCAGAGCGGGGGATAATGATCAGAGAACCAGCTCTGGGGCAGCCCTTTCCCCCAAACTGGTACTAAGTGCCACAGGGAAAACAAAATCTAAACACTAGCTAGAGAAGACCTGTAGACCTAGAAGTCAATCCAGAAACACTGCCACCCAGGGGTTGAATCATAAATTGACTCTTGTGTAAATATAAATAAAGGAGCATAAGAAATAAAGAAGTACTGCCTGCTTGAAAATAAGCACTGTGGCCTACAATACTGAGGAGCAGTGGAATGAAGGGAACTTCAATCCTGTCCTGACTAGGAAACAGATGTGCCAAGCAGAACAGTAGAGGAAGTGAATGACCTTCACTACTGCACATTTTGATATAGGGAAGAAAAAACTCACACAAATCCCTGATGCACACAGAGTCCCAAACTAAATGAACCCCAAAAGACTAATTCCAAGGCACATTATAATTAAATTGGCAAACACAAAAGTCAAAGTATGAATCTTAAAAGTGGCCAGAGAGAGACAGAAAGTTACCTACAAAGGATCCCCCATAAGAATACTGACTGATTTCTCAACAGAAACACATCAGGAAAGAAGGGAATGGAATGAAATATACAAAGTCATGCAAAGGAAGGGTCTGAATCCAAGAATACTGTACACAACAAGGATATCAATCAAAATTGAGGGTGAAATCAGGAGCTTCACAGATAAAAAAGGACTAAGGGAGTTTACTACCACAAAACCAGCAATTTAAGAAATGCTAATGGGTCTGCTGTAAAAAGAAGAAATAGGAAACGAAGGAACACAGGGGTCAAGAATAAAAATGGTGAAAACAGTACCTATCAATAATAACTTTAAATGTAAATGGGTTAAATGCCCCAATCAAAAGACATAGGGTAACTGAGTGGATAAAAATCATGATGCATATATCTGTTGTCTACAGGAAACCCACCTCAGAAAAAAGGATCCAGATATACTGGTGGTGAAGGGATGGAAAAGGTTTTTCAGGCCAATGGAAATGAAAAAAGCTGGGGTAGCAATACTTATATCTGAAAAATTAGATCTCAAAGTGAGGGACATCAAAAGAGATAAGGAAGGTCACTTCATAATACTAAAGGGAGCAATCCAACAAGAAGAAATAACTCTGGTAAACATATATGCACACAATACAGGAGCACCCAAATACATACAAAACTTCTGGAGGATATCAAGGGAGAGATATATAGCAATACAGTCATAGTAGGGAATATTAATACCCCACTATCACCATTGGAAAAATCCTCTAAACAAATTTAGCAAAGAAACATCAATCCTAAATTACTCACTAGATCAGATGGAATTAATTGATATCTTCAGAACATTTCACCCCAAATCCACAGAATATACATTCTTCTCAAGTTCACATGGGTCATTTTCAAAGATAGACCATATATTGGGTCACTGGCAAAGTCTGTTCATATTCAAGAAGATATAAATCATATCAAGCATCTTCTCAGATCACAATGGCATAAAACTGGAAATTAACTACAATAAAAGCAATCCAAAAAAATCACGGAGACTAAATAGAATGCTATTAAACAATGATTGGGTTACCAGAGAGATCAAAGAAGAAGAAAAAAAATCATGGCAACAAACGACAATGAAAACACAACAATCCAAAATCTATGACATGGGGAAGCAGTCTTGAGAGGGAAGTTCATAGCTCTACAAGCCTAGTGCAAAAAAACAAGAAACAATGGTAATAAATTATAGAACCCTACAACTCAAAGAATTAGAAAAAGAGCAACAAGAAAAGCCCAGTATAAGCAGAAGGAAGTAATTAATAAAGATCAGAGTGGACATAAACAACATAGAGACAAAAAAAACAACACACAAACAACGAATATAAAAGATCAACAAAACCAATAGCTGGTTCTTTGAAAGGATAAACAAGATTGATGGACCTCTAGCCAGGCTCACCAAGAAGCAAAGAGAGAGGACCGAAACAAAATAAGAAATGAAAGAGGGGAAATAACAACAGACCCCCCAGAAATACAAAGGATTGTTAAAAAGTACTATGAACAACTCTATTCCAACAAACTGGACAACATGGAGAAAATAGACATATTCCTAGAAAAATGCAACCTTCCAAAACTCTATCAGGAAGAATCTAAATTTCTAAATAGGACGATATCTATTGAAGAAATTGAAGCAGTAATCAAAAAGCTTCCAGCAAACGAAAGCCCGGGACCAGACGGATTCACAGGGGAGTGTTACCAAACTTTCACGGAAAAACTAAAACCTATCCTCCTCAGACTATTCCAAAAAATTCAAGAGGAAGGAACACTTCCAATATCATTATATGAATCCAGCATCACCAAAACCAGAAAAAGACAACACAATGAAAGAGAATCACAGGACAATATCCCTCAAGAATATAGATGTCAAAATCCTCAAAAAATTCTAGCAAATCGGATCCAGCAGTACATCAGAAAGATCCTACACCATGAGCAAGTAGGATTTATCCCAGGGATGCAAGGATTGGTACAATATCCACAAATCAATAAATGTGATACATCACATAAACAAATTGAGAAATAAAAACCAGATCATTATATCAACTGATGCAGAAAAAGCATTTGACAAAATCCAACACCCATTTTTGATAAAAACTCTCAGCACGGTGGGAATAGAAGGATCATACCTCAACATCATAAAAGACATATATGACAAACCCACAGCCAACCTCATACTCAATGGGCAAAAACTAAAACCATTTCCCCTAAGAACAGGAACAAGACAGGGATGCCCACTCTCACCACTCCTGTTCGACATAGTATTGGAAGTATTAGCCATTGTGATTAGACAAGAAGAAATACAAGGCATCCAAATTGGAAAAGAGGAAGTAAAACTGTCCTTATTCACAGATGACATGATATTGTCCATAAAAAATCCTAAAGATTCCATTGAAAAACTATTAGACTTAATAAATGAATTTGGCAATGTAGCAGGGTACAAAATTAACACCAGTAAATCCATGACATTTCTATATACCAATACTGAACTTACAGAAAGAGATACTAAAAAAGCAATCCCAATTACCATCACACCACAAAAATTAAGATACCTAGGAATAAACTTAACTTATGAGGTAAAAGACCTACACGTGGAAAACTACAGGACACTGAAAAAAGAGATAGAGGAAAACATAAACAGATGGAAGAACATACCATTTTCATGGATTGGTAGAATCATCATCATTAAAATGTCCATACTACCAAAACACTCTACAGATTCAATGCACTTCCCATTAAAATACCAACGGCATATGTCACAGACCTAGAAAGAACTCTCCAAAAATTCATGTGGAATAATAAAAGACTACGAATAGCCATAGTAATCCTGAGAAAGGAAACCAAAGTAGGTGGGATCTCAATGCCAGATTTCAAGCTGTATTACAAAGCCACTGTTCTCAAAATAGCCTGGTACTGGCACAAGAGCAGACATAGACCAGTGGAATAGAATAGAGAACCCAGATATCGACTCAAAGCACTATGCTCAATTAATATTTCACAAAGGAGGCATGAACATACAATGTAGTCTAGACAGTTTCTTTAATAAATGGTGTTGGGAAAATTGGACAGATGCATGCAAAAAAAATGAAATTAGACCGCCAACTTACACCATACAGAAAAATAAATCAAAATGGATAAAGGACTTAAACATAAGATAGGAAACCATAAAAAAAATTAGAGGAATCCACAAGTAGCAAAATTTCAGACAGATGCCGAAGCAATTTCTTCACCGATACCCCTCCTAGGGCAATGGAAACTAAAGAGAAAATAAACCAATGGGACTACATCAAAATAAAAAGCTTTTCCACAGCAAAAGAAACCATCAAGAATCAACAAGAAAGCCCACTGCATGGGAGAACATATTTGCAAATGTTATCACCGATAAGAGTTTAATCTCCAACATTTACAGGGAACTCATTCAACTTAACAAAAGGAAGATAAACAGCCCAATTAAAAAATGGGGAATGGATCTAAATAGATACTTTTTGAATGAAGACAGAGGAAAGGCCAAAAGAAATACGAAATCATGTTCAAAGTCACTAATTATCCGAGAGATGCAAATCCAAACGACAATGCAATACTATCTCACACCTGTCTGAATGGCTATCAGCAACAAATCAACACACAGTGAGTGCTGGCGAGGTTGTGGAGAAAAAGGAACCCTCATGCACTGCTGGTGGGAATGCAGACTTGTGCAGCCACTGTGGAGAACAGTATGGCTTTTCCTCAAAAAACTAAAAATGGAACTCCCATTTGACTCAGTAATCCCACTTCTGAGAATATATCCCAAAAGACTAGAAACACCAATTAGAAAAGATATATGCATCCCTATGTTCATAGCAGCACAATTCACCATAGCTAAGATCTGGAAACAGCCTAAGTGCCCATCAGTAGATGAATGGATTAAAAACCTGTGGTACATCTACACAATAGAATACTACTTGGCAGTAAAAAAGAAAGAGTTCTTACCATTTCCAACAACATGGATGGAACTGGAGAGCATTATGCTAAGAGAAATAAGCCAGGCAATGAAAGAAAAATACCACATGATCTCACTCATTTATGGAAAGTAAAAAACAGATAGATACAGAGGCAGTAAGGCATTGAACAGACTGTCAAATTACAGCAGAAAGGCTGGGGAGTGTAGGGAGGAGGGAAAAGAGATCAACTGGAGGACTTGTATGAATGCGTATAAGCACAACCAATGGCCACAAGATACTGAGTGGGGGTGTGAGATGAGGGCATGCGACAGGGGGTAGGGGAGTCTGGGGGAAGGTCAATGGGGAAAAAAGGAGATATATGTACTACTATGTGTAATATTTTAAACAATAAAAAAGAATATATAAAAAAAGACTGTCTCTTCAATATATGGTGTTGAGAAAATTGAACAGATACATACAAAAAAATGAAACCAGACCACCAACGTATACCATACACAAAAACAAATTCAAAATGGATAAAGGACTTAACATAAGTCTGGACACCATAAAAATATTAGAGGAATCCACAGGCAGCAAAATCCCAGACATATGCTGAAGCAATATCTTCACTGATACAGTTCCTAGGGCAATGGAAACTAAGGAGAAAATAAACAAACGGGACTATATCAAAATAAAAAGCTTCTGTACAGCAAAATAAACTATCAACAGAACAACAGAAAGCCCACTGCATGGGAGAACATATTTGCCAATGTTATCACTGATAAGGGTTTAATCTCCAACATTTACAGGGAACTCATACAATTTATTTTTTTAAATATATTTTATTGTTTTTTTACAGAGAGGAAGGGAGAAGGATAGAGAGCCAGAAACATCCATGAGAAAGAAACATCGATCAACTGCCTCCTGCACGCCTCCCACTGGGGATGTGCCCACAAACAAGGTACATGCCCTGACCGGAATCGAATCCAGGACCCTTGAGTCCGCAGGCCGATGCTCTATCCACTGAGCCAAACCAGTTCTGGCAGAACTCATACAATTTAACAAAACAAAGTAAATAATCAAATCAAAAAAATGGGCAACGGGCCCTAACCAGTTTGGCTCAGTGCATAGAGCATTGGCCTTCGGACTCAAGGGTTCTGGGTTCGATTCCAGCGAAGGGCATGTACGTTGGTTGCCAGCACATACCCAGTAGGGAGTGTGCAGGAGGCAGCTGATCAATGTTTCTCTCTCATCGATGTTTCTAACTCTCTATCCCTCTCCCTTCCTCTCTGTAAAAAATCAATAAAATATATATTTTAAAAAAAAATGGGCAACGGATCTAAATAGATACTTTTTGAAAGAAGCCATAAGGAGGCTAAGAGACCTATGAAAACATGCTCAAAGTCACTAATCATCTGAGAGATGCAAATCAAAACGACAAGGCGGTACCATCTCACACCTGTCGGAATGGCTATCATCAACAAATCAACAAATGACAAGTGCTGATGGGAATGCAGACTGGTGGTGGGAATGCACTGCTGGTGGGAATGCAGACTTGTGCAGCCACTGTGGAGAACAGTATGGAGTTTTCTCAAAAAACTAAAAATGGAACTCCCATTTGACCCAGTAATCCCACTTCTAGGAATATATCCCAAGAAACTAGAAACACCAATCAGTAAGTATATAAGCACCCCTACGTTCATAGCAGCACAATTCACCATAGCTAAGATTTGGAAACAGTCTAAATGCCCATCAGCAGATGAGTGGATTAGAAAACTGAGGTACATCTACACAATAAAATATTACCCTGCTATGAAAAAGAAGGAATTCTTACCATTCGCAGCAGCATGGATGGAACTGGAGAACAATATGCTAAGTGAAATAAGCCAGGCAATGAAAGAAAAATACCACATGATCTCACTCCTTTATGGAAAATAAAGAACATTAGAAACTGATGAACAAAAAGATAGATACAGAGGCAGTAAGGCATCGAACAGACTGTCAAATTACAGCAGAAAGGTTGGGGAGTGTCGGGGAAGAGGGAAAAGAGATCAACCGGAGGACTTGTATGCATGCATATAAGCACAATCAATGGCCACAAGACACTGGGGGGGGGGAGGGGGAGGTGAGGGCATGAGTAGGGGGTGGGGAGCAATGGGGGTATGAGGACACATATCTAATACCTTAATCAATAAAAAAGAAAGGAGTTCTAGGATGCTGAGTTTTCAGAGTTTCTTTTAGAATATGTGCCTTCTTTCTCTTCAGCCTGCCTGATTTCCTTTCAACAGTAGACAATAGATAGTATGCATGTCTCTGGGTTTCGGTATAGTGGTCGGAGACAGTAATTTCCCTGGTATGAGCTGGCCTGCAGGCAAGCTGAGCACCTACACTGTTCCTCAGAGAAGAAAACTTGCCTCATGTGCACTCACTGCCTAAGGAGCCTAAGTTTCCAGTCGTTTTCCTCAACATTTAATTTTTTTTTGTTTTTGATGGGGAAAAAAGTAAGAGTTGGATAAAAAGAGAAAACAACCTAGAAAGGGCAGAAGGGGGGTGGGGTGGTGTTGGGAGCACTAAAACCGCTGCTATGTACACAGCCAACAGTGATACTACATGTTTATGGGATTTGGTTGCCATGAAGATGATTATGTAACTCCAACTGGTGGTGAAATTTCATACTGCTTGTGGTGGTGAGCAATATTTCAGTCACTTAGGGCTACTTTAAAGAGAACAAATAAAGTAGCCGAAGGGCCCTTTGTCTTTCAGGTTTCAACCCTCACCATATTTCTGCCCTACATGCCAGTCATTTTCCAGTTAGGTTTTTTTTTTTTTTTTTTTTTTTTTTGTGTGTGTGTGTGTGTGTGTGTGTGTGTGTGTAGCAAAATGTTTCCAATTATTATTGAAGTAAAGCTGGGCACTTACTCTTCTCCTTGGCCCAAAATGGCTAGGCACAAGGCTTGAAACAAACAGAAAAAATTTAAAAGGCACCCTTTTGGGATGGAAAGTCTGTGTGGACATTTTCAGCTTGGAAAGCTTGTTTTTTGGAAAGTTATGAGTTGACAGGAGGCCATCTACTCACTGGTACAGAATCCAAAGGCTAGGTTTGTTCTCTCTGTGTTCAATCTCTCTCTCTCTCTCTCTCTCTCTCTCTCTCTCTCTCTCTCTCTCACACACACACACACACACACACACACACACACACTTGAACACACACACACACACACACTTGAACACACATGGATTGTCGTATTTGAACTCATCATCTTTTCTGCCAAACATATTCACATGCATGTTCATGTAGATTCACATTCACATATGCTCTACCAAAAAACATAGAAATTATATTTCACACTATTCATTCACACAAGAAAACCACATTTGCTGGGACATGCACAAATTCATTCACTCACAAATATGAACCTTGGCTTATCCACAAATAATTCACTCATAAATCTGCAAATACTTATGCAACCTTACATACTTACATAGTAGGCTGAACTATGTAAAACTGCCAATGTTGAAAACTATGAACTTATAAAAACATCAATTTATGTGATTTAAGCTATACATCTACATCCATATACACAAGTACTTATCCTCTGCATTCACTCTCTCACAAACTCTGAGAATTTTGAAAATCCCCAAATATTCTTATTTCCTCTCTCACATTCTCTCATGTGTTCCCAAACATATTAATTCTCACACAAATACACACATTATTTTACATAGTTATCTCACACGTATCCTCTCCTATATTCCTAATATTCTCTCCTTTACTTTCTCACATCTAGTCATGCATACTCATTTACACACATTAACAATTCTCTCAATCATACACATTATACCACTCACTTACTCATACTCACTCAGGATGGAGGAAACCTGGACTCAAAATTTTACAATGTATAAACTGCTGGTTTTCCAAGCATGATCTCACTGGTTCCTTAGAAGCCACCCAGGAAAGGAGGCAGGAAAGGAACTATTATCCTTATTAGATAGATTAATTAAAAGATATAGAAGTGGACCAAGTTCACACAGCAAGTAATAAGCAGAGACTTGAATCCAGACATTTTGGTATCAAATTCAGTGCTATTGCCCCTGTGGCACCTGTCTATTATGGGTGGAAAGGATATGTTTTGGGTGAAAGCACTCTTCATGAGGGACTGAAACTGTAAATCTCTGCCTCTGGGCTTTAGATGATGTCTTTGGCCCCTTTCCTGTCTTGACCAGCAATGGGGTAGAGGTAATTTATTCAGCAAGATCAAAATTTTTATCTCACTTGATACTCCTTCTGCCTCCCTAATCCTCCAATCACCTCTCACCTTGCCTTGCTGGTCTGACAAGTGAGCAATGCCAGCTACTGCTTTAATTACATTTATCTTTCATTATTATTTACTAGAGGTCCGGTGCACTAATTAGTGCACCAGTGGGGTACTTCTGCCTGGACTGCGGGATCGGGCTGAAATCAGCTCTCTGACATCCCCCGAAGGGTCCTGGATTGTGAGAGGGCACTGTCCAGGCTGAGGGACCCCACCAGTGAATGTTTGGGGCCAGGAAGGGACATGGGAGGTTGGCCAGCTGGGAAGGCACTGCAGGAGGTCTCCAGGGCATGTCTGGCCTGTCTCGCTTAGTCCTGATCTTCTGGAACCCAGCAGCAAACTAACTTACTGGTCAGAGCGTCTTCCACCTGGTGGTCAGTGCATGTCATCACGAGCGGTTGAGTGGCCTTAGCATATAATTAGCATATTACACTTTGATTGATTGAATGGCCAACCGGTAAACCAGACACTTACCATATTAAGCTTTTATTATATAGGATAGAGTGACAACAGCTTGTATGCATGGTGCACAAGAGACCCAAAACCTGCCCTGAAATTGAAGCAATTCAGCCACACTGATTATACTCCAGATAAATTGATAGGAAAACAGTATTTCAAGGTCAATTCAGTTCTCTGGACAATTATTTAAAAAAGGATTCTGGAGCAGTGGAGTTTAGAGTCAAAGGTGCCAGAAAGTTTGATTCTAGAAGCTTATGAAACTTGAAGGTTCTAGATTGAATGCTTGAGCTGGACATATCTGGAGGCAGATTTGGATCTAAAAGGATATCAGACTAGAGATAATGAAAGAACTAGAATAGTTTTTGTGTCAGGGGACGAGTGCTATAGGGAGTTGAATTCATCAACCAAACTATCTATACTGGCTAGCTTCCTTTTGCCTTTCCAGATCAACTCTTTTTTTTTTTTTTAATCCTCACCCAACGATATTTTTTCCATTCTGAAAGACACATCCATTGGTTGTCACCAGTACATGCCCCAACCAGAGTGAGGATGGAACTTGCAACCCAGGTATGTGCTCTTGACCGGGAATCAAACCTGTGACCCTTCAGTGCTCAGGATGATGTTCTAACCACTAAGAAACCAGGCTCCAGATCCACTCTTCATTTTCCTCTAAACTGCTCTCTGCCCCAGGAGGCTGACTTATACATTAACAAACTCCAGTGTCTTCTGGTCTCCAGTTAGGTCTGGTTTGGGGGAAAAACTGGCAGAATATTGGAGGGAGGGAGAAGAGTAGAGCCAGGTTCTTTATTCTCCCAGTCCTTCCCACGTTGTCACCTTGAGCTGGCTGTAACTCTCAACTTAGATCACAGCTCCTCAATTGACAGTCCCCTCTAAAAGACCCTTTCATTTCAAATTTCAGTCACTCCCTCCTTTCACCCCTTCAGGCTTAGGAATGGTGACAAAGACCCACTGTGAATATTGCACTAGGCCTTGTGGTTTCTTTACAATCCATCACAACTTTGTAAATGGTCTTTTTATTAAAACCTTTTATGTACCCTCCTAATTTATATGTGCTGTGCTTACTATTTCCTTATGGGACTACAGTGCAAGGTAAATCTCTGGGAAACAAACCTGTTATAGTCCTGTGCAGACCCAAGTTACAGAGAAGAAAAACCTGGTGTGATTTTACTATGTTACCCAGAGTGTCCTAAAATACCCTTGGGACCCTTTCATAGTGGGCCTTAAGCAGTACACAGATGTTTGGATGAGGGTTTTTCTAAGCCATAAACCTATTTCAAGAGATCAGAGCCTCATTCATCGTGAAAGTGTGATCTTTCTATCATTTCAACTTGCTCACTAGTTCATGTCTTTCATGAACAGGGCTTAAGCTCTGGATCCCAAATTGAAAGGAGACATATATTTTTCCTACCAGCCCTGGAAAGATCCCAGAAAAAAAATCATTGGTGAGACTTTGCAGGGCTGATTGAGGGAGGCAGAATGCTGAGGGATTCAAACATGGGACATGAAGTAATTACAAAGGAAACGCTTTTTGCTCCAACCCCAACATTTCCATCAGAGTTGCCTGAGTCTGCCCATGTTGATTAGTGTTGTCCTTCTAGTATCAGAAAGGCAGAAACAGGCACAGAGAAGGAAGGAGATTTATTTGACAAAGGGTTGCACAGCAAATCAGACATGGAATCAGATGGGAACCCTGGTTCACACCACTGGCTACACCATTCCCAGTTAGAATCTGTGCTACTCAATCTCCCTCTTTCATTCTTAATTTAAAAGTAGGGGTTGTGGGGAAGGAGTCACTTTCTTGACTTCACCAATGTTCCTGGATTACTTTTTTCTGTGAAAAAAAATTAGAAGTGAAGTCTTAATTTTACCTAGGCCTCTTTTCTCTTCCCTTTTCCCAGGTACCCCACTTTCCTCACCACCATCAATTCTAAGACCATCCTATCTAAATGGGGACCACAAGAGTATTCAGATCAAAAGTTTTCAAAATGTGTTCCCTTAAGGTGCTTCAGGGACTATCATGGGGATATGAAGATGAATATAAACAGTTAGGGCTCCGGGGCAAAATCCCCTTCCTTTAACCACTTCTGTTCCTGCCATCCCTACTACCCTCAGTCCACAAGAGCAACTCATGCTGTTTTTTTCCCCTTTTATATGTCAGGCTTTCATTTAAGGTTTTATTTGAAAATAAATAGTAATTGCCACTTAAAATAATGAGAAAATCACTAATTTATTCCAACACATTCATCATCCAGATGGGGAAACAGAGGCTCAAAGTGGAAAAATGATTTATTCAAGATCACACAGTAAATGGGCCTGAAGCACATTCAGTCAGGCCAGAGCGAATGATGATTGCATTTACATGACCTCAATCCAATTATCATTTAGCATCAACCTCACAACCTTCCCTGCCAGCAACCTTGGGGTAGATAAGGTAGGAACCAACACATTATCCCTAGAGAATGTAGCTGAGAAAGGGGACCTACTACCTGGGTGTTCATGGTGCCTAAAGAGAGGAGATACCTGCCTCTCCCCCAACCCCATAGTTACTTGGTACCAAGGACTGGATTGTACAAAGCCACCATCTATGGTCTGGCACCCTCCACCCCACCCCTACATCTAAGGTCAGTTAAGAAGGTTTTCACCCAATCAAACATATTTTTAACTTGGAACACAAGCTTCAATCATCCTAGCCCACTACAGATTAACACCTAGAGAAGGGGTTATGATTGTCTTTCAGGGAAGAGAAGAATTTTGGCTACTGCAGTAGAAAAATGGTGGCAGATGCTGCATTTGGAGCAAAGTACATTTGAGGAATTCTTACAGATCATGTTCATTATCTAAGAAATTATAACGTGTTGATATCTTCACAGGACTGTTATTGGACACAAAGGTGAAGGGGAAAAGTTGCAGAAGTGGTAAGTTTCAGCCCTTAGACAGGATGGCTCTGGCCTCTGATTCTGTAGACAGGCCCTGAAGTGAAAGAAATAAAATTTCTAGTTGCTGTTTGCCCCACCCAAGCAAAGTCTAGTGTCACCAAACATGTGATGTAGCAGTCAGGAGCAAAAACTTTAAAGTTAGACTGTTTTGGTTCAAATACTGTTTCTGTCACTTACTAGTTGCATACCTTGCACAAATTATTGAATCGTTTTATACCTCAGTTGTTCTATATGTAAAATGGGAATAATAACCTAATCATAGGGTAGTTGTGTGAATTAAATGAGATGATACATATAAAACACTTAGCTCAGTGCCTAGGGCTAAAACAAACAAAAAAAATCATTATTTTTCCCCAGCTCTTGGAGCCAACCCAGTGTCTTAAGGGTCAGGACAAAACCAGGTTACTTCCTGTCCATAAAGCAGTTCTGGGGAGGGAGTGGAAGACAAAAATATGGAGTTTATCATTTATCTTGTCACTGCTCTGTGGCATATATATTGTTCTTGCATCAAAGGTATATAATTGAATTCTCAAAGTTTTGCAAGCCATTTCTTATAAGAGGAAACTGTCACTGAGAGAAGTTTGATAATTTGAAAAAATTTACCCATAATCAGGAGTCAAACCCATATGACTGTGCATCAAGTCTCACCTATGTTATTTCCACTTACGGAAAGATAGACTTGATGGGGAGCTCAAATGACAGAATTACCACTGGAGATGTGAAAGCAATGAATTAGAGGTGGTGTCATATTGCTTATGCCTCAAAATAGGAAATCCTCAAAACAGAAGGAAGGTCATGAGAATCCCTTGCATCTTGTTTTAGATATCAACTGCCTGATCTTTTCTCAATATAACCTAATGACCATGCCCAGTTCCTTCTTCTCTGTCTTCTGGGTAGTTAGGATAGAAGACTCTTGCATAGTCTATTATTTGCGACATGTCTGATGAGTGCTTTGTACAATTGGCTCAGGTCATTCTCAAGTGTCAGAGACAGTTCTTCTGAGACTTTATTGGTCAATTGAACACCACACAAAATCAAAAGAAAGCAACAATAATAGAAAAACTTTGGTGGATATGATCGGAAACACCAGAGCTAATGGAGTTGCAGAGTATATTTCTCATTGTCCTTTATTCTTTGCTTCATCTACCTTGAAGCACTACTTCTGAGCAAGGGAAACCTATGGATGGCTATAAAGTTTTGCTTGTGATATGAAATATGCTCCTAGGAGTGAAAAAATATGGTCAAGACAAGTAGACACCCTACTCTTTGTATGTCAGTTTCAGCTCATGGGATGGGAGAAGAAACTGTGAACTGAGATATATAGGCAATTGTGAACTGAGAAGCAGTAGTCTAGTCTGAGAAAGGGCAGATGGAGAAACAGATAATAAAGAAGTTGTCACACAAGCATGAATATGTTGACCGGCTACCAAGAAGTTAAATTAAACTTATAATAGAGACCAACACATGCACAAAACACAACATAAATAGCAATACACTGAGAAAATAGGGAATAACAATGTTGGGCAATCAAGGAGAGATTTCAGCCGGCTGGTAAAATGGTTGGAACAAACTTCCTACATCAAACATAGCAATAGCAGACTTTGGGGGGGGGCGGTATTAGTTATGAGTGGAGGGTGTTTTGGGCCTTGGGAAGGGTGAAAGACCAGGATAAGAAAAGAATGGTGCTGAGCTCAAACTACAACTACTTCACTAGCTCCTGAGTCCCAAGTGCCTCGGAGTACCCACGTTGCTGTTTGCACTCAGTAAAGGATATTTAGTATGATGATCATAGAATGGGACAGGCAGAAGTCATGAATCTTGGCAGGAAAACAAGACCAAAAAATTTGCTTCGACTAAAAGGCATATAACTTGCAAGGTTTATTGCTGAACTTATAATGTAATGTAGCTTTGAAAGAACATATTAAAAATAAAGATCTAAAGCCTTTAGGCAAATTTGGAAAGAGAATTGAGGAAAAGACTGACTGCATTAATAAAATGTTTAAGAACTGCCCACCTTTTAAACTTGGTTTTAGACTAGAAAGCAAGAAGGTCATGGTAAAGGCACTGATTTTGAATCAAAAGACCTCGGATCAGCCAATGACTCACAGTGACTTCAGGCAAGTTCTTTCCCTTCTCTGTATATATGTCCCATACAAACTTGGTGAAGAAGAGGGAGCAGGAGATATACTTGAAAAATCACGATGGGCCCTTTTAGAGCTCTCATATCAAGCTTCAGAATAATCCTACTTTTCACACTCAGATGTTAGACTCATTACAACCTTCAGAGCTCCAAAGAACCTAACTGGATCAATCATCCAGGTAAATATTCCTACCTTGGTCCCTTTCTTGGGAGTCATATACAGATCTCTTGGCTTATTCCAGTAGTTTTCCACTCTGGAAGTCCTTTAGACTCAAACAGGGAACTTTTAAAATGCCAAGTTTTAGGCCCCACTCCCAGAGATTCTGACTTGAAAGCTCCCATGATGATTACCATGTAAAGAACCACTGGCTTAGACAAACTTTCTGGTGGACTTGATGGAAATAGCCCTAACTTCCTCAGTCTTGGTTTCTTGATTCATATGTTATTGTCTTAACATTTGTGCAGTGGTCCTTTAATGACTCACAAATCATGCACTTTTAATGCATTTTCTACCCAAGGGCTTAATATTTTAACACTGGTTAGTTCTTAAATCTAAGTCTCCTAATCACCCCAGACAGGTTCAGATCCATTTTCAGGATTCTAATCTACAGGAACATAGGTAACTGATGTTAAATTGATTTGTATTTCTTGATTCATAACTTTACAATGATAATAAAATGCATAATTCATGCATATCATATTAATTCAGATTTTGTACTATTTGGTGAGGCATTGAACTTAGGTTCATCTCTAATTAACTAAATTTATTCAATTATTAATTAATTCATTATTTTCTTTAAATGGCATTATATAGCCCTGACTGGTTTGGTTCAGTGAATAGAGCATCAGCCTGTGGACCCAAGGGTCCAAGGTTCGATTCTGGTCAAGGGCATGTACCTTGATTGTGGGCACATCCCCAGTAGGGAGTGTGCAGGAGACAGCTGATCAAGGTTTCTCTCTCATTGATGTTTCTAACTCTCTATCCCTCTCCCTTCCTCTCTGTAAAAAAATCAATAAAATATATTTAAAAAAGAAATGGCATTATATAAATACTAGAGGCCCAGTGCACTCAGGGGGGTCCCTCAGCCCAGTCTATGCCCTCTCACAGTCTGGGACCCCTCGGGGGATGTGCACCTGCTGGCTTAGGCCTGCTCCCTGGGGGACCAGGCCTAAGCTGGCAGTCAGACATCCCTCTGGTAGCCCAGGAGCCCTTGGGGGATGTACACTTGCCAGCAGGGAGCAGGCCTAAGCTGCAGTCAGACATCCTTAGCACTGCTGAGGAGGCAGGAGAGGCTCCCGCCACCAAAGTTGTGCTGGAAGCCATCAGCCTGGCTTGTGGCTGAGTAGAGCTCCCCCTGTGGGAGCACACTGACCACCAGTGGGGAGCTCCTGCATTGAGCATCTGCCCCCTGGTGGTCAGTGTGTGTCATAGTGACCAGTCATTCCCAGTCGTTCTGCTGTTAGGGTCAATTTACATATTACCCTTTTATTTTATAGGATAGAGGCCTGGTGCATGGGTGGGGGCTGGCTGGTTTGCCCTGAAGGGTGTCCCGGATCATGGTGGGGGTCCCACTGGGGTGTTTGGCCAGCCTGGGCAAGGGGCTGAGGGCCATTTTCAGGCTTGCCACACCCTTTTCAGGGTGGGGGTCCTCACTGGGGTGCCTGGCCAGCCTGGGTTAGGGGCTGATGGCTGTTTGAAGGCTGGCCAAGCCCCCCAGCGGGGACACTCACCCCATGGGGGTATGATCAGCCTGGGTGAGGGGCTGAGGGTTGTTTGCAGGCTGACAACACCCCTTCAGGGTGGAAGTTCCTGTTGGGTTGCCTGGCCAGCCTGGGTGAGGGGCTGATGGCTGTTTGCAGGCTGGCCAAGCTCCCCAGCGGGAACCCTCACTCCATGGTGGTGTGGCCAGCCTGGTTGAGGGGCTGAGGGCTGTTTGAAGGCTGGCCACACCCCCTTCAGGGTTGGGGTCCTGCTGGGGTGCCTGGACAGTCTGGGGGAAGGGCTGATGGCCTTTTTCAGGCTGGCCACCACCCCAGGCTAGAAGCAGGTATCTGGGATTTATTTATATTCTATAATTGAAACTTTGTAGCCTTGATCAGAGCTCAGGGCGAGCAGGGCAGGTGGGAAGCTTGGCTTCCTCCATTGCCAGGGACAACCCAAGCCTCCTGCTCACTCCAGCTCCATGTCCTCTGCCATCTTAGTTGGGTTAATTTGCATATTCACTCCTGATTGGCTTGCGGGCTTGGCTTGTGGGCATGGCTTGTGTGTGTAGTGGAGGCATGGTCAATTTGCATGTTTCTCTTTTATTAGACAAGGTAATTTATATACTCTAAAATTCAACTCCTTATTGTGTACAATTCTATGGTTTTGGATATATTCACAGATATGTGTAACCATAAGCATGGTCAATTTTAGAACATTTTCATCATCTCTAAAACAGATTCAGTACTCTTTACCCATGGCCCATCTAACCCCTCTAATCAAAACCCACATCACTAAGCAGCCACTAATCTATGTTCTGTGTGTGTAGATTTCCCTATGCTGGAGTTTCATAGGAATGGGATCATATATGATATTTTCAGTGACTAACTTCGTTGACTTAGTATACATTTTCAGGGTTCATCATATTACAGCATGTAGTAGTACTTCATTCTTTTTCATGGTGGAATAATATTCCATTGTATGGACATACCACATTTTCTTTTTTCTTTTTTTTCCGATAATCTCCTAGCATTTTTTAAAATAAATTCTTTATTGTTTAAAGTATTACATTTGTCTCCTTTTCTCCCCATTGACTTATCCCCAGATGTTCCCATCGACCAGCACGTGCCCTCACGCCCCTACTATCTGTGTCCATAGGTGATGCTTATACGCATGCATACAAATCCTTTGGTTGATCTCTAACCCCTCACCCATCACCTTCTCTCTGAGGTTAGATGATCTGTCTGGTGCTTCTATGTCCCTGGATCTATTTTTGTTCATCAGTTTATGTTGTTCATTATATTCCACATGAGTAAGATCATGTGATAGTTATCTTTCTCCAACTGGCTTATTTCACGTAGCATAATGCTCACCAGCTCCATTAATGCTGTGCAATGTCACATCAGCATAGTATTCTATTGTGTAGATGTACCACCATTTTTAATTCCACTCATATGCTGATGGACACTTAGGGTGTTTCTAAATCTTAAGTATTGTAAATTGTGCTTCTATGAAAATAGGGGTGCATATATCCTTTCTGATTGGGGTTCTGAATTCTTGGGATATATTCCTAGAAGTGGGATTACTGGGTCAAATGGCAGTTCCATTTTTAACTTTTTGAGGAAACTCCATACTGTATTCCAAAGTGGCTGCACCCATCAGCATTCCCACCAGCAGTGCACAAGGGTTCCTTTTCTCCACATCCTTGCCAGCACTTGTAATTTGTTGATAGCAGCCATTCAGACAGGTGTGAGATGGTACCTCATTGTCATTTTTATTTGAACCTCTCAGGTGACTAGTGACTTTGAGCATGTTTTCATATGTCTTTTGGCCTTCTGAATGTCCACTTATAAAAAGTGTCTACTTAGGTATTTTGCCCATTTTTTTATTAGATTGTTTATCTTCCTTTTGTTAAGTTGTATGAGTTCCCTATAAATTTTGGAAATTAAACCCTTATCAGAAATAACATTGGCAAACATGTTCTCCCATGTAGTGGGCTCTCTTCTTGTTTTGTTGATGGTTTCTTTTGCGGTGCTTAATCTCATTTGTTTATTTTCTCCTCCGTTTAAATTATCCTAGGAGCTGTATCAGTAAAGATATTGCTAGGACATATGCCTGATATTTTGCTACCTATGGATTCTTCTAAAATTTTTATGGTTTGCCATTTTCAGTTTAAGTCTTTTATCCATTTTGAGTTTATTTTTGTTTATGGTGTAAGTTGGTGGGTGGTGCAGTTTCACTATTTTGCATATATGTGTCTAATTTTCCCAACACTTTTATTGAAGAGACTGTCTTGACTCCATTATATCCTCTTGCCTCCTTTGTCAAATATTAATTGAGCATAATGGCTTGGGTCAATTTCTGGGTTCTCTGTTCTGTTCCATTGGTCCATATGTCTGTTCTTCTGCCAGTACCAGGCAGTTTTGAGAACAGTGGCTTTGTAGTATAGATTGATATCTAGTATTGTGATTCCCTCCAACTTTGTTCTTCTTTCTCAGGATTGCTGTTGCTATTTGGGGTAATTTTTTATTCCAGATGAATTTTTGGAGTTTGTTCTAGGTCTGTGAAATATGCCATTGATTATTTAATGGGGATTGCTTTGAATATATAGATTGCTTTGAGTAGTATGAACATTTTAATGATGTTGATTCTACCAATCCATGAACATAGTATATTCTTCCATTTGTTTTTGTCTTCCTCTATCTCTTTTTTCAACGTCCTGTACTTGTCTGAGTACTGGTCTTTTCCTCCTTAGTTAAGTTTATTCCTAAGTATCTTACTTTTTTTGGTGCAATGGTAAATGGGATTGTTTATTCAGTTTCCCTTTCTGTGAGTTCATTGTTGGTGTACAAAAAAGCTGTAGATATCTGGTTGTTAATTTTGTATCCTGCTACATTGCCTAGTTCATTCATTAAACCTAGTAGTGTTTTGATGGAGTCTTCAGGGTTTTCTACATACAATATCATGTTATCTGCAAATAATAAAAGTTTTTCTTCTTTTCCAATTTGGATGCCTTTTATTTCTTCTTCTTGTCTGATCACTATGGCTAGCACTTCCAGTACTATTTCAAACAGGAGTGGTGGAAGTGGGCATTCCTGTCTTGTTCCTGTTCTTAAGGGAGATGGCTTTAGTTTTTTCCCATTGAGTATGATGTTTGCTGTAGGTTTTTTACATAAGGCTTTTATTATGTTGAGGTCTGATCACTCTAGTCCCACTTTGCTGAGAGTTTTTATCAAGAAAGGGTGTTGAATTTTGTCAAATGCTTTTTCTGCATAAATTGATATTATTATGTAATTTTTGTCTCTCAATTTGGTAATTTATTGTACAACATTTATTGATTTACCAACATTGTTCCATCCTGGCATCTCCAGAATAAATCCCACTTGGCCCTGTTATATGATATTTCTAATGTAATGCTGGATCCGACTTGCTAGAATTATGTTGAAGATTTTAGCATCTATGTTCATCAGGGATATTGGCCTGTAATTCTCTTACTTTGTAGTGTCTTTATCTGGTTTTGGTATTAGGGTAATGCTGGCTTCACAGAAAGCTAGAAAGTGTGGCTTCTTCTTGAATTTTTTGGAATAGTGTGAGTAGAATAGGTTTTAGTTCTTCTTTGAATGTTTCATAAAACTCTCCTGTGAAGCCTTCCAGGCCAGGGTTTGTTTTCTGGAACTTTTTTGATTACTGCTTCAATTTCATCAGTTGGCCAGCCTGGGTGAAGGTCTGGTAGTTATTGGCCTATTCAGTTTTTTTTTTTTATTCTTTCTGATTGAATTTTGGAAGGTTGTGTTTTTCTAGGAATATGTCCATTTGATCTAGGTTACCCAGTTTGTTGGAGTAGAGTTGTTAGTAATATTTTTTCATAATCCTTTGTATGTCTGTGGGGTAGGTTGTTACTTCACCTCTTTCATTTCTGATCTTGTTTATTGGGGTAATCTCTCTTTGATTTTTGGTGAGCCTAGCTAGATATTCATCTGTCTTGTTTATCCTTTCATAAAACCAGCTCTTGGCTTTATTGATCTTTTGTATATTTTTTGGTCTTTATGTCATTTATTTCCACTCTGGTCTTTATTATTTTCTTCTTTCTGCTTACTCTGGGCTTTTCTTATTGCTCTCTTACTAATTCTTTAAGTTGTATGGTTAGATAATTTATTACAATTTTTCTGTTTTTTGGGGGGGAAAGGCCTGAAGAACTATGAACTTTCCTCTTAGCACTGCTTTCATTGTGTACCATAGATTTTGGATTGTTATGTTTTCATTGTCATTTGTTTCTATGATGCTTTTTATTTCTTCTTTGAACTCTTTGGTGACCCAATAATTATTTATTGGCATGCTATTTAGTCTCCAATTGTTTATTTTTCCATTGTTTTTATTGTAGCTGATTTCTAATTTTATGTCATTGTGATCTGAGAAGATGTTTGATAATATTTCTATCTTCTTGAATTTGAAAAGACTTACCTCTACCCCAATATGTGGTTTCTTTTTGAAAATATTTTATGTGCACTTGAGAAGAATCTATATTCTCTAACTTCAGGGTAAAATGTTCTGAAGATGTGAATTAATTCCATCTGATCTAGTGAGTCATTTAGGATTCCTGTTTCTTTGCTGAATTTTTGTTTCGAGGATTTATTCAGTGATATCAATGGTATATAAAAGTTCCCTACTCTCATTGTTTTGTTGTTGATCTCTCCTTTGATATTTTCCAGAAGTTTTTTTTAATGTATTTTGATGCTCCTGCATTGGGTGCATATATGTTTACCAGAGTTATATCCTCTTGATCAATTGCTCCCTTTAATATTCTGAAGCGGTCCTCCTCATCTCTTATTATGGTCTTCAGTTTGAGAACTATTTTGTCAGATATAAGTATTGCTACCCCAAATTTTTTTTCTCAATAACATTTGCCTGAAAAAAAAATTCCCATCCCTTCACTATCAGTCCCTGTGAGTCCTTTGTTCTGATGTGGGTCTCTTGTAGACAACAAATATATGGGTCATGTGTTTTTATCCATTCAACCACCCTATTTCTTTTGATTGAAGCATTTAGTCAATTTACATTTAAGGTTTTGTTTATTTTTAATAAATATTTATTGTTCAGATTATTACAGTTGTTCCTCTTTTTCCCCCCATAGCTCACCTCCACTTGGTTCCCATCCCATCCCAGGCCCTCCGCCCCATTGTCCTCATCCATAGGTGTAAGATCTTTGTCCAATCTCTTCCTGCACCACACACCCTCTTCCCCCCGAGCATTGTCCTTGATTCTATTACATTCACCAGTTTATTCTGTTCATAAGATTTTTTATTTATTTGATTTTTAGATTCACTTGTTGATAGATTTTTTTTTTGTTGTCACTTTATTGTTCATAATTTTTTATCTTTACCTTTTTCTTCTTCTTCCTCTTCTTAAAGACTATCCTTCAGCATTTCATATAATACTGGTTTGGGGTGATTAACTCTTTTAACTATTTCATGTCTGTGAAGCTCTTTATCTGACCTTCAATTCAAAATAATAGCTTTGCTGGGTAGAGTAATCTTGGTTGTAGGTTCTTGCTATTCATCACTTTGAATATTTCTTACCACTCCCTTCTGGCCTGCATAGTATCTGTTGAGAAATCAGCTGACAGTCATATGGGTACTCCCTTGTAGGTCACTAACTGTTTTTCTCTTGCTGCTTTTAATATTCTCTCTTTGTCTTTTTCCCTTGGCATTTTAATTATGATGTGTCCTGGTGTGGTCCTCTTTGGATTCCTTTTGTTTGGGGTTCTCTGCGCTTCCTGGAATTGTAAGTCTATTTCTTTCACCAGGTGCGGGAAATTTTCTGTCATTATTTCTTCAAATAGGTTTTCAATATCTTGTTCTCTCTTTTCTTCTTGCGACCCCATCATTTGGATGTTGATACGTTTGAAGTTGTCCCAGAGGCTCCTTACACTATCTTCATATTTTTGGATTTTTTTTTAATTTTTATTTTTTTGCTGTTGTGGTTGGGTGTTTTATGCTTCATTGTATTTCAAATCTTTGACTTGATTATCGGATCCTCTAGTCTACTGTTGAATCCTTTTATATTTTTCTTTATTTCAGTCAGTGTATGCTTAATTTCTGACTGGTCCTTTTCCATTTTTTTTTTTTTTATTTTTGGCATTCTCACTAAGATCTTTGAAAGTCTCACTAAGTCCCTTGGAGGTTTCTAGAAAATTCTTGAGTAACCTTATAACTGTAGTTTGGAACTCTATATACAGTCATTTGCTTTCTTCAATTTATTTCATTTGTGACATGCTTCTTTATCTCTGCATTTTGGCTGCTTCTTTATATTTGTTTCTATGTATTGGGTAGAGCTACAAATTCTCCTTGAGTTGATAGAATGGTCTTGTGTAGTAGGTGTCCTGTAGAGCCCAGTTGCTCAGGCTCCCCAATCCCCTATGTTAGACACTGTTGGTGCACCCCTTTGTGGGCTGTGTGCACAGTCTTGTAGTTGAGCCTTGATTGCTGTTGGTGTCACTAGGAGGAATTGACCTCCAGGCTATTTGGCTGTGGGTACCAACTGTGGCTATAGTGTGAGAGATACTGTGTAGGAGACACCCTTATAGACCATGACTTGCTTCAGTGAGGCTTTAGTGCTCACTGAGTCTGCCCCTTGAGTATGTCACTTATGGATGTAAAGATTTGTAATCTGGTATAGTCTCACACTGACCACTGGTTACACTGGCTCTTGTGTCTCTAAGGAGGTGCAAAGTCATCCACTGCCTGGGCCCCCCCAGCAGGAGCTACAGAGAGATCTGAAGATTCCTCCTCTTTGTATCAGGTTTGGAAGTGCCAAGATGAGGCCCCGCTGTGAGGGAAGGCAGGCTGGTGATGGTGCTGGGTCTTGGGCCTTTTTATTGATAGGTTTGGGGCTCCCTGACCCAGCTGCAGCTTGTTTGACAGGTTTTTAGCCTGAGAAAGCACAGGCTATTCATATGTAAAAGCTGCTGTCCACAGCTTTGGTGGGGTTGTAAATTGAGTGGGGCAGGGTCTCAGGGATTCACCAGGGGGGAGCAAACAAAAATGGCTGCCAGTAAGTCCTGCAACCGGGGTGAGTGGGGGTCCCAGCAGGGGAACAATGACCACTGTGAGCACCTCCATCGGAAGAAAGCCACCCTCGAGTACTGCCAGACAGTCCAGTTTCTCCTCATATGTGTGTGAGCCCCCAGGGTCACCCCTGGCACTGGAGCTCAGAGGGAGCTGGAACTGGTAAATTAAGTTCATGGTGCCAGCCTTTTAAGAGGAGCAGTTGGGTCTCCAGCAGCCTGTGTGTCACTCACCCCCAATCCCCACTGGTTTTTATACCCCATTGTTCTTACTGCCCATAGGGACATTTCTCAGCTCTGGACCCTGGGCTGGGCATCTGGTGTGGGGCTGGGACTCCTTGATCCTCTGGGCAGCTTCCACAGAGGCAATCGCTCTCCCAATTATAAAAGTAACACACATAGCTGCTGGACCAGCCAGTTCTGCACCTCCACCTTTCCTACCAGTCTCAGTATACTTTCTTCTTATTTCTCTAGTTGTAGTACTTCCCTTCAGCCAGCATTATCACGGTTCTGGATGATGGTTGTAATGTATTTTAGTTGTAATTTTGATGTGGTTGTGGGACGCAGTGAGTACAGCAGGTTACCTACACCACCATCTTGATTCTCTCTGTTGTTCATTGTTGCAGCTATGTCATTCTTCATTTTCTATTGATTCTTCTTCATTTCCTCTTGATTCTTGCACATGTTGTTGAATATGTATTCTATCCATTTAAGAATCCTTATAACCTTTGTTCTGAATTCTTTCTCTCACAAATTGCTTGCTTCCATTTTGTTTATTTCCTTTTCTGTTGATTCTTTCTTCTTCTTCTTTTTTTTTTTTTTTTTTTTTTTTGTGTGCGGGTTGTTTCTGTCTTCCTACATTTGCTGTTCCTTTGTGATTTTTCCTATGTACTAGGCCAAACTTATATGTAACCCATGTTTTTTGAGGTGGTCTTATATAGTAAACTAGGAGCCCAGTGCATGAATCTGTGCACCTTGAAAGGAACTGTGGGCCATGAGGCTGCGGTGGGCACAGGGGTGGATCTTGGCCCATCCTCCACACCACCACCTGGCCTCTCCTGCTGAGGCCCCCATCCCCTGTCTGCTGGCACCAGCAGCAAGTCTGGCACCACCAGCAGGTGTGAGTGGGGCTGGCACCATCAGCTGGTGCAAGAGGCAGCTGCTGCCCCAATTGCCCCGCAGGAGCAGGGGGAGGTGGAGAAGCCCTCAGGGTGATCAGTGCCGGCATCCACTGCCTGCACGTGCTGATGGTGCCAAGTGATTGGGACTAGCACCAGGTGCTGGCAGCAGGTGTGAGCAGGGCCAGCACTGGCAGCAGGTGCAAACACTGGGCAGGACTGTGGCATATGGGATCAAAGAATTTTCAGTAACCACCAGAGGCTCTCCCCGATGACTGTGACTGGCGTGCTGCCTTGGTCTGGCACCCCTGCTCACCTTCTCCACCATCCCTCTGTGGCCAACACCTGCCATGTTCCATGCACGCCCCCTGATGGTCAGCGCACATCATAGCTTCCAGTTTTCCACCTTTCTGTCTATTTGCATATTAGATATATATATATGTTTTGTGGGGGCCAGTGTTGCAATCTCTCAGGTCTTTTGGGCTGGGTATTTAGGGGATGACCTCTTCTTGGGATGTTTGGGTTCTCTTGGTGTAGTTGGGACTTCAGTGTTATTGTCCCATTTATGGATGGGGTTTCCTCTCACAGTGTCTGGTTATGTAGCTCACCTTCTACCATGTTGACCAAACAGCACAAAATACAACTCACCAAGTCACAACAGAAAGGGGACAAAACACACATGTACTCATGATACCAATAACCCCAATAAAAGTGACCACCAGAGAAAAGATAATTAGGAGAGGAAAAAAAGAGCAAAAATGATATTGAGGGGAAAAAAAAGTAAGAGAGAATAGAAAAAGAAGAAAATGAAGAAAAAAATACATGGGAAGAAAACACTACATAACAAACAAATAAACCCCCCAAAAATGCAAAGAACAAATACCCAGAAAAAGGGGATGACAGAATCTCTAGATGCAGAGCTTATATACAAAAAGTAAGGCTAAGGAATTAAATGAAAGGGGGAAGGACCGTAGTTCAGTATAGAGAATGTAGAAAGAGAATTATTGGATAAGAATAAAAGAAAAATAATAAATAAATAAATAAATAAATAAATAAATAAATAAATATTTTTTTCTTAATTTATCTTTCCACCTATTTTTGGAAAAGGAGAATAAAGGAGAGCGCAGATAAGTGTGATTTAGTGAGTGAAACTAGTTAAACAATTAGGGAAGAAGAGAATAAGAGAGGAAAGGGGTAAAAAGATTAAAAAATGATTAGTGAAGAAAGAGAAAAGAGAAGGGTACATAGACTTGAAACAAGGGAGAGAAAATTAGATATATGAGTAAGCCAAAAGAGACTACAATAATAATGACATGTCAATAAAGCAGACAAATAAGATCAATTTTTAACAAGGGGTAAAAAGAAAGGAAAGAGAAAAAACTAAAGTGGGTATAGGAGAAGTGAGAAGAGGATGAAGAAGGGAGAAGTGAGGAAGAAAAGGGTGAAAAAGATAAAATAACAATAATAAAAATTAGAATAAGAAAAATAATACAAAAAATAAAAGATTAAAAAAACAGATAAAGAAAAAAAATTTAGATAAAAGATTAAGAAAAGTGAAGTGTCATTTACTTCAGCCAGTTTTAATGCCCCATTGGGGCTGGTTTAAGATCCCACTCTTATGTTCTCTCTGCCACTTCTCAGTTCCCTATTTGGGTTGTCAGCATTGTGGTGCAGTTCTAAGTGATCCACTGCTCCTCTGTGTCTGTTTCCACAGCCTTGGCTGCAAGCAGGAGAAACCAATCTGCCCACTTTGCCTGTCTGCCTGCTGTAAATCTTAATCACTCAAGAGTAAGTTTTTGACAGGGCTTTAGGTAGGGGTGGTGCTGTATTGTTTTCCAGGACCAAGAGGCCCCTCTTCAACCCAGTCCCCAATGGCTCCCTGAGGCTATTTAGTTTTTGTTTCCTCAGAAAATGTGTAGTCTGGGTGCTGCTGCACTAGCTGCCCTGAGGCTGCTGGGAGGGGCTGGCTCTTCAGGAGAAAAATGGCTGCTTAGGTTTGCAGTGGTTCTCAACCTTCCTAATGCCATGACCCTTTAATACAGTTCCTCATGTTGTGGTGACCCCCAATTTCATTGTTACTGAAAGGACAAAGCAGAAACATACTCTCCTCCCTCTCCTCTATCTTGCCTTGTAGGGCTGGGCCCTCAGCCCAAGCCCCCTCCTTTTCTGAGTGACCACAAGAATGCCGGTATTGTCCTAACTCCCCCAACCACCACCTGAGTGGACCAATGAAGCTCCAGGAATGCAGCTAAGGTCCTGATAAGGCTATAGTGGGGGACGGCCCAAGCCTCAGAATGTGCTGGTCACTTCCTGACCTTTGTGCTGTAAGACCCTGATGAAAAACCCTGACCTAAATGACCAATCTCTGTAACCCACGTCACCCCGTAAGCCCACCCAAATAACTAGCCCTATATAACCTTTGTTCTGGGACACGCTCTCTCGCCTTACAGCTGCATCAGACGGAGGCTGGGAGCCAAACCTAGGTTTGATTAATAAAGACTCCTTGCTTTTGCATCAGAAGAGGCTCCCTGGTGGTGGATTATTGGGGACCCCGAACTCTGGGCATAACATTTGGGGGCTCGTCAAGGATCCCCAAAACCCACGAGGGACCCCATTCCGGAGAGTTTACTGAATGCGGTAAGTGTCTGTGTGTCATCTGTTCTGTCCTGTGCGAGCTTGCTTCTGAAATCTGTGCCTGATAAGATCTAAGTGGACGCACTGGCAGATCTCAGGCAGGAGGAGTCAGGGGATGCCTTGAACCTCCATCTGGAGGGGTGTAAAAGCCCCTCACGAGGGGAGTAGATTCCCCTCAAACCTCTGGGACCAGGCGGGTTGCTCCTGCTGGCCAGCACACGGCCATCGTCCAGTTTTCAGTTTTTCTTCTGCGGGCCGGAAGGCTGTTCTTAGGTGTCTTTGTTTGTTTGGTGTGTGTGTTCTTTTGTTTAATTTTTTGGACTCACTGGACCGACACTATGGGACAGACTCAAACTACTCCTTTAAGCATTATGGTTGATCATTTTAAAGAGGTTAAGGGAAGGGCTAACAACCTCAGTGTACAAGTGAAGAAGGGTCGATGGCAGACTTTCTGTTCCAGCGAGTGGCCGGCTCTCAATGCCGGGTGGCCACCGGAGGGGACTTTTGACCTCCCCACCATTCGCTGGGTCAGAGAAGTCGTATCTCGACCGAAGGAAGGTCATCCTGATCAACTCCCTTACATTATTACTTGGCAGGACCTCGTGGAGGACACTCCCTCCTGGCTCAAGCCCTTCCTGGCTCCACGCTCTCCGGAGCCGGCACCCATACTTGCCTTGCAGGACGCAGAGAAGAAGAAGAAGGAGGAGAAAAAAACCACTTTGCCGTCGGCTCCAGCTCCCCTCTACCCGGTTTTGCAGGGGGGTAATGAAGAAGAGTTAATTTTTCCTCCCCCGTATCAGCTCCCCAGGACGCCAGAGAGATTAGGTCCTGCCCCGTTGAGGGAAGCTGATGCAGTTCCAGTTCCGGGTGTGGCTGGGAGCGCAGTTCCGGTTCCAGGTGTGGCCGGGAGCACAGTTCTGGGTGTGGGAGTTCTGGGAATGGCCGTGGTTCCAGTAGGAGGCCTGCCCCTCACCCGGCAGAGGGCTCAGCAGGAGCTGTCTGTCGCCGCACCCGATTCCACTATCAAGACCCTGCCCTTATGGGCTGCTGGACCCCCAGATGCGGACGGCAATCAACTCTATTATTACTGGCCTTTCTCTACCAGAGATCTTTACAACTGGAAGGTGCAGAACCCTAAGTTCTCCGAGAAGCCGGGGGGACTTATTGACTTGCTAGATTCTGTTCTTTTCACCCACCAGCCCACATGGGACAATTGCCAGCAGCTTTTGCAGGTCCTGTTCACAACGGAGAAGAGAGAGAGAATCCTAAATGAGGCCCAGAAGGTGGTTCCTGGCATAGATGGGAATCCAACTACCAACCAGGACCAGATAGATGTCTCTTTCCCCTTAACTAGGCCTTAATGGGACTTCAACACTGCAGAAGGTAAGGAGAGGCTCTGAATCTACCGCCAGACTCTGATGGGGGGGTCTCCGCATGGCTGCTAGGAAGCCTACCAATTTGACCAAGGTAGGGAACGTACAGCAGGAAAGGGATGAGTCTCCAGCTGCCTTTCTAGAATGGATCATGGAGGCATATCGCACCTATACTCCCATGGATCCAGAAGCTCCTGAAAATAAGGCAGCTGTGGTCATGAGCTTTATAAACCAGTCAGCCACAGACATTAGAAAAAAACTCCAGAGGATAGATAGATTAGGGGAAAAGAGTTTTCAGGATTTGTTGGAAGTGGCTGAAAAGGTGTATAACAATCGAGAATCTCCTGAGGATAGGCAAGCCCGCGCCATGGTGGCTGCCAGTGACAAGCAGACCCGAAACCTGGCCAAGATTCTTCTAGCCACCACCACGGAGAACCCTGAGGAGCGGACCCACCACCTTCACCAGCTTGCCGATGACCAAGAAGGAGGTAAGGGGACCGCCCGGGGCGGGAAGAAGAAGCTGCAATGGAACCAGTGTGCTTACTGCAAAGAGATAGGACACTGGGTCCGGGAATGCCCAAAGAAGGCATGTAAAAAAGGAAACAAGACGGATCGGGTGGAGGTCTTGGAGCTGGGAGGACTGAATGATTAGGGGAGTCGGGGTTTGGACCCCCTCCCCGAGCCCAGGGTAACTCTTAGAGTGGAGGGGATGCCTGTTAACTTCCTTGTCGACACTGGAGCACAACACTCGGTCCTACGCACACCTCAAAGGAAGCTAGCCAGCAAAAAGTCCTGGGTGCAAGGGGCAACTGGCATGAGCCAGTACTCATGGACTACCCGAAGAACAGTAGATCTAGGAACGGGCCGGGTATCCCATTCCTTCATGGTAATACCAGAGTGCCCCTAACCCTATTAGGACGGGACTTTCTGACCAAGATCGGAGCCCAAATAACTTTCAGACAAGGAGGGCCCCAGGTCACTGATGGCAAAGGCCATCCCATCCAGGTTCTTACTCTGAGACTGGAGGATGAATGTCGCCTCCACCAAGGGGCGCCCCCAGGAGAGAACAATATGGATAGATGGCTACAAGAATTCCCCACTGCCTGGGCAGAGACGGGGGGAGTAGGACTGGCCGCTCACAGGGCCCCAACCCTGGTAGAGTTAAAACCAGGGGAAAGTCCGATAAGAGTCAAACAGTATCCAATGCCCCAGGAGGCCCGGAAGGGGATTCAGCCTCATATCCAAAGACTGCGAAGCCTAGGAATACTGGTTCCATGCCAATCTGCCTAGAACACCCCCCTCCTGCCAGTCAGAAAACCCCACATGAATGACTACCGACCAGTCCAGGACCTCCGAGAAGTAAATAAAAGAGTTACGGATATACACCCAACCGTTCCTAACCCATACACTCTCCTAAGCTCTTTAGCACCCTCTAGAGTCTGGTACACTGTATTGGATTTGAAGGATGCTTTTTTTCAGCCTGCCGCTCGCGCCTCAAAGCCAACCCCTTTTGCCTTCGAATGGCACGACCCAGAGGAAGGCTACAGTGGACAATTAACCTGGACGGGGTTACCCCAAGGGTTTGAGAATTAGCCCACCATCTTTGAAGAGGCACTGCATGAGGACCTCGGTGAGTACAGGAGAGAGCACCCTCTCACCCTCCTTCAGTATGTAGATGACATCCTGGTTGCTGCAGACACTGCCAAGGACTGTGAACAGGGGACCAAAGACTTGTTGGCCACCCTAGGGACCTTAGGGTACCGGGCCTCTGCGAAGAAAGCTCAGATATGCCAAGAGAGGGTGAGTTACCTGGGGTACATACTGGAGGGCGGACAGCGGCGGTTGTCAGACGCTAGGAAAGAGACAGTCCTGAAAATCCCTATTCCCACCACCTGGAGGGAAGTAAGGGAATTCCTAGGATCAGCTGGCTATTGCCGCCTCTGGATCCCAAGTTTTGCTGAGATCGCCAGGCCCGTATATGAAGCTACCAAGGAGGGAAGGGCCTTTGAATGGACTGAGACAGAGGAAATTGCCTTTAATCAGATAAAGAAAGCTCTTTTGGCTGCTCCAGCCCTGGGCCTGCCAGACATTACAAAACCCTTTCGCCTCTTTGTAGACGAGCGCAAGGGAATAGCAAAAGGGGTTTTAACTCAGGCTTTAGGCCCCTGGAGCTGACCGGTAGCATATTTGTCTAAAAAGCTGCACCCCGTAGCCGCCGGCTGGCCGCCGTGCCTAAGAATCATTGCGGTAACCGTGCTCTTAGTCAAGGATGCCGACAAATTGACCCTGGGACAGGAAATCTGGATAACAACCCTGCATGCCTTTGAGGGAGTCCTAAAACAGCCTCCTGACCGATGGATGAGCAATGCACACATGACCCACTATCAGAGCTTACTGCTCAACCCTCCTAGAGTGTGGTTCCATCCCAGCGTGGCTCTCAACCCCGTTACCCTGCTGCCTGACCACGACCTAGATGTCCCGCTGCATGACTGAGCGGGGATCCTGGATCAGGTACATGGACTTCGGAAGCACTTGACCGACTGGCCCCTCCCTGATGCAGAGGCCACCTGGTTCACAGATGGAAGCAGCTTCGTGCGGGACGGGTGCAGGTACGCGGGTGCAGCGGTGGTCACTAACACAGACACTGTGTGGGCAGAAGCACTGCCCCCTGGGATATCAGCCCAGCTAGCAGAACTCATTGCTCTCACCAAGGTACTGACACTGGGGGCGGGGAAGCGGCTCAACATTTACACAGACAGCCGTTATGCATTTGCTATGGCTCATGTTCATGGGGCGATTTACCAGGAAAGAGGGCTATTGACAACAAAGGGACGGACAGTGAAGCTGGCCATTATCCAGAATGCAGATGACCCAGTAGCAAGAGGTAACCAAAAGGCTGATCAGGCAACCAAGGCAGTGGCCTTCACCTCGGTCCCCGCTATGGCCTTACAACTACCAGACCCCGGGGACCCAGTTCTACCAGACCAGCCTAGATACTCTCAGGAAGAGCTGCAGCAGATCAGAAAGCTTCCCCTCGCTAAGGAGGTGAAGGGATGGTGGTACACCTCAGATGAGAAACTCATACTACCGAACTGGCTTGGGGTCACAGTATTAGAACGCATGCATCGGTCCACCCACTTGGGAGCCCGGAAGTTAAAGGACTTAATTCAGAATGCCAAAATCAAGATTCACCAACAAGACTCCAAAATCAATCAAATTATAACCTCCTGTAAGACCTGCCAACTCACAAACGCAAGAGCTGGATCAGGTGGACA
Source organism: Myotis pilosus (assembly GCA_036010255.1). Classification (NCBI taxonomy): domain Eukaryota; kingdom Metazoa; phylum Chordata; class Mammalia; order Chiroptera; family Vespertilionidae; genus Myotis; species Myotis pilosus. Next base: position 15,997,859 of record JASKON010000009.1, read on the forward strand.
AGGAACCAGGCTCAGAGGAACCAAACCAGGAGCACACTGGGAGCTTGACTTCACTGAAGTCAAACCAGGGAAGTATGGTTATAAATATCTTTTAGTGTTCATAGACACCTTCTCTGGCTGGGTAGAGGCATACCCAACCAAGCATGAGACAGCCCAGACAGTGGCCAAGAAGCTGCTGAAAGACATCTTACCCAGGTATGGTTTTCCTGCTATGATAGGCTCCGACAACGGACCAGCCTTTATTTCGCAGGTAACACAGGCAGTAGCCAAAGTCATAGGGGTGGATTGGAAATTACATTGTGCTTATAGGCCCCAGAGTTCAGGGCAGGTAGAAAGAATAAATAGAACTCTAAAAGAGACCCTTACCAAATTAACCATGGAGACTGGTGGGAACTGGGTGGCTCTCCTTCCATATGCCCTTTACCGGGTGAGGAACTCCCCTTACACCCTGGATCTCACCCCTTATGAGATCATGTTTGGTAGACATCCCCCCCCCCCCATCATCCCTAACCTCAAAGCTGAACTTCTTGCAGAGTTTGAAAATCAGGAGATATCTTTTCTCTTAAGAGGACTGCAGGGGGCACATGAGGACATTTGGCCATGCCTTCGAGCTGTTTACAAGGCTGGCCCAACTCCGACGCCTCATCAGTACAAGCCAGGAGACTGGGTGTTCATTTAGAGACACTGCCGGGAGACCCTCGAGCCACGTTGGAAGGGCCCCTATGTCGTTGTGCTGACTACACCCACCACTCTCAAGGTAGACGGCATTGCGACTTGGATCCACCACACCCACGCTCGCCCAGCTGACCCCTCTGCAATCCGGGAGGACTTCATCGTGCAATGGAACATTGAACACAATCAGCACAACCTGCTCAAGCTCAAGCTACGGCGCATTCAACCCACCTGATGTTGGTAACTTTATTGACCCTGTTTGCTGTCGCCCATACTGCCGGGAGTCCCCACGCCCCCTACAATCTTACCTGGCAGATCATAGACACCAGCTTGGGGACAGTACTTAATCAGACTTCCCAGATTCACCCTAAGAACACTTGTTTAACTGGGAGCCAAACCTAGGTTTGATTAATAAAGACTCCTTGCTTTTGCATCAGAAGAGGCTCCCTGGTGATGGATTATTGGGGACCCCGAACTCTGGGCATAACATTACAAGTTGAAAATAATTAAAGCATAGTGATTAATCACAAAACAATATGTAATTATATATGTGTTTTCTGATGGTCTTAGGCAACCCCTGTGAAAGAGTCGTTCGACCCCAAAGGGGTCGCGACCCACAGGTTGAGAACCGCTGGTTTAGAGGGTCCAGAATGCCCCAGTGCCAGATTTCTGGTCACCTGTCCCTGTCCTGCTCCCCTCCACAGCCTGTCACCAGCCTCCACAAATCTGCACTTCTACCTGCACCACAGCCTTGGGTGAGTGTTTGTAATTGAAAGGTCCTATGAACTGGGTTTAGCAAATAAAAGCAAAGACAAAACAGAGGCAAAGCAACTGCTCAACTGTGAGACCCCCAGCAGCACCATGTGGCTCAGGCAGCTAGCTCCTCAGGCCGCCTTTCTGTTTCTAGCCAGCCGTGGGCAAACTACGGCCCACAGGCCGGATCCGGCCCATTTGAAATGAATAAAACTAAAAAAAAAAAGAGACTGTACCCTTTTATGTAATGATGTTTACTTTGAATTTATATTAGTTCACACAAACACTCCATCCATGCTTTTGTTCCGGCCTCCGGTCCAGTTTAAGAACCCATTGTGGCCCTCTAGTCAAAAAGTTTGCCTAGCCTCTCATGGCTGTGGACTTAAATCTAGATTTTCCAGCCTCCGACAGCTGGAAAATATCTTCTTTTCCACAGAAAGATATTAAACCTGTCCCCAAGGAACATGGACTTGGTGCAGTGAACTTTCTTCTAACTCTCTTGGCCTTGTGGTCACATGTGTCCCTTCAGCCCAGATACCCAATCCTACCATTCTGCAGGCATCGTCTGCCCTTTGTGCTACCACATTGTCTTTATCTATTCAACCATTGATGAACATTTGTGCTGCTTCTGCCTGTTGGTAATTATGAGTAATGTTGCCATAAACAAATTTGACTGGACATATTTCATTTTTCTTGGGGATATACACAGAAGTGGAATTACTGAGACATATAGTATTCTATGTTTAATTATTTGAGGAGCTCCCAGGCTGTTTTCCAAAATGTCTGTATTATTTTATATTTTCACCCACAGTGTATTAGAGTTCTAGTTTCTCCATGTCCTTGCCAACACTTTTTGATTTTTCTATCCATTCTAGTGGATATGAGTGAAGTAGTATATTATTATGGTTTTGATTTGTATTTCCCAGGTAACTTATTATGTTGAGAATCTATTCATGTACTAATTGGCCATTTATATATCTTTGGGAAATGCCTACTCAGATTCTTTGTTCATTTTTAAATTGAGTTATTTATCTTTGTATTATTGAGTTGTAGAAACTCCTTATTGTAGTAAAAGTACCTGGTAATTAGCTTTTTAAATTGTAATTTAGGTGCCTCACATTAAGATTTTCATTGCTGAGGCATTCACTTCAAATATATTTATTTCACCCCTCTCTAATAAATACAATGCTAGCTATACAAGTAGATAAAACCCACAACCATCCTGCCCAGGAAGTTATAAAGTATCCCTTTTTTAGAAAGTTCTGGTAGACCTAAAAACTGACTGATATCTTGCTTTTACCTTCACATGCTCAATTTCTACTCTTACATTTTAAATTCGTCAATAAAGAGTGAAACTGCAAACCCACAGGCACTTGATACAAATAAATTCAGATCACCAGGTTCTCTTCTCTTCTCTTCTCTTCTCTTCTCTTCTCTTCTCTTCTCTTCTCTTCTCTTCTCTTCTCTTCTCTTCTGTTCTCTTCTCTTCTCTTCTCCTTTTCTAAATTTTGATAAAGTTCAATTTATCTCTCTTTTCTTGTTCTCTTGCTTTGGTTTCATATATAAGAACCCATTCCCAAATCCAAAGACACTGAAGTTTATCCTTATATTTTCTTTTATTTATTTATTTATTTATTTATTTATTTATTTATTTTATTTTTCTTTATTGATTAAGGTATTACATATGTGTACTTATCCCCTCATTGCCCCCCCACCCCACCCAACTCATGCCCTCACCCAACCATTGTCTGTGTCCTTTGGTTAGGCTTATATGGATGCATGCAAGTCCTTTGGTTGATCTCTCCCCCTCACCCCTACCCTCCCCTACCTTCCCTCTGAGGTGTGATAGTCTGATCAATGCTGCTCTGTCTCTGGATCTATTTTTGTTCATCAGTTTATGTTGTTCATTATATTCCATAAATGAGTGAGATCATGTGATATTTATCTTCCTCTGACTGGCTTATTTTGCTTAGCATAATGCACTCCAGTTCCATCCATGCTGTTGCTAATGGTAAGAATTCCTTCTTTTTTACCACAGTGTAGTATTCCATTGTGTAGATATACCACAGTTTTTTAATCTACTCATCTGCTGATGGGAACTTTGGCTGTTTCCAAATCTTAGCCTGGTGAATTGTGCCACTATGAACACAGGGGTGCATATATCCTTTCTGATTGGTGTTTCTGGTTTCTTGGGATATATTCCTAGAAGTGGGATCACTGGCTCAAATGGAAGTTCCATTTTTAGTTTTTTGAGGAAAGCTCATACTGTTCTCCGCAGTGGCTGCACCAGTCTGCATTCCCACCAGCAGCGTAGGAGGGTTCTTTTTCTGTGCATCCTTGCCCACACTTGTTATTTGTTGATTTGTTGATGATAGCCATTCTGACTGGTGTGAGACGGTACCTCATTGTCATTTTGTTTTTCATCTCTCAGAAGATTAGTGACTTTGTGCATGTTTTCATATGTCTCTTGGCCTTTCTTATTTCTTTTTTCCAAAAGTAACTATTTAGGTACATTGCCCATTTTTTGATTGGATTGTTTATCTTCCTTTTTGTTAAGTTGTAAATGTTGCAGATTAAACCCTTATTGGTGATAACATTGGCAAATATGTTCTCCCATGCAGTGAGATTTCTTATTTTGTTGATGGTTTCATTTACTGTGCAAACACTTTTTATTTTGATGTAGTCTTATTTGTTTATTTTTTGTTTGGTTTCCATTGCACTATGAGTGTTACCGGTGAAGAAATCGCTTTGGACTGTGTCTGAGATTTTGCTGCCTTTGGATTACTCTAGTATTTTTATGGCTTCCCATCTTATGTTTAAGTCCTCTATCCATTTTGAGTTTATTTTTGTGTATGGTATAAAAGGTGGTCGAGTTTCATTTTTTGCATGTATCTGTTCAATTTTCCCAACATTATTTATTGAAGAGACTGTCTTGACTCCATTGTATATTCATGCCTCCTTTGTGAAATATTAATTAAGCATAGTGGTCTGGGTTGATTTCTGAGTTTTCTATTCTATTCCATTGGTCTATATATCTGTTCTTGTGCCAGTATCAGGCTGTTTTTAGAACAGTGGCTTTGTAATACAGCTTCATATCTGGTACTATGATCCCACCTACTTTGTTCTTCTTTCTCAGGATTACTGCAACTATTTTGTCTTTTTTATTGCAGATGAATTTTTGGAAAGTTCGTTCTAGGCCTGTGAAATATGCTGTTGGTATTTCAATGGAAGTGTATTGAATCTATAGATTGCTTTGGGTAGTGTGGACATTTTGATGATGTTGATTCTACCAGTCCATGAGCACGGTATGTTCTTCCATCTGTTTATGTCTTCCTCTATATCTTTTTTTAGTGTCCTGTAGGTTTCCATGTATATGTCTTTTACCTCCTTAGTTAAGTTTATTCGTAAGTGTCTTAATTATTTTGGTGCAATGGTAAATGGGATTGATTTTTAGTCTCTTTTTCTGTAAGTTCACTATTGGTGTATAGAAATGTCATAGATTTCTTGATGTTAATTTTGTATCCTGCTACATTGCCTAATTCATTTATTAAGTCTAATAATTTTTTGATGGAGTCTTTAGGGTTTTCTATGTACAGTACCATGCCATCTACAAATAAGGACAGCTGTACTTCTTCTTTTCCTTTTTGCATGCCTTTCATTTCTTCTTCTTGTCTGATCACAATGGCTAGTACTTCGAGTACTATGTTGAACAGGAGTGGTGAGAGTGTACGTCACTGTCTTGTTCCTATTCTTAGGGGAAATGAATTTAGTTTTTGCCCAATGAGCATGATGTGGGCTATAGGTTTGTCATATAAAGCTTTTATTATGTTGAGGTATGATCCTTCTATTCCCACCTCGCTGAGATTTATGTTTTTTATCAAGAATGGGTGCTGGTTTTGGTCAAATGCTATTTCTGCATCAATTGATATGCTTATGTGATTTTTGTGATTCTTATCTCTCAATTTGTTTATGTGATGTATTGTGTTTATTGATTTGTGGCTATTGTACCATCCTTGCATCCCTGGGAAATCCTTCTTAGTCATGGTGTATAATCTTTCTCATGTACTGCTGGATCTGATTTGAGAGAATTTTGTTGAGGATTTTGGCATTAATGTCCATGAGGGGTATTGTCCTGTAATTCTCTTTCATTGTGTTGTCTTTATCTGGTTTTGGTATTAGGGTCTTGCTGGCTTTATAGAATTAGCTTGGAAGTGTTCCTTCCTCTTGAATTTTTGGGAATAGTCTGAAGAGGATAGGTTTCAGTTTTTCCTTTAATGTCTGGTAAAACTCCCCTGTGAAGCCGTCTTGCCCCGGGTTTTTGTTTGCTGGTAGCTTTCTGATGACTTCTTCAATTTCTTCCATAGTTATCAGCCTACTGAGATTTTTAGATTCTTCCTGATTGAGTTTTGGAATGTTGTATTTTTCTAGGAATATATCCACTTCCTCCAAGTTGTCTAGTTTGTTGAAATAGAGTTGCTCATAATAATTTTTAATAATCCTTTGTATTTCTGTGAGGTCTGTTGTTATATTGCCTCTTTCATTTCTGATTTTGTTTATTTGAGTCCTCTCTCTTTGCTTCTTGGTAAGTCTGGCTAAAGGTTAATCAATCTTGTTTATCCTTTCAAACAACCAACTCTTGGTTTCATTGATCTTTTATTTGTTTTTTTGTTTTTGTTTTTCATGTTATTTATTTCTGCTCTGATCTTTATTATCTCATTCCTTCTGCTCACTCTGGGCTTTACTTGTTCTTAACTTTCTAATTCTTTAAGTGGTAGAGTTAGATGATTTACTACCATTTTCTCTTGGTTTTTTTGTTTGTTTGTTTGTTGTTGTTTTGTTTTTTGGTTTTTGTTTTTGAAGTAAGCTTCTAGAGCTATAAACTTCCCTCTTAGGATGGCTTTCATTGTGTCCCACAGATTTTGGATTATTGTCTTTTTATTGTCATTAGTTTGCAGGATTTTCTTAATTTCTTCTCTGATCTCTTTGGTAACTCAATCATTGTTTAATAGCATGCTATTCAGCTTCCAAGTGTTTGAATTATTTGGATCATTTTTATTTTAGTTTATTTCTAATATTATGCCATTGCTATCTGAGAAGATGCTTAATATGATTTTAATCTTCTTGAATTTGGGGAGACTTTGTTTGTGACACAATATGTGATCTATCTTTGTAAATGTCCCATGTACACTTGAGAAGAATGTGTATTCTGTGGCTTTGGGGTGAAATGTTCTGAAGATGTCAATTAAGTCCATCTGATCTAGTGAGTTGTTTAAGATTACAGTTTCTTTGCTGATTTTTTGTCTGGAGTGTTTATCCAGTGATGTCAGTGGTGTATTAAAGTCCCCTACTATCATTGTACTGTTATTGATCGCTCCCTTGATATTTTCCAGAAGGCATTTTTTTTTAAGTATTTGGTGCTCCTGCATATATGCTCATCAGGGTTATATCTTCTTGTTGTAGTGATCCCTTTAGTATTATGATGTGGCCTTCCTTATTTCTTGTCATGGTCTTCACTTGGAGATCTATTTCGTCTGATAAAGGTATTATTACCTCAGCTTTTTTTTTTTTTCATTTCCATTTGCCTGAAAGATATTTCTCCATTCCTTCACTTTCAGTCTGTGTGAGTCCCTTGTTCTGATGTGATTCTCTTGTAGACAGCATATATATGAGTCATCTTTTTTTTTTTATCCATTCAGCCACTCGATGTATTTTAATTGGATCATTTAGTTCATTTACATATAAAGTTATTATTGATAAGTACTTGTTTGCAGCCTTTTCTTGTGCCTTTGTTCCTTCTTCCACTTTTATTACTTATTTTTACACCAGTCCCTTTAGCATTTCTTGCATTGCTGACTTGGTAGTGATACACTCCCTTAGCCTCTTTTTTTCATTTTTGTCTGTGAAGCTCCTTCTTTCCCCTTCAATTTTAAATGATAAGCTTGCTGGATAGAGTATTCTTGGATTCAGTCCTTTGCTTTGCATCACTTTGTAAATTTCCTTCCATTCTTTTCTGGCCTGATGTGTTCCTGTTGGGAAATCATTTGATCATCTCATGGGAGATCCCTTGTAAGTAACTTTCTATCTCTTTCTTGCAGCCTTTAAGATTCTCTCTTTGTCCTGAACATTTGCCATCATAATTATGATGTGTCTTGGTGTGTGTCTTTTTGGGTTCATCTTGTTTGGTACTCTCTGTGCTTGTGTGACATTTTTCTTCCCCACGTCACGGAAGTTTTCTGACATTATTTCTTCAAATAGGTTTTCTAACCCTTGTTCTTCTCCCTGTTTTTTCTGGCACACCTATTATTCGTATGTGCCTCCATTTCATGTTGTCCCATAGTTCCCTTTGGCTATCCTACTGTCTTTTAATTTGTTTGTCCAGTTGCAGTTCAGTTTGTGTGTGTTTTTCTTCCCTGTCTTTTAATTCCCTAATTGGTCCTCCACTTCTCTTGGTCTACTGTTGAAACTTTCTATGGTGTTTTTTATTGCAGCTATATCACTCTTTATTTCTTCTTGATTCTTACATAAGTTTTTTCATCCATCCTGTTTATGAACTTTATGACCCATAATCTGAATTCTTTTTTCTGCCATATTGCGTGCCTCCATTTCATTTAACTATTTTTCTGGAGATTCCTCCTTTTCTGTCCTTTGGGGGTTTCTTTGTCTACCCATTTTTGCTCTCACCAAAGGATCTAGACCAGTGATGGTGAACCTATGACATGCGTGTCAGAGGTGACACGTGAACTCATTTTTTTGGTTGATTTTTCTTTGTTAAATGGCATTTAAATATATAAAATAAATATCAAAAATATGTGTTTTACTGTGGTTTCAAATATAAAAAAAATTCTATATGTGACATGGCACCAGAGTTAAGTTAGGGTTTTTCAAAATGCTGACACGCCGAGCTCAAAAGGTTCACCATCACTTATCTAGACATTAAATCATGCAGGGGCTGTTCCTTGGCTGGCAGTGGCTCCTTGGGATTGGGTTGTTCCTTGAGCAGTCATGGCAACAGCTTCTCCTCAGTTGGCAGTGGCTCCTCTGGGGAATGCTCTTCACAGCAGTGGTGGTTCCTCTGGCTAGTGGGGGGAGGCTGCTCATACAGCTGCTGCTCCTCGGACTGGGGTGGTATGCTCACAAGGCTGCTGCCTCTTAGACAGGGCCAGGCTGCTCATGTGGCTGCTGCTCGTTGGATGGGAGTGAGCTTCACTTGTGGCTTCTGTGCCTTGGATGGGGGCAGGCCACTCACCTTGTTGCTGCTAATTGGACAGGTGCAGGCTGGGTGTGGCTGCTACTCCTCAGACCAGGGCAGCTATGCAGGGCTGCTGCTCCTCAGAGATTGGTGGTCTGCTCATGCAGCTTCTGTTCCTCAGACTGGGATGGGGTGCTTGGGTGGCTGCCACTCCTCTAATGGGGGCGGGCTGCTTGCAGAGATGCTGCTACTTGTATAAGGGTGGGCTGCTCACACAGCTGCTGCTCCCTGAATGGGGGAAGGCTGCTCACACTGATGCTGCTCCTTGGATGGGGGCAGGCCTTGTGAGGCTGCTGCTCTTTGGCTTGGGGAGGGCTGATCACGGGACTGCTGATCCTCTGACAGGAACAGGCTGCTCATGTCTTTGCTGCTTGCATGGTCACAGTGCCCTGGGCTAAAGTGTTGGATCGGTCATAGGGGAGCATGCTTCAGAACTCACAGGAGCCTGCACCCGGGGTGGCTGGTGTCTCAGTAACCATGGGACCACAGCAGAAGTAGCAGGTCCCTGGTAGGTGTGGCTGTAGAGTTCCAGGTGTTATCTGAGGCCACCCTGGGTGGAGGTGAGGCTGGGCTCCCAGTTACAGCACCTCTCCCCTTCAAAAAGACAAGGCCTCTGAGGAAGAGCTGGCCTCCTGGTAGTGTTTGCGAAAGTAGCAGAGGTTGCCTAGTTAGGCAAGCCAAGTTAGCCTCCCTGCAAAGGTCCTGTATGATCTAGTTGTATCACTCACACACATACACACAAACCACATGACCACACACTCCTCCTTTTTTCACTCACTCACGCTCTCTCCCTCACTGTCACATTCTTCCTATTTCTGTAGTTGTGTCTGGGGTGTTATTGGCATGTTCGTGATTGGAGTTTCCTCTCAAGGTGTCTGGTTATGTGACTTGCTCTCTAGCATATTGTCTGGACAGGGTAAAATTCACCTCGACAAGACAGGACACAAAGGGAACAAAACACAAATGTACTCATGAAACCAATACCCCCAATATAAGTGACGACCAGAAAAAAGAGAATTAAGGAGAGGGGAAAGAGCACAAATGATACTTAAAAGAGAAAAAAAAAATGGTATGAGAGATAAGCAAAGGAAGAAAAAGGAATAAAAAGGAATATACATGGAGTGGCCAGCTTATTATGACCACCTGACGTTTGTAGGCAAATTAGCTATAATTTCACGCTGAAGTTGCTAGAGGGCCAGACCATTATAAATAGGGAGGCAGGTTGTTTACCATGACAGTAGAAGTAATTTTTTTCTGAAGATATGGGTAAACAACGCCATTTAACAGCCTTTGAACGAGGGATATATATATATTGAGTGGCCAGATTATTATGACCACTTGACTTTGGAGGCAAATTAGCCATACACTGCATCATATGGGATATGGAAGCTGAAAGCCTGTTCGAACACCTTTGCTGTCTGCACTTATCAAGATAAAACATCTCCAATTCGCACAGGAACACAAGGATTGGACAGTTGAGCATTCGAAAAAAGTCATGTGGTCTGATGAATCATGTCTCCCGTTACATCATGCAGATGGCAGAATGAGAATTTGGCGGAAACAGCATGAAAGCACACACCCCACATGCATGAGTACAACCCTTCAAGCTGGTGGGGGCAGTGTTATGTTTCGGGGCATGTTTTCCTGGCATGATTTGGGCCCTTTAATTCATGTGGAACAACATCTGAATAGCACAACATACCTAAGTATCGTTGCTGATTAAGTTCTTCCTATCATGTTGATGGCGTACCCCAATGGATATGGCTTCTTCCAACAAGACAATTCACCATGCCATGGTGCTCATATTGTGCAGGAGTGGTTTCAAGAACATGAGGGAGACTTTACCTTGCTTAGGTGGCCCCCACAATCACCAGATCTCAATCCGGTTGAGCACTTGTGGGATGAAGTTAAAAGAGCGATCAGGCAGCTGGTTCCACAACCATCAAATCTCACAGAACTGGACAGTGCTATTCATCAGGCATGGTGTCTGATTCCTCACATCACCTTTAACATCTCGTGGAGTCAATGCCAAGAAGAATGGCCGCAGTACTGAAGGCAAAAGGTGGCCCAACGAAGTATTGATGGGGTGGTCATAATAATCTGGCCACTCACGTACAAATATATCCCATGTTCAAAGGCTGTTAAATCACGTTGTTTACCCATATCTTCAGAAAAAAATTACTTCTAATTACTTCTACTGTCATCATAAACGACCTGCTTCCCTATTTATAATGGTCTGGCCCTCTAGCAACTTCAGCGTGAAATTATAGCTAATTTGCCTACAAACGTCAGGTGGTCATAATAAGCTGGCCACTCAGTATGTGTGTGTATATATATATATATATATATATATATATATATATATATATATATATATAGAGAGAGAGAGAGAGAGAGAGAGAGAGGACACTAAAGAACAAACAGGTAAACCAAAACAGGTAGACCAAAACAAACATCAAATAACCAGTAAAGAGAGTGGGGGCAGAATCTTATATACAGAAAATAAGGTTAAGAAGTGGATGAAAATGAGGAGGACCTCAGTTCAGTATAGAGGAATTAGAAGGGGGATGAGTGGATAAGAAGGAAGAGAACAAGAAGGAAGTAATAATAATAATAAATTAACAAAAAATTGTTTTAAAAAATAAATAACAAATAAAATAAATTAAATTAGAATGATGGAAAAATAATGCAAAAATAAATATAAAATAAAGAAACAAATGAAAAATATAAAGAAAAAGAGAAAAAATAGAATAAAATAAAATAAAAATGAAAAAGTGAAGTGTAGTTGCTTATGCTGGCTTAAGATCACAGTCTTCTGTACTGTCTAAGTTTCTCAGTTTCCCATTGCTGGGACTGAAGGCCTCTCTTTAAGTCAGTCCCTGTGAACTCTCAGGGACTATTCAGATTTTTTTTAATCCTTTGTACCATTCAGGGTGTATTCTGCATGTGGCTTTATTGGTTGCCTGGAGACTGGAGTGTAGGGCTATCTCTTCAGGAGAAAATTGCTGCCCAGGTCCCAGGATCAGGTATGACTCAGCACCAGACTTGCTGCCACTTCTCCAGGATCTTCTCCTCTCTCCAGCCTCTCCCCAGACTCCACAAGTCCACACCTTCTCCTGCACCTCAGCCACAGGTGAGTGTCTATATCCAAAAGGTTTTATTAACTAGGTTCAGTGAAGAAAAGCAAAGTCCACAGAGATGTGAGCCCATCTCCTGCCAGCACTGCACGGTCTGGACAGCCCTTCAGGCTTCCCCCTCTGGGCTCAGACTTTTGTGACTGTGGACCCAGATCTAGAATCCCCTGCCACCAGCAGTCTTGTGGACCTCCTTTTCACAGTCAGATACTATGCCTGTCCCAAGGGATGCAACTCAGTGCAGTGCGGTTTCCCTCTGACCCTCTGGGCTCAGAGGTTCTGGCAGTTCTCTTCAGCCCAGATCCTTGATTTTTCCTTTCTCCACGGGTCCTCTGCCCTTCCTGGCTGCAAATCGTCTCACCACCTGAGTCTTCATTGCCAATTTGGGGTGGATGTTATTCATTTCAGCTGCTCATTCTATCTCCCTTATATTTTATTCTATGAGTTTTATAGATGTTACTCTTACACTTAGTACTTTGATCTATTTTATGTTTCAATGTCATCCTTTTGCATGTGGCTATTTGATAGTGGAGAAAGGGCACCAGAATGTTACCAGCAATAGAACCTCAGTTCAGCAACCTTGGTTCTTGATTTCTGACTAGGAAAGAATTCAGAGTCAAGACCCAAATAAAAACAAAAGTTTATATAGAAAGTTAGAGGTAGAAGAAGTGAGCCATGGAAGAAGTGAGCCAATTGAGCTGCACAGGCTCAGGAAAATAGTTACAGAGGCAAAAGAAAGGTCCTTGGAGCTTAGAAGAAAGAAAGCACAGAGACACACCTAAAGGAAGAAGGCACCAACACTGAGAGAGAGAGAGAGAGAGAGAGAGAGAGAGAGAGAGAGAGAGAGAGAGAGAGCGCTAGGTCCTTCTTCTTGAGGTTTTTAAAGTTGGGGGTTCAGGGGAGGTCTAAAGGTAGGATCACAATAGAAATATTCATCAGATATTCTCGTGTATCCTTTCAGGTCCTGGTCACTACTGATTGGTTTGTGCTAGAGTAGCGCATCTTTAGTCATTGCATCAAGTCCTGATGTCACCCATGGCATTACTCTGTATGGTTTTGATGTTTTTCTTGGACTGAAGCTGAAACACAACTGGGGCCTAGATCTCATCTCTAGTTTGACTGCAACTCTGTCTCCCTGGTCAACGGGCCTAAGGCCTTGTTTCTTAGATTATATGATGTGGACCAGAACCTCATTGTTCTGAGGCTTTAATGCTTAAGAGAGTGGTTTTGCATGGGATTGTATGGGAGTCATATGAGACTATTCTCTGTCTCCCTTATTCCTCCTCTAAGGATGTCAATCACATGACTAGTAAAATACTAGGGGAGGAAAGATCCCAGGATGTCTCTGGATGTCCGGCAGGCCTGATCCCAGGATGTCCGACTGCCGGGATCTGGCCTAAACTGGCAGTTGGACATCCCTCTCACAATCCTAGACCACGGTCTCCTAACCGCTCCCCTGAGTGCCTGCCTGATTGACCCTAACTGCTTCAGCCTGCCAGCCTGATTGCCCCCTAACAGATCCCCTGCCAGCCTGATTGATGCCTAACTACTCCCCTGCTGGCCAGATCACCCCCAAGGCTTTTATTAGTATAGATATAACCCTTCACAGAAAATTTCAGTAACCCTGCTTTACAATAAGGGCTTGAAAATTGAATCATTGGGGCCAGGCACCAAGATTTCCTTTCTTTGAATAGTGGAGGGAATAATTATCTTGTCTTTAAGTTGCCCTGAACATCAAATGAGATAATGACTTAGAAAAGCATAAAAGCACCATATAAAGACAACTGTCTTTTTCATGTACTGAAAAGACAATAAAGTGGTAAATTGAAAAACACTATTTTTATTCTCCCCCTTCCTTCCTTTACAGCCTTTATTTAAACTTTGAAATTTAGAAAAATTTCACTCCTATTTTCATTTATTTACATTCAATATTATTTTGTATTAATTTCAGGTTTTATATTAGTTACAGAATAGTGGTTAGGCAATCATATATTTTTAAAGTTTTCCCTGATATTTCCAGTACCCACCTGGCTTCATACCATCATTACACTATTGACTCTATTCCCTATTTAAGTAACAATAGGTTTACAGGTTCCTTCCAATCTTTCTTTTGTGTTGCCCACCCTTCCTTTTCTTTCTCATGTCTTCCCTCATTTCTTTATATAGTATCTCAATTGGCCCTCAAAGCTCAGTGAAGGCACTGGGACATGCTTAATCCATTTTACAGACCAGGAAACTGAGGCCAATTCCAGTTGGCTATGAAACTGGACTCCTCATGCAGGGAGCCCTCACAGCCATGCTCTCCACCTTTCCTAAGGGACAGCCGCAGGGCAAACAGAACAAACCTCCCGGTGAGCTTTCCAAGCCTCATTCTCAAGCACCTCTTCATCATGGACGCTCCATATTCTTTCCTCTCCCCTGCCCCACCCCCATTCTTTACTGCCCCCCCCCTTCTGGGTAACAGGTGGTAGGCTTGCACTCACCATGCAGGTGTGCACCCCCATGGGGTGGGGCGAGAACTGGGGTGGGGCGGGAAGGGAACTGGGGGCGGGGTGGGCGCAGGCTTATTTTTGGGCCAAAGCTGGAGCAGGAGTCAGGGCCTCTCAAGTATGCAGGCCTTGGTGAGGCCCGGTCAGGGCCGGGAGCTTCACCAAACCCCCGCATTGGGGTACCCAGCAGTGCGGTGCTCCTCCACTGAGGTAGTGCCACCCCTCCACCCCCGCCTCAGGGCTGGGAGTCTGTGCCCCTCTTGCTGGGCCTTCTTCCATGCCAGCAGTCATTGCCTCTTGTTTCCCGCCTATTGGGGCCACTACAGAGCCTCGCTCTCCGCGGGCGAGGCAGATCCCCGACCACCAACACCCTGCCCAGGCCTGAGCCCCCTCCAGTGCACCTCACTTTGGCGCCACTCTGAGCCCCTTGGGCCGCCCGCCTCCTGGCCAGCCGCTTCGCTGAAGCCATGGTGCTTGCCCAGGATCTGCCAATCAGGCGGAAGCCTGTCTGCACGCCTGCAGACCCCATGGCCGGGTTAGGCAATCATATACTTTTTAAAGTTTTCCCTGATATTTCCAGTACCCACCTGGCTTCATACCATCATTACACTATTGACTCTATTCCCTATTTAAGTAACAATAGGTTTACAGGTTCCTTCCAATCTTTCTTTTGTGTTGCCCACCCTTCCTTTTCTTTCTCATGTCTTCCCTCATTTCTTTATATAGTATCTCAATTGGCCCTCAAAGCTCAGTGAAGGCACTGGGACATGCTTAATCCATTTTACAGACCAGGAAACTGAGGCCAATTCCAGTTGGCTATGAAATGAGGCCAATTCCAAGCCACAGGGCTTCCCTTAGGCTTCGCTGCCGGGAGCCAACAGACTTCACTCATGGCTTGGAGTCTATGTATGCAAATTAACCACCATCTTTGCATATCATGCAGCCGCTATGCCAAAGGTTCCTCTACCTTCAGGGTCTCTCCTCAGACTCCCAGGAGCTTGGCTCCCACGGCCCTGCCCTTCCATGGCTCCCTGCAGCCCCAGCTCGATTCGGCTCTCCCACCATCCACCTGTCAGGACGCTACTGAGGTGCCTTGCTGTGGGCAGTGTGGTTCGGGGCAGGGGCTGGGGTGTGGGGAGCAGCTCCAGTAAGGTTTAATAAACCCGAGGCCCCCAGTTCCCCCTTGAGCAGAGACCAGGGCAGGCTGGGAGCCTGGGTCTGAACACTGCAGCTGTGGAGGTAGCTGAGGCAGAAAAACGAGGTTGCATTGGCCTGCCAGAGTGGGCGGGTCATGCCTTCCTGCTCTCCCTCCATGGCCCGGCCTGGCCCAGTCTGGTCCACACTGCCACAATCAGCCCGCAGGAGTGGATGGGTTGTGCCTCACTGCTCGGCCCTGTTGCTCCCAGCCGGGCCTGCGATAGGCCCGCTGGAGTGGCTTGGGGCTGCTGTGTGCAGGGCTCCCCTGCATGTTTGTGTCTCCAATACAGCCCCCAGCATCCCCAGCACCGAGGTGGAGGGGCTTGGGGCTGCTGGGGCCTGACAGGAGACATAAACACACAGGGCTTCCCTTAGGCTTCGCTGCCGGGAGCCATCAGACTTCACTCATGGCTTGGAGCCTATGTATGCAAATTAACCACCATCTTTGCATATCATGCTAATTAGCCAATGGGAGATGTAGCGAAGGTATGGTCAATTACAATGTTTGTTGATTATTAGATAGTATAGGTATAGAAAAGCAATTGATTTTTTTTTATTGTCTAAAGTTTAAAATATATCTCATTTTTCCAAATTGACCCCCCCCCCAGCCATTCCCACCCTGGGCAAACCCCCACTGCCCAAGTGTTGGTGTCCATTGGTTAGGCTAATATGCATGCATACAAGTCCTTTGGTTGCTCTCTAAAACCCCTCCCCTGCCATTTATCTCTGGATCTATTCTTGTACATCAAATTATGTTGATAATTATATCGCACATATGAGTGAGAACATGTGGTATTTATCTTTCTCTGACTGGCTTATTTCACTTAACATAATGCTCTCCAGTTCCATTCATGCTGTTGCAAATGTTAAAAGTTTTTTCTTTTTATAAAAGCACTAGAGGCCCGATGCACAGAAATTTGAGCACTGGCGGGGGCGGGGGGTGTCCATCAGCCCCACTTGTGCCCTCTCACAGTCTGAGACCCCTCAGGAGATAACGACCTGCTGGCTTAGTCCCACTCCCGGGTGGCAGAGGGCAGGCCCAATCCCTAGGTGCCTGCCCCACAGCTCCTGGTTGGGCTCAGAGCAGGGTTGATTAGGGAGTTGGGGCGCCGCCCCCTGTCATGCACAGAGCAGGACGGATTGGGAGGTTGTGATGCCACCCTCAGTCACACTCAGGGTAAGGCCAATTGGGGGATTGGGGCGCCACCTCCTGTCACAATCAAGGCAGGGTCGATCAGGGGGTTGTGGTGCCAACCCTGTCACATACAGAGCCGGCCAATCAGGGGGTTGGGGCACTGCCCCCTGTCAAGCACAGAGCAGGGCCCATCAGGGTGGTTGGGGCTCCGTACCCTGTCACACACAGAGCAGGGCTGAACAGGGGGTTGGGGAGATCCCCCCTATCAGGCACAGAGCACGGCTGATCAGGGGGTTGGGGTGCCTTCCCCTGTCATGAACAGAGCAGGGCGGATAGGAAGGTTGTGGCCCTGCCCCCTGTCACACACAGAGCAGGGCCAATCAGGGGGTTGGGGAGCTCCCCCCTGTCATGAACAGAACAGGGCCGATCAGGAGGTTGCGATGCCACCCTCAGTCACGCTCAGGGTAGGGCCGATTGGGGGGTAGGGGCGCTGCCTCCTGTCACACTCAAGGCAGGGTCAATGGGGAGGTTTGGGTGCCACCCCCTGTCACCCACAGAGCAGGGCCAATCAGGGGGTTGGGACA
This sequence comes from Myotis pilosus, assembly GCA_036010255.1. NCBI lineage: Eukaryota > Metazoa > Chordata > Mammalia > Chiroptera > Vespertilionidae > Myotis > Myotis pilosus. Next base: position 16,015,072 of record JASKON010000009.1, read on the forward strand.
CTCCCCCCTGTCACACTCAGGGCAGGGCTGATGGGGAGGTTGCGGCTCCACCCTGTCACACACAGAGCAGGGCCCATGGGGGTGTTGGGGGGCCGCACCCTGTCACACACAGAGCAGGGCTGATCAGGGGGTTGGGGAGCTCCCCCCTATCAGGCACAGAGCAGGGCCGATCAGGGGGTTGGGGCACCTTCCCCTGTCATGAACAGAGCAGGGCCAATAGGGAGGTTGCGGCCACGCCCCCTGTCACACACAGAGCAGGGTGATCAGGGGGTTTGGGCGCTGCCCCCTGTCATGCTGCTCCAGGAGCCAGGAGGCCTTGTGGCTCCGCTGATCCCAGTGCTAAGAGGCCTTGCTGCTCCGCTGATCCCAGTGCTGGGAGACCTCGCAGCTCCACTTGACACAGGGGCAGTGAGGCCTCGCTGCTCCACTGATCCCGGTGCTAAGAGTGCTGGGAGGTCTCGCAGCTCCACTGATCCTGGCGCCAGGAGGCCTCACGGCTCCACTGATCTTGGGTTTGGGAGGTCTTGTGACTCCATTGATCCCGGTGCTGGGAGGCCTCGCTGCTCTGCTGATCCCGGTGCTGGGAGGCATATTACCCTTTTACTATATAGGATAGAGGCCTGGTGCATGGGTGGGGGCCGGCTGGTTTGCCCTGAAGGGTGTCTTGGATCAGGGTGGGGGTCCCCACTGGGATTCCTGGCCAGCCTGGATGAGGGGATGATGCCTGTTTGCAGCTGGTCACACACCCTTCAGGCTGGGGGTCCCCACTGGGGTGCCTGACCAGCCTGGATGAGGGGCTGAGAGCCGTTTTCAGGCTGGTGGGTGACTGAAGCTCCCAACCTCTCCTTTTTACCTTTTTTTTTTATTTATTCTGGGATTTATTTACTTTCTATGGCTGTCACTGGAGCTGAGAGCTGGCTTTAGCTATGAGACCTCGGCTGCTTAAAGCAGGTTTCTGGGCTTTGTTTACCTTCTGTATTTGAAACTTTGCTGTAACTCCAGCTGTGAGATCTAGGCCGGCTGAAAGCAGGTATCTGCGGTTTTGTTTAGCTTCTATATTTGCAACAATGTTTCTTAGAGAGCAGCTCAGAGCCCAGCAGCCGCAGGCGGGGAACCTTGGCTTCCTCTGTCACTGGAGCAAGCAAGCCTCCTGTTAGCATCAGTTGCCTGGCTGCCGGCCGCCATCTTGGTTGGCAGTTAATTTGCATATCACCCTGATTAGCCAGTGGGAATGGTATCGAAGTTATGGCTAATTACCATGTTTCTCTTTTATTAGATAGGATAGTATTCCATTGTGTAGATGTACCACAGTTTATTAAGCCATTGATCTGCAGATGGGCATGTATGCTGTTTCCAAATTGTAGCTATTGTAAATTGTGCTGCTATGAACATGGGGGTGCATATATCCTTTATGATTGGTGTTTCTGTTTTCTTGGGATATAGTCCTAAAAGTGGGATCACTGGGTCAAATGTGAGTTCCATTTTTAAATTTTTGAGGAAACTTCATACTGTCTTCCACAGTGGCTGCACCAGTCTGCATTCCTACCAACAGTGCACTTGGGTTCATTTTTCTCCACATCCTTGCCAGCATTGTCCTTTGTTGATTTGTTGATGATTGCAATTCTGACAGGTGTGAGATGGTATCTCATTGTTTTGATTTGCATCTCTCAGATGATTAGTGCCTTTGAGCATGTTTTAATATGTCTCTGGGCTTTCTGTATGTCCTTTTTCTAAAAATGTCTATTTAGATGCTTTGCACATTTTTTTGATTGGATCATTTATCTTCCTTTTGTTAAGTTGTGTGAGTTCTCTGTAAATTTTGAAGTAAACCCTTATCTGAAATATCAGTGGCAAATATGCTCTTCCATGCAGTAGGCTTTCAAATTGTTGTTTTGTTGATGGTTTCTTTTGCTGTGCAGAAGCTTTTCATTTTGATGTAGTCCTATTTATTGATTTCCTCCTTAGTCTCCATTGCCGTAGGACAGCGGTTCTCAACCTGTGGGTCGAGACCCCTTTGGGGGTAGAACGACCCATTCACAGGGATTGCCTAAGACCATTGGGAAACACATATATAATTACGTATTGTTTTTGTAATTAATCACTATGCTTTAATAATGTTCAATTTGTAACAATGAAAATACATCCCGCATATCAGATATTTACATTATGATTCATAACAGTAGCAAAATTACAGTTATGAAGTAGTAATGAAAATAATTTTATGGTTGGGGGTCACCACGACATGGGGAACTGTATTAAAGGGTCGTGGCATTAGGAAGGTTGAGAACCACTGCCTTAGGAGCTGTGTCTATAAATATATTGCTATGAAATATGTCTGCTATTTTGCTGCCTATGGAGTCTTATAGGATTTTTATGGTTTTCTGGGTTACATTTAAGTCTTTTAGCTATTTTGAGTTTGAATTTGTGTATGATGTAAGTTTGTGATATAGTTTCATTTTTTTTCATGTATCTGACCATATTTCCCAGCACCATTTATTGAAGAGACTGTCTTGACTCCATTGTAAGCTCTTGCCTCCTTTGTCAAACATTAATTGACCATAATGACTTGTGTCAATTTCTGGTTTCTCTGTTCTATTCCATTGTTCTATCTGTCTGTTCTTGTGCCAGTAACAGGCAATTTTGAGAACCATGGCTTGGTAACATAGCTTGATATCTGGTAATGTGATCCCTCCAACTTTGTTCTTCTTTTTCAGTATTGCTATGGCTATTGGGTTCTTTTTTTTATTTTTGGAAAGTTTGTTCTATATCTCTGAAATATGCCGTTGGTATTTTAATGGGGATTGCATTGAATCTGTACATTGCTTTGGGTAGTATGGACATTTTAATGATGTCGAGTCTACCAATCCATGAACATGGTATGTTCTTCCATTTGTTGATGTCTTCCTTTGTCTATGTGTTGATGTCTTCCTCTGTAGTTTTTCAAGTATAGGTCTTTTACATCCTTAGTTCAGTTTATTCCTATGTATCTTAATTTATTTGGTGCAATGATAAATGGAATTATTTTTTCCCTTTCTCTTTCTGTGAGTTCATGATTGGTGTATAAAAAGGCCATAGATTTCTGGGTGTTTTGTATCCTGGTATATTGCCAAATTCATTTATTAGATCTAGTAGTTTTTTGATAGAGACTTTGGGGTTTTCTATGTATAGTATCATGTCATCTGTGAATAAAAACAATTTTACTTCTTTTCCAATTTGGATGCCTTTTATTTCTTCTTGTCTGATCATGATGACCAGTCCTATATCTAACAGGAATGGAGAAAGTGTCTTGTTCCTGTTCTTAGGGGAATTGAGTTTAGTTTTTGCCCATCGAGCATGATGTTGGCTGTAGGTTTGTCATATAAGGCTTTTCTTACGTTGAGGTATGATCCCCCTATTCCCACTTGCTGAAAATTTTTACCAAGAACGTGTGTTAGATTTTGTCAAATGCTTTTTCAGCAGTGATTGATATGATTATGTGATTTTTGTCTCTCAATTTGTTTCTGTGATGTATCACATTTATTGATTTATGGATGTTGTACCATCCTTGCATGCCCAGAATAAATCCCACTTGGTAATGTTGTATGATCTTTCTAATGTAATGCTGAATCTGATGTTAGAATTTTGTTGAGGATTTGAGCATCTACATTCATTAAAGATACTAGAATCCCATTGCTTGAAGATTCACCCAATAGGCCTTCCTTCCACTGGCTGCCAGCACTGGTTTTTCTCTGGCACCCAGGACCCAGGCCTTTGGTCCAGACGCAGCGGAGAAGCCAACCCTCAAGGTTAGGCTTCTCCACTGCAGCTGAAGCAAGGCTTGGCTTCCCAAGGCTCTTCAGTCTTAAATTTTCAGTCTTCATTAATCGCTCTGTGCCTGAGTATGCAAATTAACCATCATCTTTCTTGGGTTAATTTTCATAGTCACTCTGATTGGCTAGTGGGCATAACAGAGTGAAACCAATTTGCATCTTTCTCTTTTATTAGTGTAGATAATTTGTGCACTCAGGGGGTCCCTCAGCCTGGCCTGTGCCCTCTCGCAGTCTGGGACCCTTCAGGGTATGACCACCTGCTGGCTTAGGCCTGCTCCCTGGGGATTGGGCCTAAGCTGGCAGTCAGACATACCTCTGGCAGCCTGGGAGCCCTAGGGGAATTTGGACTTGTCAGTGGGGACCAGGCCTAAGCTGCAGTCGGACATCCTTAGCACTGCTGAGGAGGCAGGAGAGGCTCCCGCCACCACCACTCTACTGGCAGTTGTCAGCCTGGCTTGTGGCTGAGCAGAGCTCCCCCTGTGGGAGCGCACTGACCACCAGGGGGAGCTCCTGCATTGAGTTTCTGGCCCCTGGTGGTCAATGTGTGTCATAGTGACCAGTCATTCCCAGTTGTTCTGCTGTTAGGGTCAATTTGCATATTACCCTTTTATTATATAGGATAGAGGACTGGTGCACAGGTGGGGCCAGCTGGTTTGCCCTGAAGGGTGTCCCGGATCAGGGTTGGGGTCCCGCTTGGGTGCCTGGCCAGCCTGGGTGAGGGACTGATGGGTCTTTGCAGGCTGGTCACACCCCCTTCAGGGTGGGGGTACCCAATGGGGTGCCTGGACAGCCTTGGTGAGGGGCTGATGGCTGTTTTCAGACTGGTCAAGCCCCCCCACCCCATGGGGACCCTCACTCCATGGAGGTTTGGCCATCCTGGGTGAGGGGCTGATATCTGTTTTCAGGCTGGCCACACCCCCTTTAGGATGTAGGGTCCCACTGTGGTGCCTGGCCAGTCTGAGTGAGGGGCTGAGGGCTGTTTTCAGGCTAGCCAAGCCCCACCCCCAGTGACAGAAGCTCCAAGCCTCTCCTTTTTATCTTTTTTTATTCTGGGATTTATTTACCTTCTATAATTGAAACTCTGTAGCCTTGAGAGGAGCTCAGAGCCAGCCAAGGTGGGTGGGAGGGAAGCTTGGCTTCCTCCATTGCCAGGGGCAACCATAACCTCCTGCTTGCTCCAGCTCCATGGCCACAGCTGGCTGAAAGCAGGTATCTGGGGTTTATTTACCTTCTATAATTGAAACTTTGTTGCTTTGACTGGAGCTCAGAGCTGTCCACGGCAGGTGGGAAGCTTGGCTTCCTTCATCATTCGGGCAACCAAGCCTCCTGCTTGCTCCAGCTCTGTGGCTGCTGGACGCCATCTTGGTTGGGTTAATTTGCATATAGCCGCTCTGATTGGCTGGTGGGTGTGGCTTAAGGCATAGCAAAGGTATGGTCAATTTGCATGTTTGTCTTTTATTAGTGTAGATTGTCCTGTAGTTCTCTTTTTTTAGTGGTGTGTTTATCTGCTTTTGAGATTAGGGTAATGCTGACTTCTTAGAAAGAGCTTTGAAGTGTGCCTCTTCTTGAATTTTTGAAATAATCTGAGGAGGATAGGTTTTAGTTCTTCTTTGAATGTATGGTAGAACTCTGCTGTAAAGCCATCTGGACCAGAGCTTTTGTTTGATGCAATGTTTTCTTTGCTGCTTCAAATTCTTCAGTAGGTATCAGCCTATTCAGGTTTTTTTTTTCTTCTTCCTGATTTTCTTGAGTTTGAATTTTTCTAAGAATATGTCTATTTCATCTGGGTTGTCCATTTTGTTGGAATAAATCTTTTCATAGTATTTTTTTTCATAAATTTTTGTATTACTATGGGATCGGTTGTTACTTCACATCTTTCATTTCTGATTTTTTTTTTTTATTTTGGTTCCTTCCCTTTGCTTTATTATGAGCCTGGCTAGAGGTTCATCAATCTTGTTTATCCTTTTAAAGAACCAGCTCTTGGTTGTGTTGAACTTTTGTAATGTTTTTTTTTGGTCTCTATGCCATTTATTTCTGCTTTTATCTTTACTATTTCCTTACTTCTGCTCACTCTGCAGTTTTCTTGTTGCTCTCTTTCTAACTCATTGAGTTGTAGGGTTAGATAATTTATTACCATTTTTTCTTGTGTTTTTTTTTTGTTTTTTTTTTTGAGATAGGCCTGTAGAGCTATGAAATTCCTCTCAAGACTGCTTTCACTGTGTCCCATAGATTTTGGATTGTTGTGTTTTCATTGCCATTTGTGGCCATGATGCTTTTTTATTTCTTCTTTGACCTCTTTGGTAACCCAATCATTGTTTAATATCATGCTCTTTAGCCTCAATGTGTTTGATTTTTTTATTGTTTTTATTGTAGCTGATTTATAATTTTATGCCATTGTGATCTGAAAAGATGCTTGATATGATTTCTATCTTCTTGAATTTGAAGAAACTTTGCCTGTGTCCCAATATGTGATCTATCTTTGAAAATGACCCATGTTCACTTGAGAAAAATGTATATTCTGTATCTTTGGGGTGAAATGTTCTGAAGATGTCAATTAATTTCTTCTGATCAAGTGAGTCATTTAAGATTAATTTTTCTTTGATGATTTTTTTAGAGGATTGTTTCAGTCATGTTAGTGGGTTACTAAGGTACCCTACTATGACTGAATTCCTGTCAATCTCTGCCTTTATATCCTGCAGAGGTTTTTTTATGTATTTGTGTGCTCTTGTATTGGGTGAATATATGTTTACCAGAGTTATATCTTCTTGTTGAATTTCTCCCATTAGTATTTTGAAGTGGCCTTCCTTATCTCTTGTTATGGTCTTCACTTTGAGGTCTTATTTGTCAGATATAAATATTGCTGCCCCAGGTGGTTTTTTTTTTTTTTTCATTTCCATCCTCCTGAAAACCTTTTCCCATCCCTTAACCATCAGTCTGTGTGAGACCTTTGTTCTGAGTTGGGACTCCTATAGACAGCAGATATATAGGATCATGTTTTCTTATCCACTCAGGTACCCTATGTCTTTTGATTGCAGACTTTAATCCATTTAAATTTAAAGTTATTATTGATAGGTACTGGTTTGTCACCAGTTTTATTCTTTATGCCTGTGTTCCTTCTTCCCTTCCTATTTCTTCTTTTTACAGCAGAAACTTTGGCATTTTTTGCATTGCTGGTTTGGTGGTAATAAACTCCCTTTGTCTTTTTTTTGTCTGTAAAGCTCCAGATTTCACCCTCAACTTTGATTGATAGCCTTGCTGGGTACAGTATTCTTGGATTCAGATCCTTGCTTTGCATGACTTGGTATATTTCATTCCATTCCCTTCTGGCTTTATGTGTTTCTGTTGAGAAATCAGTCAAAGTCTGATGGGAGATCCCTTTTAGGTAACTTTTTGTCTCTCTCTAGCAGCCTTTAAGATTCTTACTTTGTCGTTGGTGTTTGCCAATTTAATTACAATGTGCCTTGGTGTTGGTTTTTTGGGGTTCATCTTATTTGGTACTCTGTGAGCTTCTTGGACTTATGTGAGTTTTTTTTTCTTGCCAATAACAAGAAAGTTTTTTTGTCTTTATATTTTCAAACAGGTTTTCTATTCCTTGCTCAGTTTTCTCTCCTTCTGGCACCCTATTATGCAGATGTTGTTTCATTTCATATTGTTCCAAAGTTCCCTTAGGCTCTCCTGTTTTCTAAGTTTTTTTTTTTTTCTAGATGCTGCTCCTATTGGGTATTTTTTCCTACCTTGTTGTCTTGTAGCTTATTGATACAATCCTCCACTTCTTCTAGTCTTCTGCTGATGCTTTCTATTGAATTTGTCAGCATTGCAGCAATGCCATTTTTCATTTCTTCTTGATTCATATTCATTTCCTCCTGGTTCTTATACACATTGTTGAATTTGTCTTCCATCCTTTTCAGTGTCCTTATGACCATTGCTCTGAATTCTTTCTCTGACATATTGCTTCACTCTGTTTTGTTTACTTCCTTTTCTGGTTATGCCTTCTTTTCCTCCTTATGTGGGCTGTTTCTTTGTCTTCCCATGATCAATCCTCTCAGGGTGTCTGGTTATGTAGCTCTCTCTCTCCTACATTGACCTAAAGGAACAAAATACAACATGACAAGACACAACACCCCAGGCACCAAACACTAATGTATTCACAATACTAATCACCCCAAATAAAGGTGACCACCAGAGAAAAGAGAATTAGGGGATAGAAGAGAAAGCAAAAATGATAATGAGAAAAGCAAAAATTTTAGAGTGAAAGAAAGGGAAGGTAAAAGAAGGGGGAAAATATATGTATATGGGGATAAAACTCCAAAAAACAACAAGTAATCTAAAAAATGCAAACAACAAACACACAGAGATGAATGCAAACAATAAACAACAACTAATCCAAAAAATGCAAACAACAAACTCCCAAACAAAAAACATCCAGATGAATCTGAGGAGGCAGAGCTTTCCCTAGCTTTCCTTTATGTCCATGGATTGCATCACCAGCTGTGTTTAATTTGCCAATTCTGGGTGGAGTTGTTCAATTCAGCTGTTCCTTCCATCTGTTCTCTGAGAAGGCACAGGACCTGTCCGCATATTCAGTGACACTTTGTCTCCCCCTGGATAGACTTTTTAGGCACCCACAGTTGGAGAGGCTGGAGTCTTGGTGTTTGTGGGTTCACAGCAGAGGCAGCTTGTCCCTGGGTGTTGTGGTTATAGGGTCCCAGTAGGTATCCGAGGTCTCCCCAGTTGAAGTTAAGGTGGGCTTCTGATCACAGCTGGTCTCCCCTTCAACATTTGTAATATCTTATTCAATAAAAAGAAATATATATACATATAAACAACAACAACAACAAAAAGAATAATCTGAAAACAGTAAAAAAAACAAACACATAGCATTGTCTCTGCGGCAGAGCCAGCTGCTCTCAGAGAGATTACAGCAATAATAGAGGCTGCCTGGTAAGGGAAGCATGGTCTGCCAGTCCCCAACAGTTCTGTGGAATATAGGTGTCCCTCACTCACAAATACAGACACTCACCGCATGTCTATGCACTTTCCTTTCATTCTCTAATTCACACACTACTTGGCAGCCTGCTGTCCCATTGGCAGCCATTTTGAATCCCCTAAATTGATTTTTGTTTATTGATCTTATACTCTAAAAGCTTGCTGAACAAATTTCTAAGTTGTAATAGTGGGGTTTTTGTGTGTGTTTTAGGATTATATGTATTTGTGTACATAAATATAATTTATTTCTTTTCCAATTTGGATTTCTTCTATTTATTATTTATTTATTTATTTATTGTTTTCTAGAAGGCCAGAGCATGAAATTTGTGCATGGATGTTTCTGCCTCAGCCAAGCCTTCACCCTCTCCAGTCAGGGACTCCTTAGAGCAGCTGTGGGCAAACTACGGCCTGCAGGCCGGATCCGGCCCGTTTGAAATGAATAAAACGAAAAATTAAAAAGACCATACCCTTTTATGTAATGATGTTTACTTTGAATTTATATTAGTTCACACAAACACTCCATCCATGCTTTTGTTCAGGCCCTTCGGTCCAGTTTAAGAACCCATTGTGGCCCTCAAGTCAAAATGTTTGCCCACCCCTGCCTTAGAGGATGTCCATATGCCAGTTTAGTCCTGATCCCAGGAATTGGGCCGAAACTGGCAGTCGAACATCCCTCTCACAGTCTTGGATCGCTGGCTCCTAATTGATCACCTGCCTTCCTGCCTGGTCACCCCTCACTGTCCCACCCTGCCAGCCTAATCACCCCCAACTGCCCCCCTGCAAGCTTGGTTGCCCCCAACTGCTTCCCCCATTGGCCTTGGCGGCCCTCATTGTCCCCCCCGCCAGCCTGGTCACTCCCAACTGCTCCCCCCGCTGGCCTAGTCACCCCTTACTTCTCCCCCTGCCAGCCTAATCACCCCTTACTGCCTCCCCTGCTGTCCTGCTCACTCCTAAATGCCCCGCTGCTGGCCTATTTGCCCCTCACTGCCCCCCTGCCAGTCTACTCACCCCCAACTTTCCCCCCTGCCAGCCTAGTTGCCCCATGCAGCCTGCTTGTTCAGTTGTTTGGTTGTCCCTCACTAACCTCCCTGCCAGCCTGGTCGTAGACAACCATCTGGTGAGGGTTTGAGGGTTAATTTGCATATTACCTCTTCATTTTATAGGATTATTTAATTTTTTTCCCTAGGTGCCCTGTTTAGAAGTCCCATTTCAATGTCGCAAGAGTAAACACCTCAACCTTAGGGGAAAATAATCTAGTACTTTATCATTTAGAATGATGTTAGCTGTTAGGTTTTTTTAAATACCCACTTGAGGATATGCTTATAGATTTGAGAGAGAGACGTTGAACACCTCAATATATTAAAAAGACTTCTGGAGGACTTTAACAGAGAGATTGACAGCAGTGCAACAATGAAAACACAAGAATCAAAAATCTATGGGGCACAGTGAAAGCAATCCTGAGAGGGAAGTTAATAGCTCTACAGGCCTACCTCAACAAACAAGAAAGAATGGTAATAAAATATCTAATCCTACAACTGGAAGAATTAGAAAGAGATCCAAAAGAAAAGCCCACAGTAAGCAGGATGAAGGAATAAATAAAGATCAGAGTGGAAATAAATGACATAGAGCCCCCCCCCAAAAAAAAATACAAAAGAGCAATAAAACCAAGAGATGGTTCTTTGAAAGGATACACAAGATTGATGAACCTCCAAGCAGGCTCACTAAGAAGCAAAGAGAGATGACCCAATAAACAAAATCAGAAATGAAAGAGGTGAAGTAACAACCAACCCCACAGAAATTCGAAGGATCATGAAAAAATACAACCTCAGAGAAAAGACAGGGCAGGGGAGTTTAGAGATCAACCAAAGCACTTGTATGCATGCATATTAGCATGACCAATGGACACAGACACTGGGGCGGTGGGGGCTTGTCCTGGGGTGTGGGAGTGGCTAGGGGTGACTTTCAGGGAAAAAGGAGACATATGTAATAATTTAAACAATAAATAAATAAATAAATAAATAAATAAATAAATAATTTTAAAAAAGGATTGTAAGAAAATATTATGAATAACCATATGCCACTAACCTGAACAACCTGGACAAATGGGCAAATTCCTAGAAAATTACAATCTTCCAAAACTGAATCAGGAAGAAGCAGAAAATCTGAATAAGCCAATAATTACTGATGAAATTGAAGCACTAATTAACAAAAGAAAAATCTCCCAGCAAAACAAAAGCCCTGTATTCACAGGGGAGTTTTACCATGCATTCAAAGAAGAACGAACAGCTATCCTCAAAATATTCCAAAAAATGCAAGTGGAAGGAGCACTTCCAATCTCTTTTTATGAGGCCGGCATTATCCTAATTCCAAAATCAGATAAAAACACTACAAAGAAAGAGAATTATAGGCCAATATCTCTGAAGAACATACTACTAGATGCTAAAATACTCAATAAACTATTATCAAATCAGAACAAGCAATATATTAAAAAGATCATACATTGTTACCAAGTGGGATTTATTCCAGGGATGCAAGGCTGGTACAATATTCACAAGTCAATAAATGTGATACATCACATAAACAAATTTTAAGACCAAAATCACACCATCATATCAGTAGATGCTGGATTGTTTTTCTTAATCAGACTAAGTAAACATCTGTCAATGAAAAAGTTTGTCAAATTTTAAAGGACCAGCTTTTCATTTCATTGATTTTTTCTATTTTATTAATTTCGATTCTAATCATTATTATTCGATTCCTCTGCTTATCTGAGGTTAATTTGCTGTTATTTTTTTCAATGACTTCAGGTGGAATGTGAGATTGTTAATTTGCAATGTTTATTTTCATTTTTTCTTAATATAGACATTTGCAGTTATAATTTTCCTTCTAACCACTGCTTTATCTATGTCACATAAGTTTTGGTATGTAATACCTTCATTTTCATTCATCTCAAAGAATTTTCTCACTTTCTTTAGATTTATTCTGAAAACCATTGGGACTGTTTATCATCATGTTATTTAATTTCCACATATTTCTTAATTTCCCCAATTATCAATTTCTAATTTTATTCCATTGAATTAGAGAAGATATTTTTTATTATTTTATATTTTAGATTTTACTGAAGTTTGTTTTATTGCCTAGCATATGTTCTATTCTAGTTAATATTCTCACTTAAGAATAATTTATATCCTTTGTTGGGTTGCTGGTTAGTCTATTCTAGAGATGTTATGTCTAGTTGCTTTATAGTGTCATTCAGCTATTTTATTTCTTTGTTAAACATTGAGTAGTGGTCTTATCACTTATTAAAAGTAGATCACTGAATTTTCTGACTGTTATTGTTAGTTTGTTTATTCCCCCATTTCTGTAAATTGTTATTTAATAAATTTTGGCTGAACCGATTTGGCTCAGTGGATAGAGCGTCGGCCTGCGGACTGAAGGGTCCCAGGTTCAATTCTGGTCAAAAGCATGTGCCTTGGTTGTGGGCACATCCCCCATGGGGGGCGTGCAGGAGGCAGCTGATTGATTTCTCTCATTGATGTTTCTAGCTTTCTAACCCTCTCCCTTCTTCTCTGTGAAAAATCAATAAAATATATTTTTTTTATAAAATAAATTTTGGTGCTCCCTTATTAAGGACATATCCTATATAATAAAGAGGTAATATTCAAATTGACCCTCACACCATCATGGCATCATAGGATGGCTGTGCCTACAGTGGAGACAGGGTTGCCATAACACAAGATGGCTGCTCCCACAGTGGGAGTGGGGTTCCCATAATGAACCAAAATGAGCAATCAGCAGGGACTTGAGGCTGTGTGGACCTGGGCCAGGGAGGGGGACCTGAGGCTGCATTCCCTGCCCAGTGGGGCTAGACAGAGGACCTCAGGTCATGCACCTCCACCCGGCAGGAATTGATGGGGACTGCAGGCTGTGTTCCCCACCCTGGTGCTAGGCCGGGGGACCCCAGGCCATGATCCCTGCCCTGGTGCTGGGTCAGGCGACCTCAGGCCACAGCCCTTGCCCTGGCACCAGGCTGGGGGACCACAGGCTGCACCCCCACCCTGGCACCAGGCCAGGGGACCTGAGGCCATGCCCCTGGCCCAGCTGGGCTTGATGGGGTAACTCAGGCTCCACCTCCCTCCCTGGCTCCGGACTGGGAGATCTCAGGCCATGCCCCACACACCTGGGCCAGGCTGGGGGACCTCAGGCAATGCCCCACATGCCTCCTGATTTGGTGCCAGGCCAGGAGACCTGAAGGTACTCCAGGGGACCTGAGGCTGCGCCCCTCAACTAACACTAGGCCAGGGGAGCTGAAGCTGTGACCCTTGCCCAGTGGGGCTTGATGGGGGCCTTAAGGTTGAGCACCCTGCTTAGTGATTTGCTGGGGGACCTGAGGCTGCACCTCCAGCCTGGCAGGGCTTGTCGGGGGTGGGGCTGGCTGGGTCTGGATCTAGTCCAAGGGTGTTGTGGCAAGCTGGGTCTGGGTCTCACATGATTTTGAAATACACGTGGGTGGGTGGAGACTTGACTCTGGGTCCCACGGCATGCCTCAGACTCTAGCAGGAGGTAGATTTTCATATACATTTTATTATGTTCCTTTCATCACTGACATTTTTACTATAGAGAAAGGGCAAATAGCAATATTAAAATATTTCCTCTAATTAATTCCCTGTTAATGTGCACGTATTTTGTGCACCAAGCCACTAGTATATTTATAACTTCTAACTTCCTGATAGATTGGTACTCTTGTCATTATAAAATGCCTTTATTTATCTCTAGTATCATTTTTTTGTTATAAGTTACTAGAGGCCTGGTGCACGAAATTCATGAACTCAGAGGGGGGTGGTCCCACAGCCCGCCTGAACCCTCTTGTAGTCTGGGAGCCCTGGGGGGATGTCCAACTCACAGCTTAGGCCCACTCAGTCATCTATTTTTTAAATTTTATTTTATTGTTTCAAGTATTACAAATAGTAGTACATATGTCCCCTTTTTTCTCCCATTGACCTCTCCTCTGGCCTCCCTTATCTCCCAGCACATTCTCTCACCCCCTAGTGTCTTGTGTTTATTGGTTATGCTTGTATGTATGCATACAAGTCCTTCAGTTGATCTCTTACCCCCCCACTACCAATGCACCTCTTCCTTCCCACTGTCGTTTGATGTCTGTTCGATGCTTCTTTGCCTCTGTATTTATTTTTGTTCATCAGTTTATAATGTTTTTTATATTCCACACATGAGTGAGATCATGTGGTATTTTTCTTTCACTTCCTGGATTATTTCACTTAACATAATGCTCTCCAGTTTCAGCCATGCTGTTGCAAATGTAAAGATTTCCTCCTTTTTACAGAAGTGTAGTATTCCACTGTGTAGATGTACCAATTTTATAATCCACTCATCTGCTGATGGGCATTTAGGCTGATTCCAAAAATTAGCTGTTGTAAATTGGGCTGTTTTCTTGGGATATATTCTTAGAAGTAAGATTACTGGGTCAAATGGAAGTTCCATTTTTAATTTTTTGAGGAAAGGCCATACTGTTCTCCACAGTGGCTGCACCAGACTGCATTCCCACCAGAAGTGAAGGACGGTTCCTTTTTCTCTGCATCCTCTCCAGCACTTGTCCTTTGTTGCTAGATGTTGATGATAGCCATTCTGGCAGGTGTGAGATGGTACCTCATTGTTGCTTTGATTTGCATCTCTCAGATGATTAGTGACTTTGAGCATGTATTCATATATCTCTAGGCTTTCTGTATATCCTCTTTAGAAAATGTTTGTGTAGATCCATTTCCCATTTTTTGATTGGATTGTTTATCTTCCTTTTGTTAAGTTGTATGAGTTCCTTGTAAATTTTGGAGATTAAGCCCTCATCAAGATAACATTGGCAAATATGTTCTCCTATGCAGCGGGATTTCTTGTTGTTTTGTTGATGGTTTCTTTTACTGTGCAGAAGCTTTTTATTGTAGTTCCAATTGTTTATTTTCTCCTTAGTTTCCATTTCCCTAGGAGCTGTATCGGTAAAGATATTGCTATCACAAATGTCTGCTATTTTGCTGCCTATGGTTTTTTCTAAGATTTTATTGTTTCCCATCTTATATTTAAGTCCTTTATCCACTTAGAGTTTATTTTTGTGTATGGTGTAAGTTGCTGGTCTGGTTTCATTTTTTTGCAAGTATCTGTCTAATTTTCCCAACACCATTTATTAAAGAGACTGTCTTGACTCCATTGTATGCTCTTGCCTCCGTTGTCAAATATATATTGAGCATAATGGCTTGTGTCAATTTCTGGGTTTTCTGTTCAGTCCACTGGTCTATATGTCTGTGCTTGTGCCAGACCAGGAAGTTTTGAGAACAGTGGCTTTGTAGTATAGCTTTATATCTGGTATTGTGATCCCTCCCACATTGTTCTTCTTTCTCAAGATTGCTGCAGCTATTTGGGGTCTTTTTTTTTATTCCAGATGAATTTTTGGAGTTTGAAGTATGCCGATGGTATTTTAATGGAGATTGCATTGAAGTTATAAATTGCTTTGGGTTTTATGGTAATTTTAATGATGTTGATTGTACCAATCCATGAACATGGTATAAGCTTCCATTTTCTCATGTATTCCTTTATCTCTTTTTTCAGCGTAATGAAATTTTCTGAGTAAAGTTACTTTATTTCTTTGGTTAACTTTATTCCTAGGTATCTTAATGTTTTTGTTCCTATGGTAAATGGCATGGATTTTTTTGTTTCTCTTTCTATGAGGTCATTATTGTTGTATAGAAAAGCCATAGATGTATGTGTGTTAATTTTGTATCCTGCTACACTGTTGAATTCATTTATTAAGTCTAGTATTTTTTTTGATGGAGTCTTTGAGGTTTTCTATGTACAATATCATGTCATCTGCAAATAAGGACAGTTTTCTTTCTTCTTTTCCAATTTGGATGCCTTTTATTTCTTCTTCTTTTCTGATTGTAATGCCTAGTACTTCCAGTACTATGTTGAACAGGAGTGGTGAGAGTGGGTATACCTGCCTTGTTCCTGTTCTTAGTGCAAATGGTTTTAGTATTTTCCCGTTTAGTATGATGTTGGCTGTGGGTTTGTCAATAGGGATTTTATTATGTTTAGTTGTGATCCTTCTATTCCCACCTTGTTAAGAGTTTTTATCAAGAAAGTGTGTTAGATTTTGTCAAATGCTTTTTCTGCATCAGTGATAGGATTTTATGGTTTTATCTTTCAGTTTGTTTATGTGGTGTATTGATTTGTGGATATTGTACCATACTTGAATCCCTGGAATAAATTCCACTTGGTCATGATGTATGATCTTTCTAATTTGCTGGATTCAATTTGCTGGAATTTTTTTGAGAATTTTGGCGTCTATATTCACGAGGTATATTGGCCGGTAATTATCTTTGTATTGTCTTTATCTTATTTTCAGATTAAGGTAATGCTGGCTTTGTAGAAAGAGCTTGGAATTATTCCTTCCTCTTGAATTTTTTGTAATAGTCTGAGGAAGATAGGTTTTATTTCTTATTTGAATGTTTGATAAAACTCCCCTCTGAAGGCATCTTGTCTAGTGTTTTTGTTTGTTGGAGGTTTATTATTATTATTATTATTATTATTATTATTATTACTACTGCTTCAATTTCCTGTATAGTTATCAGCCTATGCAGATTTTTTTTATATTTCTCCTGGTTGAGTTTTGTTAGGTCGTATTTTTCTAAGAATATGTCTGCTTTTTCTAGATTGACCAGTTTGTTGAAGTAGAGCTGCTCATGGTATTTTTTATGATTCTTTGTATTTCTGTGGGGTCTGTTGTTATTTCACCTCTTTCATTTCCGATTTTGTTTATTTGGGTCCTCTCTCTCTTTGCTTCTTGGTGAGCCTGGCTAGAGGTTCATCAATCTTGTTTTATCCTTTCAAAGAACCAGATCTTGGTTTCATTGATTTTTTTAATCTCTATGTCATTTATCTCTGCTCTGATCATTATTATTTCCTTCCTTCTGCTCACTCTGGGTTTTCTTGTTGCTCTCTTTCTAATTCTTCAAGTTGCAGAGTTAGATGGTTTATTACCAGTTTTATTTGTTTTTTGAGATAGGCCTATAATGTTATAAACTTCCCTCTCAGGACTGCTTTCACTGTGCCCCATAGATTGTGGATTGTTGTGTTTTCATTGTCATTTGTTTTCTGGATTTTTAAATTTTTTTCTTTTATCTCTTTGGTAAACCACTCATTGTTTAATAGTATGCTAATCAGCCACCATGTGTTTGAGTTTTTGTGATTGTTTTTATTGAAGTTGATTTCTAATTTTACTGCATGCCATTGATAATTCAATCTTCTTGAATTTGGAGAGACTTTGCCTATTTCCCAATATGTGGTTTATCTTTGAAAATGTCCCATTGTGCTTGAGAAGAATGTACATTCTATAGTTTTGGGGTAGAATGTTCTAAAGGTGTTGATTAAGTCCATCTGATCTAGTGAGTAATTTAGTATTGCTCTTTGCTAATTTTTTTTTTTTTTTTTTTTGCCTAAAGGATGTATCTAGTGTTGTTAATGGGGTATTAAAGCCTCCTTCTATGATCATATTGGTGTCCATCTTTCCCCTGCCATTTTTTAAAATGTATTTTGGTGCTCCTGCATTGGGTGTATATATGCTTATCAGAGTTATGTCCTCTTGTTGTATCAATCCCTTTAGAATTATGAAGTGGCCTTCCTTGTCTCTTATTATGGTCTTCACTTTGAGATCTATTTTGTCAGATATAAGTATTGCTACCCTAGCTCTTTTTAATTTCCATTTGCCTGGTAGATATTTTTCCATTCCTTCACTTTCAGTCTGTGTGAATCCCTTCTTCTGAGGTGGGTCTCTTGTAGACAACATACATATGGTTCATGTTTTCTTATTCACTCAGTTACACTATTTCTTTTGGTTGGAGCATTTCATCCATTTATGTTTAATGTTATTTTTTATAGATACTTATTTTTAGACCTTTCTCTACTTTATATCCCTGTTCCTTCCTCCCTGTCTATTTCTACTTTTTACAGCATTCCCTTTAACATTTCTTGCATTGCTAGCTTGGTAGTGATAATCTCCCTTAGCATTTTTTTTTTTTGTCTGCGAAGCTCCTTATTTCCCATTCAATTTTTATAGACAGTCTTGCTGGATAGAGTATTCTTGGATTCATTCCTTTTCTTTGCATCACTTTGTATACTTTATTCCATTCCCTTCTAGCTTGGTGTGTTTCTATTGACAAATCATTTGATACTCTGGCGGGGGATCCTTTGTAGGGAACTCTGTCTCTCTTGCAGCCTTTAAGATTCTCTCTTTTTCATTAACATTAGCCATTGTAATTATGATGTGTCTTGGTGTGGGTCTTTTGGGGTTCATCTTTCTTGGGACTCTCTGTACTTCTGTAACTTTTTTCTTCCCCATATCAGGGAAGTTTTCTGTCATTATTTACTCAAATATATTTTCTAATCATTGCTGCTCTTCTTGTCCTTCTGACACCCCTATTATATGTATGTTACTTTGCTTTGTGTTGTCCCAAAGCTCCCCTAGATTCTCCTACTACTTTTTATTTTATTTTTTTAGTTGGTGTTCAGATTGGGCTTGTTTCTCTATCATATCTTCTAACTCATTAATTCAGTCCTCCCCTTCTTCTAGTCTACTACTGAAACCTTCTATAGCATTTTTAATTATAGCTATATCACTTTTGATTTCTTCCTGATTTTTGCATAAGTTGTTGATTTTATCATCCATCTGAATTTGTGAATTGTATGACCATTACTCTGAATTATTTTTCTGTCATATTGCATGCCGCTGTTTCACTTACTTCCTTTCTTGGAAATGTCTCTTTTTCTTTCCTCTGGGGATTGTTTTATTGTCTCCCCATTCTAACTATCACCAGAAAGTCCAAATGCTGAGTTGCAGGGGCCTGATCCATGTACAGTGGAAGCATCATGCCACCCAAGTGTCACTGAAGAGGTCCGACACTGTGACCTGTGGATGCTGTGGGTCAGTGGGTGCCACAAATGCTGAGAATCAGATTCACTCGTGCTCAGTGCAGCCTTGTGGGCACACCTAGAATCAGGGACCCCACATGGGCCTCACTGAAAAAGTTCCCACTAGCATGCACCAAAAATCAGTGTCCCATAGCATGCACCAGGAGTCATAGTCCCAGTGTGCACATGCTGAGAATCAAGTATTGGAGTCTCTGTCACTTTATGCAGCCTTGTGTCAAGATTTAGGGTCCCTGTGTTTGTGTGCTTCAAGAATTGGATTCACTAGCGCTCAGTGTGCATGCACTGAAAATCAGGGATCCCGTGCATGTGTGATCAGACACAGAGTCTGGCGTGTGCCAGCTGAGAATCAAGTCACTGGTGCTCAGTTCTGCCTTTTGGGGCAGTGGGCTCAGGAGGCCTGAATGCTGGAAAGGTACAAATGTGGTGTCCAGTGATCAGCAGCTGTGAATTAGGTAGACTCAGTTTTTGCTGCCGGGACCTTGTGTCCTTGGTTGGATTTGCGAGCACCCAGCAGTGGCTCACTGAGGCACCTGGGGGCTGTTTGCCAGGGCAGAGAACTCAAAGGGGCCTTGACGCTGAAACTGCACCACCCATGTTGCTGAAGCCAGGAAAGGGATAGTCCTAATTTCTACTGCCGGGGCCGTGCACCCTTGATACAAATGTACCTAATGTGGGCTCACAGCAGAACCCAAGAGCGATATTTGGGGCAGTGGGCTCACGAGTCCTGTGTGCTGGAAAGATGTGACTGTGGTGTCTGGCGGTTAGCAGCCAGGGAGGGGGAAGTTGCACTTACTGCTGCAGGAGCTGTGCACCCTTGGACGTAGAAGTCCTAGGTTCTGCAGTTCTGTGGGTGGGGCAGCAGGATTTTGACTGGAGTGGCAGCAGGGTAGTGGGCAGTATCCAAGGCCAGTCTGGGTTGTGTTGCTGATGAGTTCCTAGAAGAGGCCGCTCTCCCCTTCAAGATGGTCTGGGCTCTGTTCCTAGGCCCCAAAGCCCGGGAAGTGCCCACAGTGGTGGTAGGTGCTCCCTGTCCAGGAGAGCCTGTTCTGCCAGTCTCTGATCTTCCTGTTGGATTTATTGTTACACACACACACACACACACACACACACACACACACACACACACACCACACACCACACACCACACATCCACACACTCTCCTTTTACCTCCTCAGTCACTCACACCCTCTCCCTCACCTCCATCCTGCCAGCCACCATCTTCACAGTCGGAGATCCTTAGCGCTACCGCAGAGGTGGGAGAGGCTCCCGCCACTGCAGCTGTGCTCGCCAGCCCTCAGCCTGGCTTGTGGCTGAGCTGTTTTCCCCCTATAGGAGCACACTGACCACCAGGGGACAGCTCTGGCCACACCTCCATCATGCTGCCACCATCACCCCCTCCTCCGGTGGCCTCCATCTGCAAGAGGAGCCTGGCAGGCAGATTGAGGGCTGGCATATAGCAAATAGCCAGCCTTACCCACTGATCACCCTTCAGCTAAGGCTGATCCCTGCTGTCCCCTGGTCTCCATCCCCTCGCTCTGCCACCTGGCACCTGCCTTGGCTGGCCTGGTGCCGGCTGCTCACTTGACCTACCCCCTGCTCACCAGTAGTTCTGCCATTCAGTCGATTTGCCTATTAGGCTTTTATTAAAAGGATATTTCACCTTATACTAGTACACCCTCCCCAACTTTCCTGTGGTTGCTTTTTGTATAACATATTTTCCTATTTATTTAAATTGCAATATGTTCATATCTTTGAAACTGAAGTGTACACAACACATAATTGGAAATTTTTTTTTCCATTTGAAATGTACACAACTCATTGTTGGAACCCATTTACAACACATAGTTGAAAAATTTTTCCAGTGTGATAATCTTTGCCTTTGGTTTGGATAAATACATTTACATTTATTGTTAATGTATCTGGAATTATGTGTGATATCTTACTTTTTGCTTTCTATGTCTCATTACTTTTTGTTCCTTTTTTCCTCCCTCTTTGCATTGTTTTGCATTGAACGAATATTTTTTAAAGTGGAATTTTAATTTCATTAATGAATTTCACTATATTTTCAAGTTTATTTTAGTGGTTTCCTAGGTTTTATCATGAACATCTTAATTTATTAGTGTCACCTTCAGATGTATACTCTACTAATTTTAGTAATATATAAAAATGTAACTCCTATAAAAGAGTTGTATTTCCTATTTCCTCTTTTTGTGGTATCATCACTATACCAATTACATATATTAATGTTTCAAACCCAACAGTACATTATTATAATTATTATTGTATCATCTGTTGTTATTTCTTAGTCCAATATAGCTTTTCTCCCATCTACTTTCTTTGTGCTATTATTTTTAAATTAGAGGCCTGGTGCATGAAAATTGTGCACGAGGGGAGTGTCCCTCAGCCCAGCCTGCAACCTTTCCAATCTGAGACCCCTTGGAGGATGTCCAGCAGTCAGACATCCCTCCAACAATCTGGGACCGGCTGGCTCTTAACTGCTTGCTGGCCTGCCTGCCTGATTGCTCTCTAACCACTCTCCTGATGGCTTGATTGACACCTAACTGCTCCCCTGCCAGCCCAATCGCCCCCAACTGCCCTCCCCTGCCAGCTATCTTATCACAATGTGGGGCAGCTATCTTGTGATAATGAGGGGGTGGCAATCTTGTGGTGGCCACCTTGTGATGATGTGGAGCAGACATATTGTGATTTCATGGGGGCGACCATCTTGTGACAATGTAGGGGTGGCCATCTTGTGATGACATGGAGGTGGCTGTCTTGTGGCAACCATCTTGTGATGACATGGGATAGCCATCTTGTGATGATATGGGGGTGGCCATCTTGTGCTTATGTGGGGGCAGTCATCTTTTGATGACATGGGGTGACCATCTTGTGACAAGTTGGGGGTGGGCATCTTGTGATGCAAAGGTGTGAGCATCAATTTGCATATTACCTCTTTATTGTATAGGATATTTTGTACATATATTGCATTTCTATAGTCATAAGCCCCAGAATGCATTTTATTTTATACATTTATGTGTTTTCTTGTGTGTGTGGGAGCTGGATAGAGGGGGGCAAAGGGAGACATCTGTAATATTTTCCACAATGAATAAAAAACAATTTTTAATCAATTAAAGGAGAAAAGAAGAAAATACTATAAATGTATAGTTTCTTTAATAATTATATAATTACATTTATGTATTTTTTCATTAGATGGATTCAAATGACCATCTAAGGTCGCTTGCCTCAGCCTTAGTATTTTGAGTTAAGGTATGCCTGCAATCAACCAATTATCTCAGTTTTTGTTGAACTGTGAACATATTTTACCTTCATTTTTAAAAATCCTTACCTGAGGATATGCTTTTATTGAGTTTTAGAGAGAAAGGGAAAGGAGAGAGAGAGAGAGAGAGAGAGAGAGAGAGAGAGAGAGAGAGAGAGGTGTGCAACATTGATTGGTTAACTCCATACATTCCCTAACTAAGGATTGAACCCTCACCCAAGGTATGTGCCCTGAACAGGAATAAAATCTGCAAGGGGACAATGCTCCAACCAGTTGAGCAACCTGCCCAGGGCTTGCCTTCATTTTTGAACAATAATTTTGCTGGATATAGAATTTTGGGTAGACAGTTTATTTCTTTGAGCACTTCTTAAAGAATATGTTTTCCTATTTCCTTCTGTCCTTTATTGCCAACTTTAAATATTATTGAGTTTCTCTTGTAACTTAGGTGTCATTTTTTCTCTTGTGTTTCAAGATTTTCTCCATATCCCTGACATTCAGCAATTTGGTGTTATGTTTGTTTGTGAGTATTTTTGCATTTAACCTACTTGGAGTTTGTTAAGAATCCTGAATATCTAGGTTATTGATTTTCAATAAATTTGGGGATATTATAGGTATTATTTTTTATTTTTTTTAAAACAAATTATTTTCTCTCTTTCTGGTACTTTCATTGCATGTATCATGGTGCTCTTAACCCCTTCCCCGGCAGAAACGTGTATACACGTTTTCACAAAATGTTCTTTTTCAGTCGTCGACGAGGATACTAAGAAAATATGGTAAAAAAATATGATTTATAGGAAGACGAGTTACAAACTGTTTTCATAACCAGCATTGAAAATACTATATAGAACCAAAATAAAAAAATTAGTCTGAAAAAGAAACGTTTTTAACAAAAAAATTGATGGGGAAGGGGTTAAAGATGCCTGACATTTTTAGGGGTCTCTTTTTATGTTTCTTAATTGATTTTCCTCTTTGTTCTTTGGTTTACACAATTTCTTTTTTTTATTGCTTAAAGTATTACAAAGTGTATTACATATGTGTCCTTTCCCCCCACACCCTTGATAGTCCCCTAGCCTCCCCTACCCACCAGTGTCTTATTTCCATTGGTTATGCTTATATGCATGCATACAAGTCATTCGGTTGATCTCTTACCCCCCTCCCTCTGCCCCCCAACCCTCACCAGCCATCCCGCTGCAGTTTGACAATCTGTTTGAGGCAGCTCTGCTTCTGTACCTATTATTGTTCAAAAGTTTATAATGGTCTCTATTATCCATGAATGAGTGAGATCATGTGGTATTTTTCCTTCATTGACTGGCTTATTTCACTTATCATAATGCTCTCCAGTTCCATCAATGCCATTGCAAATGGTAATAATTCTTTCAGTTTTACAGCAGCATAGTGTTCCGCTGTGTAGATGTACCACATTTTTCTAATCCATTCATCTACTGATGGGAACTTATGCTGTTTCCAGATCTTAGCTATGGTGAATTGTGCTGCTATGAACATATGGGTTCATATATCCTTACTGATTGGTGTTTCTGTTTTCTTGGGATATATGCCTAGAAGTGGGATCCCAGGGTCAAATGGGAGTTCCATTTGTAGTTTTTTGAGGAAACTCCATACTGTCTTCCATAGTAGCTGCACCAGCCTGCATTCCCACCAGCAGTGCACGAGTGTTCCTTTTTCTCCACATCCTCTCCAGCACTTGTCGTTTGTTGAACTGTTGATGATAGCCAGTCTGACAGGTGTGAGAAGGTACCTCATTATTGTTTTGATTTGCATCTCTCAGATGATTAGTGACTTTGAGCATGTTTTCATATGTCTCTTGGCTTTCTGAATGTCCTCTTTTGAAAGGTGTCTATTTAGGTCCTTTGCCCATTTTTTTATTGGATTGTTTATCTTCCTTTTGTTAAGTTGCATGAGTTCCCTATAAATTTTGGAGATTGGGCCCTTATTAGATATCACATTGGCAAATATGTTTTCCCACACAGTGGGTTTTCTTGTTGTTTTGTTGATGGTTTCTTTCGCTGTGCAGAAGCTTTTTATTTTGATGTAGTCCCATTTGTTCATTTTCTCTTTAGTTTCAATTGCCCTAGGAGCTGTATCAGTGTAGAAATTGCTTCGGCATATGTCCGAGATGTTGTTGCCTTTGGATTCTTCTAGAATTTTTATGGTTTCCTTTCGTATATTTAAGTCTTTATCTATTTTGAGTTTACTTTTGTGTATGGTGTAAGTTGGTGGTCTAGTTTCATTTTCTTGCATATATCTGTCCAATTTTCCCAAGACCATTTATTGAAGAGACTATCCTGGCTCCATTGTATGTTCTTGCCTCCTTTTTTCAAAGATTAATTGAGCATAGTGGTTCCGGCCCATTTCTAGGCTCTCTATTCTATTCCATTGATTTATATGCTTGTTCTTGTGCCAGGACCAAGCAGTTTTGAGAACAGTGGCTTTGTAATACATCTTGATATCTGGTATTGAGATCCCACCTACTTTGTTCTTTCTCAGGATTGCTGCAGCTATTCGAGGTCTTTTTTTTATTCCAGATGAATTTTTGGAGTGTTCGTTCTAGATCTGAGAAGTATGCCGTTGGCATTTTAATGGGAACTGCGTTGAATTTATAGATTGCTTTGGGTAGTATGGACATTTTAATCATGTTGATTCTACCAATCCATGAACACGGTAGGTTTTTCCATCTGTTTATGTCTTCCTCTATCTCTTTTGTCAAAGTCCTGTAGCTTTCTGAGTAGAGGTCTTTTACCTCTTTAGTTAAGTTTATTCTTAGGTAGCTTAATTTTTTTAGTGCGATGTAAATGGGATTTTTTTATAATCTCTCTTTCTGAAAGTTCACTATTGGTGTATAGAAATGCCTCAGATTTCTTGGGGTTAATTTTGTATCCTGCTACATTGCCAAATTCATGTATTAAGTCTAGTAGCTTTTTGATGGAGTCTCTAGGGTTTTGTATGTATAATATCATGTCGCCTGCAAATAAGGACAGTTTTACTTCCTATTTTCCAATTTGGATGCCTTTTATTTCTTCTTCTTGCCTAATTGCGATGGCTAATACTTCCAGTACTATGTTAAACAGGAGTGTTGAGAGTGGGCATCCCTGTCTTGTTCCTGTTCTCAGGGGAAATGGTGTTAGTTTTTGTCCATTGAGTATGATGTTGGCTGTGGGCCTGTCATATTCGGCTTTTATTATGTTGAGTTATGGTCGTTCTACTCCCGCATTACTGAGAGTTTTTATCAAAAATGGGTGTTGAATTTTGTCAAATGTTTTTCTGCATCAATTGATATGACCATGTGGTTTTTTTCTTTCAATTTGTTTATGTGATGTATCACGTTTATTGATTTGTGGATATTGTACCATCCTTGCATCCCTGGGATAAATCCTACTTGGACATGGTGTGTGATCTTTCTGATGTACTGCTGGATCCAATTTGCTAGGATTTTGTTGAGGATTTTGGCATCTATGTTCATGAGGGATATTGGCCTGTAATTCTCTTCATTATGCTGTCTTTACCTGGTTTTGGTATTAGGGTGATGCTGGCTTCATAGAATGATCTTGGAAGTGTTTCTTCCTTTTGAATTTTTTGTAGTAGTCTGAGGAGGATAGGTTTTAGTTCTTCTTTGAATGTTTGGTAAAAGTCCCCTGTGAAGCCGTCTGATTCTGGGCTTTTGTTTGCTGGAAGCTTTTTGATGACTGCTTCAATTTCTTCCATAGTTATTGGCCTATTGAGATTTTTAGATTCTTCCTGATTGAGTTTTGGAATTTTGTATTTTTCTAGGAATTTGTCCATTTCCTCCAGGTTGTCTAGTTTGTTGGAGTAGACCTGTCCATAGTAATCTTTAACAATCATTTGTATTTCTTTGGAGTCTGTTGTTATTTCGCCTCTATCGTTTCTGATTTTGTTTATTTGGGTCCTCTCTCTTTGCTTCTTGGTCATCCTGGCTAGAGGTTTGTCAATCTTGTTAATCCTTTCAAAGAACCAGCTCTTGGTTTCATTGATTTTCTGTATTTTTTTTTTTTGGTCTCTATGACATTTATTTCTGCTCTAATCTTTATTATCTCCTTCCTTATGCTCACTCTGCACTTTTCTTGTTGCTCTCTTTCTTATACTTTGAGTTGTAGAGTCATATGATTTACTACCATTTTTTCTTGTTGTTTTTTTTTTTTTTTTTTTTTTTTTTTTTTTGATAAAGGACTGTAGAGCTATAAACTTCCCTCTCAGGACTGCTTTCATTGTGTCCCATAGATTTTGGATTTTTGTGTTTTCATTGTCATTAGTTTCCAGGATGTTTTTAGTTTCTTCTTTGATGTCATTGGTAACCAAATCAATGTTTAATAACATGTTATTCGGCTTCCAGGTGTTTGAGTATTTTTGGTTGTTTTTATTGTAGTTTATTTCTAATATTATGCCATCGTGGTCTGAAAAGATGCTTTTTATGATTTCAATCTTCTTGAATTTGGAGATACTTTGCTTGTGACCCAAAATGTGGTCTATTTTTGAAGGTGTCTTATGAGCACTTGAGTTGAATGTATATTCCGCGGCTTTGGGGTGAAGTGTTCTGAAGATGTCTATTAAGTCCATCCTATCTAGTGAGTCATTTAGGATTGCTGTTTCTTTGCTGATTGTTTGTCTAGAGGACTTATCCAGTGCTGTCAGTGGTGTATTAAAGTCCCCTACTATGATTGTATTGTTGTCGATCTCTCCTTTGATATCTTCCAGGAGTTTTTTTATGAATTTGGGTGCTCCTGCATTGGGTGCATATATGTTTACCAGGGTTATATCTTCTTGTTGTATTGATCCCTTTAGTATTATGATTTGGCCTTCCTTATCTCTTTTTATGGCCTTCACTTTGAGGTCTGTTTTGTCCGATATAAGTATTGCTACCCCAGCTTTCTTTTCCTTTCCATTTGCCTGAACGATATTTTCCTATCCTTTCACTTTCAGGCTGTGTGAGTCCCTTCTAATGAAGTGGGTCTCTTGTAGACAGCAGATGTATGGGTCATGTTTTATTTATCCATTCAGCCACTCGATGTCTTTTGGTTGGAGCATTTAGTCAGTTTACGTTTAAAGTTATTATTGAAAGGTACTTGTTTGTAGCCATTTCTTTTTTTGTGTGGCTGTTTTCTTTCTGAGCTTTTTATTTCTTCTTTTTATACCAGACCCTTTAGCATTTCTTGCATTGCTGGCTTGGTGGTGATAAACTCCCTTAGCCTTTTTTTTCGTCTCTGAAGCTTCTTATTTCCTTTTCTAGTTTGAATGACAGTCTTGCTGGATAGAGTATTCTTGGATTCAGTCCTTTGCTTTGCATCACTTTGTAAACTTCTGTCCATTCTTTTCTGGCCTGATGTGTTTCTGTTGAGAATTAATTTGATAATCTAGTGGGAGATCTCTTGTACGTAACTTTCTGTCTCTCTCTTGCAGCCTGTAAGATTCTCTCTTTGTCCTGAACCTTTGCCATGGTAATTATGATGTGTCTTGTTGTGGGTCTTTTCGAGTTCACCTTGTTTGGGACTCTCTGGCCTTGTGTGACTTTTTTCTTCCCCACCTCAGGGAAGTTTTCTGATATTATTTCTTCAAATAGGTTTTCTAATCCTTGTTTATCTTTCTGTTTTTCTGGCACCCGTGTTATTTGTATGTTGTTTCATTTCATGTTGTCCCAAAGCTCCCATTAGGCTCTCTTCCTGTCTTTTAATTTTTTTCTCCAATTGCAGTACATTTTGGGTGTGTTTTCCTTCCTTGTCTTCTAATTCACTGATTCGGTCCTCCGCTTCTTGTAGTCTACTGTTGATACTTTCAATGGTGTTTTTTATTGCAGCTATATCACTCTTCATTTCTTCTTGGGTCTTACTTAAGTTGTTGATTTTTTCATCTGTTTCTTCTAGCTTCTTCCATATGTTATTGATTTTTTCATTTGTTTCTTCTTGCTTCTTCCATAGGTAGTTGACTTTTTCATCTGTTTCTTCTTGCTTCCTCCAGAAGTTGTTGATTTTTCCCTCCATGTGGTTTATGCACTCTGGGACCCTTATTCTGAATTCTTTTTCTGTCATGTTGCATGCCTCTGTATTACTTAGCTGCTTTTCTGGAAAGGCCTCCTTCTCTTTCCTTTGGAGGTTTCTTTGTCTACCCATGTTTGATCTCACTGTCTTATAGACGTTGAGTCATTCAGTGGCTGCTCCCTGGGTGGCAGTGGCTCCTTGGGCTGTGGTTGCTCTTCGGGCAGTTGCGGTAACAGTTGCTCCTCAGTTGGCAGCAGCTCCTCTGGTGGGTGCTGTTCACAGCTGTGGTGGCTCTTCTGGCTGGTGGGGGGAGGCTTCACATACAGCTGCTGTTCCTCAAACAGAGGTTGTGGTGCTCAGGAGGCTGCTGTTGCTTGGATCTGCTGCGTTGATTTAAAGGCACAAAATACAACACAACAAGGCACCACGTACTAGGCACTAAACACAAATATATTCACGATATTAATAACTCCAAATAAAGGTGACCACCCGAATTAAGAGAATTAAGGGATAAGGAAGAAAGAAGATAAAAAGATAAAAGTGAAAAAAGAAAAGAAAAGAAAAGTAGGGAAAAAAAAGGCGTGCAAAAATGAAATTGGGAAAGAGGAGGGGGAAAGAAAAGAGAGAAAAAAAAGAGTGAAAAGAGAGAATGAAGTAGAAGAGGGGAAGCGACTATGTATATGAGGAGAAAACTCCTATAGAGCCGCCACTAATCCCAACAAATTCCAGCAACAGCTTCCTGGAGATGAATGCGAACTAGAAATAACTAATAATATCAAGATAGGCAAGGGAAAACAAAATCACAAAAATAACCCGGGGGAGGTGGGGAGGAGGGGAGAAACCAGCAGAAAAAAAGAAAAAGAAAAAGAAAAACAGCCTCACAACCAGTCCTAAAACACACACACACACACACACACACACACAAAAAAAAAAAAAAAAAAAACAAAAAAAAACAAACAACAACAACAACAAAAACAATATAATCAACAATCAAGCAAACAACAACAAAACAATAGAAAGATAAAAGAAGAAGAAAAAATTTTGGATAGTGAAGAAAGATAAGGGATATGTGTATAAGGATTTAGAGCAGTGGATTGGAAATAAGATATATAAGTAGGGTGAAATTTTGACAGGAGGTAAACAGAAGGAATAGGGAAAATCTAAAGCAGGACCAGGGTAAGTGAAACAGGACAACAAAAGGGGAAAAGTGCAGGAGAGGATTTTAGCATAGAGGTAAAATTGAGGTAGGGAAAATTGATGCTAAAGGAACGATGAAAATAGAATGGAGAACACTAATCCCAAGATAAAATACAGAGAAAATAAAATGGTACTTTAAAAAATGGTAAAATGGTAGCAATAATAATACTGGTTAAAAATAAAAATGTAGTAATTAAAAGGGTAAAATCAGGTGATGGAAAAAGAAGAAAAAAAATTGGTTTCTTAGTTAAAAGGTGAAAAAAGAAAAAAGAAGAAAAAAAATTGCAGTAGTGAAGGTCCTTTGGTTCGTCTACTCGTCAGTCTGGCTCGCCTTAGTCCTGCCAGGTATTCAGGAGTGTGTTTAATTTCCCTGCGATACACTGTTCCTCCGTGTTGTAAACCACAGTCCTGATTTTAAAGCAGACCGTATTTGTGTCCCAGACTGCCTTAATTTGTATTTAGCTAAGAGTCAGTTTGTAGCTCCTCCTCTGGGTGGCAGTGTTTTGGGTTGGCCTCTGAGGCTATAGGGCCTCTCTGTCCCAGTAGCTTGGGTTTATCGTCTCTATTGCACTTAAAACTGGTTTGGGGAAAAGGTTTACACAATTTCTATTGATCTATCTTCAGATTTAATTATTCTTTCTTCTGCCAGTTAAAATTGATTGGAGAGAGATAAAGAGGTTTTTTTAAAAAAAAAATAATTTCACTTCTTTTCATTTGTAATCCACAATGAATTTTTTCAATATTCTTATTTCCATTTTGATATCCTTTATTTGATGCAACATTGCCAAAAAGCCTTTCTTAAATTCTTTAATCATGCATCCCATTAATTCTGTGAACATATCCTAGATAATAAAAGACTAATATGCAAATTGACCAAACAGCAGCACGA
Organism: Myotis pilosus; assembly: GCA_036010255.1. Lineage (NCBI taxonomy): Eukaryota > Metazoa > Chordata > Mammalia > Chiroptera > Vespertilionidae > Myotis > Myotis pilosus. The sequence goes on from JASKON010000009.1 coordinate 16,045,223, forward strand.
CCAGTCGCTATGATGCACACTGACCACCAGGGGACAGACGCTTAATGCAGGACCTGCCCTCTGGTGGTCAGTGCACTCCCACCGGGGAAGCGCCTCTCAGCCAGAAGCCGGGCTCATGGCTGGTGAGCGCAACACCGGTGGCAGGAGCCTCTCCCACCTCCACGGTAGCTCTAAGGATGTCCAACTGATGTCTTAGTCCCCAAGGGCTCCCAGACTGTGAGAGGGTGCAGACTGGACTGACTGACCCCCTTAGTGCACTAATTTCGTGTATCAGTCCTCTTCTATTTAATGACTACTTTAAAATATTTTCCTCTTAAATCCAACATTGTGTTATGCTTCCAGGCAGTTTTTGTTACCTGCATTTTTAAATGTGTGTAGTTTATACTTTCCTGTTTGTCTTCATATCTCATAATGTTTTGTTGGGAACTGGAAATTTTAGATAATATATTGGTCAACTCTGGACACAGCTTCTCTTTATGGGATTTGTTGTTATTTGTTTATTAGTTCAGTAAGTAGCTGGATTATTTTAGTGAAGTTTATTCCTCTCCACGGTGTTAAGTTCCTAATGCTGCTCCTCATTGGCACAGCTCTGGCTATACCAACTGTCATCCTAGGATGACAATGTTAACGGTAGTGATATCTTCTACTATTACTCTGATCACACCCAGCTGTTATGCTCCAGTAGTTATTTGATAACTAAATGCTGTATTTTTTTTTCAAACAAATTGTTGGCATACATTATTATACAAACTTATTTAATAAAATTGTAGCTCCTTTGAGAGAACAGTTTTTGAGATCGGTGTTGGATATGTTTTCTGACCCCAGGAGGATTTCTCCCACTTGTCTTATTCCTAGTTTCTCTACTGTAAGCTAGGTGGTCTTTATTTTCATTAGGTTCATGAATCCTCCTAAATGCTTTACATTACAACCTCCACTGTTCTTGAGAGTGCCCTCAGGTTTAAAGTTATCCATGCTCTGTTGCAAATGAAGTCAGTTTCTTCATGGAAAATACTTGAAGTTATGTGTTTTATGGCCTGTTAATGCCCTACCCCCAGCAAAATATCCAAGCCAAGACTTTGGAGCTGAGGGTGGAGGCAATGACATGCTTCTCTTTAAGTGGTGAACCCCTGCTCTTGGAGCTTAAAATTTAGTGGAGGCTAAGGAGTAGGGTGGTTAGCAGCCTAGAATGACCAGGGCTTGTCAGTCTTTGGGTGGAACCACTACCTCATGAGCTGGAAGAATGGCTGTCAGGGCCCTAATGTTATCACTGTGCTACACCCAATAGAGAGTCAACCTCACAAAAGTAGGGATCAAGTGTCAGATGGAGGCCCCCATCTCTCAAACACATTCACCTGGGACTTAGTCTTACCAACAGGAAGCTGGAGACAGGGTGAAAAAATACTGAAGTACTGCTCTTCCCAGGGGAGAAAAGCCCTTTGATTCAGAGCTAGAGAGAGAGGAAGCCCTGTGTTTTTGGCTGCAGCAGTCTGGGAGAAATTATTGAGGGAGCAGTCTTGGTTCAAAAAAGCAAAGATTCACTTTTCTTCATAGAGTTTCTTGAATAGATGTTTCCTTATTTGATGTTTCACCTTAGGACTATCCCCAGAGGTTTGACTTATTTTTGTTACTGTTTTTGCAAATTTCACTAGAGAGCAATTCAACAGAGCTCCTCATGTTCTCATGCCAGAAATAAATTCACATTTATTTATTCTTGAAAAATATAATTATTGAGGGCTAATGTGTGTCAAACCCTGTGATGACTGATGGTTAGATGTACCCATAAGTGGACTGAATGTTTATGTCCACCACCATCCAAATTCATATGTTAAATCCCTACCCCCCAATGTGATCATATTTAAACATGGGGACTTTAAGAGATAATTAAAGTTATCTGAGTTCATGAAGAAGCCCTCACGATTGGGAGAGATGCTAGAGAGATTTTTCTCTCTTTCCCTTCCCACACATGCACAAATAAGAGGGCAGATGAATATACAGTGAGATAGCAGCTACCTTTAAGCCAAGAGAAGAGGCCTATTAATGAAATCTACTTTGCTGGCACCTTGATCTTGGACTTTCCAGCCTCCAAAACTGTGAAAAATAAATTTTGTTGCTTAAACCACCCAGTTTATTCTATTTTGTTATGGCAGCCTATAATACTAAGAAAAGAATACACCAAGGAGTGGAAATATTATATATATATATATATATATATATATATGTGTGTGTGTGTGTGTGTGTGTGTGTGTGTGTGTGTGTGTATACTAGAAGTTATGTGTTTTATGTGTGTTATATATATGTATTAGTGACCCATAGTGAAAAATCATGTGAGACTCTGGACTCCTCTCCTCCCCTCCCCCCCGTGCCATGGGACCACCCCGAGTCCCAGAGTCCTGCCCCTTGTGACCAGCATGCCCTGGGACAGCCTTGAGTCCCGCTTTTGGGCCATGTGCAGCAGCTGCTAGTCCCTGCCCCCACAACGCACACGTGGGGCAGCAGAAACCCTGGAAAAAGTCATGTAAAGTGGCCGCCAGGACCCCCATGCCTCTGTGGGGCTGCAGGAACCTCAGTGGAAGCCACGCAGAGCAGCCACCGGCCCTGCCCCCACTGTCCCTCCCCCACTATGTGCACCACCATTTTGTGACAGTGTGAAGGCATGAGGATTAATTTGCATATTACCTCTTTATTATATAGGATATATATTAAACTTAAGAGGATGACTTCATGGATTGAAAGAGTGCCAAGGAATGAAGGAGATAATGATGATGAGTTCCAGGTTTCAGAGAGATGGTGAGCACTGGAAAAAGATGAAGTTTGAAAGAATATGCCATAAGTTTAATTTTATATTTTCTGTTGCAACAAGAGTATAAGAAAAAAAAATTAAATGACTTGAGTTAATACTAATTCATTTATTTCTGTTCATTAAGAGCTTATTCATATAATCCATATTTGGTATAGCTTTACTCACTGAAGGTTTCTATATGTACCAAAAGAGGTCATATTATAGCAAAGAATATCATTATTGTCAAAATCAACTAGAGAATTCAGGATATTTGGTTCTATAGGTATGGCAAATTTGAGCTTTGGCCCAGGAGTCAGAAGACCTTTATAGTGCCAGCTCAGCCATTAACTGATGTGTAAAACCTTGAGCTACTTTCTTCTTTTTCAAGGCCTGTGTGGCTTCATATTTATAATGGTTCATTGACCACTGATTGATTGCAGTAGGGGTGGGGAATATCTGGCCCATGGGCCATATAAGTCCCACGAAATCATTTGATCTGGCCCTGCCAAGGCATTAGGGGTAAGATAATTAAATGTTTGACCAAATAGAGCAGGCTAATTTTTAACTTGATACTTTTGTATGGCCCACAAATGATGTTATGAATATCTAAGTGGCCCTTGGCAATAAAAAAGTTCCCCAACCATGGCTTACCGAGTTTTACCAAGTAGTCTATGTGCAATATGATTGTTTTAGATGGAAGATCAAAAACATAATTTGTTCATATAACTTTCACAAATTAAACATTTAAATTTAATTGTGATTTTCCCAGAAATCTTATTGTACTTTTAATATAGATCAATTTCATAAAGTTTGAGTTATATCAAATTTTTAATCTCAGGAGCCTCAGAATATGACTTTATTTGGAAGTAGGGTCATTTCAGTTGTAAATAGTTAAAATAAGCTCATACTGGAATAGGGTAGGCCCTATTCTAATATGACTATTGCCTTTGTAAGAAGAGGTGCAGAGACACAAAAACATAGACACACAGAAATGACTCCATGTTATGAAGGAAGAAGAGTTTCAAGTGATGTATCTATGGGCCAAGGAATGCCAAAGATTTCCTGCAGCACCAGAAAGTCATGGAACATGTTCTACCCTAGAACCTTCAGAGAGAGAATGGTCTTGTGAACAGCTTGACTGAGGACTTACAGCTTTCAGAATGTAATGAATGAAACAAACACAATAGAAACAGATTCATAAATACAGAGAACAGACTGACTGCTATCAGTGGGAAGTGAGGGTTGATGGAGTAGGTGAAAAATGTGAAGGGATTAAGAAAAAAGAAACTCATAGACACAGACAGCAGTATGGTGATTATCAGATGGAAAAGGGGGTCGAGGGAGGTAGAAGAGGATATAGGAGAGATAAATGGTGATGGAAGGAAACGACTTTGGGGGATAAATACACAATACAATATGCAGATGATGTATTATAGAATTGTATGCCAGAAACATCTACGCTGTATATTTTTATCAACCAACTAGAGGCCCGGTGCACAAATTCATGCATCAGTGGGTTCCCTTGGCCTGGCCTGTGGCATTGTACTGAATCTGGCTCTCTAACATCCCCTGAGGGGTCCAGGATTGTGAGAAGGCACAGGCCAGGCCGAGGGACCCCACTGGTGCATGATCAGGGATGGGGTGTTATGCCAGAGGTTGGCACACTGAGGAGGGAATGTGGGAGGGCTCCAGGGTATATCTGGTTTGTCTTGCTCAGTCCCAATTGTCTGGACCCCAGCATCAAGCTAACCTGCCAGTCAGAGCATCTGCCCCTGGTGGTCAGTGCACATCATAGCAAGTGGTTGAGCAGCCTTAACATATCATTAGCATATTACACTTTGATTGGTTGAACGGCCGGCTGGTCAACCTGACACTTAGCATATTAGGCTTTTATTATATAGGACAGTGATGGTGAACCTTTTGAGCTCGGCGTGTCAGCATTTTGAAAAACCCTAACTTAACTCTAGTGCCGTGTCACATATAGAAATTTTTTGATATTTGCAACCATAGTAAAACAAAGACATATATTTGATATTTATTTTATATATTTAAATGCCATTTAACAAAGAAAAATCAACCAAAAAAATGAGTTCGTGTGTCACCTCTGACACGCGTGTCACAGGTTCACCATCACATATAGGATGCCACCCCAATAAAGCCAATAAAATTAAAAGAACCGTGAGAAAATAAATATATCTTTCTTTAAAGTCACCCAGTTTTTGATACTTTGTTATAGCAAAGCTAGGAAACTAATACACAGGGCAGGTCAAATTTCCAAGGCCATAACATCCAAGAGACAGTAATGGAATCTGGCAGTAGCTTAAATACTGAGATGGGATACTTATACAGTATCACTTCCAGCATATTCCATTGAACACAGTAGTTACAGAGCTCTCTCTCAGAATCAAAGACATGGGACAGAATCTACCTATGAAAAGAGTATTAAAAATTGTCAATATCTGTAAACAACCATATTACTTACCTTTGTTAAATTTACCTATTTGCTATTGTCTTTATATTTTATGATATCTACAATTTACAAAAACTTTTACTACATTGGACATGTAAGGTTATCATATTGCAAACTAAAAATAACCTAATTATTTTCCCCAATCCTCATTTGAACCTATTTTATCAGCATAGGTCCTTCCTTGTTAATAGAAGAAATCTTTGGCAGACTCCATGCCTTTATCTGCTTATTCTTAGGTAATAAAAAAGCCTTGTTCACTTTCAGCCACAAGAATAATCTCATTTAATAATTAATATGGTTTTCCAGAATAATAATTAAAAAGAACTCTGACTTCATTCAAAATTAAAGTTCTTTATCCCAGCTCTTGTTTGCTTTAGGCTGACTGCCTATGGTGGGGAAAGGGAGGCATGGTTATAATCTCAAGGTCCTCAACATGCACTTGTAATCTATATCTCCCCTTACAAGATTATTGCAGTTTCTCCAAGGTAGAGGTAGGATACAAAATCCCAACTTGACTTGTACAGACGTTATCTAAAATTTCTTTTCTTTTCTCAGGGTAAATGTTCAAAACTGATTCTTATAGTCACCAAACTGCACATTATATCCTCAGAACTTATTAATCTTGTACCTGGAAGCTGAAGCCCTTTGACCATCATCTTTTGTTGCCCCACTCCACCCCCTTTCTTTATTCATTCATCCATTACGACACTTAGTCTTCGTATCTTGACTATTGTAAACAATGCTGCAACAAACATGGAATGCAGATAAATATTCAAGTTAGTGATTTTATTTTCTTTAGGTATATAACCAGAATAAGAACTGCTGGATCATATGATTGCTATATTTTTAAAATTTTTGATTAGCATTCATACTATTTTCCATAATGTCTGTATCAATTTATAGTGTCACCAAGAGTGCACAAGCATTCCTTTTTCTCCACATTTTTGCCAACACTTATCTATTGTTTTTTTTTTTTAATAATAGCCAGTCTAACAAATGTAATGTGACATATCATTATGGTTTTGATTTGCATTTCCTTAATAATTAGTAATGTTGAGTAACATTTCATGTACTGTTGATCACTTTTATATTTTCTTTTCAGGTCCTTTGCCAATATTAAATCATATATATATTTTTGCAATTGACTTGTATGAGTTCCTTACATATTTTGGATATTAACCCCATATCAGATAGATGCATTTCAAATATTTTCTATTGTTGATAATTTATATTTCTGTGTAGAAGCTTCTTAGTTTGATGTAGTCCCACTTCTCTTTCTTTCTTTCTTTCTTTCTTTCTTCTTTCTTTCCTTCCTTCCTTCCTTCTTTCCTTCCTTCCTTCCTTCCTTCCTTCCTTCCTCCCTCCCTCCCTCCCTCCCTCCTTCCCTCCCTCCTTCCCTCCCTTTCTTTCTTTCTTTCTTTCTTTCTTTCTTTCTTTCTTTCTTTCTTTCTTTCTTTCTTTCTTTCTTTCTTTCTTTCTTTCTTTCTTTCTTTCTTTCTTTCTTTCTTTCTTTCTTTCTTTCTTCTCTTTCTTTCTTTCTTTCTTTCTTTCTCTCTCTCTTTCTTTCTTCTCTTTCTTTCTTTCTTTCTTTCTTTCTTTCTTTCTTTCTTTCTTTCTTTCTTTCTCTTTCATTTTTTATTAAAAATTTAATATTGAGCCCTAACTGGTTTGGCTCAGTGGATAGAGCATCAGTCTGTGGACTGAAGGGTCCCATGTTCAATTCCAGTCAAGGGCATGTACCTTGGTTGTGGACACATCCCCAGTAGGGGGTGTGCAGGAGGCAGCTGATCGATGTTTCTCTCTCCCATCGATGTTTCTAACTCTCTATCCCTCTCCCTTCCTATCTGTAAAAAAAAAATTAATATTGACACTCTTATAGATTCTCCTCATTTTTTTAATTTTTTCCAACCTCCACCCACCTTACCATCACCCTCCTTTGGCCTTCACTACACCATAGCCCATGTTCATGGGGAATGCATATATGTTCATTAGCTAATCCATTCACCTTGTTTATCCAGTCACTCCTCTAACCCTCTCCAAGAGAAAGGAAGACTCCCAAGCTCTTTTTACCAGGACAACATTATCCTAACATTAAAACCAGATAGAGACAACAAAGAAAGAAAATTATAGGCCAATATCCCTGATGAACTTAGATGCTAAAGTCCTCAACAAAATATAAGGAGATCGGATCCAGCTACACATTTAAAAATCATGCACCATAATTTTCTGCAACACCAGAAAGTCATGGAACATGACTTAGGAATTTATTACAGGGATACAAGGTTGATACAATATTCACAGGTCAATAAATGTGATACATCGCATACATACAATGAAAGAAAAATCATATGATCATATCAATAGATGCAGAGAAAGCATTTGATAATATCCAGCACCCCAAATTTATGATAAAAACTCTCAGTGATGTGGGAATAGAGGGATCATACCTCAACATAATAAAGGCCATATATGAAAAACCTATAGCAAATATCATACTCAGTGGGAAAAACAAACAAACAACAACAACAAAAAAGAAACATTTCCCCTAAGAACAGGAGTAAGACAGGGATGTCCGCTTTCACCAGTCTTCTCAACATGGTACTGGAAGTTCTAGCCATAGCAATCAGAAAAGAAGAAGAAATAAAAGGCATACAAATTGGAAAGAAGGATATAAAACTGTCATTATTTACAGATGACATTGATATTGCATATAAAAAAAACTCTAAAGACTCCAACAAAAAATTTCTAAATATAATAATTGAGTTTGGAAAATTGTAAAATACAATATCAATATCCAGAAATTGATGGCATTTTTATACTCCAAGAATGAATTATCAGAAAGGGAAACTAAGAAAACAACCCCATTTATTATTGTAACAACAACAAACAAGCAAACAAAAACACAAGTAACCTAGAATTACATTTAACTAAGGAGGTAAAACACTTGTACTTGGGAAACAGTAGGATATTGAAGAAAGAAATTAAGGAAGATACAGATAAGTGGAAGCGTATACCATGTTCATGGTTTGGAAGAATTAACATTATTAAAATGTCCTTACTACCCAAAGCAATCTGAAGATTCAATGAAATTCCTCTTAAAATACCAATGACATATTTCAGAAATCTAGAAAAAAATATTCCAGTGAACATAGGAGTGGATATATTCTTTTGAATTAGTTTTTGTTTTGTTTTTTTCCTTTTTTCCAGGTATATTTCTGGAAGTGGACTTGTTAGGTTATAAGGCAATTTCATTTTAAAATATTGAATCTCCAGACTGTTTTCCACATTTTCTGCATTAGTCAGCATTCCACAAATAGTGCATGAGGGGTTCCTTTTCTTCTCATCCTTGCATACACTTGTTTGTTGATTTATTTATGATAGCCACTGTGATAGGTGTAATTTAATAATTTACAGTGGTTTTCATTAACATTTCTCAGATGATTTGTGATGTTAAACATATTTTCATGTGTCTATTGGCTACCATGTGCCTACGTATAAATTAACTTTAGAGAAATGTCTATTCAGGTGCTCTGCTCATTATTTAATTAGATTTTTGTGTGTGATTTTGTTTTGAGTTGTATGTGTTCTTTATACATTATTGATATTAATCCCTTATCTGATATATCATTGGTGATTATCATCTCCAATTCAGTGTATTGTCTTTTCTTCTTGTTGATTGCTTTTCTGCTGTGCAAAAATTTATTAGCTCGATGTAGTCTCATTTGTATTTTTTTTAAATTTTGTTTCCCTTGTCAGTGGAGATTTGTTAGAAAAAAAAATATTGCTAAGATAAATGTCTGAGATTTTAATGTCTATGTTTTTTGCTAGGAGAGGTATGATTTCGAGTTCAACATTTATGTTTTTAATCTATTTTTATTCTTATATGTAGTTAAGAATGTGGTATAATTTCATTTTTTGTATGTATTGTCTAATTTCCCCAACACCATTTATTGAATAGGCTGTCTTTACCCCATTATATGTTCTTGTCTCCTTAGTAATATATTAATTGATCATATAGGCAGGGGTTTATTTCTGGTCTTTCTATGTTTTTCCATTTATTTATGTGTCTTTTTATGCCAGTACCATAATTTAATATCAGATAGCATTGTATTTCTGACATTTTTTTCTCTTAAGATTGCTGTGGCTATTCAAGGTCTCTTGTGTTTCCATATATCATTGTGGATTACTTGTGTTAGTTCTGTGAAAAATGCCATTTGTGTTATGATAAAAATTGTATTCAATCTATAGATTGCTTTGATAGTATGGGCAAGTAAACAATGTTATTTTTTTCTATCCTTGAACATGGTATATGCTTCCATTCATTTGTATCTTCTTAATGTCTTTTAATTTTTTAGTATAGGTTTTTTACTTGTTTGATTAAATTTATTCCTGAGTATTTCAGGCTTTATGATGAAATTGTAAATGGGGTTGTTTTGTTAGTTTCTCTTTTTTATAATCTACTAGAGGCATGATGCACAAAATTCATGCAAGAGTAGGCCTTCCCTCCCCCTGCTGCTGGCACCAGCTTCCTTCTGGCACCCGAGACCCTGTCTTCCCTTCCAGCCCCAACTTTGTCTGGAAGGTTGTCTGGTTTAATTAGCATTTTTTTGCTTTTATTATTATAGATTATTGGTGTATAAAATGTAACAATTTTTGAATCTATTCTATTCTGGTACTTATACTGAATTCATTTATCAATTTTAATAGTTATTTGGTGGAATAAAATCATGTTATTTGCATATAATAACAGACACTTTCCCATTTGGATGCCTTTTATTACTTCTTTTGTGATTGTGGCTGAGACTTCCATTACTATGTTAAATAGGAGTAGTGAAAGAGGACATCCCTGTCTAGTTCCTGATGTAAGGGGAAAACTTAATATTTCACCATTGGGTATAATGTTGGCTGTAGGTTTGTCATATATGGCCTTTATTATGTTCCCTATATTTCTTCTTTCCTGAGTTTTATGTTTTTTTAAACCATAAACCAGTGCTGAATTTTGTTATATATATATTTTCTGCATTATTGCTACGATCATATCAATTTTATCCTTCATTTTGTTCATGTGATATGTTTCATTAATTGATTTGTGGAAATTAAACCACACTTGCATCTCCAAAATAAATCCCACTTGATCATGGTGTATGATCTTTTTAAGATATTGCTGGATCCAGTGTGCTAATATTTTATTGGTGATTTTAGCATATATGTTCATTAGGGATATTGGCCTATAACTTTTTTTTGTTTTTAGTGTCTTTATCTGGTTTTCAAATGAGTGTAATGCTGGCTTTGTAAAATTAGCTTCACAGTCTTCCTTCCTATTATTATTTTTTGAAAGCTTTGAGGAAAATAGATATAATTTCTTCTTTGAATGTTTGGAAAAATTTATCAGTGAAGTTGTTTGGTGCAAAACATTTGTTTGCTAGGAATTTTGTAATTACTGAATTGATTTTGTTAGTTGTAATCAGTCTGTTCAGATTTTCTGCTTTTTACTGATTCAGTCATGGAAGATTGTATATTTTTAGGAATTTATTTTTTCCAAATTGTCCAACTTGTTGGCATATAATTGCTCATAGTATCCTATATAATAAAAGGCCAATATGCAAATTGACCGAATGGTGGAATGACCGGTTGCTATGATGCACACTGACCACCAGGGAACAGACACTCAACACAGGAGCTGCCCCCTGGTAGTCAGTACACTCCTACGGGGGAGCACTGCTCAGCCTGAAGCCCTGAGCCAGATTCATGGCTGGTGAGCACAGTGGCAGTGTCAGGAGCCTCTCCTGTCTCCGCGGCAGCACTAAGGATGTCTGACTGATGGGGAGTGGGCCTAAACTGTCAGTTGGACATCCCCCAAGGGCTCTGGAACTGCAAGAGGGCTGAAGGACCCTCTCTCCCCCTAAGTGCATGAATTTTCTTATAATTATTTTTATTTCTGTGATATCACTTCTTTTCTGCATTTCTGGTTTTATTTATTTGGGTTTTATTTTTCTTCTGGATGAAGGTCATTAAAAGTTTATTTATTTTGTTTATATATTTTTTAAAAAAATACAACAGTTTATTTCATTTATCTTTTGTGTTGTTTTTTCCAGACTCTATTTTGTCAATTTCCATTCTGATCAGTTTTTTTTTTTTCTTTTACACACTTTGGGCTTTGTTTTGTTATTTTTCTAGTTCCTTTATATGTAAGGTTAGATTGTTTAGTTTTTTCTTATTTTCTGAGGTAGGTCTGTGTTACTATGAATTTTCCCCTTAGGACTGTTTTGCTTTGTTTCCTTGACTTAGAGTTGATATGATTTTATTTTACTCATAGCTAATCCATTCATTGTTTAGTATCATGTTATTTAGATTTTGTTTGTGTGCTTTTCATTTGTTTCTTGTAATTTATGTTTTTGTGTCATATAACTGTAGTCAGAGAAGATTCTTGATAAGATTTCATTTTTTTTAATTAATTGAAACTTTTTTTGCCTATCATGTGGTCTATTTTAAAAAAAAATGTTCCACCTGAACTTAAAAGAAAGAATATTCTGCTGCTTTTGCGGTGAAAGGTTCTGAAAATATCATTAAATTCATGTGGTCTAGTGCATCATTTAAGGCTGTTCTTTCATTGCTAATTTTCTATTTAGAAGATATATCCATTTACTTCAATAGGGTGTTAAAGTCCCCTAAAATGACTGCATTACTGTCAATCTCTCCCTTTCCTTTACAAGTTTAGGTGCTCTTATGTTGGATGCATAAATATTTACAAAGGTTATATCTTCTTGTTTGATAGATCCCCTCATAATTATGCACTGCCTTTCCTTACCTCTTATAAAAATGTTTTTTTTTAAATGTTCTTAAAAATTATTAAATTTCTCAGATGATTAGTGACTTTGAGCATGTTTTAATATGTCTCTTGGCTTTCTGAATGTCCTCTTTTGAAAAGTGTCTATTTAGGTCCTTTGCCCATTTTTTGATTGGATTGTTTAATCCTCATTTTGTGAAGTTGTAAGAGTTCCCTATAAATGATGGAGATTAGACCCTTATCGGTGATAACACTGGCAAATATGTTCTCCCATGAAGTGGGCTTTCTTGTTCTTTTGTTGATGGTTTCTTTTGCTGTTCAGAAGCTTTTTATTTTGATGTAGTCCCATTTGTTTATTTTCTCTTTAGTTTCCAATGCCCTAGGAGCTGTATCGGTGAAGAAATTGCTTCAGCATATGTCTGAGATTTTGTTGCCTTTGGATTCCTCTAGTATTTTTATGGTTTCCCATCTTACATTTAAATCCTTTATTCATTTTGAGTTTATTTTTGTGTATGGTGTAAGTTGGTGATCTAGTTTCATTTTTCTGCATGTATATGTCCAATTTCCCCAACACCATTTATTGAAGAGACTGTCTTGACTCCATTGTATGCTCTTGCCTCCTTTGTCAAATATTTTTTTTCCAAAGCTCATATTCTTTTTTATTTTTTTATTTTTTTTTATTATGTATTTATTTTTTTTCATTTTATTTTTTTTTATTTTTTATTTTTTAATTTTATTTTTTATTACAAAGGGTATTACATATGTGTCCATTTTCCCCCCCGCCCAAGACAGTCCCCTAGCCTCCCCTATCCCCCAGTGTCTTATGTCCATTGGTTATGCTTATATGCATGCATACAAGTCCTTTGGTTGAGCTGCCTCAAACAGAGTGTCAAACTGCAACGGGAAGGCCGGGGAGGGTTCGGGGGCGGGAGGTAGGGGGGTAAGAGATCATCCTTTGTCAAATATTAATTGAGCATATTGGTTCAGGTTGATTTCTAGGCTCTCTATTCTATTCCATTGATCTAAATGTCTGTTCTTGTGCTAGGCAGTTTTAAGAACAGTGGCTTGGTAATACAGCTTGATATCTGGTATTGAGATCCCACCTACTTTGTTCTTCTTTCTCAGGATCGCTGCAGGTATTTGGGGCCTTTTTTTATTCCAGATGAATTTTTGGAGAGTTCCTTCTAGGTCTGTGAAATATGCTGTTGGTATTTTAGTGGGAAGTGCATTGAATTTATAGATTGCTTTGGGTAGTATGGACATGTTAATGATGTTGATTCTGCCAATCCATGAACATGGTATGTTCTTCCATCTGTTTGTGTCTTCCTCTATCTCATCTGTGAGATGCAAATCAAAACAACAATGAGGTATAATCTCACACCTGTTAGAATGGCTATCATCAACAAATCAACAAACGACAAGTGCTGGAGAGGATGCAGAGAAAAGGGAACACTTGTGCACTGCTGGTGGGAATGCAGACTGGTGAAGACACTATGGAAGACAGTATGGAGTTTCCTCAAAAAGTTAAAAATGGAACTCCTATTTGACCCAGTGTTCCCACTTCTAGGAATATATCCCAAGAAACCAGAAACACCAATCAGAAAGGATATATGCATCCCTATGTTCATAGAAGCACAATTTACCATAGCTAAGATTTAGAAACAGCCCAAGTGCCCATCAGCAGATGAATGGATTAGAAAACTGTGGTACATCTGAGCAATGGAATACTATGCTGCTGTAAAAAAGACGGAATTCTTACCATTTGCAACAACATGGATGGAACTGGAGAGCATTATGCTACGTGAAATAAGCCAGTCAATGAAAGAAAAATACCACATGATCTCACTCATTTATGGAAAATAAAGACCATTATAAACTGATGAACAAAAATAGATACAGAGGCAGAGCAGCATTGAACAGAACTATAGTGGGAAGCCCGCGGATGGTTGGGAGTGGTAAGAGATCAACCGAAGGACTTGTATGCATGCATATAAGCATAACCAATGGACACATGACACTGGGGGGTGGGTAAGGGAGGACAGGGGAATGTCAAGGGGGAAAAAAAGGAGACATATGTAATACTGTTTGTAATACTTTAAGCAATAAAACAAAATTTCAAAAGAAAGAAATACACTGATATTTTAGAAATACCAATAAACTTTAGTTCCTATTTACTATTCAAAAATTATTGAATTTATTATGGTGACACTGGTTAATAAAATTATATAGGTTTCAAGTGTACAATTCTATAAAACATCTATATATTGTACTGTTTGTTCAACACCCAAAGCCAAGACACAAAACCATTCATTCTCCCTTTATTCTCTTCTACCTCCCCCCCTCCCAAGCTCCCTTTCCTTCTGGTGATCACCACAATGTCTGTATGTATAAGATTTTTTTTTTTGCTTAATCCCATCACCTTATTTATCTAGACCCCAAACCCCTCCCTTTCTGACAGCTGTCAGTCAGTTCTCTGTATATATGAGTATATTTTTATTTCTTTTGTTCATTAGATTGACATATAAGTGAAATCATATCATATTTTCCATTTACTGACTGGCTCACTTCATTTAGAATAATGCTTTTCAGGTGTATCCATACCCTCACAACAAGATTTTTTTCTCTTTTATGTCCTAGTAATATTTCATTGTATAAATGTACCACACTTTTTTATCCATTCATATACTAATGGGCCTTTAGGCAATTTCCAAATATTGGCTATTATAAACAATGCTGCAATGAACATAGGGGTATATATATTCTTGGAATTAGTGTTTCAAGATTCTTCATATATATTACTAAAAGTAGAATCACTGGGTCATAGGCAATTTCATTTAAAATTGTCTAAAGTTTTTTTGGTTTTTTTTTGGAGGAAAACCAAGATAACAGCATAGGTATTTGCCAGTACTCACCACCTCCCACAACAACATCAAAATTACAACTAAAACATAGAACAACCATCATTCAAAACCACCTGAAAACTGGTTAATAGAAGTCCTACCACTAGGCAAGTAAAGAATAAAGCACACTGAGAATGGTAGGAGAGGAGGCAGCATGGAACAGGCTGGTCCAACACCCACATGTGGTGTTCTTTTAACCGAGAGGGATATCTTGGCTGTGGAGGACTCCCATGAGGAGCAAGGGGTCCCAGCTCAAAACCCAACTCACAGCCCAAGGTACCAGAGCTGGGAGGAGAAGTCCCTGTAACTTTGGGCGGTGAAAACCAGCGGTGATTGTGGCTGAGTGACAAGGAGGCTGCTGAAGAACCATGCAGTTCCTCTTAAAGGTCCAGTGCACAGACTTACTCATACTCCCTGTGAGCTGTAGGACTGAGAAATGGTTTGGGGGGGGATTGAGGGACATACAGGGAGGAACTGGATTATTTAGCATCAGAGCAAGAACACAGGGACAGCTTTCTCCCAAACAAGGATTCTTGCAGGGGTCATTTTTCCAACTCTGAGATTTCCCCCATAGCAGAGTTGACTGGCTGCAATATCTGAGTTTCCATCAGCCTGGCTCACACTGATTTCTCTGCCCTTGTGACTCACGGAGACCCTGCCCCATCCAATCTGAAGCCCCACAGAAGCTGTTTGCAGTGGCTTTTTCATATGTAATGCCTATCCAGGCTCAGGCTTTAGACCTTAAAATCTCTCAAACAAGCGTCAGTTGGCATCAACAAGACCAGGCACTAGCAGCAGCCTGCCTTGCTTCACAGTTTGGAATCACCTGGGCACCTCTAAGCCCAACACAAGTAGGAGCCATCTGAAGATCACTATGTAGCTCCTGATGGGTGACCCCAGGCAGTGACTGATTCTGCACCCCCTGGGAGGTCTCAGAGTCAGTACACCTAGTGAACAGCTTCAGACCATGCCAGATTACAACTCTACATATCAACAAGTCACACACTCAAGCAGCAGACTCAGTAAGCACCAAAGCTCCACAAAAGCAAGTCCAGCTCCATAGGGGTGTCTACTGCATAGCATTTCTTCCACTGTAGTCGTAGCTGGTCCTCACAACCAATTGGCCTGGAAGTCAACTCCTTACAGTGATGGCAACAGCAATCAAGGCTCAACTACAAAATGACTGTGCACACAATCCACACAGGGGCACACCTAGAGTTCCCAGCTCAGGTAACTGGGGAGGCTGAGCCATAGAGCCCTATTGTACACCTACTAATCCCAGGAGACATGGAAGCTCTCCCTAATACATAGAAACAAATACATGGAAGCAGCTAAAATGCAGAGGCGAAGAAACATGTCACAAACGACAGAACAGATTAAATCTTGAGGGAAAGCATCTAAGTAAAATGGAAGCAAGCAAACTACTAGATACAGACTTCAAAACAATGGTTATAAGAATACTCAAAAATCTTTTTTAAATTTTATTGGGGTGACAATGGTCAATATGTACATATAGGTTTCATGTGTGGATTACTAATTTACAAAATCTGTATATAGGACCATGTGCCTACCACCCAAAGTAAATCTCCTGTCACCTCATATTAGGACCCTTTTCTTCCCTCACCCTCTTCCTCTGGCAACCACCACACTGCTGTTTGTCTTCATAAGTTTCAGTTTTATATTCCACATGTGAGTGAAATCATATAGTTCTTAGCTTTTACTGTTTGACTTATTTCAGTGTGCATAATGTTCTTAAGGTCCATCCATGTTGTTGTAAATGATGCTATTTAATCCTTTCTTATGGCCATGTAGTACTCCATTGTGTATATATACCATATCTTCTTTATCCAGTCCTCTATAGTAGGGCACTTTGGCTGTTTCCAACTCTTGGCCACCATGAATAATGGTGCAGTGATCATAGGGAAAGATATATGCACCACTATGTTCAAGAATCTTAATGAGAGCTTCAAGGAAGGGACTTTATAAGACTCTCAAACATCTCAGTGAGAATTTCAAAGATATGAAAAAGGACTAGTCAGAAATTAAGCATATACTAACTGAAATAAAGAATAATCTACAGGGATTCGACAGTAGAGTAGAGGATTCTGAGAATGAAATCAATGATTTGGAATATGAGGAAGCAAAAAAGACTCAATCAGAAGAGCAAAAAGAATTAAAATAAATGAAGATAGTATAAGGAGCCCCTGGGACAACTTCAAGTGTACCAACATTTGCATCATGGGGGTTCCAGAAAAATTAGAGAAAGAACAAGATATTTTAAATCTATTTGAATAAATAATGACAGAAAACTTCCCCTACCTGGTGAAAGAAATAGACTTACAAGTCCAGGAAATGTAGAGTCCCAAACAAGCCCACATCAAAACACATCATAATTAAAATTCTATAGGTTAAAGACAAAGAGAGAATCTTAAAAGCAGCAAGAGAAAAGTAGTTAGTTACCTACAAGGGAACACCCATACAACTGTCAGCTGATTTCTCAACAGAAACGTTGCAGGCCAGAAGGGAGTGGCAAGAAATATTCAAAGTGATGAATAGCAAGGACCTATAACCAAGATTACTCTACCCAGCAAAACTATCATTTAGAATTTAAGGTCAGATAAATAACTTTACAGACAAGAAAAAGCTAAAGGAGTTCATTAACACCAAACCAGTAATACATGAAATGTTGAAGGGTATTCTTTAAGAAGAAGAAGAAAAAATATGAACAATAATATGGCAATTAATATCTCTCTATCAACAATTGAATCTAAAAATAACGAGGAATCTAATGAACAAAATAAACTGATGACTAGAATAGAACCAGAGACATGGAAACATGGAACAGACAGAAATCTGAGTCCCAGCAACCGCTGCAAACCTCGGAGAGAAAGCTGCACTCGCTCTGACTGAAGCCAGACAGTCCCGCTTCTTCCGTTTGAGTCTGGGTCCCTAAAGACTCGCCCGGATCTGGAGCTCAGAGTCTGCGACTCCCTCCCGATTGAAAACACCAACCACGCCCTCCGCCGCCAGCCAGCTCTGCGCACTCCGCACCTCAGAATTTGACTTCAGCACTGCGCCTCCTCTGAGTGTCCGTATGCGTTACTCTTTCCTCCTAGTTGTAGTACTTCCACTCAGCCAGCGTTCCTGTGGTTCTGGATGATGTCCTTTCCGTCTTTTAGTTTCACTTTTGAAGTGGTTGTTCAAGGCAGCAAACTCCGGCGTTAACCTATGCCGCCATCTTGGTTTTCGGTTTCATTGATCTTGTTTGTTTGTTTTTTTTTTTAAATCTCTATGTCATTTATTTCTACTATGGTCTTTATTTTTATTTTTTCCCTTCTCCTGATTTTGGGCTTTTCTTTGCTGTTGTTGTTCTTTTTCTAGTTCTTTAAAATGTAGGGTTAGATTTGAGATTTGTCTGGTTTCCTGTAGTAGGCCTGGAATGCTATGAACTTCCCTCTCAGGACTGCTTTCTCTGAGTCCCATAGATTTTGGGTTGTTTGTTTATTTTCACTTGATTTCAGGTATTTTTTGGTCTATTTGTTGATCTCATTGTTAACCCACTCATTGTTTAATAACAAACTATTAAGCCTTCATATGTCTAAATGTTTTTGAGTTTTCTTTATTGTAGTTGATGTCTGGTCTGATGCCATTGTGATCTGATAAGATGCTTGATATGATTTCAGTCTTCTTTAATTTGTTAAGACTTATTTTGCGTCCTAACATTTAGTCTATCTTTGAGAATGTTTCATGTATACTTGAGAAGAATGTATATTCTGCTGCTTTGGGATGAGGTTGTCTTGTCTTCCTCCAGAGCTTTCCGAAGAAACACTGTAGGATGAGCCCAGGCAATCCACGATCCACAGTCCCTTCAACAGATTAAAAGCTCTGTATGGAGAGGTGTGGAGAAGCATGGGATTTAGTAGGAATGTCTGTCTGTATGGAAGATTCTCTGAAAGGTCGGAGGCTTCTGAGGGGACCTTGCTGAAGGTGGCAGCCCCTACCTTGACTTTTCCAAATAAGTCCGATCCCCTGGAGTGTTTTGTTAGAATCTCTATGCTTAGTCTTTAAAGACCTGACCTTGTAGAAGCATATACTTTCTCAAGGATACCTACCCTGCTGATTGTATCTAGAGGTTAATGTGAGTTCAAGCTGTTGTTACAATAAAAAGCCAACAAGGCAGGTGAACAGGACTGTTTTTGCTACTGAAGTCAGAGTAATCTGTTCAAAGTTCCCTCAGGGTCTGCTGGTCAGCCCCAGCAGAGAGAAAACCAGGGTCAGGAGTACAGGGCTAGTAGGTCCCCTACCTGGGGATCTTGTAGTCAGGCACTTAATGAGAGGAAAGTCGTCCCTGATTCAAATCCAAACCATTCAGAATGTGCTTTACCATAATCATTAAATATAGTTCCCCCTATGGGATAACTGCAGGTTCAGTTTTCATGCAGCCAACCATCCCCTGCTGCAGGAACACGCTCAGCTGCACCAAAGTCAGGAGGATAGATCAAAAGAGTCTCATGCAAGGGATGATACCAGCCCAGCCTGCAGAACAGGGCTAATCACTCTCTCCCAGCCCCAGACAATAGCTTCCAAGGGTCTCACATTTTGAATATCCATGATCTGAGTTGTTTTCCTTCCCCCCAAGGAACTACACTGAGTGTGGATAGCCAGGACTTAGCAGGGTTGATCCAAACAGTTTCCAGCTGTGGGCAGTGTTTGCAGCCTGGAAGAGGAAGGCGGGCACTTATCCCCTTCCCAGGGTAGTGAGAGTTAAGCTTGCAATAGAGATTGAATTTGCCTCCCCACAATGTAGCCACAAAACCCAGCATTCACCCATCTGGTTCCCAGACAGAAACTTCCCCAGGAGACACAGTCTGAAACTTCCCCAGGAGAGCCCAGTTCTACAGGGCTCTCTGGTCTTTCTGCATTGCTGAACTAATAAGGAAGAGGCTGAAGGTCCCAACTCTGGCACTCTGACCTCTTTGCACAGCTGAACTCAGCATAAAGTGGCCAAAAGTCCCAGCTCTGCACAGATCCCCTGAGACTTTGAGCTCAGCAGGATAAGTGATTCAACAGGTGAGGGGGAAGATCCCTTAAAATCATTCCTGGCTGTAGCCACCAGACCCTTCTACAGGGCCCAAGCACAGCAGAATGGCATCGCCAGCAGTTGGAGACTGGACAGTGAACTCTCCAGGCTGGTTTTAATAATAGGAATATTCTTTCCTCGCACAGTGTGGTCTCAGTCTCCCACACAGACTGATTCCCCCACTGACTTTTACAGTCAGATACTATCCATATTTATTTCTCAGGATTGGGTATCCCTGCATGGGATTGAGATTTCATACTCCTAGTGCTAGGGAATTTTTCTGCCATGATATCCCTTCAGCTTCTTGGCCACCATAGTAACAGAGTGCCAGAGTTCCCCCTTCCCGGAATCCACCCTTCTTACCAGTCTCTATGTGACTTTTGTAATTCTTTGGCTATAACATTTCAGTTCAGCTAGCCTTAAGTCGTTTACCCATCTTGATTTTTCTGTAATGTATCTGTAAATTCAGTTTGGGGCCAGGAGCAGGTGGACGCAGCTTCCACCTACACTGTAGCGATCTTGAAATGCTCTTTAATTTTTTGAGGTCACTCCATACTATTCTCAAATTGGCTGTACCAATCTGTATTCACATTAACAGCTCATGAATTTTCCCTTTTCTCCACATCCTAGTCAACACTTCTTGTTTGTTGGTTTATTGATGATAGCAGTTCTGACAGGTGTGAGATGTTATCTAATTTGTCATTTAAATTACATTTATCTGATGATTAGTGATGTTGATGATTTTTTCATATGTCCATTTGCCATCTATATGACTTCTATTCAGGTCTTCTGTCTAGTTTTTAATTGGATTGTCCGTGTTCAATTGTATGAGTATTTATAAATTTAGGATATTAGCCACTTATTAAATATATCAATTGCAAGTATGTTATCCCCTTCACTGGGGTGTCTTTTCATTTTATTAACAGTTTTCTTGGCTGTGAAAAAAGTTTTCAGTTTTATTTAGTTCCATTAGTTTATAAATTTGTTTGTTTCTCTTGCCTGAGGAGATATAGCAGAATAAATATTGCTGTGAGAAATGTCTGATATTTGTGTTGATGTTTTTTGTTTTGTTTTTTTTTTCCTAAGGTTTTTATGATTTGGAGTCTTAAATTTAATTATTTATTGCATTTTGAGTTTTTTTTTCTTTTGTATGATGTAAAATGGTGGTCTCGCTTCATTTATTTGTATATATCTGGCCAATTTTCACAAAACCACTTATTGAATAGGCTATCTTTATGCCATTGTGTGTTCTTGCCTCTTTAGTCAATTAATAATTGACCATAAAGGTAAGTGTAATTTCTGGGCTCTCTATTCAGGTCCATTGACTTATACATCTGTTTTATGCTAGTACCATGCTTTTTTAAAAAAAAAATATTTTCCCTTTATTGAATAAGATATTACAAATGTGTCCTTATCCCTGCAATGTCCCTTCATCCTCCCAATCCTGCCCTCACCCTCAACCCTGTTGTTCACATCCATCATTATGCTTATATGCATGCACACAAGTCCTTTGGTTGATCTTTCCCCCTCACCCCCACCTTCCCCTGCTTTCCATCCGAATTTTGAGCATCTGATCAATGCTTCTCTGTCTCAAAATCTATTTTTGTTCATCAGTTTATGTTGTTCATTATATTCCACAAATGAGTGATATTTATCTTTCTCTGACTGACTTATTTCACTTAGCATAATGCTCTCCAGCTCCATCCATGCTGTTGCAAATGGTAGGAGTTCCTTCCTTTTTACAGCAGCATAGTATTCCATTGTGTAGATGTACCACAGTTTTTTAATCCATTCATCTGCTGATGGGCACTTAGGCTGATTCCAAATCTTAGCAATTGTAAATTGTGCTGCTATGAACATAGGGATGCATATATCCTTTCTGATTGGTGTTTCTGGTTTCTTGGGATATATTCCAAGAAGTAGGATCACTGGGTCAAATGGAAGTTCCATTTTTAGTTTTTTGAGGAAACTCCATACTCTTCTCCACAGTGGCTGCACCAGTTTGCATTCCCACCAGCAGTGAACGAGGGTTCCTTTTTCTGCGCATCTTCGCCAGCATTTGTCATTTGTTGATTTGTTGATGATAGCCATTCTGACAGGTGTAAGATGGTAGCTCATTGTCATTTTGATTTGCATCTCTTGGATGATTAGTGACTTTGACCATGTTCTCATATCTCTCTCAGCCTTAAGTATGTCCTCATTCAAAAAGCGTCTATTTAGGTCTGTTGACCATTTTTTGATTTGGTTGTTTATCTTCCTTTTGTTAAGTTGTATGAGTTCCCTATAAATATTGGAGATTAAACCTTTATTGGAGATATCATTGACAAATATGTTCTCCCATGCAGTGAGTTTTCTTATTGTTTTGTTGATGGTTTCTATTGCTGTGCAGAATCTTTTTATTTTGATATAGTCCCATTTGTTTATTTTCCCTTTAGTTTCCATGGCCCTAGGAGCTGTGTCAGTGAAGAAATTCCTTCGGCATATATCTGAGATATTGCTACCTACCTGTGGATTCCTTAATAATCTTATGGTTTCCTGTCTTACATTTAAGTCCTTTATCCATTTTGAGTTTATTTTTGTGTATGGTGTAAGTTGGTGGTCTAGTTTCATTTTTTTGCATGTATCTGACCACATTTCCCAGCACCATTTATTGAAGAGACTGTCTTGACTCCATTATATGTTCTTGCCTCCTATGTCAAATATTAATTGAGCATAGTGGTTTGGTCAATTTCTGGGTTCTCTATTCTATTCCATTGGTCTATATGTCTGTTCTTGTGCCAGTATCAGGCAGTTTTGAGAACAGTGGCTTTTTAATACAGCTTGATATCTGGTATTGAGATCCCTCCTACTTTGTTCTTCTTTCTCAGGATCGCAGCAGCTATTCGGGTTTTGTGTTGTTTTTGTTTTGTTTTGTTTTTGTTTTTTTATTTTGTTTTGTTTTTATTCCAGATGAATTTTTGGAGTGTTCTTTCTAGATCTGTGAAATATGCTGTTGGTATTTTAATGGGGAGTGCATTGAATCTATAGATTGCTTTGGGTACTATGGACATTTTGATGGTATTGATTCTACCAATCCATGAGCACGGTATGTTCTTCCATCTGTTTATGTCTTCCTCTATCTATTTTTTCAATGTCCTGTACTTTTCTGGGTAGAGGTCTTTTACCTCCTTGGTTAAGTTTATTCCTAGGTATCTTAATTTTTTTGGTGCAATGGTAAATGGAATTGTTTTGTTAATTTCTCTTTCTGTAAGTTCACTGTTGGAATATAAAAATGCCATAGATTTCTTGGCATTAATTTTGTATACTGCTACTTGCCAAATTCATTTATTACGTCTAATTTTGAATGATGGAGTCTTTAGGGTTTTCTAAGTACAGTATCATGTCATCTGCGAACAATGACAATTTTACTTCTTCTTTTCCAATCTGGATGCCTTTTATTTCTTCTTCTTGTCTTATTGCTTTGGCTAGCACTTCCAGTACTACGTCGAACAGGAGTGCTAAAAGTGGTCATCCCTGTATTGTTCCTGTTCTTAAGGGAAATGGTTTTAGTTTTTGCCCATTGAGTATGATGTTGGCTGTAGGTTTTTCATATAAGGCTTTTATTATGTTGAGGTATGATTCCTCTATTCCCACTTTGCTGAGCGTTTTTATCAGAAAAGGGTGTTGGACTTTGTCAAATGCCTTTTCTGCATCAATTGATATGATTATGTGATTTTTGTCTCTCAACTGGTTTAAGTGATGTATCACGTTTCTTGATTTGCGGATATTGTACCAGCCTTGCATTCCTGGAATAAATCCCACTTCGTCATGGTGTATGCTCTTTCTAATGTAATGCTGGATCCGGTTTGCTAGAATTTTGTTGAGGATTTTAGCATCTGTGTTCATCAGGGATATTGGCCTGTAATTCTCTTTCTTTGTGGTGTCTTTATCTGGTTTGGGGATTAGGGTAATGCTGGCTTCATAAAAAGAGCATGGAAGTGTTCCTTCCTCTTGAATTTTTGGGAATAGTCGGAGAAGGATTGGCTTTAGTTCTTCTTTGAATGTCCGGTAAAACTCCCCTATGAAGCCATCTGGTCCAGGGGTTTTGTTTGCTGGAAGCTTGTTGATTACTGTTTCAATTTCATCAGTAGTTATTGGCCTATTCAGGTTTTTTTATTCTTCCTGGTTGAGTTTTGGAAGCTTGTATTTTTCTAGGAATGTGTCCATTCCATCAAGGTTGTCAAGTTTTTTGGAATAGAGTTGTTCGTAGTATTTTTTGACAATCCTTTGTATATCAGTAGGGTCAATTGTTACTTCACCACTTTCATTTGTGATTTTGTTTATTTGGGTCCTCTCTCTTTGTTTCTTGGTGAGCCTGGCTATAGGTTCGTCAATCTTGTTAATCCTTTCAAAGAACCAGCTCTTGGTTTAATTGATCTTTTGTATTGTTTTTTTTGTCTCTATGTTGTTTATTTCTGCTCTGGTCTTTATTATTTCCTTCCTTCTGGATACTGTGGGCTTTTCTTGTTGCTCTGTTTCTAACTCTTTGAGTTGTAGGGTTAGATCATTTATTGCCAGTTGTGTTTTTTTGTTTGTTTTTTGAGGTAGACCTGTAGAGCTATGAACTTCCCTCTCAGAGCTGCTTTCATTGTGTCCCATAGATTTTGGATTGTTGTGTTTCCATTGTCATTTGTTTCCAGGGTGATTTTTACTTATTCTTTGATCTTTCTGGTAACCCAGTCATTGCTTAATAGCATGCTATTTAGCCTCCTAGTGTTTGATTTGTTTCAATGTTTTTATTGTAGTTGATTTCTAACTTTATGCCATTGTGATTTGAGAAGATGCTTGTTACGATTTCTATTTTCTTGAATTTGAAGAGACTTTGCCTGTGTCCTAATATATGGTCTATCTTTGAAAATGTCCCATGTGCACTGGAGAAGAATGTATATTCTGTGGCTTTGGGTGAAATATTCTGAAGATATCAATGAAGTCCATCTGGTCGAGTGAGTCATTTAGGATTGTTGTTTCTTTGGTGATTTTTTGTTTAGAGGATTTATCCAATGGTGTCAGTGGGGTATTGAAGTCCTCTACTATGACTGTATTGCTATCAATCTCTCTCTTGATATCTTCCAGAAGTCGTTTTATGTATTTGGGTGCTCCTGTATTGGTTGCATGTATGTTTACCAGAGTTATATCTTCTTTTTGAATTAATCCCTTTAGTATTATGTAGTGGCCTTCCTTATCTCTTGTTATGGCCTTTACTTTGATGTCTATTTTGTCAGATATAAGTATCGCAATGCCAGCTTTTTTCTCATTTCCATTTGCCTGAAAAGTTTTTTTCCATCCCTTCACTCTCAGTCTGTGTGAATCCTTTGTTCAGAGGTGGGTCTCTTGAAGACAGCGAATATATGGGTCATGTTTTCTTATCCATTCAGCTACCCTGTGTTTTTTGATTGGAGCATTTAGTCCATTTACATTTAATGTTATTATTGAAAAGTACTTGTTTGTGGTCATTTTTATTCTTAATGTTTGTATTTCTTCTTGTCTGTCTGTTTATTCATTTACAGCAATCCCTTTAGCATTTCTTGCATTTCTGGTTTGGTGGTAATAAACTCTCTTAGCCATTTTTTGTCCGTGAAGCTCCTGATTCCACCTTCAATTTTGAATGATAGCCTTGCTGGATATAGTATTCTTAGGTTCATTCCCTTGCTTTGCATCACTTTGTATATTTCATTCTATTCCCTTCTTTCCTGATGTGTTTCTGTTGAGAAGTCAGCTGATAGTCTAATAGGAGATCCCTTTTAGGTAATTTTCTGTCTCTCTCTGGCAGCCTTTTAAGATTCTTACTTTGTCTTTGGTGTTTGCCAATTTAATTATGATGTGTCTCGGTGTTGGCCTTTTTAGTTTCATCTTGTTTAGCATTCTATGTACTTCTTGGACTTGTGTAGTTTTTTTTTTTTTTTTCTTGCCAGTATCAGGGAAGTTTTCTGTCATTATTTCTTCAAACAGGTTTTCTATTCCTTGCTTCTCCTCCTCTCCTTCTGGTACCACTATTAAGTGAATGTTGTTTCATTTTGATTTGTCCCAAAGCTCCCTTAGGCTCATCTTTTCCTTTTTAAGTTTTTTTTTTTCCAGTTGCTGCTCTGTTTTTGTTTTTGTTTTTCCTACCTTGTCTTCTAATTTGCTGATGTGGTCCTCAGCCTCTTCTAGTCTGCTGTTTAAGCTTTCCATTGTGTTCTTTATTGCAGCTATGTTGTTCTTCATTTCCTCTTGGTTTCTTTTCAGGTTAGTGACATTCTCATTCAGCTCCTTATAATTCTCATTGAGTTGTGTGTATTTGTCATCCAGCCGTTTGAGCATCCTTATAACCATTACTCTGAATTCTTTCTCTGTTAAGTTAGTAGCCTCAATTTCATTTAACTCCCTTTCTGGTAATCCTCTTTTTCTTTCCTTTGTGGTTTGCTTTTTTGTCTTCCCATGTTTTGCTGTAATGTTTTAATTGTAGCTCCGATTGCTTTGCTACCCAGTTTCTTCAGGGTATGGTGCTACTGGCGTGACCTCTCAGGTCTCCTGGGTTCAGTAGTCTAGTGTAGCTCCCTACTTGAGCCATTTGGGTTCTCTTGATGTAGGCCTATGATCTGGAAAGGCGCAACTGAGGTGTCTAGAAGTCAGCAGCCATGGAGCTGGTGTTCCAATTTTTGCTGTCTTATGCCCTGGTTAAAATCATGTGTGCCCCGCAGGAACTCACAGTGGTCCCCAGGAACTGTCTATTGTGGTGGTGGGACTCAGGAAGCCTGTGTTCTGGCAAAGCATGACTGTGGTGTCCAGAGTTCTGTAGTTGTGGGGTGAGCAGACTCAGCTTTAGCTGGTGCCTCTGTGGTTGGATACACACGATCTCAGAAGCAGCTCACAAGGCACCTGTGGTGTGTTTTCCAGCAGGGTGTACTGACACACTCTGAAAGGCCCTGGCACTGAAGCCCCTGGATTGTAGTGTCTATGGGCAGGTATCCCAGAAGAGGGAATTCAGCATTTCTACAGCCCAGTAGTGCACCCTTGTTTGTTTAAGTGTGTGACTAGCAGGGCTTGTACCGGGGCCCCAGGGCTGCCTGTGGAGAGGTTGTCCTGGGAGACCTGCAAGCTGGAAAAGCATTTACCTGTAGTGTCCAGAGTTCTGCAGCTGTGGGGTGGGGAAGCTCAGTTTTTGCTGATGCACCTGTGGTGGATAGGCTTGCATTCCCAGTGGTGGCACACAGGAGCACCCACAGTGAGTTTGCTAGTGCAGGCGCACTGAAGTACTCTGAAGGGCCCTGGTATGCTTAATCGAGGCGTCTTTGGGCCGGTATCCAGAATGGGTGGATTCAGAATTTCTACTCCCCAGGGGAGTGCGTCCCTATTAGTCATAGATCAGACCCAGCAGAGGCTCACTGTGGCTTCCCAAAGTGCCCTGTGGATAGATGGGCTCAGGGGGAATGAGCAACTGTGGCAGTGCAGGCGCTGAGCTTTGAGACACTCTGAGAGGCCCTGGTGCTGTGGGACCCTGGTGCTGAAATTGAGCAGCTGGGTGTGTGCGGGCAGTTATTCAGGCAGAAGGAATTCAGAATTTCTACTGGGGGGCAGTGCACCTGTGTCTGTACAAAATCACACCCAGCTGAGGCTCACAGTGACTTCTAAGAGAAGTCTATGAAGTGGTGTGCCTTGGAGACCTGCATGCTGTAGAGGTGTGAATACGATGTCAGAGGTCTGCTGCTGGGGAGGGGGAGGCTGCACTTACTGCTGCGGCTGGACACGGTGTTCTTTTGGTGGTGGAGATCCCAGGGTCTGCAAGTCTGGGGGTGTGGCTGCAGGATTTTGGCTAGAGTGGCTATGGGATCGGGATCATGGGCGGGCAGTATCCCTGGCCTGTCTGGGTAGTGGTGCTGATGAGTTCTTAGCAGAGGCTGCTCTCCCCTTTAAGATGGCATGGGTTCTGTGCTTGAGTCCCCAGTCCGGGGAGTGCCTCAGCAGTGGTAGTCTCTCCCTGTCCCAGAGAGTCTGTTCTGCCAGCCTCTTCTACTCCTGTCGGATTTAACTCTCCCTCACTCACTCACTCACACAAAACACACATCCGCTCATTCTCCTTTCATCCCCTCACTCACTCACTTCCTAACCCTCACCTCCGTCCTGCCAGCTGCCATCTTTTTCAGCATCAGTACCATGCTCTTTTGATTACTATGGCTTTGTAGTATACTTTGATATAAGGTAGTGGGATATCTCCAACTTTGTTGTTCTTATTTCTCAAGATTGCTAGAATTATTCAGGGTTTTTTTTGCTTTCATAGAAATATTTGTTTTACTTCTGTTATCTATGTTATTGGTATTGATAGAAATTGCATTGAATCTATAGATTCCTATGACTAGAATGGAAATTTTAATAATGTTAATTCTTCTTATTCATGAACGTGGTATATGCTTCCACTAAATTGTGTCTTCTCCAATTTCTTTCTACAATGTACTCATTTCCTGAGTACAGATTTTTACCTCCTTAGTTAAATTTATTCTGAGGTATTTTTTTATGTAATAGTAAATGGCATTGTTTTCTTAATTTCCTCTCTGTTAGTTTATCATTGGAAAATAAAAATGCAACTGATTTCTGGAAATTTATATTGTATTCAACTACTTTACTGAATTTATTTTTAATTTCTAATAGTTTTTTGGTGGAACCTCTAAGGTTCTCTATATACATTATCATCTCATCTGTAAATCATGATTGTTTTCTTTGTTTCTGTGTAGTTTGGATGCATTTCATTGCTTTTCGTTTGATTGCTGTGCCTGTGACTTCAAGTACTATGTTGAATAAGAGTGGTAAAAGCAGACATCAATGTCTTGTTGTTGATCTTAAGGGAAATACTTTTAGTGTCTGCCCATTGAATATGATGTTGGCTATTGGTTTGTCACATATAGCTTTTATTATGAGAGTTTTTATCATAAAAGCATGCTGGATTTTATCAAATGCTTTTTTATATTTCTCTTTATTGATGAAAGTATTACAGATTTCCTCTATATTTCCCCATGGACCCCCGCCAACCTACTCCTACCCTCTACCCAGGCCTTCAGCACACTATTGTCTGTCTCCATGGGTTATGTATCTATGCATATAAGTTCTTTGGTTAATCTCTTCCCTCCTCAACCCCTTCCCCTGGAGAATAATCAGTCTGTTGCATGTTTCTGTGCCCCTGGGTCTATTTTGTTTGTCAGTTTCCTTTATTCATTAGATTCCACATCTAAGTGAGATCTTATTATACTTGCTTTCTCTGACTGGCTTATTTCACTTAACATAATACTCTCTAGGTCTTACCATGCTGTCTCAAAAGTTAAGAGATCCTTCTTTCTTACAGCTCCATAGTATTCTATTTTATAAATGTACCACAGCCTTTTTAACCACTCATCTACTGATGGGTACTTGGGCTATTTCCAGATCTTAGCTATGGTAAATAGCCTTGCTATGAACATGGGCATGCTTATATTCTTACAGATTGGTGATTCAGGTTTCTTAGGACATATTCCTAGAAGTCAGATTACTGGGTAAAATGGAAGTTCCATTTTTAATTATTGAGGAAACTCCATACTGTTTTCCATAGTGGTTACACCACTCTGCATCCCCATCGACTGTGTACTAAGGTTCCCTTTTCTCCACACCCTCACAGCATTTGTCGTTTGTTGATTTGTTGATGGTAGAAATTCAGATAAGTGTCAAGTGATATCTCATTGTTGTTTTAATTTAGGTATCTCTGATGATTAGTGACGTTGAACATTTTTTCATATGTCTCTTGGCCATCTGTATGTCCATTTTGGAGAAGTGTCTATTTAGGTCTTTGCCCATTTTTTAAATTGGATTGTTTGTCTTCCTTTGGTAAGTTGTATGAGTATATATATTTTGCATATTAACCCTTTATCAGCTGAATCATTGCCAAATATGTTCTCCTATACAGTGGGATCCCTTTTCATTGTGTTGATGGTTTCTTTTGCTGTGCAGAAGCTTTTTATTTTGATGTAGTCCCATTTGTTCATTTTCTCGTTTTCCTTCACCCTCAGAGAAATATCTGTAAACATATTCCTATGAGAGATGTCTGAGATTTTGCTGCCTATGTTTCCTTCTAAGATTATTTTGGTTGCACGGCTTTTATCTATTTTCAGTTTAATCTTGTGTGTCATGTAATTTGGTGGTCTAGTTTCATTTTTGTTCCATGTAGCTGTATAATTATTGAAGAGACTATCTTAACTCCATTTAGGCTCTTGCCTACTTTGTCAAATTTTGAGCATAATGGCTTGGTTCAATTCCTGGTTTCTCTGTCCTGTTGCATTGATCTATATACCTATTCCTGTGTCAGTACCAAGTTGTTTTGATTAAAATAGCTTTGTAGTATATTTTAATATCTGGTATCATGTTCTTCTTTCTCTAGATTGCTGCAGCTATTCAGGGTCTTTTTTGGTTCCATATATATTTTTGGAGCATTTGTTCTAGATCTGTGAAATGTGCCATTGGTATTTTTAATAGGGATTGCATTGAATCTACAGATTGCTTGGGTATTATGGACATTTTAATGATGTCAATTCTTCCAATCCATGAATATGATATATTATTTCATTTGTTTGTATTTTTCCCTATTTCCTTTTACAGTGGCCTATAGTTTTCCAAGTGTGTATCATTTACTTCCTTGATTAAAATTATTCCAAGGTACCATTTTTCTTTATTGTTGACTTCTTTATTTTTAATTCTTCATTGTTGAAAGTATTACATATGTCACCTTTTGTCCTGCATTGACCAACTCCAGCCCACTCCTACCCACTACCCCAGGCCCTTACTACCCCATTGTCTGTGGCCATGGGCCATGCATATATGCATACAAGGTTCTTGATTGATTATTTCCCTCCCACCCTACCTCCCCTGCCTTATTTCTGAGATTCCACACTACGTTCCATGCTACCATGTCACTGGATACACTCTGTTCATCAGCTTATTTTGTTATTTAGATTCCATGTATGCGTGAGATCGTGTGATGCTTGTATTTCTCTGACTGAGTTATTTTACTTAGCATAATACTTTCCAGGTCCCTCTATGCTTTCATAAAGAGCAAGAGATTCTTCTTCTATACTACTGCATAGTATTCCATGGTATAAATGTATCACAGCTTTTCTATCCATTCATCAACTGATGGGAACTTGGGCTGTATCCAGATCTTAGTTATTGTAAATTGTGCTGCTAAGAACATAGGGGTGCATACATTCTTTCTGATTGGTGTTTCAGTTTTCTTAGGATATATCCCTAGAAGTGGGATCACTGGGTAAAATGGAAGTTCCATTTTTAGTTTTTTAAGGAAATGCCATACTGTTTTCCACAGTGGCTGCACCAGTCTGTATTCCTACCAGCAGTGCAAGACAGTTCCTTTTTCTCAATATCCTCTCCAGCACTTGTTGTTTGTTGATTTGTTGATGATAGCCATTCTGACAGGTGTGAGATGATACCTCATTGTTGTTTTGACTTGCACCTCTCAGATGATAAGTGATTTTGAGCATGTTTTCATGTCTTTTGGCCATCAGTATGTTCACTTTGGAGATGAGTCTATTTAGGTCCTTTGTCCATTTTTAAGTTAGATTGCTTGTCTTGCTTTTGTTAAGTTGTATGAGTTCCTTATATATTTTGGATATTAAACATTTATCAGATGTATCATTGCCAAATATGTTCTCCCATAGAGTGGGCTTCCTTTTCATTTTGTGGGTTTATTTTTCTGTGCAGAAGCTTTTAATTTTGATGTAGTCTCATTTTTTTTATTTTCTCCTTAGTTTCCCTTTTCCCTGAGAGATGTATCCATAAACATATTGCTATGAGAGATGCCTGAGACTTTGCCAACTATGGCTTCTTCTACAATTTTTATTGTTTTATGACTTATATTTAAGTCTTTTATCCATTTTAAGTTTATTATTGTGTATGGTGTAAGTTGGTGGTCAAGTTTCATTTTTTTTTGCATGTATCTGTCCAATTTTCCCAACACAATTTATTGAAGAGACTGTCTTGATTCCATTGTATGTTCTTGCCTCCTTTGTCAAATATAAATTGGGCATAATCGATTAGGTCAATTTGTGGGATCTCTGTTCTGTTCCATTGATCTATATGTCTATTCTTTTGCCAGTACCAGGCTGTTTTGATTGCAGTGGCTTTGTAGTATAACTTGAAAACTGATCATTTGATTACTTGAACTTTGTTTTTCTTCCTCAAAATTGCTGCAGTTATTTGGAGTCTTTTTTGATTCCATATAAAATTTTGGAGTATTTGTTCTAGATCTGTGATATATGCTGTTGGTATTTTATAGGGATTGCATTGAACCTGTAGATTGCCTTGGGTATTATGTATATTTTAATTATGTTGATTTTACCAATCCATGAACATGGCATATTCTTCCACTTGTTTATAAGCTCCATTTTTTTCAATATCCTGTAGTTTTCCAAGTAAAGGTCTTTTGCTTCCTTTGTTAAGTTTATTCCTGGGTATTTTAATTCATATGTTGCAATAGTAAATGGGATTGTTTGCTTAGTTTCTCTTGCTGAGAATTCAGTATTGGTGTATAAAAAAATCCATCTATGTTTGGGTGTTGCTTTTATATCCTGCTACATTGGCAACTTCATTTATTAAATTTAGTAGGTTTTTAATGGAGTCTTTAGAGTTTTTGTATGTACAATATCATGTCATCTGAGAATAATGAAAGTTTTACTTCCTCCTATCGAATTTGGATGCCTTTTTCTTCTTCTTGTGGAATCACTGTGGCTAGGACTTCCAGTACTCTGTTGAATAAGAGTGCTGAAAGTGGACATCCCAGACTTGTTCCTGTTCTTAGGGGAAAGGGTTTTAGTTTTCTCCCAGTGGGTATGATGTTTGCTATAGGTTTGCCATATATGACCCTTATCATGTTGAGATATGCTCTCTCTATTCCCACTTTGCTGAAAGTTTTAATAAAAAATGGGTGTTGGCTTTTGTTGAATGCTTTTTCTGGATCTATTTTTATGATCAAGTAATTTTTGTCTTTCAGTTTGTTTATCTGATGTATCACAATTATTGATTTGGGAATATTTTACCTGCCTTGCATCCCTAGAATAAATCTCATTTGGTCATGGTGTATGATTTTTTAAATATATTGTTGGATCTGATTTGCTAAAGTTGAGGACTTTAACATCTATCTTCATCACAAATATTGGCCTATAATTCTCTTTCTTTGTAGTGTCTTTATCTGGTTTTGGAATTAAGATAATGCTGGCCTCATAATAAAGAGTTTAGAAGTGTTCCTTTCTCTAGGATTTTTTTGGAATAGTTTGAGGAGTATAGGTGTTAGTTCTTTGAATATTTGGTAAAACTTACCTGTGAAGTCTGGACCTGGGCTTTTGTTTGTTGGGAGTTCTTTTATTACTGCTTCTATTTTAGCAGTTGTTGAGGGCCTATTTAGGTTCTTGATTTTTCCTAATTCAGTTTTGGAAGATTGTATTTTTCTTGGAATTTGTCCTTTTCATCCACATTATGCAGCTTGTTGGCATATAGTTGTTCATAGCAATTTTTTTTTTTACAATCCTTTGTATTTCTATGGTGTCAGTGGTTATTTCTCCACTTTCACTTTTGATTTTAGTTATTTGGGTCTTCTCTCTTTGTTTCTTGATGATTCTGGCTAATGGTTCATCAATTTTGTTTATCCTTTCAAAGAACAAGCTCTTTGTTTCATTGATTTTTGTATTGTTTATTTAGTATCTACTAGTATGTTATTTATCTCTTCTTTAATCTTTATTATTTCCTTCTTTCTACTTTCTCTGGGTTTTTCTTCTTGTTCTCTTTCTAGTTCTTTAAGTTGTAAGGTTACATAGTTTATTGTGTTTTGTTTGTTGTTGTTTTTAGTTATATCTGAGATTCCCTATCAGGACTGCTTTTGCTGTGTTCCAGAAATTTTGGGTTGTGTGTTCATTTTCATTTGTTTCCAGGAAGGTTTTGGTTTTTTTCTTCATCTCAAAGGTAACCCATTCATTGTTTAGTAACATGTTATTTTTCCTTCATGTGTTTGAATATTTTGGGGTGTTTTTACTGTAGTTGATTTCTAATTTCATTCCACTGTGATTTGAGAATATGCTTGATATTATTTCAAATTTCTTGAACATGTAGAGACTTATTTTGTATCTTAACATGTGTTTCATCTTTTGAATGATCCATGTGTACTTGAGACACTTGTATATTATTGTATATTCTGCAGCTTTGGTGTGAAATGTTCTATAAATGTCAATTAAATCCATCTGATCTAGTGTGTCCTTTAGAGTCATTGTTTCCTTGTTAAGTTTTTGTCTGGAAGATCTATCCAACGAAGTCAGCGGGGTGTTAAAGTCCCCTACTTTGACTGTATTATTGATCTCTCCATTAAAGTCCTCTAGAAGTTTTTGTTGTTGTGTTTTGTTTGAGGTTGTTATATTTTTCCCATGTTTTGGTGCTCCTATATTGGGTGCATATATGTTTACCAGGGTTATATCCTCTTGTTGGATCAATCCCTTTGGTAATATGTAGTGACCTTTGTTGTCTCTTGTGATGGTCTTCATTTTTGAAATCTAGTTTGTCAGACATGAGAATTGTTACTCCAGCTTTTTTTTCCCATTTACATGGAAAGTTTTTGGGTTTTTTTCCATCCCTTCACTCACATCCTGTGTGTGTCTTTTGTTCTGAGGTGGGTCTCTTGTAGACAACATATAGTTGGGTCATGTTTCTGTATCCATTCAGCTACCCTATGCCTTTTGATTGGAGCTTTTAACCCACTTATATTTAGGGTTATTATTGATAGGTACTTATTTATTGCCATTTTAAATCTCTATGCCTAAGTTTTTCTCTGTTTCTTTTCATTACAGATGTCCCTTTAGCATTTCTTGTAATGATGACTTGGGAGCGATGTACTCCTTTAGCTTTTTTTCTTTTTCTTTTTTTGTCCAGGAAGCTCTTTATTTGACCATCTATTTTGAATGATAGCCTTGCAGGATATGATAATCTTGGTTTTAGGTCCTTGTTTTCCATCACCTTGAGTAGTTCATTCCATTTCCTTCTGGCCTGATGGGAAATCAGGTGTCAGCCTTATGGGAGCTCTTTTGTAGATAAAAGTTTTCATTTCTCCTGCTGCCTTTAAAAATCTGTGTTTAGTTTTTGGCATTTTAATTATGATTTGTTTGGGTGTGGGCCTGTTTAGATTCTTCTTACTTGGGGTTTTCTGTGTCTCTCAAACTTACGTGACTATTTCCTTTACTGGCTTAGGGAAGTTTTCTGCCATTATTTCTTCAAAAACTTTATGCCTTTCTCTCTTTCTTTCTCTTCTGGCACACCTGCTGTTCCAATATTGTTACATTTCATGTTTTCCCACAGCTCCCTTAAACTGTCCTTCCATTTTTTAATAGTTTTTTTTTTTTTTTGGTTCTCTGAGTGATTTTTTCGACCCTGTCTTCTAATTCACTGATTTGATCCTTAGCTCCCCCTAATCTGCTGTGTATTCTTTCCAGTGTGGTCTTCATGTGTGCTATGTCATTCTTTATTTCTGTCTTCATAGTTACTATATCTTTTCTCATGCTGTTGAGCATCTTTACCATCATTATTCTGAACTCTGTTTCAGAAAAATTTTTTAAAAAATCTGTTTCATTTATCTCTTCTTCTAGAGAATTCTCTTGTTCTTTCATTTGGGGGTTGTTTCTTTGTCTCCTCATTTTGGCTGCCTGTTTGGGTTTATGACTATGTATTAGGTAGATCTGCTATGCCTCTCAATCATTAGTGCAGTACAGTGTCAAATGCTGTTTCTGACTAATTAGATCAGGCAAAGAATCAAAACCTCCAGTGATGGCCTCTGCTTACAGACTGATAGGATTAAGGCTTGAATTATCCTCAGGCCATTGTCCTCAAGCGAAAGCTTTTTTCAAATGTCTGTGTGGGAAAGATATCCTCTGCTGTGTGAGGAAATGATTCAGCACAGGAAACTGGGGTGTCGGCCTTCTGAGCACTAACCTCAGAGCCCCCGATCCTTGCTTCTGCTCACACAACTCCAGTCCACACTGCCCTCCCTCTGCCAGACCACAAGGTGGGTGGCTCGACAGGAAACTTTGTGAATTGGCCTTTTAAGAGGGTGCCTGAATTTCCAGCCATCTCTCCCTGATAGACAGCAACCCTGCTGCTTCTCACAGCCAAGTGTTATGTGGGTACCTTCTCAGTTCTGGTGCTCTCTTCTGGGGGTCCCAGTTTGGAGATTAGACCCAAGAGTTCTCAGTGGCAACCCCCAGAGCTGAGAGATCTCCCTGGAACTTTAGATGCTGTCTGTGGACACCCAGTCAGCCCTTTTGCACCTCTGTCCCTCCTACCAGACTCTATGTAGTCTCTACTTTTGGTCCTCAGTTATCAGTGTTCTCTCCAGTGAGTCTTCTGTTGATTATTCAGGAAGTTTTGCTATGTTTTAATAGTAATTCAAGTTTGTTCCTGGGAGCGTGTCCATGCAGTATCAATTTACTCCGCTGCTATTTTTAATCTACTAAAGGTATCTTATTATAGTTTTGCTACAATGGTAAGTATGACTGTTTTTCTTAGATTCTCTTTCTGAGCATTCATTATTGGTGTATGGAAATTCCATTGATTTTTGAATGTTCATTTTATATCCTGTTACTTTGCTGAAATCATTTATTAAATCTAGCAGGTTTTTTTGTGTGGAATCTTTAAAGTTTTCTATGTACAATATCATGTTATCTGTGAATAATGACACTTTCACTTCCTCCATTCAAATTTTGATACCTTTTCTTTTTTCTTTTTCTCTGATCACTGTGACTTATACTTCCAGTACTTTGGTGAATAAGAGTGGTGAAAGCAGACATCCTTGTCTTGTTCCTGTCCTTAATGGAAATGCTTTTAGTGTTTTCTCATTGAGTATGATGTTGACTGTACATTTGTCATATATGGCCTTTACAGAGGTATGATCCCTCTATTCTCACTTCTCTGAGAATTTTTATCAAAAATGGGTACTGGATAATGTCAGATGCTTTTTCTGCAGCTACTGATATGATCACATGATTTTTAAGTGTGTTGCATCACACTTATTGATTTGTGAATATTGCATCACTGGTATAAATCCCACTTGGTCATGGTGGATAATCATTTTAATATATTTCTGGATCTAGTAAAAACAAAAATGCCTTACCCTTTGAGACAGCATGGAAGGACCTGTAGAGTACCATGCTAAGTGAAATATGTCACTCAGAGAAAGACAAGTATCATATCTCACTCATATGCCAAATCTAATTAACAAAAAACCTGATGAACAGAGAGGATCCAGAGACATAGAGGCATGGAATAGAGTACAGAATCTGAGAGGGAAGGTGGGGTAAGGTGGGTGGGAGGTAATCAACCAAAGACCTTTTATGCATATATGCATAACCCATGGACACAGACAATTAGGTGGTGAAGCCTGGGGTAGGCTAGAGGGAGTTAATGGGGAAAAGGGGGAACATATGCAATACTTTAAACAATAAAGATTTTGTTTAATGAAATTAAATAAAAGGGTGAATCTTATCTAATAAAGAGGGAATATGCAAATTCACTGTCATGCTATAACGGTCAAGATGGCTGTGCCCACAGTGGAGGCAGGGATTCCATAACACAAGATGGCTATGCCCACAGAAGGTGCAGAGTTCCCTTAATGAACAATCAGCAGGGACCTGAGGCTGCATGGTGCTGGGCGGGGGAAGGGGACCTGAGGCTTTGCCTTCTGCCTGGTAGGGCTTGACAGGGAACTTCAGGCCATGCCCTGATGCCAGGCTGGGGGACCTCAGGCCATGCCCCCCACCCATGAGCTTAACAGAGGACCTCAAGGCATGCTCCCTGCCTTGACCTGGGCCCGGAGACATGAAGCTGTGCCCCCCACCCGGTGCGGCTTGACAGAGACCTCAAGGCATGCCCCCTGCCCTGGCCTGGGCCAGGAGACCTCAGGCCACACACCCCGCCCCAGCACCAGGCCATGGGGCCTGAGGCTGCACCCCCTGCCTGGCGGGGTTTCACAGGGGACCTGAGGCTGTGCCCACCACCTGGCAGGGCTTAACAAGGGTGGGGCTGGACAGGTCTGTATCTCCCCCAATGGGGGTGGGGGGCCTGCTGGGTCTGGGTCTCATGCAATTCTGAGGTGCTGCAAGTGTGCAGGAACTTGACTCTGGTTCCCACAGCATGCTTCAGACTCTGACAGGAGAAAGATTTTCATATACATTTTACTAATTTTCTTTCATCTCTGACACTTCTATTATACAGAAAGAGCAAATAGCAATATTAAAATATTTCCTCTAATTAATCCCCTTTTAATGTGCACAAATTTTATGCACCAAGACACTAGTTTAATTTAAAAACATATTGATATATATTGCTGGATCAAATTTGCTAATATTTTGCTGAAGATTTTAGCATTAATGTTACCAGGGATATTGGTCTGTAATTTTATTTCATTATCATGTTTTTATCTGGTTTTGGAATTAGGATAATGATGGCTTCATGAAAAGTGCTTGAAAGTCTTCCCTCCTCTTGAAATATTTAGATTAATTTGAGGAGGATAGGTGGCAGTTGTTCTTTGAATGTTTAGTAAAACTTGCCAGTGAAGCTGTCCAGGCCAGGACTTTCATGTGCTGGGAGGTTTTTTGTTTGTTTGTTTTGTTTTGTTTTTGTTTACTATTTCATTAGTTGTTAGTCTATTTAGATTTTCTGATTTTTTCTTATTCAATTGCCCTAGGAGAAATAATGGTAAAAATACTGCTATGCAAGGTGTCTGCAATTTTACTGCCTAATGCTTCTATTAGAATTTTTATTATTTTTCAACTTATATTTAATTTTTTTATTCATGCTTATTTTATACTAGTTTACAATGTAAGTTGGTGTTCTAATTTTATTGTTCTTGCAAATATTGGTTCAATTTTCCCAACACCATTATTGAAAATACTATATTCCTCTATTATATACTCTTGCCTGCTTTGTCAAATATTAATTGACCATAAAGGAGTGGGTTAATATTTTGGTTCTCTGTTCTGCTGCATTGATCTATATGCCTGTTTTTGTGCCAGTACAAGGCTGTTTTGAATACAATGACTTTGTAGTATAGTTTGATATCTGGTATTGTGATCTTGTGATCCCTCCAACTGTTTCCTATTCTCTCTCTCTCTCTCTCTCTCTCTCTCTCTCTCTCTCTCTCTCTCTCTCTCATATGTGTTTTAATTTAAATGCTTTAGTATTTAAAGTAGTACATAAGTCTCCTTTTTCCCTCATTGACCTCTCCCCTACCGTTCCCACCCCCCAGACCATGCCTTCACCATCTACTGTCTGTGTCCATTGGTTATGCTCATATGCATGCTTACGAGTTCTTTGGTAGATCTCTTACCTTCTCTCCCCTGCCTTCCCACCTAGGTTGTACAGTCTGTTTGATGCTTCCAGCTCTATTTTTGTTCATCAGCTTATGTTGTTCATTATATTACACATGAATGAGATCATATGATATTTATCTTTCTCCAACTGGCTGATTTCACTTAGCATAATGCTCTCCATCCATGCTGTTGCAAACTGTAAGAGTTCCTTCATTTTTATAGCAGCATAGTATTCTAATTTGGAAATGTACCACTGTTTTTTAATTCACTCATCTGCTGATGGACATTTAAAATGTTTCCAAATCTTAGCTATTGTAAACAGTAAACAGTGCTGCTATGAACAGAGGGGTGTATATATCCTTTCTGATTGGTGTTTCTGATTTCTTGGGATATATTCCTAGAAGTGAGATTACTGAATCAAATGGGAGTTCCATTTTTAATTTGCCTGAGGAAATTCCATACTGTTTTCCAAAGTGGCTGCACCAGTCTGCATTCCCAACATCAGTGTACAAGGGTGCCTTTTTCTCCACATCCTCACCATGACTTATCGTTTGTTGATTTATTGATAGTAGCCATTCTGATAGGTGTGAGATGATACTTCATTTATGTTTTGATTTGCATCTCTTGGATAATTAATGAATTTCAGCATGGTTTCGTATGTCTCTTGGCCTTCTGTATGTCATCTTTCAAAAAGGTCTATTTAGGGCCTTTGTCCATTTTGGTATTAGATTGCTTATCTTACATTTGTTAAGTTATAGGAATTCCCTGTAAATTTGGGGGTTTATACCATTATCAGAGATAACATTCTCAAATATGATCTCCCATGCAGGGAGCTTTCTTGTTGCTTTGTTGGAGGTTTCTTTTGGTGTGCAGAAGCTTTTTGTTTTGATACAGTCCCATTTGTTTATTTTCTCCTTAGTTTCCATTGTCCTAGGAATTGTATAGGTAAAGATATGGCTATGAGATATGTCTGATATTTTGCTGCCTATGGATTCTTCTAAGATTTTTATGGTTTCCCATCTTACGTTTAAGTCCTTTAACCATTTTGACTTTAATTTTTTGTATGGTGTAACTTAGTGGTCTTGTTCCATGTTTTTTATTTTTATTTGTTTGCATGTATCTGTCCAATTTCCCCAACACCATTTATTGAAGAGACTCTCTTGACTCCATTGTATGATCTTCCCTCCTTTCTCAAATATTAATTGAGCATATTGGCTGGGTTGATTTCTGGTTTCTCCATTGATCTGTCTGTCCCATTGGTCTATCTGTCTGTTCTTGTGCCAGTAGTAGGCAGTTTTGAGAACAGTGGCTTTGTAATATAGCTTGATATCTAGTATAGTGATCCCTCCATCTTTGGACTTCTCTCTCAGGATTGCTGGGGCTATTTGGGGTCTTTTTAAATTCCATCTGAACTTTTGGAGAATTTGTTCTAGGTCTGTGAAATATGCCATTGGTATTTTGATGGGGAGTGCATTGAATCTATAGATTGCTTTGGGAATTATGGATATTTTAATTATGTTTATTCTGCCAATCCATGAACACGATATATTCTTCTATGTATTTATGTCTTCCTCTATCTCTTTTTTCAATGTCCTGTAGCTTTCCACATACAGGATTTTTACCTCCTTAGTTAAGTTTATTCCTAGTTATCTTAATTTTTGTTGCAATGGTGAATGGGATTATTCTTTTCGTTTATCTTTCTGTGAGTTCATTATTGGTATATTAAAAAGCCATAGATTTCTGGTTGTAAATATTGTATCCTGCAACATTGCTGAATTTATTTTTTAAGTTTAGTAGGGTTTTTTATGGAGTCTTTTGGGTTTCTTTTATGCACAATATCATGTCATCTGTGAATAATGACTATTTTACTTCTCCTTTTCCAATCTGGATGCCCTTTATTTCTTCTTCTTGTCTTATCTCTATGGCTAGCAATTCCAATATCATGTTGAGCAGGACTGGTGAAAGTGGGAAGCCCTATCTTGTTCCTATTCTTAGGGGAAATGGTTTTAGTTTTTCCCCATTGAGTATGATGTTGGCTGTAGGTTTGTCATATAAGACTTTTATAATGTTGAGGTATGATCTCTCTATTCCCACTTTGCTGAGAGTTTTTATCTAGAAAGGAGGAGTGTTTTGTTTTTTTTCAAATGTTTTTTCTGCGTCAATTGATTTGATTATGTGATTTTTGTCTTTCATTTTTTTATGTGATGTAAATAAACGATTGATTTGTGGATATTGTATGAGGCATTCATCCCCGGAATAAATCCTACTTGGTCATGGTGCATGATCTTTCTAATGTAATGCTGGATCTGATTTGCTAGTATTTTGTTGAGGATTTTAAGACCTATGTTCATCAGGTATATTGGCCTGTAATTCTATTTCTTTGTAGTATTTCTATACAGTTGTTGGATTAGAGTAATATTGGCTACATAGAAAGAGGTTTGAAGTGTGCCTTCCTCTTTACTTTTTTTTTAATAGTCTGAGATGGATAGGTTTTAGTTCTTCTTTGAATGTTTGGTAAATCTCCGCTGAAAATTCATCTGGACCAGGGCTTTTGTTTGCTGGGAGTTTTTGATTGCTGCTTCAATTTCGTCAGTAGTTATCAGCCTATTCAGGTCTTTTATTCTCCCTGATTGAGTTTTTGAAGATTGTATTTTTCTAGGAATATATCTATTTCATCTAAGTTGTCCAGTTTGTTAGAATAGAGTCATTCATAGTATTCTTTTATATTCCTTTGTATTTCTGTGGGATCAGTTGTTACTTCACCTCTTTCATTTCTGATTTTGTTTAATTGGGTTATCTCTCTTTGCTTCTTGGTGAGCCTGGCTAGAGATTCATCAATTTATTTTATCTTTTCAAAAAACCAACTCTTGTTTTTATTGATCTTACTTATTGTTTTCTCTCTTATTTTATTTTTTGGATCTATGTCAATTATTTCCACTCTGATCTTTATTATTTCCTTCCTTCTGTTTACTCTGGGCTTTTCTTGTTGCTTTCTTTCTGATTCTTTAAGCTGTAGGGTTAGATAATTTATCACCATTTTTTGTTGTGTTTTGTTTTTTAATATAGGCCTGTAGAGCATGAACTTCCCAATCAGGACTGCTTTCACTGTGTCCCATAGATTTTGGATTTATGTGTTTTCATTGCCATTTGTTTCCAGGATGCTTTTTATTTCTTCTTGAATCTCTTTGGTTAGCAATTATTATTTAATAGTATGGTATTTATCCTCCAAGTGTTTGATTTTTTAACTGTTTTTATTATAGATGATTTCTAATTTTATGCCAGTGTGATCTGAGAAGTTGCTTTATATGATTTCTATCTTCTTGAATTTGAAGAGACTTTGCCTGTGTTCTAATATGCAGTCTATCTTTGAAATTGTCTTGTGTGTGCTTGAGAAGAGTATATACTCTGTGGCTTTGGGGTGAAATGTTCTAAAGATATCAATTGGTTCCATCTGATCTGTTGAGTCATTTAGGATTGCTGTTTCTTTGCTGATTTTTTTGTTTAGAGAATTTATCCAGTGGTGTCAATGGGGTATAAAAGTCTCCTACTATAAATTTACTGCTGTCAATCTTTCCTTTGATATCTTCCAGAAGTTTTTCTTTTTTTATTTTATCTTTTTTATGTATTTGGGTGCTCGTGTATTGGGTGCATATATGTTTGCCAGAGTTATATCCCATTTTTGAATGGCTTGCATTAATATTATGAAGTGGCCATCCTCATCTCTTGTTATGGACTTCACTTTGAAGTCTATTTTGTCAGGTATAAGTATTGCTACCCCTGGTTGTTGTTTTTTTTCATTTCCATTTGTCTGAAATTTTTTTCCATCCCTTCACTATCAGTCTTGGTGAGTCCTTTGTTCTGAGGTGGGTCTCTTGTAAATAACAAATATATGGGTCATGTTTTCTTATCCATTTAGGTACCCAATGTCTTTTGATTGGAGCATTTAATCCATTTACAATTAAGGTTATTATTGATTGGCTTGTTTGTGGCCATTTTTATTCTTTATGCCTGTGTTTCTTCTTCCCTTTCTATTTATTCTTTTTATAACAGTCGCTTTAACATTTCTTGAATTGCTGGCTGTGGTACTAAACACCTGTAGCCCTTATTTTTGTCTGTGAAGATCCTGATTTCCCCATTCAAATTTGAATGATAGCTTTGCTGAGTAGAGTATTCTTTCATTCACACCCTTGGTTTATATTACTTTGTATATTCCATTTCACTCCCTTCTGGCATGATGTGTTTCTGTAGAGAAATCTTTTGTTGGTCTAATCGGGAGATCCTTTGTAGGTAATTTTCTGTCTCAGACAACCTTTAAGATTCTTACTTTGTCTTTGATGTTTGCCAATTTAATTATGATGTGTCTTGGTGTGAGTCTTTTTGTGTTCATCTTGATTGAAGCTCTGTGCTTCTTGGAATTGTGTGACTTTTTCTTCACCAAATCAGGGAAGTTTTCTTTCTTTTCCCCCTTTCATTTATTGATTAAGGTATCACATATGTGTCCTTATCTCCCCATTGCCCCCCACTCATACCCTAAACCCTTGTGTCTGTGTCCATTGCTTATGCTTATATGCATGCTTACAATTCCTTTGGTTGTTCTCTTCCCTTTGTCCCCACGCTCCCCTACCTTCCCTCTGAGGTTTGAGCTTCTGATCAATGCTTCTCTGTCTCTGGATATGTTTTTGTTCATCAGTTTAAGTTGTTCATTATATCCCATAAATGAGTGAGATCATGTGATATTTACCTTTCTCTCACTGACTTAATTCACGTAGCATAATGCTCTCCAGGTCCATCCATGCTGTTGCAAATGGTAGGAGATCCTTCTACTTTACAGCAACATAA
The DNA here is from genome assembly GCA_036010255.1 of Myotis pilosus. Classification (NCBI taxonomy): domain Eukaryota; kingdom Metazoa; phylum Chordata; class Mammalia; order Chiroptera; family Vespertilionidae; genus Myotis; species Myotis pilosus. The sequence goes on from JASKON010000009.1 coordinate 16,089,466, forward strand.
TATTCCACTGTGTAGATGTATCACAGTTTTTTAATCCACTCATCTGCTTATGGGCCCTTAGGCTGCATCCATATCTTAGCTATTGTAAATTGTGCTGCTATGAACATAGGGGTACATATATCCTTTCTGATTGCTATTTATAGTTTTTTGGGATATATGCCTAGAAGTGGGATCACTGGGTCAATTGGTACTTGCATTTTTAACTTTTTGTGGGAAGTCCATATTGTTCTCCACAGTAGCTGACCCAGTCTGCAATCCCACCAGCAATGCAAGAGGGTTCCTTTTTCTCCACATCCTCACCAGCACTTGTCATTTGTTGATTTCTTAATGATAACCATTCTGATAGGTGTGAGATGGTATCTCATTGTCATTTTGATTTGCATCTCTCAGATGACTAGTGACTATGAGCTTATTTTCATATGTATCTTGACCTTCTGTATGTCCTCTTTTGAAAAGTATAGGTTTAAGTCCATTGCCCATTTTTGATTGGCTTGTTTGTCTTCATTTTGTTAAGTTGTATGAGTCCCTGTAAATGTTGGAGATTAAACCCTTATCGGAGAAAACATTGGCAAATGTGTTCTTCCATGCAGTGGGCTTTCTTGTTGTTTTGTTGATGGTTTCTTTTGCTGTGCAGAAGCTTTTTATTTTGTTGTAGTCTCATTTGTTTATTTTCTCTTTATTTTCCATTGCGATAGGAGCTATATCGGTGAAGATATTGCTTTGGCATATATCTGAGATTGTGCTGCCTGTGGATCCCTCTAAGATTTTTATGGTTTCCTGTCTTATATTTAAGTCCTTTAACCATTTTGAGTTTATTTTTGTGTATGGTGTAAGTTGGTGGTCTAGTTTCATTGTTTATGCATGTATCTGTCCAATTTTCCCAACATCATTTATTGAAGAGACTATCTTGACTCCATTGTATGTTCTTGCCTCCTTTGTCAAATATTAATTGAGCATAGTGGTTTGGGTCAATTTCTGGGTTCTGTATTCTATTCCATTTGTCTATATGTCTGTTCTTGTGCCAGTACCAGGCAGTTTTGAGAACAGTGGCTTTGTAATACAGCTTGATATCTGGTATTGAGATCCGTCCTCCTTTGTTCTTTTTTCTTAGGATTGCTGCAGCAATCCGGGGTAATTTTTTTTCCAGATGTATTTTTGTAGAGTTCCTTCTAGGTCTGTGAAATATTCTGTTGGTATTTTAATGCGGAGTGCATTGAATCTATAGATTGCTTTGGGTAGTATGGACATTTTTAAGATGTTGATTCCACCAGTGCATGAACATTGTATGTTCTTCCATCTTTGTATGTTTTCATCTCTTTTTTCAGTGTCTTGTCGTTTTCTGAGTACAGGTCATTTACCTCCTTAGTTAAGTTTATTCCTAGGTATCTTAATTTTTTTTTGGTGTAATGGTAAATGGAATGGCTTTTTAAATCTCTCTTTCTGTAAGTTCACTATTGGTGTGTAAAAATGCCATAGACGCCCTAACTGGTTTGGCTCAGTGTATAGAGCATCTGCCTGCAGACTCAAGGGTCCCAGGTTCGATTCCAGTCAAGGGCATGTACTTTGGTTGCGGGCACTTCCCCAGTGGGGAGTGTGCAGGAGGAAGCTGATCCTTGTTTCTCTCTCATCGATGTTTCTAACTCTCTGTCCCTCTCCCTTCCTCTCTGTGAAAAATCAATAAAATATATTTTTAAAAAATGCCATTGACTACTTGGTGTTAATTTTGTATCCTGCTTCATTGCCAAATTCATTTCTTAAATCTAATTATTTTTTTGGAGTCTTTAGAGTTTTCTATGTACAGTATCATGTCATCTGTGAATATTGACAATTTTATTTTTCTTTTCCAGTTTAGATGCCTTTTATTTCTTCTTCTTCTCTGATTGCTGTGGCTATCTCTTCCAGTACTATTTTAAACAGGAGTGGTAAAAGTGGGTATTCCTATCTTGTTCCTGTTTTTAGGGTAAATAGTTTTAGTTTTTGCCCATTGAATATGATGTTGGCTGTAGGTTTATCATATAAGGCTTTTATTATGTTGATGTGTGATCCCTCTATTCCCAGTTTGCTTAGCGTTTTTATCAGAAAAGCGTCCTGGACTTTGTCAAATGCATTTTCTGCATCAATTGATATGATTCTGTGATTTTTGTCTCTCAATTTGTTTATGTGATGTATCATGTTTATTGATTTGTGGATATTGTACCATCCTTGCATCACTAGAATAAATCCCACTTGGTCATGGTGTATGATTTTTCTAATTTAATGCTGGATCTGGTTTGCTAGAATTTTGTTGAGGATATTAGCATCTATGTTCATCAGGGATATTGGCCTGTAATTCTCTTTCTTTGTAGTGTTTTTATCTAGTTTTGATATTAGGGTAATACTGGCTTCATAGAAAGAGCTTAAAAGTGTGACGTCCTCTTGAATATTTTGAAATACTTCCTCAAGTATTCATTTTAGTTCTTATTTGAATGTTTGGTAAAACTCCCCTCTGAAGCCATCCTTTCCAAATTTTTTGTTTTCTGGCAGCTTTTTGATTATTGTTTAAATTTCATCTGTAGTTATTGGCCTATTCAGGTTTTTTTTTCTTCCTCATTTCGTTTTGGAAGCTTGTCTTTTTCTTGTAATGTGTCCATTTAGTGGGGTTTTTCCAGTTTGTTGCAGTAGTGTTGTTGGTAGTATTTTTTTTTTTTTTACAGTCCTCTGTATATCTGTGGGGTCACTTGTTACTTCAGCTCTTTCATTTCTGATTTTATTTATTTGGGTACTCTCTGTTTCTTGGTGAGCCTGGCTAGAGGGTCATCAATATTGTTTATCCTTTCAGAGAACCAGCTCTTGGTGTCATCGATCTTTTGTATTGTATTTTCAGTATCAAAGTCATTTATTTCTGCTCTGAACTATGTTATTTCCTTTCTCCTGATTACTGTGGGATTTTCTTGTTGCTCTTTTTGTATTTTTTTAAGTTGCAAGGTTAGATAATTTATTACTTTTTTTTTTTTTTTTGAGGGAGGCCTGTAAAGTTATGAACTTCCCTCTCAGGACTGCTTTCATTGTGTTTCAAAAATTTTGGATTGTTGTGTTTTCATTGTCATTTTTTTACAGGATGCTTTTTATTTCTTCTTTGATCTCTTTGGTAACCCAGTCATTGTGTAATAGCATGCTATTTAACCTCCAAATGTTTGATTTTTTTCATTGTTTCTATTGTAGTTGATTTCTAATTTTATGCCATTGTGTTCTTAGAAGATGCTTGTTTTGATTTCTATCTTGTTGAATTTGAAAAGACTTTGCATGTGTCCTTATTTGTGGTCTAATTTTGAAAATATCCCATGGGCACTTGAGAAGAATGTACATTCTGTGGCATTGGGTGAAATGCTCTGAAGATGTCAATTAAATACTTCTGATCTAGTGAATCAGTTAGGATTGCTGTTTCTTTGCTGATTTTTTGTTTAGAGGATTTATCCAGTGGTGTCAGTGAGGTATTAAAGTCCCCCACTATGACTGTATTCCTGTTGATCTCTCCTTTTATATCTTCCAGAAGTGGTTTTGTGTATTTGGGTGCTCCTGTATTGGGTGCATATATGTTTACCAGAGTTATATCTTCTTGTTGAATTGGACCCTTTAGTATTATGTAGTGGCCTTCCTTATCTCTTCTTATGGCCTTTACTTTGAAGTCTATTTTGTCAGATATAAGTATTGCAAACCCATATTTTTTCTCATTTCCATTTGCCTGATTATTTTTTATTCCTTAGCTATTAGTCTGTGTGAATCCTTTGTTCTGAGGTAGGTCTCTTACATACAGAAAATATATGAGTCATGTTTTCTCACCCATCAGCTACCCTGTGTCTTCTGATTGTAGCATTTAATCCATTTACATTTTATGTTATTGTTGGTAAGTACTTGTTTGTTGCCATTTTTATTCTTTATTTTTGTGTTCCCTCTTGACATTCTGTTTCTTCTTTTTACAGAAGTCCCTTTAACATTTGTTGCATTGCTGGCTTGGTCATAATAAACTCTCTTAGCCATTTTTTTGTCTGTCTTCTGATTCCACCCTTAATTTTTAATGATAGCCTTGCTGGGTATACTATTCTTGGATTCAGTCTCTTGCTTTGCATCATTTTGTATATTTCATTTCATTCCCTTATGGCCTGGTGTGTTTATTTTGAGAAATCAGTTGATATTCTAATAGGAGGTTCCTTGTAGGTAACTTTCTGTCTTTCTCTGGCAGCCTTTAAGATTCTTACTTTGTCATTGGTGTTTGCCAATTTAAGTATGATGTGTCTTGGTGTCAGTTTTTTTGGTTTCATCTTCTTTGGGACTATTTTTGTTTTTTTGAACTTGAGTGTTTTTTTTCTTGTCAACATCAGGGAAGTTTGCTGTCATATCTTCAAACAGGTTTTTTATTTCTTGCTCGGCTTCCTCTCCTTCTGGTACCTGTATTATGCAGAAGTTGTTTCGTTTTGTGTTGTCCCAAAGCTCCTTTAAGCTCTCCTCCTGCTTTTCAAGTTTTCTTTCCAGTCCCTGCTCTGTTTGTGTGTTTTTTTCCTACCTTGTCTTCTAATTTGTTGATGTGGTCCTCAGCCTCTTCTAATCTACTGTTTAAGCCTTCCATTGTGTTTTTTATTGCAGCAATGTCATTCTTCATTTCCTCTTGGCTTATTTTCATGTTGGTGACATTCTCATTCACCTCCTTGAAATCCTTTGTAATTATTGAGTTATGTGTATTTATCATCCAGCCTTTTGAGTAACCTTATAACAATTACTTTGAATTCTTTCTCTGACATGTTACTTGCCTCCACTTCATTTAACTCCCTTTCTGGTGATTTCCCTTTTTCTTTCCTTTGGAAATTATATTTTTTTGCCTTCCCATTTTTTCTGTAACATTTTAATTGTTTCTGTGTCTTAAATCCAACTTCTTTGCTACCCAAGTTCTTTTGTGGGTGGTGCTACTGGTGCAATCTCTCAGTTCTCCTGGGTTTGGTGATCTAGCAGAGCTCCCTACTTGAGTTATTTGGGTTCTCTTAATGTAGATGGATCTTGTATGTTAGTTTCTTATTCATGGATGAAATCTCATCACAGATTGGCAATGTGACTCACCCGCAGCTTCACTGTGCAAGCGCTTTGGATGTGATTGTGGTTCTGGCTCTTGTGTAAAAGGTTGTCTGAGGTCTCACTGGTATGTGCTCCGTGTGGGTTCTCAGAGTCCACAGCCCGGGAGGAAGGTATCTTAAGGCCTGAGGCTCAGGTACTGTGACTTTGGCCATTGTGGAGTGACTCTCGCTGGGATACCATCACTCTGCACCTCACTATGAGGGTACCACAGCCCATGACAGGAGGGCGCAGGTGTCTCGTAGTTTGTGGTTGTGGCAGTGGGACTCTGGACAAAATGATTTCCCTCTCTAAATCACGAGGGCATTCAGGATCCAGCAGCTGGGGATGTGGAAATCTTGAAGACTGCAGCTAAAACAATGTGAACTTATCTAGGGAGGCAAGTCCTCAGTAACTCACCAACCTGTCTAGAGGTATGTAGCCAGGAGGGGGATATCATTGATCTTGCTGTGGGAGCTGTGTTCCCTTAGTTGGAGAGGTACACACCCAGTGGCAGCTTACAGAGGGACCCAAGAGCCGCCTGCAAAGGGTGTGTCTCATGGGACCCACATGCTGGATTGGAGTGATTGTGGTATGCCACCAGCCCCGTGGAGGGAGAAGTCCCAGTTTCTGCTCTGGAGGATGTGCGCCATTGGTTGGATATGCATGCACAGCAGCTGCTTATAGAGGCGCTCAGTAGCTGTCTGCTAGGGCAGTGGGCTCAGGGGACCCATGTGCTGGAGTGGTCCTACCACAGGCACTGGATTCCAGCAGCCTGGGTTGTGCCATGCAGTGTCTCAGAGAAGCACTCAGGGGCCACCTGCAGGGGCAGCGGGCTCAGGGGTCTTGTGGTCTGGATTGGTGTGATTGCAGTGACCAGAGGTTGGCAGCCAAGGAGGTGGAAGTCTGAGTTTCTGCTACTGGGGACTTGTGCCTTTGGTTGGATATGAGTGTGCCTAATGGAAGCTCACAGAGGCACCTGGGAGTTGCCTGCTGGGGTGGAGGCCTCAGAGGTCCTTTGTGCTGAAACCAGGTGACTGCAGTGTCTATCGGTAGGGACCTGGGAAGGGAGAAGTCCGAATTTCTACGGCCAGGCCTGTGCGCCCTTTTTGGATATGAGCATGCCCAGCGGGGGCTCACAGAGGCACTCAAGAGTTTCCTTTGGGGTGGTGGGCTCAGGATGCCTGCACGCTGAAAAGGCACAAATGTGGTCTCTGGCAGTCGGCAGCTGTGTAGTGGGAAGACTCCATTTTTGCTGCCTGAGCCTTCCGCCCTTGGTTGGATTTGCATGTGCCCAGTGGTGTCTTACAGAGGCACCAGGGGGCCGTTTGCCAGGGTGGTGCACTCAGAGGGGCCCTTGGGCTGAAGTCAAGTGACCAAGGTGTCTGTAGGCAGGCAGCCAGGAGAGGGAAGTCTGAATTTCTACTGCCAGGTCTGTACGTCCTTGTTTGGATAAGAGAGCACCCAGCCAGGGCTCACAGTGGTACCCAAGAGCTGCCTTTGTGGTGGTGGGCTCAGGAGGCCAGTATGCTGGGAAGGTGCAGCTTAAGTGTCCAGAGGGCAGTTTCTGGGGAAGAGGAAGTCACACTTACTGCTGTGGGAGCCATTCACCCTTGGAGGTAGAAGTCCTAGGGTCTACAGGTTTTAAGGTGGAGCAGCAGGATTTTGACTGAAGTGGCTGCAGGGTCATGGGCAATGTCCAAGGCCATTCTAGGTGGTTGTGTTGATGAGTTCCTAGAAGAAGTCGCTCTCCCCTTCAAGATAGTGTGGGTTCAGTGCCCAAGCCCCACAGGCCAGGGAATTCCCCCAGTGGTGGTAGGTGCCCCCTGTTCAGAGCCTGGTCTGCCAGCCCTATAACTCTTGCTGGATTTAACTGTCCATCACTCAGTCACACACACACCACACACTCTCCTTTCACTCCCTCACTCACTCACATCCTCTCCCTCACTACTGTCCTGCTAACCGCCATTTTCCCTCTCCCTCAGGAAAGTTTTCTTTCATTATTTCTTCAAGCAAGTTTTCTATTCCTTTCTCAGCTTCCTCTCCTTCTGGCACCATTATCATGCAGATGTTGTTTTGTTTCCTGTTGTCCCAATACTCCCTTATGCTCTCTTACTGCTTTTTAAGTTTTTTGTTTTGTTTGTTTTTTTATAGTTGCTGTTCTGCTTGGGTATTTTTTCTTCTACCTTGTCTTCTAACTCACTGATGCAGTCCTCAGCTTCTAGTCTATATTTGAAAATTTGGGTTGTGTTCTCTATTTAATCTATGTGATTCTTCATTTTCTCTTGATTCTTCTTTATTTCCTATTGATTCTTACACATGTTGTTGAATTTGTGTTCTATCCTTTTCAGTATCCTTATAACCATTGCTCTGAATCATTTCTTGACAAATTGCTTCCCCCCATTTCATTTATGTCATTTTCTGGTGATTCCTCCTTGCTTGTGTATGTGGGTTATTTCTTTGTCTCCCTATTTTTGCTATTCCATTGTGACTGTTTCTATGTATTAGATCAAACTGCTATGCCACTCAGGTTTTTAAAATTTGTCTTATATTTCGTGGGATCCAGTGTTGCAATCTCTCTGATAGTCTGTGTTGGGTATTCTAGGGAATCCCCTTAACTTGGGATTTTTTTGGTTTTCTTGGTGTAGTTTGGTCTTGAATGTTGTTGTCCTATTTGGGGATATGGTCTCTATCAAGGTGTTTGGTTTTGTGGCTTGCTCTCTACCTCGTTTACCAAACAGCACAAAATACAACTTGGCAAGATACAACACAAAGAGAAAAAACCCAAATGTACTCATAGCACCAATAACCCAAATAAAAGTGACCACCAGAAAAAAGAAGTAGGGGAGAGAAAAGAGAGCAAAGATGATATTGAGGAAAGAAAAAAGATAAGAGGAAAAATAAAAGAAAAAATAATAAGAAAAAACATATGGAGAGAAAACACCACAAGACAAACAGATAAACCAAATAATGCAAAAAACAAACACCCAGAAAACTAGGCGGACAGAATCTGTAGAGACAGAGCTTATATATACAATAAAAGTTTAGGGAATTGAATATATAGGAGAAGGAGATGGATCAGTATAGAGGAAATAGAAAGAGAATGAGTGAATAACAAGAAAAAGAAAGAAAGAAGATTAAAAAATTAAAAATTAACAAAAATAACAAAAAATAAAAGATAAAGCCAATATATATATTAAAATTTATCTATTAATTTATTCATCCATATCTGGAAAAGGAGAATAGAGGAGAGAGCAGGTAGGTTTGAGTTTATTGAGTGAAACTAATTAAACAAAAGAAGAAGAGAGCAAGAAAGGAGAGGGAAAAGAAGCATAAAAATTGACTAGCAAAGAAGGAGAAAGGGGAAGGGTGCATGGACTTAAAATAGGAGAGGAAATTAGATATATGAGTAAGCCAACAGAGACTACAATAATAATAACACGTCAATAAAGCAGATAAGTAAGATAAATTTTTAAAAAGTTGTAAAAAGAAAGAGCCCTAGCCGGTTTAGCTCAGTGGATAGAGCATCGGCCTGCAGAGTCAAGGGTCCCAGGTTTGATTCCAGTCCAGGGCATGTACCTTGGTTGTGCACATCCCCAGTGGGGGGTGTGCAGGAGGCAGCTGATCGATGTTTCTCTCTCATTCGATGTTTCTAACTCTCTATTCCTCTTCCTTCTTCTCTGTAAAAAATCAATAAAATATATATTTTTAAAAAAAGAAAAGAAAGGGACAAACTAATGTGGGGACAGGCAAGGGTAAAACAGCATGAAAGAGGGGGAAGTAGGGAAGAAAAGGGTGGAAAAATTAAATAAAAATATCAATAAAAATAGAATGAAGAAAAAACACAAAGAAAGAATAAAACAGAAAAAATGTTTTTGTTTTTTTTTTTACTGTACTTGTTGCTGAAAGATTTCTTTATTTTTATTTTGATTTTTATTTTTTTATTACAAAGGGTATTACATATGTGTCCATTCCCCGCACCCCGCCCTTGACAGTCCCCTAGCCTCCCCTATCCCCCAGTGTCTTATGTCAATTGGTTATGCTTATATGCATGCATATAAGTCCTTTGGTTGATCTCTTACCCCCCTACCTACCGCCCCCCAACCCTCCCCGGCCTTCCCGCTGCAGTTTGGCAATCTGTTTGAGGCAGCTCTGCCTCTGTATCTATTATTGTTCAAAAGTTTATAATGGTCTCAATTATCCATGAATAAGTGAGATCATGTGGTATTTTTCCTTCATTGACTGGCTTATTTCACTTAGCATAATGCTCTCCAGTTCCATCCATGCTGTTGCAAATGGTAAGAGTTCCTTCCTTTTTAGAGCAGCGTAGTATTCCATCGTGTAGATGTACCACAGTTTTCTAATCCATTCATCTACTGATGGGCACTTAGGCTGTTTCCACATCTTAGCTATGGTGAATTGTGCTGCTATGAACATAGGGGTGCATATATCCTTTCTGATTGGTGTTTCTGGTTTCTTGGGATATATTCCTAGAAGTGGGATCACAGGGTCAAATGGGAGTTCCATTTGTAGTTTTTTGAGGAAACTCCATACTGTCTTCCATAGTGGCTGCACCAGTCTGCATTCCCACCAGCAGTGCACAAGTGTTCTTTTTCTCCACATCCTCTCCAGCACTTGTCGTTTGTTGATTTGTTGATGATAGCCAGTCTGACAGGTGTGAGATGGTACCTCATTGTTGTTTTGATTTGCATCTTTCGGATGATTAGTGACTTTGAGCATTTTTTCATATGTCTCTTGGCTTTCTGAATGTCCTCTTTTGAAAGGTGTCTATTTAGGTCCTTTGCCCATTTTTTGATTGGATTGTTTATTTTCCTTTTGTTAAGTTGTATGAGTTGCCTATAAATTTTGGAGATTAGGCCCTTATCAGATATGACAGTGGCAAATATGTTTTCCCACACAGTGGGTTTTCTCCTTGTTTTGTTGATGGTTTCTTTTGCTGTGCAGAAGCTATTTATTTTTATGTAGTCCCATTTGTTCATTTTCTCTTTAGTTTCAAGTGTCCTAGGAGCTGTATCAGTGAAGAAATTGCTTCGGCATATGTCTGAGATTTTGTTGCCTTTGGATTTTTCTAGAATTTTTATGGTTTCCTGTCGTACATTTAAGTCCTTTATCCATTTTCAGTTTATATTTGTGTATGGTGTAAGTTGGTGGTCTAGTTTCATTTTCTTGCATATATCTGTCCAATTTTCCCAGCACCATTTATTGAAGAGACTATCTTGGCTCCATTGTGTGTTCTTGCCTCCTTTGTCAAATATTAATTGAGCATATTGGTTCGGGCCAATTTCTGGGCTCTCTATTCTATTCCATTGATCTATATGCCTATTCTTCTGCCAGTACCAGGCAGTTTTGAGAACAGTGGCTTTGTAATACATCTTGATATCTGGTATTGAGATCCCACCTACTTTGTTCTTTTTCAGGATTGCTGCAGCTATTCGGGGTCTTTTTTTATTCCAGATGAATTTTTGGAGAGTTCGTTCTAGATCTATGAAGTATGCCATTGGTATTTTAATGGGAAGTGCGTTGAATTTATAGATTGCTTTGGGTAGTATGGACATTTTAATGATGTTGATTCTACCAATCCATGAACACGGTATGTTCTTCCATCTCTTTATGTCTTCCTCTATATCTTTTTTCAACGTCCTGTAGTTTTCTGAGTAGAGGTCTTTTACCTCTTTAGTTAAGTTTATTCCTCGGTAGCCTAATTTTTTTGGTGCGATAGTAAATGGGATTGTTTTTCTAGTCCCTCTTTCTGCAAATTAACTATTGGTGTATAGAAATGCCATAGATTTCTTGGCATTAATTTTGTATCCTGCTACATTGCCAAATTCATGTATTAAGTCTAGTAGCTTTTTGATGGAGTCCCTAGGGTTTTGTATATATAATATCATGTCGTCAGCAAATAAGGACAGTTTTACTTCCTCTTTTCCAATTTAGATGCCTTTTATTTCTTCTTCTTGCCTAATTGCAATGGCTAACACTTCCAGTACTATGTTGAACAGGAGTGGTGAGAGGGGGCACCCCTGTGTTGTTCCTGTTCTTAGGGGAAATGGTGTTAGTTTTTGTCCATTGAGTACGATGCTGGCTGTGGGCCTGTCATATATGGCTTTTATTATGTTGAGGTATGATCCTTCTACTCCCGCCTTACTGAGAGTTTTTATCAAAAATGGGTGTTGAATTTTGTCAAATGCTTTTTCTGCATCAATTGATATGACCATGTGGTTTTTTTCTCTCAATTTGTTTATGTGATGTATCACGTTTATTGATTTGCGGATATTGTACCATCCTTGCATCCCTGGCATAAATCCTACTTGGTCATGGTGTATGATCTTTCTGATGTACTGCTGAATCCGATTTGCTAAGATTTTGTTGAGGATTTTGGCATGTATGTTCATGAGGGATATTGGCCTGTAATTCTCTTTCATTGTGTTGTCTTTACCTGGTTTTGGTATTAGGGTGATGCTGGCTTCATAGAATGAGCTTGGAAGTGTTCCTTCCTCTTGAATTTTTTGTAGTAGTCTGAGGAGGATAGGTTTTAGTTCTTCCTTGAATGTTTGGTAAACCTCACCTGTGAAGCCGTCTAGTCCTGGGCTTTTGTTTGATGGAAGCTTTTTGATGACTACTTCAATTTCTTCCATAGTTATTGGCCTGTTGAGATTTTTAGATTCTTCCTGATTGAGTTTTGGAATGTTGTATTTTTCTAGGAATTTGTCCATTTCCTCCAGGTTGTCTAGTTTGTTGGAGTAGAGCTGTCCAAAGTATTTTTTAACAATCATTTGTGTTTCTGTGTTTTCTGTTGTTATTTCGCCTCTATCGTTTCTGATTTTGTTTATTTGGGTCCTCTCTCTTGGCTTCTTGGTGAGTCTGACTAGGGGTTTATCAATCTTGTTTATCCTTTCAAAGAACCAGCTCTTGGTTTCATTGATTTTCTGTATTGCTTTTTTGGTCTCTATGTCATTTATTTCTGCTCTAATCTTTATTATCTCCTTCCTTCTGCTCACTCTGGGCTTTTCTTGTTTCTCTCTTTCTAATTCTTTGAGCTGTAAATTTACATGATTTACTACCATTTTTTCTTGTTTTTTGAGATAGGCCTGTAGAGCTATAAACTTCCCTCTCAGGACTGCTTTCATTGTGTCCCATAGGTTTTGGATTGTTGTGTTTTCATTGTCATTAGTTTCCAGGATGTTTTTAATTTCTTCTTTGATCTCATTGGTAACCCAATCAATATTTAATAGCATGCTATTCAGCTTCCAGGTGTTTGAGTATTTTGGGTTGTTTTTATTGTAGTTATTTCTAATATTATGCCATCGTGGTCTGTGAAGATGCTTGGTATGATTTCAATCTTCTTGAATTTGGGGATACTTTGCTTGTGACCCAATATGTGGTCTATTTTTGAATATGTCCCATGAGCACTTGAGAAGAACGTATATTCCCTGGCTTTGAGGTGAAGCGTTCTGAAGATGTCTATTAAGTCCATCTGATCAAGTGAGTCATTTAGGATTGCTGTATCTTTGCTGATTGTTTGTCTATAGGACTTATCCAGTGCTATCAGTGGTGTATTAAAGTCCCCTACTATGATTGTATTGTTGTCGATCTCTCCTTTGATATCTTCCAGGAGTTTTTTTATAAATTTGGGTGCTCCTGCATTGGGTGCATATATGTTTACCAGGGTTATATCTTCTTGTTGTATTGATCCCTTTAGTATTATGAAGTGGCCTTCCCTATCTCTTGTTATGGCCTTCACTTTGAGGTCTATTTTGTCTGATATAAGTATTGCTACCCCAGCTTTCTTTTCCTTTCCATTTGCCTGAAAGATATTTTTCCATCCTGTCACTTTCAGTCTGTGTGAGTTCCTTGTAATGAGGTGCGTTTCTTGTAGACAGCAGATGTATGGGTCATGTTTTTTTTATCCATTCAGCCACTTGATGTCTTTTGGTTGGAGCATTTAGTCTGTTTACGTTTAAAGTTATTATGGAAAGGTACTTGTTTGTAGCCATTTCTTTTTTTGTGTGGTTTTTTTCTTTCTGAACTTTTTATTTCTTCTTTTTATACCAGACCCTTTAGCATTCCTTGCATTGCTGGCTTGGTGGTGATAAACTCCCTTAGCCCTTTTTTTGTCTGTGAAGCTTCTTATTTCCCTTTCAAGTTTGAATGATAGCCTTGCTGGATAGAGTATTCTTGGATTCAGTCCTTTGCTTTGCATCACATTGTAAATTTCCGTCCATTCTTTTCTGGCCTGATGTGCTTCTGTTGAGAAATCATTTGATAATCTGATGGGAGATCCCTTGTATGTGACTTTCCGTCTCTCTCTTGCGGCCTGTAAGATTTTCTCTTTGTCCTGAACATTTGCCATGGTAATTATGATGTGTCTTGGTGTGGGTCTTTTCGGGTTCACCTTGTTTGGGACTCTTTGGGCTTGTGTGACTTTTTTCTTCCCCACCTCAGGGAAGTTTTCCAATATTATTTCTTCGAAAAGGTTTTCTAATCCTTGTTCATCTTTCTGTTGTTCTGGTACCCCTATTATTCGTATGTTGTTTCGTTTCATGTTGTCCCAAAGCTCCCTTAGGCTGTCCTCCTGTCTTTTAATTTTTTTCTCCAATTGCAGTACATTTTAGTGTGTTTTGCTTCCTTGTCTTCTAATTCACTAATTCGGTCCTCCGCTTCTCCTAGTCTACTGTTGATACTTTCAATGGTGTTTTTTATTGCAGCTATATCACTCTTCATTTCTTCTTGGGTCTTACTTAAGTTGTTGACTTTTTCATCTGTTTGTTCTAGCTTCTTCCATATGTTATTGATTATTTCATCTGTTTCTTCTAGCTTTTTGTAGGGGTTGTCGATTTTTTCCTCCATCTGGTTTATGCACTCTGGGACCCTTATTCTGAATTCTTTTTCTGTCATGTTGCATGCCTCTGTATTACTTAGCTGCTTTTCTGGAGAGTCCTCCTTCTCTTTCCTTTGGGGGTTTCTTTGTCTACCCATGTTTGATCTCACTGACATATCTAGATGTTGAGTCGTTCAGTGGCTACTCCCTGGGTGGCAGTGAGTCCTTGGTCTGTGGTTGCTCTTTGGGCGGTTGCGGAAGCAGCTGCTCTTCAGTTGACGGCAGCTCCCCTGGTGGGTGCTGTTCATAGCTGTGGTGGCTCTTCTGGCTGGTGGGTGGCGGTTTCACATACAGCTGCTGTTCCTTAGCAGAGGGTATGGTGCTCAGGAGATTGCTGTTGCTTGGATCTGCTGCGTTGATTTAAGGGCACAAAATACAACACAACAAGGCACCACGTACCAGCGAAAAAAATGTTTTTAATAAAAGATAAAAAAGTGAAATGTTCACTTCAACCAAGTTTTAATGCCCCATGGGGCTGGTTTAAGACCCCACTCTTCTGTCTGCTACTGTTCAGATTCCTGTTATGTAGTCAGAACTGTGTTGAAGTTCCAAGCAATCCACTGCTCCTCTGTTTGTGTCTGTCTCCATGTCCTTGCGTGCACACAAGTGATACCAGTCTGCCTGCTTTTCCTGTCTGCCTGCTGTCAATCTTAATCTCTCAAGTGACTGTTTCTGACAGGGCTTTACGTGCTGTAGCACTTTCAGGGACTTTCCAACCCAGTCCCTTAGGGCTCTTTAGGACTATTCAGAGTCTTTTTCCTTTGTCTGCTCAGCTGTAGACTGGGTGTGGCTGTACCAGCTATCTTGAGTCTGCTGGGAGGGGCTGGCTCTTCAGGAGAAAAATGGCTACTTAGGTTCCAACTGTTTTCTTATTTGTCAAGATTTCTGAGGCTATTCAGGATCTTATTCCTTACATATAAATTTTTGGAATGTTTCTCCTGCAGCTGTGAAACATACCATTGATATTTTAATAGAGATTGACTTGAATCCATAGATTGCTTTGGGTAGTATGGACATTTTATTTTTTTACTTTTAAATATTGTTGAAAGTATTACATAGATGTGTCCATGGGTTATGCATGGATGCATACAAATTCATTGGTTTATCTCTTCCCATCCACCCTCCCTTGCCTTCTGTCTGCGGTTAGAGAGTGTACCATGCTTCTATGACTCTGGATCTATTTTGTTGATCAGTTAATTTTGCACATTATATTCTATATATGGATGAAGTCACATGATACTTGTCTTTTGCTGACTGGCTTATTTTGCTTAGCATAATGCTCTCTAGGTCCATCCATGCTGTTGCAAATGGTAGGAGTTCTTTCTTTTTTACTGCCACGTAGTATTCCATTGTGTGAATGTACCACAGTTGTTGTGGTTTTTTGTTTTGTTTTGTTTTGTTTTTTGTTTTTTATCCACTCATGTTCTGATAGGCACTTAGGCTGTTTCCAAATCTTATTTATTGTAAATTGCACTGCTATGAACATAGGGGTACATAAATTCTTTCTATTGAGTGTTTTGGGTTTCTTAGGATATATAAACAGTTTAATGATGTTGAGTCTTCCTCTCCATGAACCATATATTTGCTTCTACTTGTTTGTATATTCCTCTATTTTTTCAGTGTTCTGTATTTTTCCTCTTCCTGCTGGGAGGGGCTGGCTCTTCAGGAGAAAAATGGCCACTTAGGTTCCAACTGGTTTCTTATTTGTCAAGATTTCTGAGGCTATTCAGGATCTTATTGCTAGTACTGATCTTTTACCTCCTTAGTGCAGTATATTCCTAAGTACATTCCTAATTTCTGTTGCAACAGTAAATGGGATTGTTTTCTTAGTTTTTTTTTTCTAATTGTTCATTATTGGTGTATAAAAATGCAACCATTTTCTGTGTATTGATTTTATATCTTGCTACTTTGCTCAATTCATTGATCAGATCTAGTAGTTTTTTTGTGAAGTCTTTAGAGTTTTCTATATAGAATATCCTATCATCTGCAAATACTGACAATTTTACTTCCTCTTTTGAGATTTGTGTGACCTTTTATTTTTTTTCTTCTTGTCTGATTGCTGTGACTAGGAATTCCAGAAATATGTTGAATAAGAGTGGTGAAAATGGGCATCCCTGACGTGTTCCTGACCTTAGGGGAAACACTTTTAGTATTTTGCCATTGAGTATGATATTGGCTGCAGGTTTGTCATATAAAGCCTTCATTATGTTGAGGAATGATCCTATTCATACTTTGTTAAGAATTTTTATAAAAAATGAGTGCTAGATTTTATTAAATTCTTTGTTTGCATTTATTGATATGATTATGTGAATTTAAGCTTTCATTTTTATGTGATCTATCACATTTATTGCTGTATGAATGCTGTACCAATTTTGGATACTCAGAATAAATTTCACTTGTTCATGGTATGTGATATTTTAATGCATTGCCAAATTCAATTTGCTAATATTTTGTTGAAAATGTTAGCATCTAAGTTCATCATGGATATTGGCTTATAAATTTTTTATTTGTAGTGGTTTTATCTGGATTTGAATTAGGATACTGCTGGCCCATAAAAAGATCGGGAAATCTTTCCTCCTCCTGAATTTTTTGGAACAAATTGAGCTATAAGATAGGTGTGTGTTCTTGTTTGAAGGTTTTTTAAAACTCCCCAGTGAAGTCATCCAGTCCAGGATTTTTGTTTGCTGGAAGTTTTTAAGTTACTGCTTCAATTTAATTATTTTTTATTGGTCTATTCAGGCTTTCTGATTGTTCCTTATTCAGTATTGGAAGATTGTATATTACTAAGAATTTTTTCATTTCCCCTAGGTTGTCCAGTTTGTTGGCATATAGTTGTTCATAGTAGTTTCTTATATTTATTTGTATTTCTGGAATTTCAGTTGTTACTTCTTCTCTTTCATTTCTGATTTTATTTATTTGGGTCATTTATCTCTGTTTCTTGCTGAGTCTACATAAAGTTTCATCCATCTCCTTTAGTTTTTCTAAGAACCTACTCTTGGTTTCATTGATCTTTTGAAATTATTTTAGTCTTTATATTATTTATTTCCCCTCTGATCTTTATTATTTCCTTTTTTTATTTACTCTGGACTTTGTTTCTTTTTTTTCCTAGTTCTTTTGGGTGCAGGGTTAGATTATTTACTTGAGATTTTCTTGCTTCTTGAGATAAGCCTGTAGTGCTATGAATTTTCCTCTCAGGACCACATTTACTGTGCCCCATAGATTTTTGGGTTGTTGTGAATTCATTTTCATTTGTTTGCAAATATTTTTTCCTAGATCTCATTGGTAATGCATTCATTCTTTAATAACATGATATTTAGCCTTCATGTTTTTAAGTGTTTTCATTGTAAGTGAATTTTAGTTTTATGCCATTGTGATACTTTAAGATATTTGATAGGATTTTAATAGTATTGAATTTGTTCAGACTTGTTTTGTGTCCTCATATGTGGTCTATCTTTGAGAATTTTCCATGTGCACTTGAGAAGAATATATATTTGCCAGTTGGGACAAAATGTTCTATAAATATCACGTAAAGCCATCTGATCCAGTGTGTCCTTTAAAGTCACTGTTTTATTTTCTCTTTGTTGTCTGGAAGATCTATTCAGTGATTACAGTGGGGTGTTAAAGTCTCCTGCTATGACTACATTGCTATTGATCTCTCACTTAAAATCCACCAAGAATTTATACTTTGTGAATATATGTTTACTAGAGTGTGTCCTCTTTTTGGATTGATCCGTTTAGTATCATATAGTGACATTCCTTGTCCCTTTAATGACCTTTGCTTTGAAGTCTATTTTGTCACATGGAAGTATTGCTATCCCATCTTTTTTTTTTTTTCATTTTCATTTCCATGGATTATATTTTTCCATTTCTTCATTTTTAGCCTTTGCAAATCTTTTGTGCTGAGATCAGTATCTTGTAGACAGCACATATATGGGTCATGCTTTTTTAAAAGTTGTAACTTTATTTTACTTATCTTTAACACCTTTATGTTGATACAGTCTTCCTATTTACAGTTGTTAATGAGATACTGTATTCCATCAATATGCATTCTTTTAAAATTATAAATTTTTTGAGAATCAGTGAGGCATTAGTACATATTTGAAAATACAAATATTTTAATGGCTTTTAAGAGAAGTACTAGATTCATCTCCAAGGAGATTATATAAGTTTAAATCATCATTTTAGCTGAATCATTCTGTTTCTGAAGTTGAGGTGATAGTGATTCATTGTGGGGTAAAGTAGGGGAAGACACAATTAAGTCAGATCAATAGATCACTCTTAATTTATTGAGTAGATTTGGAGAAATTAATACAAGAATGGAAGTCAAGGGTTAGGGGGCTATGATGGTTATTTCATCATATGGAAAAGCTACTGATTATGGAAAAAAAGAATTAGATTTAAAATGTGTTCATGTCATAAACTTTTTTTTATTCTTTATTGTTGAAAGTATTACATATAAGATAGAACCAAGATGGCAGCATTGGTAAACACCTGCACTTGCTGCCTCCTACAACCACATCAAAATTACAACTAAAATACATCACAACTACCATCCAGAACCATGGGAAAGCTGGTTGAGTGGAAGTACTACAACAAGAGAGGTAAAGAAGAAAGCGAATTGAGACTGATAGGAGATGCCAAGGTGTGGAACCGGCTGCTTTTTTTTTTTTTTTTTTTTTTTTATCAGGAGGGAGATACAAGCTCACGCTTGCTCTGAGCTCCAGTTCTGGGTGAGATTCTGGAGGACCCAGACACATACCGGGAGAAACTGGACTGTCTGGCATTGGGGAAGGAATGCAGGGGTGGCTTTCTTCCAGACAGAGGTGCTCAAAGCAGTGATTCTTCCTATGCTGGAACCTCCCCAGGGCAGGGCTGACCTGCAGCCATTGCTGTTTGCTCTGCCCTGGAGATTTCCTGAGACACTGCCCTACCCAATTTACAACTCCACCCAAGCTGTGTGCAGTGGATTTTACATATGAATGGCCTGTCCTTTCTCAGCCTAAAACCTGTCAGACAAGCCGCATCTGGGTCAAGGAGCCCCAAACCTATCAATAAAAGGCCCAATGACAGCACCAGTAGCAACCTGCCTTGCTTCACAGCTGGGCCTCGTCTGGGCACTTCCAAACCCTTTATAAACAGGAGGAATCTGCATATCTCTTTGTAGCTCCTTATGGGTGGCCCCAGGCTGTGGCTGACGCTGTACCTTCTTAGAGATCCAAGAACCAGTGTACCCAGTGGTGAGTGCAAGATCATACCAGATTACAACTCTCCACATCCATAAGTGACACACTCAAGGGGAAGACTCAGTGGGCACCAAAGCCCCAATGAAGCAAGTCCTGCTCCATAAGGGTGTCTCCTGCACAGCAGCTCTTCCATTGTAGATACAGCTGGTCCTCACAGCTAATTGGCCTGGAGGTCACTTCCTCCCAGTGATGCCAACAGCAATCAAGGCTCAACTACAACAAGACTGTGCACACAGCCCACAAAGTGGTTCACCAAGAGTGTCCACCTCAGGTGATTGGGGAGGCTGAGCCACTGGGAACTATAAGACACCTATTACACAAGGCCACTCTATCAACTCAAGAAGACTTAGCGACTATCCAATACATAGAAACAAACACAGGGAAGCAGCCAAAATGCAGAGACAAAGAAACATGTCACAAGTGAAAGAAATGGAAGAAAGCAAACTACTGGATATAGATTTCAAAACCACAGTTATAAGGTTACTCAAGAATCTTCTAGAAACCTCCAAGGAACTTAGTGAGACCTTCAAGCATCTTAGTAAGAATGCCCCCAAAATGAAAAAGGACAAGTGAGAAATTAAGCACAAACTGACTGAAATAAAGAATAATATACAGATGTTTAACAGTAGACTAGAGGATACAAAGAATCAAGTCAAAGATTTGAGATATGAGGAAGCAAAAAACACCCAACAAGAAGAGCAAAAAGAAAAAAGAATCCAAAAATATGAAGATAGTGTAAGGAACCGCTGGAACAACTTCAAGCATACAAACAATTGAATTATGGGTGTGTCAGAAGAAGAGAGAGAGCAAGATATTGAAAACCTATTTGAAGAAATAATGACAGAAAACTTCCCCTGCGTGGTGAAAGAAATAGACTTACAAGTTTAGGAAGCACAGAGAACCCCAAACAAGAGAACCACACCAAGACATATCAAAATTAAAATGCCAAGGACAAAAGACAAAGAGAGAATCTTAAAAGCAGAAAGAGAAAAACAGCTAGTTACCTACAAGGAAGTAGCCATATGACTGTCAGCTGATTACTCAACAGAAACTATGCAGGCCAGAAGGGAGTGGCAAGAAATATTCAAAGTAATGAATAGCAAGAACCTACAACCAAGATTACTCTACCCAGCAAAGCTATCATTTAAAATTGAAGGTCAGATAGAGAGCTTCACAGACAAGCAAAAGCTAAAGGAGTTCATCACCACCAAACTAGTATTATATGAAATGATGAAGGGTATTCTTAAGAAGAGGAAGAAGAAAAAAAGGTAAAGATAAAAAATTATGCCCTGACTGGTTTGGCTCAGTGGATAGAGCATCGGCCTGCGGACTGAAGGGTCCCAGGTTCGATTCCAATCAAGGGAATGTACAGTGGTTCCGGGCACATCCCCAGTAGGGGGTGTGCAGGAGGCAGCTGATCAATATTCCTCTCTCATCGATGTTTCTGACTCTCTATTCCTCTCCCTTCCTCTCTGTAAAAAAATCAATAAAATATATTTTAAAAAAATTATGAACAACAAAGTGACAACAAATACATATCAACAAGTGAATCTAAAAATCAAATGAATAAAAAATCAGATGCACAGAATAAACTGGTAAATGTAGTAGATTCATGGGCATGGAAATGGACCAGACTGACAATTCTCGGGGGGAAGGAGGTGTGGGGAGTGTGGGAAGAGATTTGACAAAGGTATTATATGCATGTATGCAGTACCTATGGGCACAGACAGTGGGATGGCAATGGCCTGGTGTGGGGTGGGAACTGGGTGGAGAGGAGCTCTGAGGGGAAAAAGAGGGACATCTTTAATAATATGAACAATAAAGATTTAAAGAAATAAAATAAATAAAAAAGAAAGTATTTCATATGTCTGCTATGTTCCCCCATTGACTTCTCCACCTCCCAGCCCAGGCCTTCACTCCCCTATTGTATGTGTCCATAGGTTATGCTTATATGTATACAAGTTCTTTGGTTGGTCTCTTAACCACCAAGCAGCCTGTATACCCTGAGATTTAACAGTCTGTTCAATGCTACTATGTCTCTGGATCATTTTTGTTCATCAGTTTATGTCATTCATTGTATTCCACAAATGACTGAGATCATGTGATACCTATCTTTCTCTGATTAGCTTATTTCGCTTAGAATAATGCTATCCTGGTCCATCCATGTTGTTGCAAATGGTATAAGTTCTTTTCTTGTACAGCAGCATAGTATTCCCTTGTGTAGATATACCATTGTATTTTTTATTCACTAAAGTTTTACGTATGTCTCTTTTTTCCCCAATTGAAAGCTCCCCCGAAGCCATTCCAACCGAAGCAAGCCCCCACTGACCCAGTGTCTGTGTCCATTGGTTATGCAAATATGCATGCATACAAGTCCTTTGGTTGCTCTCTAACCTCCCTTCCCTACCATTTGTCTCTATATCAATCTATTCTTATTCATCAAATTATGTTAATCATTATATCCCACATACGAGTGAGATCATGTGCTATTTATCTTTGTCTGACTGGCTTATTTTGCTTAGCATAATGTTATCCAGTTCCATCCATGTTGTCGCAAACGTTAAAAGTTCCTTCTTTTTTATAGCAGCATAGTATTCCACTGTGTAGATGTTCCACAGTTTTTTAATCCACTTATCTGCTGATGGACACTTAGGCTGTTTCCAAATCTTAGCTATTGTAAATTGTGATGCTATAAACATAGGGATGCACATATCCTTTCTGATTGGTGTTTCTAATTCTTGGGATATAGTCCAGGGAGTGGAATTACTGGGTCAAACCCGAGTTCCATTTTTAACTTTTTGAGGAAACAACATACTGTCCTTTCTATTACTTTGGTTAAGATGTATGAGTGCCCTACAACTTAACAAAAGGAAGATAAACAATCCAATCAAAAAATGGGCAAAGGACCTAAATAGACACCTTTCAAAAGAGGACATTCAGAAAGCCAAGAGACATATGAAAACATGCTCAAAGTCACTAATCATCCGAGAGATGCAAATCAAAACAACAATGAGGTACCATCTCACACCTGTCAGACTAGCTATCATCAACAAATCAACAAACGACAAGTGCTGGAGAGGATGTGGAGAAAAAGGAACACTTGTGCACTGCTGGTGGGAATGCAGACTGGTGCAGCCACTATGGAAGACAGTATGGAGTTTCCTCAAAAAACTACAAATGGAGAGGAGAAACCAAGATGGCGGCATAGGTAAACACCGGAGTTTGCTACCTTGAACAACCACTTCAAAAATACAACTAAAAGACGAAACGGACATCATCCAGAACCACAGGAGGGCTGGCTGAGTGGAAATTCTACAACTAGGAGGAAAGAGAAAAACACTGAGACTCAGAGGAGGCGCAGTGCAGAAGTGAGATACTAAGGTGCGGAGTGCATGCGGAGCAGGCTGGCAGCTGAGGGTGTGGTTGTCGTTTTTAATTGGGAGGGAGTCTCAGGCTCTGAGCTCCAGTTCGGGGCAAGTCTCTAGGGACCCAGGCTCATACGGGAGAAGCGAAACTGTCTGGCATCGCTCAGAACCCTAGGGCAGCTTTCTCTCCGTGGGGCTTGCAGCGATTACTGGGACACTGAGAAGCAGAGCCTCTGAAGGCAAGACTGAGAGCAGCCATAATTGCTAACCCCGCCCTGTTGATCCCGCTGGACCCGCCCTGCCCAAGCCCCTGCAGGGAGGCTTTTGCTGGATAGCCTCAGGCAAAGGCTAAATTAGCACCGCCCTAGAGATCCAGGAGCCAGGAAGCCCAGAGGTCAGAGTGGGACCATCCAGTTTTCAGCTCCATGGAATCATAAAAGACACACTCAGGGGGCAGACTCAGTGAGCACCAAAACCCCAAGTCTAGCCCCAGTGGGGTGTCTCCAGCACAAAAGCTCTCCCACTGCAGGCACAGCTGATTCTCACAGCCAATTGGCCTGGAGGTCAATTCCTCACAGTGATAACTAAAACAATCAAGGCTTAACTACAACAAGACTGTGCACAAAGCCCACAAGGGGGTGCTCCAAGAGTGTCTACCTCAGGTAATTGGGACACTTAGCACAGAAAGGCACTCTATCAACGCAGCAAAGTATAAAAAATGCCGAGACAAAGAAACAGGACACAAACGACAGAATTGGAGGAAAGCAGACTGTTGGATATAGAGTTCAAAACCACACTTTTAAGGTCTTTAAAGAACTGTCTAGCAGCCGCCGATAAACTTAATAAGGCCCTCGAAAAGACTGGTGAGACCACTGATAAATGTAGTGAGATCCTCAAGAAATCTAATTAGACCCTAGATGTTGTGGTAAAGAACCAACTAGAAATTAAGCCTACACTGACTGAAATAAAGAATATTATACAGACTCCCACTAGCAGACCAGAGGGTCGCAAGAATCAAGTCAAAGGTTTGAAATACGAAGAAGCAAAAGACACCCAACCGGAAGAGCAAAATGAAAAAAGAACCTAAAAATATGAAGATAGTGTAAGGAGCCTCTGGGACACCTTCAATCGTACCAACATCAGAATTATAGGGGTGCCAGAAGATGATGGAGAGCAAGATATTGAAAACCTATTTGAAGAAATAATGACAGAAAACTTCCCCTACCTGGTGAAAGAAATAGACTTACAACTCCAGGAAGTGCAGACAACCCCAAATAAAAGGAATCCAAAGAGGACCACACCAAGACACATCATAATTAAAATGCCAAGAGCAAAAGACAAAGAGAGAATCCTTAAAGCAGCAAGAGAAAGAAAATCATTTACCTACAAGGGAGTACCCATACGACTGTCAGCTGATTTCTCAACAGAAACTTTGCAGGCCAGAAGGGAGTGGCAAGAAATATTCAAAGTGATGAATACCAAGAACCTACAACCAAGACTACTTTATCCAGCAAAGCTATCATTCAGAAGTGAAGGCCAGATAAAGAGCTTCACAGATAAGGAAAAGCTAAAGGAGTTCATCACCACCAATCCAGTATTATATGAAATGCTGAAAGGTATCCTTTAAGAGGAGGAAGAAGAAGAAAAAGGTAAAGATACAAATTATGAACAACAAACATGCATCTATCAACAAGTGAATCTAAGAATCAAGTGAATAAATAATCTGGTGATCATAATAGAATCAAGGACATAGAAAGGGAATGGACTGACTATTCTTGGGGGGGGGGGGAAAGCGGTGTGGGAGATGCGGGAAGAGACTAGACAAAAATCATGCACCTATGGATGAAGACAGTGGGTGGGGAGTGAGGGCGGAGGGTGGGGTGGGAACTGGGTGGAGGGGAGTTATGTTGGTAAAAAAGAGTAATGTAATAATCTGAACAATAAAGATTTAATTTAAAAAAAATAAAGAGAAAATTAAAAAAAAATTACAAATGGAACTCCCATTTGACCCTGTGATCCCACTTCTAGGAATATATCCCAAGAAACCAGAAACACCAATCAGAAAGGATATATGCACCCCTATGTTCATAGCAGCACTATTCACCATAGCTAAGATCTGGAAACAGCCTAAGTGCCCATCAGTAGATGAATGGATTAGAAAACTGTGGTACATCTACACGATGGAATAATATGCTGTTCTAAAAAGGAAGGCACTCTTACCATTTGCAATGGCATGGATGGAACTGGAGAGCATTACGCTAAGTGAAATAAGCCAGTCAATGAAGGAAAAATACCACATGATCTCACTCATTCATGGATAATATAGACCATTATAAACTTTTGAACAATAATAGATACAGAGGCAGAGCTGCCTCAAACTGATTGTCAAACTGCAGCGGGAAGGCCGGGGAGGGTTGGGGGGCAGGAGGTAGGGGGGTAAGAGATCAACCAAAGGACTTGTATGCATGCATATAAGCATAACCAATGGACATAAGACACTGGGAGATAGGGGAGGCTAGGGGACTGTCCAGGGCGGGGGGGGGAAAAGGACACATATGTAATACCCTTTGTAATACTTTAAGCAATAAAAAATAAAATAAAATAAAATAAAACAACAAATTACCATAAAAAATATCTATGAGTACCCTATAAATACTGAAGATTAGGCCCTTATCAAATATAACATTGGCAAATATGTTCTCCCATGTAGTGGTCTTTCTGTTTGTTTGTTTTTTTGATGGTTTCTTTTGCTGTGCAGAAGCTTTTTTACTTTGATGTAGTCTCATTTGTTTATTTTCTCCTTAGTCTCCATTGCCATAGAAGCTGTGTCTGTAAAGATATTGCTGCAACATATGTCTGCTATTTTGCTGCCTATGGAGTCTTGTAGGATTTTTATGGTTTCCCATAGTAAGTTTAAGTCTTTTATCCATTTTGAATTTGTTTTTGTGTATGGTGTAACTTGGGGATCTGGTTTCATTTTTTTGCACTTATGTGTCCAAATTTCCCAGCACTATTTATTAAAGAGACTGTTTTGACTCCATTGTATGCTCTTGCCTCCTTTGTCAAATATTAATTGAGCATAATAGCTTGGGTCAATTTCTGGGTTCTCTGGTCTGTTCCATTGATCTATATGTCTGTTCTTGTGCCAGTACCCGGCAGTTTTGAGAACTGTGGCATTCTAATATAGCTAGATATATGGTATTGTGATCCCTCCAACTTTGTTCTTTCTCAGGATTGATCTGGCTATTCAGGGTCTTTTTTATTCTAGATGAATTTTTGGAGTGCTTGAAATATGCCATTCATATTTTAATGGGGATTGCATTGAATCTATATATTGCTTTAGGTAGTATGGACATTTTAATGATGTTGATGCTACAAATACATGAACATGGTATGGTCTTCCATTTCTTTATGTCTTCGTCTATCTCTTTTTCCAATGTCCTTTAGTTTTCCAAGTACAGGTCTTTTATATCCTTAGTCTAGTTTATTCCTAGGTATCTTAATTTTTGGGGGGTGTGCAATGGTAAATGGGATTTTTTTTTCATTTCTCTTTCTGTGAGTTTATTATTGGTGTATTAAAAGGCCATATATTTCTGGGAGGTAATTTTGTATTCTGCTACATTGCCAAATTCATTTATTAGGTCTAGTAGTTTATTGATGGAGTCTTTGGGGTTTTCTATGTATTGTATCATGTTATCTGCAAATAAGGACAGTTTTACTTCTTCTTTTCCAATTTGGATGTGTTTTATTTCTTCTTCTTCTTCTCTGATCGCTATGGCTAGTATTTCTAGTACTATGTTGAACAGGAGTGATGAAAGTGGGCATCCTTGTCTTGTTCCTGTTCTTAAGGGAAATGAGATTAATTTTTGCCCTTTGTGTATTATGTTGGCTGTAGGTTTGTTTTATAGGGCTTTTATTATGTTGAGGTCTGATCCCTCTATTCTCACTTTGCTGAGAGATTTGATCAAGAAAGGGTGTTGGATTTTGTCAAATGCTTTTTCTGCATCAGTTGATATGATTATGTGATTTTAGTCTCTCAGTTTTTTTATGTGATGTATCAATTTATTTATTCTTGAATATTGTACCATTCTTGCATCCCCAGAATAAATCCCACTTGGTCATGGTGTATGATCTTTCTAATGTATTGCTGAATCCGATTTGCTAGGATTTTGTTGAGGATATTAGCATCTATGTTCATCGAGGATATTGGCCTGTAGTTCTCCTTTTTTCTGGTGTCTTTATCTGGTTTTGGGATTAGGGTAATGCTGGCTTCATAGAAAGACCTTGGAAGTATGCCTTCCTCTTGAATTTTTTGAAATAGTCTGAGGAGGATAGGTTTTAGCTCTTTGAATGTTTAGTAGAACTCCCCTGTATAGCCATCCAGACCAGTGCTTTTGTTTGCTGGAAGATTTCTGATAACTGTTTCAATTTCTTTGGTAGTTATCAGTCTATTCAGGTTTTTTGATTTTCTTGGATGGGTTTTTGGAGCTTCAATTTTTTTATGAATTTGTCCATTTAATCTAGGTTGTACAATTTGTTGGAATAGAGTTGTTCATAGTATTTTTTCATAATCATTTGTATTTCAGTGGGCTCGGTTGTTACCTCACCTCTTTCATTTCTGATTTTGTTTATTTGGGCCCTCTCTCTTTGCTTCTTGGTGTGCCTGGCTAGAGGTTTATCGATCTTGCTTGTCCTTTCAAGGAACTGGCACTTTGTTTTATTGAATATATATATATATATATATATATATATATATATATATATATATATATATATTCTCTATGGCATTTATCTCCTCTCTTATCTTTATTATTTCCTTCCTTCTGCTTACACTGGCTTTTCTTGTTGCTCTATTTCTATCTCTTTGTGTTGTAGGGTTAGATAATTTATTACCATTGTTTCTTGTTTTTTGAGATTGGCCTGCAGAGCTATGAACTTCCCTCTCAAGATATTTTTATTGTATTTCATTTCTAGTTTTATGCTATTGTGATCTGTGAAGACTCTTGATAAGATTTCTATCTTCTTGAGTTTGAAAAGACTTTGCCTGTGTCCCAATTTGTGGTCTATCTTTGAAAAAGACTCATATGCACTTGAGAAGAATATATATTCTGTGGCTTTGGGGTGAAATGTTCTGAAGATGTCAATGAATTCTATCTGATCTAAAGTCATTTAGAATTAATGTTTCTTTGCTGATTTTTTGTTTAGAGGATTTGTTCTGTGGTGTTAGAGGGGTATTAAAGTCCCCTACTAAGATTGTATTGATGTCAATCTCTCCCTTGATATCCTCCAGAAGTTTTTTTTATGTATTTGGGTGTTCCTATATTGGGTCCATATATGTTTACCAGAGTTATATCTTCTTGTTGAATTTCTCCCTTTAGTCTTATGAAGTGACCTTCCTTAACTCTTGTTATGACCTTCACATTGAGGTCTAATTTGTCAGATGTAAGTATTGCTACCTCACCTTTGTATGACTTTGTATATTTCATTCCATTCCTTTTTGGCCTGATGTGTTCCTGTTGAGAAATCAGTTGCTAGTCTGATGGGGGATCCTCTGTAGGTAACTTTCTGTCTCTCTCTGGCAGCCTTTAAGATTCTTACTTTGTCATTGGTGTTTGGCAATTTAATTACAATGTGTCTTGGTTGTCGGTCTTTTGGCGTTCATCTTGTTTGGAACTCTGTGAGCTTCTTGGATTTGTTTGAGTTTTTTTCCTTCCCTATATCAGGGAAGTTTTCTGTCATTATTTCTTCAAACAGGTTTTCTATTCCTTGCTCAATTCCCTCTCTTTCTGACACCCCTATTATGTGGATGTTTTTTCATTTCGTATTGTCCCAAAGTTCCCTTAGGCTCTGCTCCTCTTTTTAAAGATTTTTTTCTAGATGCTGCTCTACTTGGGTATTTTTTCTTACCTTGTCTTCTAGCTCACTGATGTGGTCCTCTGCTTCTCCTAGTCTACTGTTGATGTTTTCTATTCTGTTCTTTATTGCAGCTATGTCATTATTCATTTCTTTCTGGTTCTTCCTCATTTCCTCCTGGTTCTTACAAATGTTGTTGAATTTGCCTTCCATCCTTTTCAGTGACCTTATGACCATTGCTCTGAATTCTTTCTTTGACATATTGCTTGCCTCTATTTTGGTTATTTCATTTTCTGGTGATTCCTTCCTTTCTATTATATGTGGGCTATTTCTTTGTCTCCCCATGATTGCTCCTCTCTGGGTGTCTGGTTATGTAGCTCTCTCTCTCCTGCATTGACTTGAAGGCACAAAATGTAACACAACAAGACACAACACACAGGGTGCCAAACACAATGTATTCATGATAGTAATAACCCCAAATAAAGGTGACCACCAGAGAAAAGAGAATTACAGGATATAAAAGAGTGCAAAAATGATAATGAGGAGAGGAAAAAATGTAAGAGAGGAAAGAAACAGAAGAGAAAGAAGATGGGGAAATATATGTATATGGGGATAAAACTCCAATAAAACTACAACTAATCCAAAAATGAAAACAACAACTAATAAACACCCAGATGAATCTGAGGAAGCAGAGCTTATTTCCAGACGTTAAGGTCAAGAAATTGAATGGATGGGGAAATACCCACGATTCCATATAGAGGAGGTAGAAAGTGAAAGAGTGTATAAGAATAAAAGTAAAACAAAAAACTAAATATAAAGAATATAAATATATATATATATATTAAAGTATATATGCAAATATATATATATATACATATATATATATATATATATATATATATGACTTTCCCCCTTCTTCTTTAATCTACCTATCTATGTATTTGTTTACTATTGGAAGAGGAGAATAGATAGTCTTGAGTTTGTGATTGGAATTAGTTAAGCTATTAGTAGGAGAAGAGAATAAGTGAGGAGAGAAAAAACAGAAGTTAAAAAAAAACACCCACAAATAAAAAAACAAAGAACAAACAAACAAAAAACCCCAAAAAGAACCAAAAACAAACAAGCAATAAAAACCAAACTAATCAATAATCAAACAAACAACAAGATAGATAGAAAGAAAAGAGCAAAAAATAGAAGAAAAAGAACATTTAGATAGTTAAGAAAGAGATGAAGGAGGTGTGTATGGACTTGGAGCAAGGGAGCAGAAATTAGATATATGAGTAAGATCAATTTTTAACAAGGAGTAAAGAAAAAGGATAGAGAAAAAACTAAAGCAGGAACAGGGTAAGAGAAGCAGAATAAAAGAAGAAAGTGAGGAATAGAGCATTGGCATAAAGGAAAAATTGAGTGTAAAATAATGTTAAAGGAAAAATAAAAATAGAATGTAGAACACTAATCCTAAAATAAAATAAAGAAAAATAAAATAAAAGTTTAAAAAGGTAAAATAATAGTAGCAATAATAATAATTTAAAATAAAAATATAATAGAAACGGTAAAATCAAGTGAGAAAAAAATTTAGTTTCTTAAGTAAAAGATAAAAAATAAAAATATGAAGTAGTGAAGGTCATTCACTTCCACTACTATTCTGCTTGGCAGATATATTTTTTGTCAGGTAGATCACACAATATTGAAGTTCCCTGCGCTCCACCACTCCTCTATGTCATAAGCCACCACCCTGTTTTCTTTTTTCTAATCTGAATAGAGTTTCATTTATTTAAAATCTCATTTCATGAATGCACATTTATAGGGCAAACTAGAACAATCAATTGCATAAACAACTGTCCTCACATAATAGGTAGTTTCTACTTGAAATAAAAACCCAAGTGACACTAATAAGTGCAGGCACATATAGTAGCATATATCAAACAGCTTAGATGAAAGATAGCATGTCCTGAAAAAGTTTCTGGTGATTGAAAAAATTAGCCCACGACAAAGACATTGATGTCAGAAGATGTATGTGAAGAGTTCAAATGCAATGTTAAAAAGCAAATGTAGTCACATATGTACTATAAGTAAATAAAACCTTAATTACTAAAATGAATAATGAAAGTGAGAGTATCCCTCTTCTCATATTGGTTTATTTTCAAACTAAAGACAAAATTTTATTTTTTTTGAAATTTCTTTTTTTAAAATATATTTTGTATTGATTAAGATAATTACATATGTGTCCCTGTCCCCACATCAACCTCCACCACCACCCCCATTGTCCATGTCCATTGGTTAGGCCTCTATGCCTGCATGTAAGTCCTTTGGTTGCTCTTTCCCCTTTACCCCCACCCTCCCCTACCCTCCCTCCAAAGCCCGACAGTCCAATCAATGCCTCTCCATCTCTGGATCAGTCCTTGAAATTTCTTTTTTTTATCAAACCTTTATTGTTCAGATTATTACATTTGTTCCTCTTTTTTCCCCCCATAACTCCCCTCCTCCCAGTTCCCGCCCCACCATCCGCCCTCACTCCCCACCCACTGTCCTCATCCATAGGTGCACGATTTTTGTCCAGTAAAGACAAAATTTTAGTTTCAGCTTCTATACTGTTATAAAATTAGTATAAATTTTGTTTATACTATTATATAATCCTAGTCATAGCCATAGAGTTATCAATTCCCACTTAACCTTTGTGTCATTGAACTTCTGGTTTCTGGTCAGTGTTTGAAGTGTTTCATATATTTGGCTTCTTCCTCCCACTACTTGTTTTATTCATCATCTTCTTCTTCTTCTTCCTCCTCCTCCTCCTCCTCCTCCTCCTCCTCCTCCTCCTCCTCCTCCTCTTCCCCCTCCTCCTCTTCTCCCTCTTTTTCCCCTCCTTTCTCTGGGGCAGCCTCTTCTGTGGCTTCTCTTCTGGAGGCTTTTCTGTGGGCTCTGCTTTTGAAGCTTTACAAAGGATGCATGCGGCAATACAGACAACTGCTAATATTATGAGAGAAAGTATTAAGAATGATAAGATCATATTGTCTAAGATCTTTTCATGTTTGGCAGGATGGCCAGTGATGGAACTTCCACCATCTGTTGGCTGTTCATCAAGTGGCAAACCAGGGGTACCACTGTCCACACTACCCACATCTCCTAAGGATTTGCAGTTAGGGGGTGCATAGCCAGATCTACAATGGCAGTGCTTCAAATTGTTGCAAACTTCTTTCCGATTACACATTGCTTGTACATCTCAGTCATATTTGAGCACATCATCATCAGTGCAGGATGCATTTACACAGATTTTCCCTTTGGAACAAGTAATGCCATATTTCACATTTCCTCCATCATCTTTATCAGCAGTGTCATAGAAATCCGTGGCCCAGCAGTAGTTGTCAGCAGAAGGAATCTGGATCACTGTATGATAGGGCACAACCCTGTTTTCAAACAGTCAGGAGCTCTTTGTTTCTCAGTCTGCCTTTAGTTGTATTTACACAAGAGTCAATTTCATATAAAACCCCTGGTGGCAGTGTTTCTGTATTGATATCCGGTGCTAAAATGCCCTCCCATACCCAGTGGTTAGATTGCTTTTCCTGCTGCACTCAGTATTGGGTTGGGTGGACAGACTGCCCTAGAGCTGGTTTTCTGCTTGTCTCTCCCCACTCTGAAACCCAGGTTCCACAAAATCAGCTTTCCCCTGCAGTCTCGGTGAGTGTTTTTTTAATTGGAAGATCCTATGTACTGGACTTAGCATTCAAAAGCAAGGATTTAAAAAGACAAAGAAGAAAATAAAAAAGCCACAGGACATGGGCAGACTCGCGTCTTTTTCCCCTGGCACTATGCAGCCAGTATACTGGTAGAATTTCCGGCTGCCTTTCTGGACCCAGCCCTGCTGTGGGTTAATTTCTATAGTCCCTTTCTGCCAGCATCCCTGTGGACCCCCTTCCACATTCAAGGGCTACACTGACCCCAGCAGCCGCGGATTTTGTGGGGCGCAGTCTTTCTCTAAGACTTCAGTTCTCACTGCATGCTTTTCCTGCATGTTTCTCCCTCCAGCCTGGATCCCAGATCCCACCTTTCCCCAGGTCAGTGGTTCTCAACATTCTGGCCCTTTAAATACAGTTCCTCATGTTGTGACCCAACCATTAAAATTATTTTCGTTGCTACTTCATAACTGTAATGTTGCTACTGTTATGAATCATAATTTAAATATCTGATATGCAGGATGGTCTTAGGCGACCCCTGTGAAAGGGTCGTTCAACTGCCAAAGGGGTCGCGGCGCACAGGTTGAGAACCGCTGCCCTAGGCGCTATCTGACCTGTGTTTAATTCGCCAATTCTGGGTGGATATTAATCAATTCAGCTCTTCCTTCTTTCTGCTCTGTGTGAAGGAGCAGGGCTCATCCGCGTATTCACGCCGCTTTGTGTCCTGCTGGACAGACTTTCTAGGTGCCCATGGTCAGGGAGGCTGGAGTCATGGTGTTCCTGGGTTTGCAGCTGAGGCAGCTCATCCCTTGGGGTTGTGGTTGTAAGGTCCTGGAAGGTATCTGAGATCCCTGTTGAAGGTAGGGCTGGGCTTTAGATCACAGCCACTCCCCTTCAAGATGGTATGGTTTCCACTGCAGAGCCGGCCACTCCAGGAGA
Organism: Myotis pilosus; assembly: GCA_036010255.1. Classification (NCBI taxonomy): domain Eukaryota; kingdom Metazoa; phylum Chordata; class Mammalia; order Chiroptera; family Vespertilionidae; genus Myotis; species Myotis pilosus. The sequence continues at coordinate 16,122,515 of JASKON010000009.1, forward strand.
GATTTCTGCAGCAGTAGAGGCTGCCAGGCCAGGGGTGCCCAGTCCAGCAGTCCCCAGCAATTCCTTGGAATATAACTGTTCCCTCATTCACAAATACAGATACTTCCTACACATCCACGCACTTTCCTTTTGTTCTTTCACTCACACACTATCTTACAGCTTGCCGTCCTGTCAGCAGCCATCTTGGATCTCTCACTACCATCTGTACCCATGTTTCTTAATCCACTCATCAGCTGATAGGCATTTAGGTGGTTTCCCAATATTAGCTATTGTAAATTGCAATGATATGATCATAGGGGTGCATATAGTCTTTCTGATTGGTGTTTCTTGTTTCATGGAATATACTCCTAGAAGTGGAATTATTGGATCAAATGAGAGTTCCATTTTTAATTTTGTGAGGAAACTCCATACTTTTTACCACAGAGGCTGCACCAGTGTGCATTCCCACCAGCAGTGCAGGAGGGTTCCTTTTTCTCGCCAGCACTTGTTTGTTGATTTGTCGATGATAGCCATTCTGACAGGAGTGAGGTAGTACACATTGTCATTTTGCTTTGCATCTGTCAAATGATTAGTGAATTTGAGCATTTTTACATATGCCTCTTGGTCTTCGGTATGCCCACTTTGCCCATGTTTTTATTGGATTGTTTATCTTCCTTTTATAAAGTTGTATGAGTTCCCTATAAATTTTGGAGATTAAACACTTACCAGATGTAATATTGGCATATATGTTCTCCCATGCAATGGGATCTTTGTTATTGTTTTGATGGTTTCTTTTGCTTTGCAGAAGAATATAATTTTGATGTAGTTCCATTTGTTTATTTTCTCCTTAGTTTCCATTGTCCTAGAAGATGTATCAGTCAAGATATTGTTAGGAGATATGCCTGATATTTTTCTGCCTAGGGATTCTTCTAAGATTTTTATTGTTTCCTGTCTTACATTTACATCTTCTATCCCTTTTGAGTTTATGTTTGCTGTTGGTGTAAGTTGGTGGTCTAGTTTAATTTTTTGCATGTATCTGTCAAATTTCCCCAACACCACTTATTGAAGAGAGTGTCTTGACTCCATTGTATGCTCTTTCCTCCTTTGTCAAATATTAATTGAGCATTATGGCTTGGGTTGATTTCTGAATTCTCTGTTCTGTTTCATTGGTCTATATGTCTATTCTTGTGCCAGTACCAGGCTGAGTACAGTGGCTTTGTAATATAGCTTGATATCTGGTATTGTGATCCTTCCAAATTTGCTCTCCTTTTACAGAATTGCTGCAAAAATTTGGTGCCTTTTTTATTCCATATAAATTTTTGGAGAGTGTGCTTTTGGTCTGAGAACTGTGCTGTTGGTATTTTAATGAAAATTTCTTGGAATCTACAGATTGATTTGGGTAGTATGGACATTATAAGGATGTTGATTCTACCAATCCATGAACACAGTATATTCTTCCACTTGTTTATATCTTCCTCTATTTCTTTTTTCAGCTTCCTGTAGTTTTCTGAATACAGGTCTTTTTCTTCATTAGTTAATTTTATTTCTAGGTATCTTAATTTTTTGTTACAATGGTAAATGGGATTGTTTTGTTGTTGTTGTTCAGTTTCTCTTCCTGTGAGTTTGTTATTGGTGTATAAAAATGCCATAGATTTCTGGATGCTAATTATGTATCCTGCTACGTTGTCAAATTCATTTATTAAATACTAGAGGCCTGGTGCATGAAATTCAAGCACAGGTATAGTCCTTAGGCCTGGCCTGGGATCAGGGCCATCTTCCCCAGCTGCCCGCAGCCAGTCCCGCCTCTCGCTGCCACCCACCCCCGGTTCCCTATTCGCCATCGGGTGATCGGTGCCTGATGGCAGGGGGAAGGGACCAAGAGGTGATCAGGGTGCCCCAGAATGACTGGTCCAGGAGTTGTTCTGGTTGTTCTGCTGTTAGGGTCAATTTGCATATTACCCTTTTATTATATAGGATAGTAGTTTTTGGTGGAGTCTTTAGAATTTTCTATGTACAACATCATTTCATGTGCAAATAATGACCATTTTACTTCTTCTTTTCCAATTTGGGTTCCTTTTATTTCTTCTTCTTATCTGATTGCTATTGCTAGCACTTACAGTACTATGTTGAAAAGGAGTGTTGAAAGTGTGCATCCCTCTCTTGTTCCTGTTCACAGGGAAATGGTTTTAGTTTTCACACATTAAGTATGATGGTGGCATTAGATTTGTCAGGTAAGGCTTTTATTATGTTGAGGTATGATCCCTTTATTCCACTTTGCTGAGAGTTTTCATAAATAAAAAGTGTTGGATTTTGTAAAATGCTTTTCTTGCATCAATTTTTGATATCATGTGATTTTTCTCTTTCAATTTTGTTTATATGGCATATCATGTTTATTGATTTGTGGATATTGTATCAGCCTTGCCTCACCAGAATAAATCCCTCTTGGTCATGGTGTATGATCTTTTTAATGTATTTCTAGATGAAATTTGCTAATATTTTGTTGAGAATTTTAGCATCTATGTTCATTATGTATATTGGCCTGTAATTCTCTCTTTGTAATGTCATTATCTGATTATCAGATTAGGGTAATGCTGGCTTCATAGAAAGATCCGTGAAGTGTTCCTCTTGTTTTCTTTTTGTTTGTTTGTTGTTGTTGTTTTGGAATAGTCTGAGGAAGGTAGGTGTTAGATCTTCTTTGAATTGTTTGGGAAAACTCTCTTGTGAAGCCATCCTAACCAAGACTTTTGTTTGCTGGAAGTTTCATTTTATTTTTTTTTTAATTACTGCTTCAATTTCATCAGTAATTATCAGTCTATTCAGTTTTTTTATTTTTATTTTGCTGATTGTGTTTTGGAAGATTGTATTTTTTCTAGCAATATGTTCATTTCATCTTCATTGTCAGTTTGTTGGAATAGAGTTGTTCAATGTATTTTATTTTTTACAGTACTTTGTATATCTGTTGGTTCCATTGTTATACCACCTCTTTCATTTGTGATTTTGTTTTTTGGGGGGAGGTCCTCTCTCTTTATTTCTTGGTGAGCCAGGCTCGAGGTGTATCAATCTTATTCATCCATTCAAATAACTAACTTTTGGTTCTTTTGATTTTTTTTTTGTCTCTATGTCATTTATTTCTGCGTTGATCTTTATTATTTCCTATCTTCTTATTCTCCACTTTTCTTGTGGCTCTCTTTCTGTCTTTAACCTGTAGGGTTAGATAATTGTTACCAGTTTTTCTTTCTTTCTTTTTTTCTTTCTCTTTTTTTTTAAGTTAGTCATGTGCACTTCATTCTTACACATTGTATAATAGCATGCTACTTAACCTTCATGTTTTTTATTGTTGCTGATGGTTTTTATTGTAGGTGATTTCTAATTTTATGCCATTGTTATCTCAGTGGATGCTTGATATGATTTTAGTCTTTTTGAATTTGTAGAGACTTAGCCTGTGTCCTAATATGTGGTCTATATTTGAAAATGTCCCATGAGCACTTAAGAAGAATATTCTGTAGCTTTTGGATGAAATGTTTTGAAAATGTCTATTAATTCCATCTGATCTAGTGAGCCATTTAGGACTGCTGTTTCCTTGTTAATTTTCTTCTAGATTTATCCAGTGAAGTCAATGGGGTTTTAAAGTTCCTTATTATGATTGTATTGCTGTCAATCTCTCCCTTGATATCTTCTAGAAATTTTTCTTATGTATTTGGGTGCTTCAGTATTGGGTGCATATTTTTTTTTTAGATGTATAACCTCTTGTTTATTGATCTCTTTAGCATTATGAAGTGGCCTTCTTGGTCTCTTGGTATGGCCTTCACTTTGAGGTCTATTTTGTCAGATATAAGTACTGCTTCCCCAGCTTTTTTTTTTCCATTTTCCTTAAAAATATTTTTTTTTAATCCCTTCACTTTCATTCTGCATGTGTTCTTTGTTTTGAGGTGGGTCTCAGGAAGACAGCATATATATGGGTCATGTTTTCTTATCCATTCAGCCACTGTATATCTTTTGATTGGAGCATTTAATCCATTTACATTTAAGGTTATTGTTGATATGTATTTGCTTGTTACCATCTCTATTTTTTATGCCTGTGTTCCTTCTTTCCTTTGTATTTCTTCTTTTTACAGAAGTCCCTTTAGCATTTCTTGCATTGCTGGCTTGCTCCTAATAAACTCCTTTAGATTATTTTTGTCTGTAAAGCTCCTGATTTCCCCTTCAATTTTAAGCAATAGCCTTGCTGGATAAAGTATTCTTGGATTCAGTCCCTTGCTTTGCATTACTTTGTATTATCCATTTCATTCCCTTCTGGCCTGATGTGTTTCTGTTGAGAAATCAGTTGACAGTCTAATGGGAGATCCCTTGTAGGTAACTTTTGTTTCTCTCTTGCAGCCCTTAACATTCTTTCTTTGTTATTAAAGTTTGCCATTTTACTTATGAGGTGTCTTGGTGTTAGTCTTTTTGGGTTCATCTTATTTTGGACTCTATGCTTGTTTGACTTTCACCACACTAAGTCTATTCCTTACTCAGCTTCTTCTCCTTCTGGCACTACTATTATGCAGATGTTGCTTTATTTTATGTTGCCTCAAAGCTTTCTTAAATTCTCCTGCTTTTTAAATTTTTTCCATTGCTGTTCATGTTGGGTACATTTTTTTTATACCCTTTCTTCTAACTCGCTGATTAGATCCTCTGCTTCTAGTCTACTGGTGAAGCCTTCCATCATGTTCTTTATTGCTGCTATATCATTCTTCATTTCCTCTTGATTCCTATGGATGGTGAATTTAATACCTAAAGTTTGAGCATTTTTATAACCATTACTCTGAATTCTTTGACAAAATGTCTGTCTCCATTTCATTTTTTTTTTGTGATCACTTCTTTTCTTTCCTTTGGGAATTGTTTTTTTGTCTCCCCATTTTTGCTGTCCATTTGTATTTGTTCCTATGTAATGTGAGTTGTTCTCTCTTTATGGTGGTGGGCAACCTGATGAGATCTGAGAGGTTGAAGCCCCTAGTGTTCCAATGGTCTGGGCCTCCAAGGCCCAGCGGCTGGGTCTGCCTTGAGTTTCATGCCTTTATTGTCTCTTCTTAAGTTTTACTCCCTTCCCCCATGGGTCTGGTTCCTTAGTTGTCCATTGATGATGCTTGGGGTTGGCAGGGGTATGTGCAAAGTTTCTCTGGTATATGACTCCCTGTGAGGTCCCAGAGTCCTCTGGCATGCAATTCACTGCACAGAGCCAGCACCCATGGTAGAGTGGCACCCTAGACCCATCTGGGATACACTTGTAGCACTGTCCTGTGGCTAGTTCAGGGCACTGGGTACCTCTGCTTTGCATGATTAGCATGGTCCTGGGCTGTGCTGAGTGCCTCCATTTCTCACCATCAGCACAGAGTTCATGCTTCCTTATTGATTCAGCTACCCTGTGTCTTTTGATAGGGGCATCTAAGCTTTTTACATTTAAGGTTATTTTTGATAGGTATTTATTTAATGCCTTATTTCTTTACACCTATGTTCCTCTTTCTCGCTCTTCTTCTTATTCTTAAAGGAGTCTCTTTAACATTTCTTTCAATTCTGTTTTGTTCATAATGTATTTCATCCTTTATTTTGTTCTGGATATCTCATTATTTTGCCTTCAATTTTAAATTATAGCTTTTCTAGATAGGATCATTTTGGATTCAGTCATGCTTTTTAATATTTTGAAGACTTCATGCCAATCCCTTCTGACCTGACTTAATTTAATTATAAATCAGTCTTATGGGAACTCCCTTGTTCTGTCTGTTTTTCTGCCTTTAAGATACTCTTTTTGTTTTAAACCTTTATCATTTTATTTATGATGTGCTTTGGTGTTGGGCTCTTTGTGTTCATCTTGATTGGGATTCTTTGTGGTTCCTGTACTTGTGTGAGATTTTCCTTCACCAGGTTAAGGAGGTTTTCTGTCATAATTTTTTTAAACTTTTCTTTCCCTTTGCACACTTTCTACTCCTTCTGGTATCTCTATAATGCAGATTTTGTTACATTTTATGTTGTCCTAAAGTTCCCTTAAAACACCCTCATTCTTTTTTATTATTTTTTTTTCTTTTTGCTACTCTGATTGGGTGTTTTTTAAAATCTTTATTATTAAGTGTATTACAAATATCCCCCTCCCCCCTTATTGCTCCCCTCAACCAATTCCCACACAACTCCAGGCCTTCACCACCCTATTGTTTGTGTCCATAGGTAATTCATATATGCATATAAGTTCTTTCATTAGACTCTCCCTGCCCCTCTATTTTCCTCTAAGATTTGTCAGTCTGTTCCATGTCCCCATGCCTCTGGTTCTATTTTATTTATCAGTTTATTTTGTACATTAGTTTCCTTGTTCATTTATTTTTATTTTTAGATTCAATTGTTGATAGATACATATTTATTGCCATTTTATTTTGTTCATATTTTGAACTTCTTCTCCTTCTCCTCCTCCTCCTCTTCCTCCTCCTCTTCCTTCTCATCCTCCTTCTCCTTCTCCTTCTTCTTCTTCATTGTTGTCTTCAAGAGCACCCTTCAACATTTCATGTAATACTGATTTGGTAATGAACTCCTTTGGCTTTTTCTTATCTGTAAAACTCTTTATCTGACCTTCAATTCTAAATGATAGCTTTGCTGGGTAGAGTAATCTTGGTTACAGGTACTTGCTATTCATCACTTTGAGTATTTCTTGCCACACACACCCCCAGCTTGGAAAGTTTCTGTTAAGAAATCAGCTGACAGTCATATGGGCTCTCCCTTGTAGGTAACTAACTGCTCTTCTCTTTCTGCTTTTAATATTCTCTCTTTGTCAAGGACAAAAGACATAAATTTTCTTAAAATATTCTCACTAAAATCATTGAAATTCTGACTAAGTCCTTTGAAGTTCTCATTATGATTCTTGAGGCTTACAACCATTATTTTTAACTCTGTATCTAGTAGTTTGATTGTTTCCATTTCATTTTTGTTTTCTTTTTCTGGAGGTATAATCTGTTATTTCATTTGTAACATGTTTCTTTGTCACTGCACTTTGGCTGCTTCCCTGTGTTTGTTTCTAAGTATTAGGTAGAGCTTATTTGTCTCCTGGAATTGGTAGAGTGGCTTTGTGTATTAGGTGTCCTGTAGGGCCCAATGGCTCAGCCTTCCTATTCTCCTGAGCTGGGCACATTCAGTGAGCCCCTCTGTGGGCTGTGTGCAGTATCTTGTTATAGTTAATTCTTGACCACTGTTGGTGTCACTGGGAGAAATTGACCCCAGCCCAACTGTCTGTGAGAGTCAGTTTTAACTATAGTGGAAGAAATGCTGTGCAGGAGACACCCCTATGGAGCAGGACTTGCTTCAGTGGGGCTTTGGTGCTCACTGAGTCTATGGAAAACAGTGCCGAGTTTCCTCAAAAAAAATTTAAAAGTTAAAAAAAAAATGGACCTTCCATTTGACCCAGTGATCCCACTTCTAGGAATATATCCTAAGAAGCCTAAAACACCAATCAGAAATAATATATGCATCTTTATCTTCATAGCAGTGTTATTCACAATGGCTAAGTACTTTGTCTTATTGCTTTTTCTACTTGAATATTCCCAGGTGCCCATCAGTAGATGAATGGATTAAATAACTGTGGTATACGTACACAATGGAATACTATGCAGCTGTAAAAACAGCATGGATGGACCTGAGCGAAATAAGCTAGTCAGAGAAAGATAAGTACCCCAAGATCTTACTCATATATGGGGTCTAATGAACAAAATAAACTATTGAAAAAATAGATCTAGACATAGAAACATGGAACAGACTGACAAATTTCAGAGTGGAGGCAGGAATGGGGGTGTGGGTTGAGAGAGATTAACTAGGGAACTTTTATGCATGTATGCATAGTCCAGGGGTGGGCAAACTTTTTGACTCAAGGGCCACAATGGGTTCTTAAACTGGACTGGAGGGCCGGAACAAAAGTATGGATGGAGTGTTTGTGTGAACTAATATATAAATTCAAAGTAAACATCATTACATAAAAGGGTACGGTCTCTTTTTTTTATTTCAATAGTTTTATTCATTTCAAACATTTTAACAAGAAGAATGTAAACACTAATTATTATAATTTGAAACTTCAAAAAATGGAGGAATTATAGCACAATAACCTACCTTATATTGAAGATGGCAAAGGCAAAATAAAATTGCCTAACAAAGGGAAGGTACAAAAGCCTTTCAAATTAAACTTAAATATAATAAAATAATTTAAAACTAAAACAAATAGAAAAGAACAAAATGTGTAAACAGTAAATTAAACATTTTCTTTAGTGCAACTTCCAAATTATGCCCGGGACGTAGATGTAGATGGCAATGTAGACTGGGCTGAAAGGTTTTTGGTCTTTAAAACATCAACTTCAGTGGGAACAGTGTTGTTGGTCTCCTTTTTTAGCTAATGCATCAAAGTCTGGAGTTAGTTTTGTTGTGGCTATTCTCAGGATAGATCTGAGGTGTTCATCAGTTAAGCTGGATCTGTGAGGGGCTTTGTTGATGTTCATGACGCTAAATGTCTGCTCACAAACTTAGGTTGACCCAAACACACCAGTATCTTCTGTGCCATCCTCCGGATGTTTGGAAAAGTAGCTTCATTAAGTGAAGCATAAAAGTCTCTTAGTTCAAGAGAGCTGAATTTCTCCTTTAGGACAAAGTCAGACTGAAGATCGATGAGTTCCAGTTGCACCTCTTCTGGTGGTGTTTCAGGGTTTTGTGACAAAGGACAGGCCACCAGTTGAAGTGACTGGTCAAATTTTTCAACATCAGAAAACCGACGACAGAATTCTGCATGCAGGTCATCCAGTGATTTGCTGTATTTCTTCACGTTTTGGATGGTCTCATTCTGTGTGGCTAGTGTGGCAAAATGAGTGAAGACTTTGTCTGAAATTTGTCTCAAAAAGAAAATCAGCTTCGATTTAAAGGCTTTCACATTAGTGTACATGTTATGTACATACTGATCTTTTCCCTGTAGCTTCACATTTAGCTCATTCAAATGTGAAAATATATCTACAGCAACTGCAAAGTCACACAGCCAATTCTTGTCACTCAGCTCAGTAAATTCGTCAGACTTCCCCTTTAATTTCAAAAATGCACCAATCTCTTCTTTGAGCTCCCACACTCGTTGGAAAACTTTGCCCAAGCTCAACCAGCGGACACGAGAGTGGTAAAGTAAGTTGTGGTGATCCGCATCAGTTTCCTCCAGAAACTTAATAAACTGATGGTGCTGAAGTCCCTTTGCTCAAATGAAATTAACAAGCTTTATGACTGGATTAACAACATGATTAAGTTGTAACATAGACTTGCACAATGATTCCTGGTGAATAATACAGTGAAGAAAAATAACATCTTGGTTAGGGCTCTCCTCTTTCACTTTACCCTGAGTTCTTTTTAGCAGTCCAACATTTTTTCCAGTTAAATTTGGAGATTCATCTGTCATGACATTAGCAAGTTTACTCCATGGTAGCTTCATTTTCTCGATTACAGTAGACACCCAGTCATACAAGTCCTCTCCCCGTGTTTTTCCTTTCAGTGGCTCCATGGCTAAAAACTCCTCCGTAATTTCAAAATTGTCACTAATCCCTCCGATAAAAATTAAGACCTGAGCAGTGTCCTTTACGTCATTACTTTCATCCAATGCTAGTGAATAAAACTTAAAGAACTCTGCCTTACTATTTAACTTGCTGGCCAAGTCTTCACCAATCAGTTCCACTCGACGAGTCATTGTCCTGCGCGATAAGCTGAGTTTTTCAAACTTGCCTTTGCTCTCTGGACACAAGAGACTTGCTGTCTCTATCACACATTCTTTCAAAAACTCGCCTTAAGAGAGAGGTTTCCTAGCTTTTGCTAATTTGAATGATAGCATAAAACTTGCTTTGGTAGTTGTCTCTTGAATTGCTGTTTGTCTGTGAAAGACATTTTGCTGAGCCTGTAATTTAGTCATCAACCTCTGTGCAGTAACCTCCCGTTCTTGAGGTGACTGCTTGCTAGCATAGTTGCCATGCTTTGTGGCAAAGTGACGGCTGAGATTGTACTCTGAAGACTGCAAGTGTTTCCTGGCATATCAGACATACCGGCATTGATCGGACTTCGGTGAAAAAATATTTTGTTGTCCACTCCCTCTTAAACTCTCAGCATTCACTGTCCACTTTCCTTTTCTTTGGTCCACTCATGTTTAATATTGGGCTAAAACCAACAGTACTGTTCTCTTATTACATTCTTTACTAAAATAAGACAGTAAAGTATAAAAACAAGGGATTAAATTTGCTCTACTATAACATTTTTGGTCTTCTAAAAAATATATATATAACAAAATCATCTGAAAAAGTTCAGACATGGGACAGAGGCACACCCTGACCATAGAGAACAACCCCTTTCCTCCATAGGAAACCTGTGTATCTTTCACACAGGCCCTTTGTTTATGGTAACACACATAGCTGCACATTGCTGTGTCTTCCAGACACACTTGTATGGGAGGTGCTAGGGCAGTGCAAAACATGGGTAACCAGTAGTTACCACTAGCATTTCCGCTACTGGCAAAAAAATAGCTGCAGTGCACATAGTGTGAAAGAGCCCATTATCAATGTCAGATTGCATCCACTGGACTCTAGAAAAACAACCAAGTGCCACTTTTAAATGCCTATTGCAACAGTTTTTCTTATTAAAAGCTGGAAATGGCAGGATATTTATATATATACCCCTACTGTGACAGCCTGGCAGAGCATTACAAAGAAGAAAACCCAGCATCTGGTGATGTCCATAAGTACAAGACTTCAGGCTGTCATTACCAGGAAAGGGTTTCATCCAAGTATTAGATATGAACATTTGATTTTCAGTTTTTCATTTGTCCAATTACTTCTGAAACCCTGAAATTAAGCGATTTTGTAATAAAATCTTTAGTTCATCACATTTCTATACAATCTTTTTGTTCAACCCACTGAATTAGGGTTTGTTCACACTAGCCGTGCTGCCGTTGCAGTGTGGTGCAGTACTGCAATGCAGTGCAGCTAGGGTTAATGCAGGGTACACAGGTTTCCATCACGTTTGCATTGGTGCTAATGTGCAGTGGTGCATGTTAACACAAATGCCCTGTAGCACAGATTTTTACAGCTGAAAGTCTTTGTTGTTTTATTAACAAGTCATTGTGATGTACAGAATGTGGGAACAGGAAAAAATTGTGTTTGAGTAGAGCTCTTAATGTTACCTCAGAAAGGCTCTGATACTGTGCTCTCCAGGGGCGTGTCTCCCTACATCACCACAATAACGTGTCTAAGCATTCCCAGGGTGATGTCGGGAGATGCGTCCGCGGGCATTACAAGGAGCCTCTGGAAGGTTGAGAGGTTGTTCCTTCTACTGAATGGGCGAATATAAATCCGCCCACTCAGAAGAAGGAGCTGAGGCCGTGTTTCCCGACGTTGCCATGTTAACACTGCTGCTGGTGAAGGAGTGGAGGGGAGAGCAAGAGAACCCTCCACTCTTTCGACTCTGCGGGCCGGATAGAACAGCCGAACGGGCCGGATCCGGCCCGTGGCCGTAGTTTGCCCATGGCTGGCATAGTCCATGGACATTGACAATAGTGTTGTGAAGGCCTGGGGGTGGGCAGGTGGAAGGTGGAGGGAGTCAATGAGGAAAAACACAGAAGGAAGTACTTTCAACAATTAAGATCAATTAAATAACAAACAAAAAAGTTTCCTAACCTGATAAGGAAAAGTTCACACAAGTTCAGGAAGTACAGAGTCCCAATCAAGATGAACAAAAAAGACCCATGCCAAGACACATATTAAATCAAATGGGAAACTTTAAAGATTAAGAGAGGGAGAGAGAGAGAGAGAGAGCGAGAGAGAGAGAGAGAGAGAGAGAGAGAGAGAGAGAGAGAGAGAGAGAGATCTACATCAAAGTTCCCAATAACTGTCAGCAGATTTCTCCACAGAAATACTTCAGGCCAGAAGGTACTGGCCTGAAGTATTCAAAGGAATGAAAAATATGGACATGAATCAATGACTACTCTATCCAGAAAGGCTATCATTTAAAATTGAAGGCAAAGGAAGTTTCCCAGACCAAAAAACCCCGAAACACTCAGGGAGTTAAATACCAATAAACCAGCATTCCAGGATAGGTTATAGGGTCTGCTCTAAGAAGAAAAAGAAATAGAGACAAAGAGAAACACTGGTATTAAAAAAAGTGGCAATAAATAAGTACTTGTCAATAATAACCTTAAGTGTAAATGGATTAGACGCTCCAGTGAAAAGACAAAGGGTAGCTGAATGGATAAAAAACATGAGCCATACATATGCTTTCTACAAAATACCCACCTCAGAACAAAACATTTACACAGACTGAAAGTGAAGGTTTGGAAAAAAATATTGCATGCAAATGGAGACAAATAAAAGAACTGGAATAGCAATATTTATGTCTGACAAAATAGAATTCAAAACACAGGCCAAGCCGAAAACGATTTGGCTCAGTGGATAGAACATCGGTCTGTGGACTGAAAGGTCCCAGGTTCGATTCCGGTCAAGGGCATGTACCTGGGTTGCGGGCACATCCCCACTAGGAGATGTGCACGAGGCAGCTGATCGATGTTTCTCTCTCATCGATGTTTCTAACTCTCTATCTCTCTCCCTTCCTCTCTGTAAAAAATCAATAAAATATATTTAAAAATATATATATTAAAAAAAAAAAACACAACACAGGCCAAAAAGAGACAAAAAAGTTCACTACATAATAGTAAAAGTATCAGTCCAACAAGAGGGCATTACCATGGTATACATAAATACACCCAATATAAGAGCACATAAATGAATTTTTTTTTAAAGAAACACTTCTTGGTGAACTATAAGAGAGAGATTGAGAGCTAGAATCTAGTCATAGTAGGAACTTTACTACCCCACTGTCATCACTGGATAGACCTTCTAGACAAAAAATCAACAAGGAAACAGTGACCTTAAATGACATACCTGAGTAGATGGATTTAATTGATGTTATCAGAACATTTCATCTCAAAGCAGAAGATTCTGCATTCTTTTGAGGTGCTTGTGGAACATTCATAAAGATTGATTACATGTTACTACATAAAATAAGTGTTAAATTTGAGAAATTAGAAAACATACTAAGGATCTTCCCAGATCACAATGGCATTGAAATAGAAATAACTACAATAAAAACACGCAAAAACATTCCAACAGATACAGTCAAAATAGCATGTAATTAAACAATTAATGGGTTACCAATGAGATCAAGGATGAAATAAAAAAAAAAATTCTGGAAACAAATGAAAATGAAGAGGCAACAACCTGAAATTAATAGAACACAGAGAAAAGCAATCCTTAAAGTGAAGTTCATAGAATTATTGGCCTACCACAAAAATTAAGAAAAATATAAAATAAACAATCTCACCCTAACACCTAAAAGAACTAGTAAAAACAAGAATAAAAGCCCAGAGTAAGTAGAAGGAAGGAAATAATGAAAGTAAGAGTGAAAATAAATGACACAGAGACAAAAAGAAAGAAAGAAAGAAAGAAAGAAAGAAAGAAAGAAAGAAAGAAAGAAAGAAAGAAAAAAGAAAGAAAGAAGGATCAGTGAAACCAAAAGCAGGTCCTTCAAAAAGATATCAACAAGATTAATGAGTCTTTAACCAGACTCATCAAGACGAAAATAGAAAGGGCCAAAATTAATAATATCAGAAATACAACAATTTGTCAAAAAATTGGAGAACTTGGACAAAGTATGACAATTCCTAGTCTGGCCAGCATGTCTCAGTGGTTGACTGTCAACCCATAAACCAGGAGGTCAGGGTACATTCCCATGCTGTGCACTTGATCCTCAGTGTTGGGTGGGGAGGGGGCAGCTGGTCAATGATTCTGTCTCATCATTGATGTTTCTATCTCTCTCTCTGTCCCTTTCCTTTCCTCTATGAAATCAATAAAAATATATTTTAAGAATGACAATCCTAGAAACATACAATTTTCCAAAACTGAATCAGAAAGAATCAGACAACTGGAATAGACCAATAACAACTAATAAAACTGAAGTAGTAATAAAAATAAATAAATAAATAAATAATAACCTAAGTGTAAAAAGTTAAAGAAAAATAGTAGAGGGAGACTGCACCATCTTGAAGGGGACAGTGGCTGTTATTGGAAGCATATACATCCAGGGACACTGCAACCATGACACCCAGGGACCAGCTACGAACCCAAGAACACCAGATCTCAAGCAGCACGAATATGTGGACCTGGATAAGCCCTGCTCTTCCTCATGGAAAGGTGAGATTCTGCCTAGGGAAAGGTAAGGTCTGCAATCCAGGCTGGAGAGAGGAACACACGTGGGGGGAAGTATGCGCTCCACAAAATCCATGGCCTTGGGGTCCAGCGTTATCCTCGAATGTAGAAGGGGATCTTCAGGGCTGCTGGCAGAAGGGAACTCTAAAAATCAGCTTATAGCTGGACTGGGCTCAAAAAGGCAGCCTCAGATTTTACCAGGGTGCCAGCTGCTTAGTGCAAGGAGAAAAAGAACCTGCAGAAGAGAATTGCGTCCAGAGCTGGATGGTAAAAGTTGCGAGCATGCACACTTACTTTGGCTAAGTTTTTTCTCTTTAAATCCTTGATTTTGATTGCTAAACCCAATACATAGGATCACCCAATTGGGGACACTCACAGAGACTGCAGGGGAAAGTTGTTTTTGTGGAACCTGGGGATCAAGGCGGGTAGTAACGATCAGGGAACCAGCTCTGGGGCAGTCGATTCTCCCAAACCAGTATTAATTGTGACAGGGAAAACAAAACCTAAATACTGGCTAGAAAGGACTTATAGCCCCAGAGGTCAATCTAGAAACACTGCCACCCAGGGGCTGAATCACAAATTGACTCTTCTGTAAATACAAATAAAGCCAGTCTGGGAAACAAAGAAATACTGTCTGCTTTAAAATCAGGACTGTGGTTTACAACACGGAGGAGCAGTGTTTCCCAGGGAACTTCAATACTGTCCTGACTACCGGACAGGAACAAGGTGTGCCAAACAGAAGAGTAGAGAAAGTGAATGACCTTCACTACTGCACATTTTTATTTTTTCACCTTTTACTTAAGAAACTAATTTTTCCTTTTTTCCTCACTTGATTTTACCTTTTTAATTATTATATTTTTATTTTAATTAGTATTATTGCTACTACTATTGTAACCTTTTTTTAAAGTGTCATTTTATTTTCTCTTTATATTATTTTGGGATTAATGTTCTACATTCTATTTTCATTTTTCCTTTTGCATCATTTTACGCTATCTCAACTTTACCTTTATGCCAACACTCCATACCTTACTTTTCCCCTTTTGTTGTCCTGTTCTCTTACTCTATTCCTGCTTTAGATTTTCCCTATTCCTTCTTTCTACCACCTGTTAAAAATTCATCCTACTTGTAAATCTAATTTCCAATCCACTGCTCCAAGTCCATACACACCTCTCCGCTTTTTTAAATATCAAATTTTTTTCTCTCTTCTCTTTTTTTTGGTTTTGTTTTGTTTTTTAATGTTGTTATTATGTTTTGTTTTGTTCTCTTTGTACAATGTTTTTGTTTTGTTTTGTTTTGCCTTGCTTTCTCTCTGTCCTATTGTTCTTGTTTGCTTGATTGTTGATTAGATTGGTTTTTTGCTTGTTTTGAGATTGTTTCCCCTTTTTTGTTTTATTTTTGTGTTTATTTTTTGCTTCTGTTTTTTCCTCTCCTCTCTTATTAGTTGTTGTTTGTAGTTTACATTCAACTCTGAGTGTTTGCTGTTTGCATTTTTTGTGATTAGTTGTTGTTCTACTGGAGTTTCCCCCCCCCATATAAATAGTTCCTCCCAACACTTCTTATTTATTCTATTTCATCTCTCACTAACTTTTTTTTTCCTTTCTCAATATCATTGCACTTTTTTTTCTTTTCTTATCCCCTAATACTCTTTTCTCAGGTGGTTATCTTTATTTGGGGTTATTAGTATTGTGAATACATTTGTGTTCAGTGCTTTTTGCATTGTGCCTTGTTGTGTTGTATTTTATGCCTTTAAATCAATGCAGGAGAGAGAGAGCTACATAACCATACACCAGGAAAAGAGAGATCATGGGGAGACAAAGAAACAGCCCACAAGTGAAAGAAAAAGATGCATCACCAGAAAAGGAAGTAAACGAAAAGGAGGCAAGCAAAATGTCAGAGAAAGAATTCAGAGAAATGGTCATAAGGTGGATGAAAAGAATGGAAGAAAAATTCAACAATATGTGTAAGAACCAAGAGGAAATGAAGAACCAAGAGGAAATGGAAAATGACATCACTGCTATAAAGATCTCAATAGAAACCATCAACAGTAGACTAGAAGAAGCAGAGGACTGCATCAATGAGCTAAGAGACAATGTAGTAAAAAATACCCAAGCAGAGCAGCATCAAGAAAAAAAAAAAAAAAAACTTAAAAAACAGGAGGAGAGCCTAAGGGAACTTTGGGACAAAATGAAATGAAAAACCATCCACATAATAGGGGTGCCAGAAAGAGAGGAAACTGAGCACAAAATAGAAGAAATAATGACAGAAAACTTCCCTGATATAGGGGGGAAAAAACAACAGCTCACACAAATCAAAGAAGCTCACAGAGTCCCAAACAAAATGAACCCCAAAAGACCAATGCCAAGGCACATTATAATAAAATGGGGAAACACAAATGACAAAGTAAGAATCTTAAAAGTGGCCAGAGAGAGACAGAAAGTTACTTGCAAAGGATTCCCCATCAGACTAGCAACTGATTTCTCAACAGAAACACACCAGGAAAGAAGGGAATGGAATGAAATATACAAAGTCATGCAAAGAAAGGGCCTGAATCCAAGAATACTGTACCCAGCAAACCTATCAATCAAAATTGAGGGTGAAATAAGGAGTTTCACAGACAAAAAAAAGAACTAAGGCTGTTTATTACCACCAAACCAGCAATGCAAGAAATGCTAATGGTTCTGCTGTAAAAAGAAGAAATAGGAAACGAAGAAGGAACACAGGCATAAAGAATAAAAATGGTGACAAGTACCTAGCAATAATAACTTTAAATGTTAATGGATTAAATTCCCCAATCAAAAGACATAAGGTAGCTGTGTGGATAAGAAAACATGACTTTTATATCTGCTGTGAACAGGAAACCCACCTCAGAAAAAAGGACTCACACAGACTGATGGTGAAGGGATAAAAAAAGATTTTTCAGGCAAATGGAAATGAAAAAAACAAAAATAACCATGGGGGTAGCAATACTTATATCAGAAAAGCGATATACGTGAAGATCACAAAGTGAAGGACATAACAAGAGATAAGGAAGGCCACTTCATAATACTAAAGAGACCAATCCAACAAGAAAATATAACTCTGGTAAACATATACACACTGAATATAGGAGCACCCGAATACATAAAAAAAAACTTTTGGAGATTATCAAGGGAGAGATTGATACAAATACAGTCATAGTAGGGGGCTTTAATACCCCCACTATCACCATTGGACAAATCATCTAAACAAAAAATCTGCAAATAAACATCAATCCTAAATGATGCACTAGATAAGTTGAAATTAATTTACACCTTCAGAACATTTCACCCCAGAGCCACAGAATATGAATTCTTTTCAAGTGCACATGGGTCATTTTCAAAGACAGACCACATATTGGGTCACAATCAAAGCCTCTTCAAATCAAGAAGATAGAAATCATATCAAGCACCATCTGAGACCACAATGACATAAAACTAGAAATCAACTACAATAAAAGCAATAAAAACATAAACACCTGGAGGCTAAATAGCATGCTATTAAACAATGATTGGGTTACCAGAGAGATTAACGAAGAAATAAAAAGCATCATCGCAACAAACAATGAAAACACAACAATCCAAAATTTATGGGACACAGTGAAAGCATTCTTAAGAGGGAAGTTCATAGCCCCACAGGCCTGCCTCAAAAAAGAAGAAACAATCATAATAAATTATCTAACCCTATGACTCAAAGAGTTAGAAAGACAGCAACAAGAAAAGCCCAACATAAACAGAAGGAAGGAAATAATAAAGATCAGAGTGAAGATAAACGACATAGAGACAAAAAAAAATAATACAAAAGATCAACAAAACCAAGAGATGTTTCTTTGAAAGGATAAACAAGATTGATGAACCTCTAGCCAGGCTCACCAAGAAGCAAAGAGAGATGACCCAAATAAACAACATCAGAAATGAAAGAGGTGAAGTAACAACCGATCCCACAGAAATACAAATGATTAAAATACTACGAAAAACTCTATTCCAACAAAATGGACAACCTAGATGAAATGGACAGATTCTTAGAAAAATATAGGCTCCAAAAACTCAACCAAGAAGAGTCAAAAAACTTGAATAGGTCAAAAACTGCTGAAGAAATTGAAACAGTGATCAAAACTTTTCCTGCAAACAAAAGCCCTGGCCCAGACGGCTTTATAGGGGAGTTCTACCAAGCATTCAAAGAACTAAAACCTATCCTCCTCAGACTATTACAAAAAATTCAAGAGAAAGGCACACTTCCAAGCTCTTTCTATGAAGCCAGCATTACCCTAATCCCAAAACCAGATAAAGACACCACAAAAATAGAGAACTATAGGCCAATATCCTTGATGAACATAGATGCTAAAATCCTCAACAAAATCCTAGCAAATTGGATTCAACAATACATTAGAAAGATGACCAACTGGGATTGCATTCTTGCATTCCAGGGATACAAGAATGGTTCAATATCTGCAAATCAATTAATGTGATACATCACATAAACAAACTGAGAGAGAAAAATCACATAATCATATCAATTGCTGCAGAAAAAGCATTTGACAAAATCCAACACCCTTTCTTTATAAAAACTCCCAGCAAGGTGGGAATAGAGGGATCAAACCACAACATAATAAAAGCTTTATATGACAAACCTATAGCCAACATCATACTCAATGGGCAAAAACTAAATCCATTTCCCCTACGAACAGGTACAAGACAAGGATGCCCACTTTCACCATTCTGTTCAACATAGTACTAGAATACTAGCCATAGCGATCAGACAAGAAGAAAAAATAAAAAGAATCCAAATTGGAAAAGAAGAAGTAAAACTGTCCTTATTTGCAGACGACATGATATCATACATAGAAAAATCCAAAGACTCCATCAAAAAACTACTAGACCTAACACATGAATTTGGCAATGTAACAGGATATAAAATTAACACCCAAAAATCTATGGCCTCTTTATACACCAATAATGAATTCACAGAAAGAGAAATGAAAAAAAAAATCTCATTTACCATTGCACCAAAAATGTTACTATACCTAGGAATAAACTTAACCAAGGACGTAAAAGACCTGTACTCGGAAAATTATAAGACATTGAAAAAAGAGATAGAGGAAGACATAAACAAATGGAAAAAATATCATGTTCATGGATTGGTAAACTCAACATCTTTAAAATGTCCATACTACCTAAAGCAGTGGTCAGCAAACCGCGGCTTGCAAACCACATGAGGCTCTTTGTCCCTGCAGCATGGGCCATGAAGTTTCAATCGCACTGTACATGTGTGCCCACACATGGTATTTTGTAGAAGAGCCACACTCAAGGGGCCATTTTGCCAACCACTGACCTAAAGCAATCTATAGATTCAATGCAATACCTATTAAAATACCAATGGCATATTTCAAAGATCTAGAACAAACTCTCCAAAAATTCGTCTGGAATAAAAAAAGACCCCAAATAGCCACAGCTATCCTGAGAAAGAAGAACAAAGTTGGAGATATCACAATACCAGACATCAAACTATATTACCAAGCCATGGTTCTCAAAACTGTCTGATACTGACACAAGAACAGACCTATAGACCAATGGAACAGAATAGAGGAACCAAATATTGACCCAGCCATTATATTCAATTAATGTTCGATAAAGGAAGCAAGAGCATGCATTGCAGTCAAAACAGCCTCTTTAATAAATGGTGCTGGGAAATTTCGTCAGATACATGCAAAAAAAAAAAAAAAAGAAAAAGAAAAAAGAAAAAGAAACGAGATCACGAATTTACACCAAACACAAAAACAAACTCAAAATTGCTAAAGGACTTGAATGTAAGATGGGAAACCATAAAAATCTTACAGGAGTCCATCGTCAGCAATATTGCAGACATATGTCGTAGCAATATATTTACAGACATAGATTGTAGGGCAAGAGAGACTAAGGAGAAAATAAACAAATGGGATTACATCAAAATAAAAAGCGTCTGCACAGCAAAAGAAACCATCAACAAAACAACAAGAAAGCCCACTGTATGGGAGAACGTATTTGCCAATGTTATCTCTGATAAGGGCTTAATCTCCAACAATTACAGGGAACTCATACAACTAAACAAAAGGAAAATAAACAATCCAATAAAAAAATGGGCAAAGGACTTAAATAGAATCTTTTCGAAAGAAGACACTAAGTAAGCCTACAGTCACATGAAAAC
The DNA here is from genome assembly GCA_036010255.1 of Myotis pilosus. NCBI lineage: Eukaryota > Metazoa > Chordata > Mammalia > Chiroptera > Vespertilionidae > Myotis > Myotis pilosus. Next base: position 16,142,965 of record JASKON010000009.1, read on the forward strand.
ATGCTCAAGGTCACTAATCATCTGAGAGATGCAAATCAAAACAACAATGATATACCACCTCACACCTGTTAGAATGGCTATCATCAACAAATAAACAAATGAAAAGTGCTGAAGAGGATGCAGAAAAAAAGAAACCCTCCTTTACTGCTGGTGGGAATGCAGACTGGTGCAGCCATTGTGGAAAACAGTATGGAGTTTCCTCAAAAATTTAAAAATGGAACTCCCATTTGACCCAGTAATACCACTTCTAGGAATATATCCCAAGAAACCAGAAACACCAATCAGAAAGGATATATGCACCCCTATGTTCATAGCAACACAATTTACAATAGTCAAGATTTGGAAACAGCCTAAATGCCCAGCAACAGATGAGTGTATTAGAAAACTATGGTACATCTACACAATGGAATATTACACTGCTATTATAAAAGTAGGAATTCTTACCATTTGCAGTAGCATGGATGGAACTGGAGAGCATTATGCTAAGTGAAATAAGCCAGGAAGTGAAAGAAAAACACCACATGATCTCACTCATTTATGGATAATAAAGAACTTTATAACCTGATGAACAAAAAGATACATACAGAGGCAGAGAAGCATTGAACAGACTGTCCAATTACTGTGGGAAGTCTGGGGAGTGTTGTTGCGGGGAGTAAAAGGTCAACCAAAGGACTTGTATGCATGCATATAAGCATAACCAATGGACACAAGGCACACAGCGGTGAGGTGAGGGCATGTGCCAGCAGGTGGGGGAGGCCGGGGGAAGGTCAATGGGGAAAAGAAAAGGGAGACATATGTACTACTATCTGTAATACTTTAAACAATAAAATTAAATTAAAAAAGAAAAATAGTAGAATTAAGTACAGGAAAATGTCTTAAAGAGATTCAGAGAACCTCTTTTAAAACAAAATTTAAAAAGCACAAACATAAGGTAAAATTGTATGAGTTTGGTTACATCAAAAATAAGGATTTCTAATCAAGAAAAGATCCCATAGGCAAAATTAATGGGTTGTTTTTGAAATAGGAGAAGCTATCTGTAACATCTAAAACCAATGAAGGATTTCATATATACAACAAAATATTACTCAGCCAAAAAAAGAATAAAATCTGGCCATTTTGACAACATGGATGGCAGTATAGAAAGTACTATACTAAGTTAAATAAGTCATACAGAGAAAGACAAATACTGTATGATTTCACTTATATGTGGAATCTAAACAACAATATAAACAACCAAACAAAACACAAACAAACTCATAGATACAGAGAACAAATTGATGGGAGGAGGGTTTGAAAGATGGGTGAAAAAGGTGAAGTACAAATTGGCAATTATAAAATATAGTCACAGGATGTAAAATACAGCATAGGGAATATAGTCAGTAATGTTGTAATAACTTTGTATGGTGTCAGATGGGTACTAGAGTTACCAGAATGATCATTTGGTAAACTATATAAATGTCTAATCACTATGTTGTACACCTGAAACTAATATACTATTGTATGTCTATTGTAAATTGGCAAATAAATTAAAATAAATAAATAAAAATTTTAAAAAAACCTCCCAGCAATCAATAGTTCTGAACCGCATAGCTTCACAGGCAAATTTTACCAAACATTTAAAGAACTGACATCTATCCTACACTCAAAGAATAACTTGCACTTATCCTCCCCAAACTATTCCAAAGGATTCAAGACTATGGTAGACTAACTATGCTCCTTTTACAAGGCCATTATTAAACTAATTTGAAAATCAGATAAAGACACTACAGAGAAAGAAAATTATATGCTATGACCCTGATGAACATAGATGCTTAAATTAACAATAAAATATTAACAAGTAGGATCCAAAAATACAATAAAAATATTGCACAGCATGATCAAATGGGATTTATTCCACCAGTGAAAGATTGCTACAGTGTTAGTAAATAAGAAAAATGAAAAATAAAAATCATGTGGTTATATCAATAGATGTAGAAAAAGCATTCAATAAAATCCATCATGCATTCATAATAAAAATATCAGCAAAGTGGGAATAAAGTGTCCATACAGCAACATAATAAAGGCCATATATGAAAAACTTAGAATCAATATCATTTTCAATGGGTGAATACTAATCATAGAGAGAAACTAAGAAAAAAATCTCATTTATTATTGCAACCAAAAATTAATTATAAGGTACCTAGGTATAAGTTTTACCAAGGAAATAAAAGACGTGTACTCAGAAAACTATAGTACATTGTAGAAAGAAATTGCATTTTCATAGAATGGAAAAAATAACATTATTAAAATGCCCATACTACCCGATGCAATTCCCATTAAAATACCAATGGCGTATTTCAGAGATCTAGAATAAGTAGTTCAAAAATTTATATGTGATAACCAAAAACTTACAGAGGAGAGGCCACATTGAGATGGGTAGGAGTGTAATGGCATGAGAGTGCAGGCTGGCAAGTCATGGGTAGCAGCTGAAGTTCTGGAGGGATATATCAGCTTCAGGTGGTACCCCTGAGAAGTGTGGTGCCTAAACCCCAAGCTCAGCTCCCCAGCCCAGAGTACCAGAACCAGAAAAGGTGCCCACATAATATCTGGCTGTGAAAAGCAGCAGGATTTCTGTTCACCAAAAGAGATGGCTAGAAATGCAGGCATACTCTTAAAGGGCCAACACATAAGATTTCATTTGCAGCCACTCAACCTGAGCTCTGGCACAGGGACAGCAGAACAGACTAGACCTGAGTGAGGAATGACTGGGTTTGGAGGTTCTGGGAGAGAGCTGAGAGAACAGCCACCAGGATCAATGTGCTGAGTTATTCCAAGTACTGCAGAAGCCACCTTTATCAGGGAGAGCATTCTAATCCATGTAGCATCAGCCTGGGTGGAAACCATAACCCACCCATTGGAAACCCTCTCACCTCTTCCTGAGGAGCTTATACCCTGCTGATGAGGATAGCCAAAGGCCTTTTAAGTGACTAAGCATAACAGCCTTCAGGTAGAGGTGGATCTATGAGTGCTTTGAGACTTTTGCTGACATGCCCCTGGACCTAATGTTAGTAAAAGCAGACCTTGGTGCATAGCTTGGTCCTTTCTACAAACACCCAGACCCAGCAGAGTGAGCCATAAGCTGTGGGTCACTGGTAGCTTCAAACAAATTCCCTAGGACCAGTCACAGAAAGTGTCTGATATTGATATGCACCAGAGTCCATCTGAAGAGGCCCAGAACCTATAAACTCAATGGCCAGCTTAAGATAACAGAGCTGGATCCAATAATCTTCAAAAGCAGCATATCTACAGGGAGATCTTGGCAGGCACCAAACCTTGCTGAATTGAATTCTGCTTCATGTGATCAGCACCTGCACAGCAGCTTGCATGTAGTGTTTGGGGTGGAGCCTCACTGTCAACAAGCCTGAGGGTCGATTTCACACACAAACAAGCCAATAGCAATCAAGCCTCAATTACCACAGGGGGATCAAAAGAGACATAAAAATGACCACAAGAGACATTCTTAGAGCTTCCAGCTCAGGTGATTAGGGAGACTGTGCCACTGGGTATGACAGGTCAGTTACTACATAAGGCCACCTTATGAAGATTGGAAGGCATAGCAAATATACATAATACATAGAAACAAACAGGCAGCTTAAATGTGGCAATTAAAAACAAGCCCCAAATGAAACAACAAGGGAATTGTTCAGAAGAAGAGCTAAATAACATGGAGGCAAGCAATTTATCACATTCAGAGTTCACAGTAATGTTTATAAGGTTGCTCAACAGCATGAAAAAGGACATATAATCTATAAGAAAGGGCCATTCAGAAACGAACGATGCCATATCAGAAATAAAACACACTCTCGAAGGCCTTGGATGGTGTTTCTCAGTGGTTAGAGTGCAGGCTCATGCAACAAATGGTCAGGAGTTCGATTCCAGATGAAAGACATGTAAATGAGTTGAAAGTTCAATCCCTGGCCATGGTCAGGGTACGTAAGGGAGGCAAACAATGGATATGTCTCTCTCACATTAATCTCTCTCTATCTCTGTACGCCTCCCCCCCCTTTCACTCTGTCTAAAAAATTAATGGAATAAATATCCTTGGGGAGGATTAGCAACATAAAAATAATACACTGGAGGAATAAAGTATAGGCTTAATGAAGCAGATAATCAAATCAGTGATTTGGAAGAAAAGGTGGAAAAAATGCCCAATCAGAGGAGCAAAATAAATAATTTATTATTTAAAAAATATATTTTTATTGATTTCAGAGCAGAAAGGATAGTGAAAGAGAGATAGACACATCAATGATGAGTGAGAATCATTGATCAGCTGCCTCCTGCACACCCCACACTGGGGATCCAGCCCACAATCTGGGCCTGTGCTAGACTGAGAATCAAACCTTGACCTCCTAGTTCACAGGTCGATGCTCAACCACTGAGCCATGCTGGCCCAGCAAAAGGAAGATTTTTTTAATGAGGATAGTTTAAAGGGCATTTGGTAGAAAATGAAGCATAACAACATCCATATCACATGGGTCCCAGAAGGAGAAGAGAGAGAGAGAGCAAAGGATTGAGAATCTATTTGCAGAAATCACGACTGAAAATTACCTAGCTTGGTGAACAAAAAAGACCAACAAGTCCAGGAAGCACAGAGAATCTCACACAAATGGACTCAAAGAGGACCACACCAAGACATGTCATAATTAAAATGGTAAAAGTTAAAGACAAAGAGAGAGCCTTAAAAGCCAAAGAGAAAAGCAATCATTTATCTACATGGGAGCTTGCATAACACTGTCAGCTGATTTCTGAAGAGAAACTTTTCAGGCTAGAAGGGATTGGCATGAAATATTCAAAGTGATGAAAAGCAAGGACTTACAACCAAGGCTACTTGACCCAAAAGGGATATAATTTAAAATTGAAGGAGAAATAAAGATATTCCCAGACACGTAAAAACTACAGAGGTTTGTTAAAATCAAACTAGTATTACACGAAATGTTAAAAGACTTGCTTGAAGAATATCCAAATAAGGAGAATGATATACAGTGCTCAAGGATAGGGAAAATGTCCATATTACCAAAGCAACCTACACATTCAACCTATCAAAATACCAATGGCATAGTTCAAAGAACTAGAACAAATATTCCAAAAACATATGGAACAACAAAAAGCCCATATGGTCATGTCTTGTAAAACAATGGCAGCAGCATTCTTGTAAAACAAGAACACCATTGGAAGAATCATGCTACATAATATCAAGCTATACAACAAGGCAATATTAATGGAAATAGCATAGTACTGGAATAAAAACTGGCACATAGAACAATGGAAAAGAATAGAAAGCCTATAAATAAACCCACACCTTTATAGTCAATCAATATTTGAGAATGTAGGCAAAAGCATACCAAAGGGTAAATATAGTCTATTCAATAAATGGTGTTGGGAAAATTGAACAGATACATGAAAAAAATAATAATCAAAAAATAAAGCTTGACCACCTTCTTACACTGCACACAAAAATAAATACAAAATGGATTGAAGATTTAAATATTAGACTTGAAGCAATAAAAATCCTGGAATAAAACTTAGACAGTAAAATACTAGACATTTCTTTTAATATTTTTTTCTGCTATATATTGTTGGTTAAGTGGCTCAGTAGGCAGCATAGGAAATAAAGAGAGCCGAGTTAATCAGAAAAGAAAGAAAGGGAAGGTTTATTTCTGTGTCCCTGGGCGACCCACGAACCCCAAAGACAGGGCACGTGGATCTGCACCAACAGGGAGGGGGGCGCTTTTTTTATACTTCGGTTGAGTGAGGGGCGGAGACATGAGCTGAGGTATTCAGCTGAGGAAGTTTCCGCTGCAGGAGGTCAGCAGGGGTATTCAGGAAGGAGTTAGTATCTGTGTGGGGGTCGTGTTGATTCAGGGAGAAGCCAGTATCTGTATCTGACATGCTGATCAGTTAGAAATGCTAGGGGGAGTCCATTATCTCATCATACATCTACATGCATCTGATCCTGGTCTCTCTCATACCTAACATCCCAACTTTTTGGTGATAGAGGACACTGACTCATTCTGACTGCTTCCAGCTAACCAAGGGAGACAAGGGGGATTTTAAAGGCCAGGGTTAGGCAGAGGCAGATCAGAGGGCAGCCGAGTGTAGGGATGAAGCAGGAGGTGATTCACAGTCACCCGTGACATCTCCGTGATCCGGGAGTGGTTGAACTTGAGGAAGCAGGGAGCTAGGAGAAAAAAGACACAAATGAGAATCAGGGGCCCTATCATGGGTAGGACCCAGGTAGCTAAGGGGTTTTGGATCCAGCCAAAAGAAGAATTGTCCTGGAAGTGTTCTGCATGTAGTTCTTCACTCAGCTTAGTCAGGGTCTGTATATTTTGCTCCATTACTCCGGACTCGTTGATGTATTAGCAGCATTCTTCCTGAAGAAATATGGAGGTTCCTCCTTTTTCTGCAGTCAGAAGGTCTGAGACACGCTGGTTCTGTGGGGCTACTTGGGCTACTGATGTCACTTGCCACTGTAGGGAGGCTAAAAGAGGCGGTAGTAGTCTCCAGGGCTAACTGGAGCTTGTCATTAAAGTCCTGAGCAGTGACCAGATGGCTCCCGAGGGCCCCCCAGTGAGGCCTACCGAGGCAGCGATACTCATCCCTAACATGACAGGGAGGAAGGCGGCCAGGCGGGTCCGGTGGTGGGGTGGAGGGAACAGCCAGGCGAGCTCTGACTCTCCATACAAGGTCAGTTAGGGAACTACTGTGACCATGAAACAAGACCCAGGGTCAGAGGAGTTCATGCAGTTGCTTAAGGTGCAGTTGCACCAAAGGAAGGTACCTGAGCTGGCCTTGGTGAGACTGGCTGCAGTGTGGTTTTGGGTACAGTTCCAAATGACTTGTCCCCCAGTTACCGGATTACTGATCTGGTAGCACATCCGTGTAGGCAGGGTGGGCTCTGGAGTTTCAGGAGGCATCACGAACCTTGAACCTCCACACATAAGCTGGTGGGGTGGGTGTAGGTTGCACAGGGCCGGGAGGAGAAGGAGGAGGCAAAGGGTGACCAAGGCGGACCTTAGTGAGGCCCAGCACCTCACATTTATAGAAGCCATGCTGCTCTGGGGTCCTCTTGAGCCTAGAGAGGTGGTGCCATGACAGGTCGTCAAGCTGGGGTCGCCAAGCAGCTTGGCTGTGAGGATTACAGTGTTAGGTCTCGTCCACCTAGGCTCCAAGGCTTGTGGATGTAGGTTCTTAAGGAGGACTGAGTCACCAGGATGAAGGGCTGGTCCTCAGGAGTCCTGGTCAGTTGGCTCTGGCTTGGGCAGAAACCTGTTCTCATGTTCTCGGAGCAGCTGCCTGATTAAAGACAGATATGGGAGATATGTACCCAGGGGAGGGGGATCAGTAAGGAGATGGTGGTTGAGCAAGAAGGATCTCCCATATAGGAGTTCAAAAAGGGCTTAAGAAGGTGGGGCTCCTTGGTGTAGCTCAGATTCAGCCAGGAGCTGCGAATTTCTAGAGAGAGAGTTTAGTTAGATGATATGATAGGTTGGAATTGAGTGGCTATGATGAGGGTTTGAGCCAGTGACAAGTCCAGCAGGATATAGAAGAGGAGGGATTGATGTTCGAGAGTAGATGGAAAATTGTGTTGATGAGGGTGGGCATAGGAGTAGGTCCAGGGTTCGTAAATAGAGAGTGACACTAGAGGATTTCCCATCCCGGACAGTAGAATTGATGACTCCCTCATCATTCCATGTCCATTTCACCTGAAAATATTAAAAACCTGAGCTTCTCCTGGAGTAAAAATTGGAGGGTCCCTTGCCAGGTAAGAACCTTTGAAGAATGATGGGTCATCAGGTCCTGGATGGTGTCGCCGAATCTTCTTTGGGGATGGTGGGAGGCATTTGGTGAGCCTGAAAGAGGTAGGTATTGCAGTGAAAGTGGGAGGGAATATTAGAATGTGCTGTTATCCAATGGAAACGAGAAAGGGACAGAGCAGTGGAAGCCAGGGACCTGGAGGCTGGAGAAAAGACAGGGGAGGGAAGGAGCAGGTCGTGCAGCCTGTTCCCAGGCCTCTAGCCGCTTGGATATTAAAACTGCCGCATTTTTTTTTTCTTTTGGGAAGGGTGGAGGGGGATAGGGCGAGAGGGTGCTGAGGTCAGAGTAGTTCTCAGTTCAGAGGAGGGGACAGTCGTGGAGGAGATAAGGCGTTCACAGCGAGACTAAGGTAGGTGACTGTGGTCTGGGACAACTGGGCCCCATAAGGGGATGCATGGCAGTGGAGGATTGGCGTCTCTGTAAAGGGAGGGAGCCAGGAGTGGAAGGAGCAGGGAGGCTGGAGCAGGGAGGCTCAAGGGTTCTGAGTGGGCTGCAGAGTGGCCACTAGGATGGTGAGGATATCTCGTCCTAACAGGGGCATGGGCATGATAACATGACTAAGAACGAGTTTGTTACAGGGCTATCATCAAGGAGGCAGGGAAGGGGTCCAGTGGCCAGCAGGCAGGTGGATTTGCCGTCAGTACCCATGACTGAGATCTTGGAAGGATAAAGGGGCACTGAAGAGGAGGGCAGGACAGAAAAGGTAGCCCCTGTGTCAATCAGGAAGACCTGTTGCACCCGTTACCTTCATGGTGACCCTAGGCTCAGCGAGGGTGATTGGAGTCATTGAGGCTGGGCGTCTTCCATCAGCCAATCCCAGCATGGCCAGCGGCGGGTCATGACCTGGAAGGGCAGCCCCTCCACGCTGGGGTGCAGAGGGCCTGCCACTTTTCCAGGGGCAGTCACTCTTCCAGTGGCCACTTTGACCGCACGCTGGGCAGGGCTTGGTTGGAGCCCGGGGCCCTGGGCACTGCTTTGCCTAGTGGCCTTCATTTCCACATTTGAAGCATTTTCCAGGTGGTGTGCATCCTCTCGTTGCACCCCCACTGTGCACAGCCCCCTTGGGGCCATGGCGGCTGCCATCGACCTCAGGGCCACAACCAAGGCGTGTTTGCAGGTCCACCTTTTGTGGAAGGCAGGCCTCCCATTCTGACTGTGCCTGCTCCTCACGGGCATTAAGAAACTTAACGGCCATTTTTCACTTGATCTCTGACCAGGGTTTGAGGGCTATTAAGGACCTTAAAGGTCAGGTTAGAGAGTGGCGGGCATAGATTCAGACTATGCCCTCAGTCCCTGCTGCATCCCTCAGGGGTAGAATGGATGCAGAAATAGAAGATGCTCTTTTGGAGCTAACGTTCTCGGGATTTGGGCTCTCAGGGATAGGGGAGAAGGCAGCTGCTTGTTAAGAGGGTCTGAAGAGAGAGAGAGCTGAGGCGTTTCTTAATTTGAGGAAGATCAGAAAAGTGAGAGAGAATGGCTGTCTGGGTAAAATCCTTCCCAGCTGCAACCTCTCACAAAGGGAACTGGCCAGCCACTTGTGAATTCAAAACGCTGGAGATTTGGCGGAGAGCGCACCTCCTGGGGGTGGGGCAGAGGGGAGGAGGGACAGAAGGAAGGTGGGGCCTGTGGACGTGTGTGTACCTACTGGGGAAGCAGGCAGGGGTGGGGGCGGGGTTGTCGTCCGGAGACTTGAGCTTCAGGCTCCCGCAGCAGCTATGGTGGTAGTGGTGGCGGTGGGAAGGATGGGCGGGCAGAAGAAAGGAGGCGGGATCAGTAGGCGGGTCAGTTTGTAGCGGAGAAGGCGTGGATGGAGGAGGATCCAGCAGGGAGGGAGGAGGGAGAGTGTGGACAGACAGGGGCATAAGCCAGAGGGAGAACTGGAGGCTTTCGCTGGGGGAGTTCAGGGTGGTCTCTGGTGAAGGGGGGTTGGACTACGGTGGTGCCATTGCCACCTCCCCCCCACGCAGCACATGAACCCACTCCCACACACACACATCACACACACCATGGGCTTGGCTGTGCGTGGAGTGCGGCCCAGCAGTGCAGTGACTGCCTAGGGGGAGGAGGGAGGACACAGCGAGGAGAGGAGGCAGAAGGAACTTTCAGGGGAGGGTCGGGACTGGGATGGAGAGAGAGAGTGAGAGAGTGAGAGAGAGAGACTTGGGCACATTTCCTGGTTCCCTGGCAGAAATCCATCCATCCCAGCAGTTTAACCCCTCTATGGATGAGCCCGAAGCTCAAGTCTCCGACCCGCCCCACCCCTGCCTGCTTCCCCAGTAGGTACACACACACACACACACACACACACACACACACACACACACACACACGCACGTCCACAAGCTCCACCTTCCTTCTGTCCCTCCTCCCCTCTGCCCCGCCCCCAGGAGGTGCGCTCTCCGCCAAATCTCCAGCGTTTTGAATTCACAAGACTGGGATGGAGAGAGAGAGTGAGAGAGAGAGAGAGACTTGAGCACATTTCCCGGTTCCCTGGCAGAAATTACTGAGATCGATACAGATGGTAAAGTCAAGGGCCCATTTTCATACTGAGGCCAATGCTACGTTACAGAAATAAATGAAGCATTTAGGACGCAGGTCCAGGGCAGGCCCAGTGCTTAGCCAGATTGGCAAGCAAGCACCCCAGAGGTGTGGTCAGATCAATTTTGTAATTTGGATGCCCCATGCTGGATGTCTGTGGCCTGTAGTGGGGCGAAAGGCTGGCGTACCAGCAGTTTAACCCCTCTATGGATGGACGGAGGGACCGTGGGCAGGGTAGAGACATCTCTGCTACTTCCCCAGGTCCGGAGGAGCCTTCGTGGAAGGGTCCAGAAAGTGGCAATCTCTGATGTGGCGGTTGTTTACGGACAGAGACACCGGCGGGCGGGCGGCCATGTGGGACCAACACGGGGGCAGGTTAGGACTCACCGCTGATGTTGCCAAACAGGGAAAGGCTGCCGAGTTGAAGAAATGACTTCCTGGTGGGTCCTGGGCCACGAGGAGGGAGAAGCAGGCACCCCAAGCCATGGAGGGATGGCCAAATGAGGTGCTCGTGCCACCCGGGTTTCAAGGCACCAAATGTTAGGTTAGGTGGCTCAGGAGGCAGTGTAGGAAATAAAGAGAGCCGAGTTAATCAGAAAAGAAAGAAAGGAAAGGTTTATTTCTGCGTCCCCGGGCGACCCAGGAACCCCAAAGACAGATCACGTGGATCTGCACCAAGAGGGAGGGGGGCGCTTTTTTTTATACTGCGGTTGGGTGAGGGGCCGAGACATGAGCTGAGGTATTCAGCTGAGGAAGTTTCCGCTTCAGGGGGTCAGCAGGGGTATTCAGGAAGGAGTCAGTATCTGTGTAGGGGTCGTGTTGATTCAGGGAGAAGCCAGTAGCTGTGTCTGGCATGCTGATCAGTTAGAAATGCCAGGGGAAGTCCATTATCTCATCACACATCTGCATGCATCTGATCCTGGGCTCTCTCCAACCTAACATATGTGTCCTCGGGCAAGGGAAACAAAAGAAAGAAAAATAAACAAATGTGACTACATCAAAACAAAAGGTGTTTGCACAACAAAGTAAAACATCAATAAAATGGAAAGACAAACCATGTTAATGGGAAAAATGTTTGTTGATACATCTTAAAAGGGATTGGTATCAAAAATTTATTAAGAACTTGTAAAATTCCAGAGGAGAAGAAAATGGTGGCCAAATAGGCAGATGTGTCATCCATCATATTTCAGGGCCAGACTTGAAAATCAACTAAATCAGAGAACATTCACTTGGAATTAACAAATTAGACACAACTTAGGAGATAATTATCAACAAGAAAGGGCAGAGGATGCCTGGAGAATAGTAGGAAGAGAGATCTTGGTGGGAGAGGGCCACCTGGCCACTGGGCTGAGAGGGTGAGGTGGAAGTTGCACTGAACAAAGACTGTGTCCCTAGGTCAGAGGTCTAACACCCAACTGGTAAAAGAAAAACACACAGGGTTGCTGGATTCCAGGGAATCTAGACCTAAGGCCACAGCCAAGAAAGGCTGCACACTGACAGGTGTCCTGAAAAACTTCCCAAGCACTGCAATGCTGGCAGGAGAGAAACCGGCATTTTTGTGGTTGTTTTGCTTTTGTTTTGTCTTTGTTTTTGTTGTTTGCTAAACTCAGAACATAGGACTATTCAGTTGCAAGAACTATCCTGAGATTGTGGAGCAGGGAGAGGCACAGATTTGTGGAGCCTGAGGAGAGGCAGTGGAGGGCATCAGGGCAGGGTGATGTGACCAGGAATTCAGCATCAGGAATTTTTTAACTATCCAAACATAAACAGCCATTTCTCTCCTGAAGCGCCAGCCCCTCCCAGTAACCTTAAGACAGGTAAAACAGGCTGCCACACTGTGCTGGCATTTTTTGCTCTACAAAAGGAAACAAAGGCTCTGAATAGCCCCAAAGAGCCCTCAGTGACTGGGCTGGAAGAGAGGCCACTCTGCCCACTGTTCTGGGAACCAGACTGATAAAAATTTCAGGTTGCCAGCTAACTCCACTTGTCTCCACACAAGCATCTCTGACCAACCAAGGCCAGAGTAATATCTTGGGCCACTCACTGAGGAACAGCTCTTAGTCAGGGCAAGAACATCCTATTCCTGGAAAGCGAAACAGCACCCTCCCCACCCAAAGCCCTGTGAGAAACAAACACTTGAATGATTAAGATTGACAGCTGGCAGACAGTTAAATCCAGTAGATTGGTCCAGCCTGCTTGAGCCAAGTCTTGTGGAGACAGACACAAGCAGAGGAGTGGTGGATCATTTGGAGCTTCAACAAGATGCTAAATGCCAAAAACAGTACCTGAGCGTGATCAACATGTATCTAACAGGAAGTCCAGAATTTTCATAAAGAAAAGAAGAGTGGGGTCTTAAACTAGAGCCTATGGTCCATTAGAATGAGGCTGAAGCAAATGACACTTTGCTTTTTTATTTTTTTAATTAAAAATTTATTTAGTATTATAAAATTTTTGTAATATTATTTTTACTTTTTAATTGTTATTTTATTTTTTTCTTTTCACATTTTCTTCATCACTTCTCCCTTTTTCATCCTGTTTTTCTTCTTTCTCTGCTTAAGCTTTTCTCTTCATTTTTAACCCTTGTTAAAAATTGACCTTCTTTATCTGCTTTATTGATGTTTTATTATTATTGTAGTCTCTGTTGGCTTATTCGTGTATAAAATTTCTGCTTCACTGCTCCTTCTCCATTTCCCCCTTCTTTTTCTCTTTCTTCACTACTCATTTTTTTTCTTTTCCTCTCTTTCTCCATTCTTGTCCTAATTTTTTATTTAATTTTTTCTTCACATCCACTAATTCTTTTCCTTCATCCTCTATATTAAATTGTGCTCCTTCCCCAATTCATCCAATTTCTTAATCTTATTTGCTGTATTTAAGCTCCAATTCTACAAATTCTGCCCCCCACCCTTTTGTTGGGTATTTTCTGTTTGGGTTTCTGGTTTAATTGTTTGTTTTGTTGTGTTATTGCCCCATATTCTTTCTTTTATTTTCTTGTTCTGTTTTCGCTATCACTTTTGCTCTTATTTCTCTTTCTGCATTCTCTGGTGGTCAATCTTATTGGGGTAATAGATGTCTTGCATACATTTGTGTCCTGTTCCTTTTGTGTCATATCATATTGTGTTGTATTTTGTGTTGTTTGGTAAGCACCTCCACAATGGTTGGCACAATGTGATAGAGAGCCAGCCACATAACCAGACATCCTGAGAGGAGACTCGAACTATGAAACAGACAATAACACTCAAGACCCAACTATATCAACAGAACCAAAATATCTCAAGTAGGAGGCATCCCTAGAATATGCAGCCCAGAAGACCTGAGAGACTGCACCACTGGGTGCCACAAAACATATACTACCTAAGATAAATACAAAATATCTGGGTGCCATAGCAGTTTGCTCTAATACATAGAAACAATCATAAAGGAACACAAAATGGGGGGACAAAGAAACAAACCACATATGAAATAAAATGAGTAATTACCAGAAAGGAAAATAAATGAAATGGAGGCAATCAATCTGTCAGAAAAAAGAATTCAGAGTATCCTATATAATAAAAGCTTAATATGCTAAGTGTCCAGTCGTCCGGTCATCCGTTCAACCAATCAAAGTGTAATATGCTAATGATATGCTAAGGCCACTCAACTGCTTGCTATGGCATGCACTGACCACCAGGAGGCAGACAGTCGACTGATCAACCAGTTGTTATGATGTGCACTGACTACCAGGGGGAAGACAGTTGACCAGTCGACCAGTCTCTATGACATGCACAGACCACCAGGAGGCAGATGTTTTGACCAATAGTTTAGCTTGCTGCTGGGGTCCGGCCATTTGGGACTGAGCGAGATGGGCTGGACATACCCTGGAGCCCTCCTGTGGTCCCTACCCTGCTGGTCAGTCTCTTGCATCCCTCCCCAGCCCTGATCATGCACCAGTGGGGTCCCTTGGCCTGGCCTGTGCCCTCTCACAATCCAAGCTGAGGGGACCCCTCCACCCACCCGAATGCACAAATTTCATGTGCTGTGTCTCTAGTTGTTTATAAAGATGGTCAAATGCCTAGATGGGAAATTCACCAGTATGTGTAAGAATCAAGAGGAAATGAAGAATTACATAGCTGCAATAAAGAGCACTATAGAATGTTTCAACAGTAGGCTAGAAGAAACTGAGGACCAAATCAGCAAGTTAGAAGGTTAGAAGACAGGGTAGAAAAATCAGCTGAGCAGAGAAATAACTGTAAAAAAATAAAAGACTTAAAAAACAAGAGAGTCTAAGGAGGCTTTGGGACAACATGAAATGAAACAACATCTGCATAATAGAGATGCCACAAGAAGAAGCTGATCAAAGAAAAAAAAAATTGTTTAAAGAAATAATGACACAAAACTTCCCTGACTCTGGGAAGAAAAATGTCACATAAATCCAAGAAGCACACAGAGTTCCAAACAAGATGAAACCAAAAAGACTGACACCAAGTCACATTGTAATTAAATTGGAAAGCATCAATGACAAAGTAAGAATCTTAAAGGCTGCCAGAGAGAGACAGAAAGTTACCTACAAGGGATCTCCCATTAGACTATCAACTGATTTATCAACAGAAACACATCAAGCCAGAAGGGATTGGAATAAAGTATACAAAGTGATGCAAAGCAATGGACTGAGTCCAAGGATACTCTATTGAGCAAGGCTATTATTCAAAATTGAAGGAAAAATAAAGAGTTTTGCAGACAAAAAAGGGCTAAGTAACTTATCACCAACAAGCCAGCAATATGAGAAATGTTAAAAGGACTGCTTTAAAAAGAATAAATAGAAAGGGAAGAAGTAACACAAGCATAAAGAGTAGATATGGCAGCAAACAAGTATCTATCAATAATAACCTTAAATGTAAATGTATTAAATGCTCCAGTCAAAAGCCATTGGGTAGCTGAATGGATAAGAAAACATGACCCATATATATGCTGCATACAAGAGAACAACCTCAGAGCAAAGGACACAAACAAACAGAAAGTGCAGGGATGGGAAAATGTTTTCAGGCAAATGGAAATAAAAAAAAAAAAAAAGCTGTGGTAGCAATACATATATCTGACAAAAGAGATCTCAAAATGAAGACCATAACAAAAGATCAGGAAGGGCACTTCATAATACTAAGTGGATTTATTCAACAAGAGGATAAAACTCTGGAGAACATATATGCACCCAATACAGGAGCAGCCACATACATTAAAAATAACCTTCTGTAGATATCAAGGGAAAGACAACAACATAATCATAGTAGGGGAGTTTACTACCCATTGACACCACTGGAAAAATACTCTAGACAAAAAATCAGCTAGAAATAGCAATCCTAAATGGCTCATAAGATCAGATGCTATTAATTGAAATCTTCAGAATATTTCACCCCAAAGCTACAGATTATAAATTCTACTCAAGTTCACATGGGGCATTTTAAAGATAGACCACATATTAGAACAAAGGTTAAGCATCTACACATTCAAGAAGATTGAAGTCATATCAAGCATTTTTTAAGGTCAAAATGGCATAAAATTAGAAATCAACCATAATAATAATAAAAAAAAAAAACACATAGAGGCTAAATAGCATCCTATTAAATAACTAGAGGTCCAGTGCACAAAATTAATGCACTCAAAAGAGGGAATCCCTCAGCCCGGATTGTGAGAGGGCACAGGCCAGGCTGAAGGACACCACCGGTGCATGATAGGGGCCAGGGAGGGACAGGGGAGGTTGGCCAGCCAGGGATGGACTGCGACAGGGCTTGAGGGCGTGCCTGGCCCATATTGCTCTGTCTTGATCCACCAGACACCAATAGCAAGCTAACGTACCAGTCAGAGCGTCTGCCTCCTGGTTGTCAGTGCATGTCATAGTGACTGGTCTACCGGTTGACTGACTACCCCTGGTGGTCAGTGAATGGTATAAGGAGCAGTTGAGTGGCCAGCATATCAGTAGCATATTACACTTTGATTGGTTGAACGGACAACAGGATGACCAGACACTTAGTATATTAGGCTTTTATTATATAAGATGAATGGGTTACCAAAGAGATCAAAGAAGAAATAATAATAAAAAAAAAACATTCTGGAAAAAAAATGAAAGTGAAAACAAAACAATATAAAATCTATGGGACACAATCAAAGAAGTCCTGAGAAGGAAGTTCATAACACTACAGGCCTACATAAAAAAAACAAAACAACAACAACAACAAAAGCTGGTAATAAGTTGTCTAACTCTACAGTTGAAAGAACTAGAAAGAGAGCAAGAGGAAAAGCCCAGAGTAAATAGAAGGAAGGAGATAGTAAATATCAGAGCAGAAATAAATGACATAGAGACCAAAAAGAAAATACAAAAGATCAACAAAACCAAGAGCTGGTTCTTTGAAAGGATAAACAAGATTGATGAACCTCTAGCCAGGCTTACCAAGAAACAAAGAGAGAAGACTCAAATAAACAAAATCAGAAATGAAAGAGGTGAAGTAACAACAGACCCCAAAGAAATACAAAGGATTGTAAAAATATACTACAAACAACTCTACTCCAACAAACTGGACAACCTAGATGAAATGGACATATTCTTAGAAAAATACAAGCTTCCAAAACTCATTCAGGAAGAATAAAATAATTTGAATAGGCTGATAATTACCAATGAAACTGAAGCAGTAATCAAAAATCTTCCTACAAACAAAAGCCATGGTCTAGATAGCTTTACAGGGGAGTTCTACCAAACATTCAAAGAAGAACTAAAACCTATCCTCTTTCGACTATTCCAAAAAATTCAAAAGGAAGAAACACTTAAAACACTCTTTCTAGGTAGCTGGCATTACCCTAATCCCCAAACCAGAAAAAGACACTACAAAAAATAGAATTACAGGCCATATCCCTGATGAACATCCATGCTAAAATCTTCAATAATACATTAGCAGATCTGATCTAGCAATACATTAAAAAGTTCATACACCATGACCAAGTGGGCTTTATTCCAGGGATGCAAGGCATGTACAATATCCAAAAATCAATCAATGTGATACATCACATAAAAAAATGAAAGACAAAAACCACATAATCATATCAATTGATGCAGAAAAAGCATTTGACAAAATCCAACACCCATTTTTGATAAAAACTCTCAGCAAAGTGTGAATAAAGGGATCCTACCTGAACATAATAAAAACCATATATGACAAACCTATAGCCAACACCATGCTCAATGGGAAAAAACCTGAAATCATTTCCCCTAAGAACAGGAACAAGACAGGGATGCCCACTTTTACCACTCCTTTTGACATAGTATTGGAAGTGATAGCCATAGCTATCAGACAAGAAGAAGAAATAAAATTTTTCCAAATTGAAAAAGAAGAAATAAAACTCTCATTATTTGCAGATGATATGATATTGTACATAGAAAAGTCTAAAGATTCAATAAAAAACTACTAGATTTAATAAATGAAATTGGCAATGTAGCAGGATATAATTTTAACACCCAGAAATTTATGGAATTTTTATATACCGATAATGATCTCATAGAATGAGAAACTAAAAAAAAAAAAATCTCATTTACCAATGCAACAAAAAAGACACCTGGGGATAAACTTAACTAAGGAAGTAAAAGACCTGTACTCAGAAAACTACAAGACACTGAAAAAAGAGATAGAGGAGGATATAAACAAGTGGGAGCATATACTGTGTTCATGGATTGGTAGAATAAACATCATTAAAATTCACATACAACCCAAAGCAATCTATAGATTCAATGCAATCCCCATTAAAATATCAATGGCATATTTCACATACCTAGAACAAACTCTCCAAAAATTTACATTTGGAGGTATTAAAGAAAAAAGACCCTGAATAGCCACAGCAATCCTGAGATAGAAGAACAAAGTTGAAGGGATCACAATACCAGATATCAAGCTATATTACAAATCCACTGTTCTCAAAAATGCCTAGTATTGACACAAGAACAGACAGATAGACCAATGGAACAGAACAGAAAAACCAGAAATTGGCCAAAGACTTTATGTTTAACTTGAGTCCCAATGCATGAAATTTGTGCAAAGGCCTTGGCCCCCACCACCGCGGCAGCCACCTCTGCCTCAGCCCTCACAATCCCGGCTTCTTCCAGAAGGTCATTAGGAAGGATGTCCAGAAGGACATCTGGTCTATTTAGCATATTATGCTTTTATTATTATAGATAATTATTTGACAAAGGAGGCAAGAGCATACAATGGAGTCAAGACAGTTTCTTTAACTGTGTTGGGAAAATTGGACAGATACATGCAATAAAATGAAACTAGGCCACCAACTTAAATAAACTCAAAATGGATATAAGAATTAAACTTAAGAATGGAAAACCATACAAATCTTAGAAGAATCCATATGCAGCAAAATATCAGACATATCTCGTAGCAATATGTTTAATGACACATCTCCTAGGACAATGGAAACAGGAGAAAATAAACAAATGGGACTACTTGCATATAAAAAGTTCTGCACTGAAAAAGAAACCATCAACAAAGTAATAAGAGAGCCCACTGCATGGGAGAACATATGTGCCAATGTTACATCCAATAGGGGTTTAATATCCAAAATGTATAGGGAACTCATACAACTTTACAAAAAGAAGATAAAAATCCAATAAAAAATTGTCCAAGGGCCTAAATTGGTACTTTTCCAAAGTGAACATAGAAGGCAAAGAGGCATATGAATAAATGCTCAAATTCACTAATCATCTGAGAGATGAAAATCAAAATTACAATGAGGTACCATCTCACACCTGTCAGAATGGCTATCATCAACAAATCAACAAATGACAAGTGCTGGTGAGGATGAGGAGAAAAAGGAACACTCGTACACTGCTGGTGTGAATGCAGACTGGTGCAGCCACTATGAAAAACAATATGGAGTTTCCTCAAAATATTAAAAATGGAATTCCCATTTGACCCAGTGATCCCACTTATAGGAACATATCCCAAGAAATAAGAAATACCAATCAGAAAAAAATATATGCACCCTTATATTCATAGTAGCACAATTTACTATAGCTCAGATTTGGAAATAGCCTAAGTGCCCATCAGTATATGAGTGGATTAAAAATCACTGTACATCTACACAATGGAATACTATGCTGCTGTAAAAAGGAAAGAATTCTTACCATTCAAAACAGCATGGATGAACCTGGAGAGCATTATGAGTGAAATATTCCAGTCTGAGAAAGATAAATATCATGTGATCTCACTCATTTGTGGAATATAATGAACAACATAAACTGATGAACATAAATAGATACAGATACATAGAAGCATTGAACAGATGGACAAAACTCAGAGTGAAGGAAGAGATGGGTAAGAGAGACCAATCAAAGGACTTGTATGCATGCATATAAGCATAACTGATGAACATAAATAGATACAGATACATAGAAGCATTGGACAGATGGACAAAACTCAGAGTGAAGGCAGAGATGGGTAAGAGACCAATCAAAGGACTTGCATGCATGCACATAAGCATAACTGATAGACATGGATAGTTGGGAGCAGAGGTTGATTTGTGGGGGGCAGGTGAGGGTGAGGAGAGTTCAATGGGGGAAAAGGGAGCCACATGTAACACTTTAAACAATACAGATATAAATTATAAAATAACTTATAAAACTCAACTCCAAAAAAGCGAACAATACAATTAAAATATAGGCTAAAGACCTGAATAGACATTTCTTCAAAGATTTCATAGAGATGGCTGATATACATATTAAAAGATACTCCACAGCACTATTCATCAGAAAATGCAAATTAAAACCAAAATGATATATCTCCTCACACCTGTTCGAATGGCTACCATCAGCAAATCAACAAACAACAAGTCCTTGCTAGGATGTGGCAAAAATGAAACATTAGTCAATATTGGTACGAATGCAGACTGGTGCAGCCACTGTAGGAAAGAGTATGGACTTTCCTCAAAAAATTAAAAGTGAAATTTTCTTTTGACCTCTGGGAATATACCTTAAGAATTCTGGGGAGAAGACAAGATGGTGGCAATATAGGCAGACGTGTCCCAGGTCATGTCCCGGAGCAAATGGAGTAAACAGCTGAAACTAATAACACCCACCCCGAATTGGCGAAATTACTCAGCTGGTGAGACGGTTTGCAGCCAGGAAGGGCATAACTCCCCTGGAAAGGTAAAAAAAAAAAAAACAAACAAACAAAAAAAACAGGGATCTGGGCAGGAAAGTTTGCAAGACCTCTGAGCCCAGAGGGTCAGAGGGAGACCACGTGGCAGACAGCAGCGTCCCTTGGGACAGGCACAGCCCCTGACTGGGGAAAGGAGATCCGCAGGATTCCTGGCACCAGGGGATTTGAGACCTGGGTTCTGTGATCATGGAGGACTGAGCCTAAAGGGGGCAGCCTGAAGAGCTGACCAGACCATGAAGTGCTGGTAAAAGAAGTGCTTACAGAAACTCAGCCTTCCCCCTTTCCATGGCCAGCATTTGTTTGTTTGTTTGTTTTCACTGAATCCTGTTCATAAGACATTTTGGATACAGAAACTCACATGTGCTGAAGAGAGGGAGAAGGTGAGGACGAGTGGAATCTGGGGAGAGGCTGTGGAGAGAGGGGGAGCTGGGAGAGGTGGCAGCAAATTGAGTGCTGAGACACTGCTGGGCCCAGGATTGGGGCAGCCATTCTCTTCGGAGGGTGGGACTCCTCCACCTAGCCCCCAGGGAAGGAGCACAGCCACACCCAGATTCCACCCTGAAGGAGATGAAGGATTAAAATAATCTGATTAGTCCCTGGGAGTTAACAGGGTCTGGCCTATAGAGGGATTTTCAATCCCAGCAACAACACAGAGCAGGGTAACGATTAAAGAACCAGCTCTGGACAGTTGACATCCCCAAACCAGTTTTAAGTGCAACAGAGAAAATAAACCCTTGCTACTGGATAGAGAAGCCGTATAGCCTCAGAGGCCAAACCAAAAACACTGGCACCCAGAGACTGAGCCACAAACTGACTCTTAGTTAAATACAAATTAAGGCAGTCTGGGACACAAATACGGCCTGCTTTAAATTCAGGACTGTAGTTTACAACACGGAGGAACAGTGTATCGCAGGGAAATTCAACACTCTCCTGAATACCTGGCAGGACTAAGGCGAGCCAGACTGACGAGTAGAAGAACCAAAGGACCTTCACTACTGCAAATTTTTTTTTTTCATTTTTCACCTTTTAACTAAGAAACCAATTTTTTTTCTTCTTCTTTTTCCATCACCTGATTTTACCCTTTTAATTACTACATTTTTATTTTTAACCAGTATTATTACTGCTACCATTTTACCATTTTTTAAAGTGCCATTTTATTTTCTCTTTATTTTGTTTTGGGATTAGTGTTCTCCATTCTATTTTCATCATTCCTTTAACATCAATTTTCATTACTTCAATTTTACCTCTATGCTAAAACCCTCGCCCTCACTTTTCCCCTTTTGTTGTCCTGTTTCTCTTACCCTATTCCTGCTTTAGATTTTCTTATTCCTTCTGTTTACCTCCTGTCAAAATTTCACCCTACTTATATATCCTATTTCCAATCCACTGCTCTAAATCCTTATACACATATCACTTATCTTTCTTCACTATCCAAAATTTTTTTTTCTCTTCTTTTATCTTTCTATTGTTTTGTTGCTGTTTCCTTGATTGTTGAGTATATTGTTTTTTTGGGGGTGTGTGTCTTTGTGTGTGTTTTTTAGGACTGGTTGTGAGGTTGTTTTGCCTTTTCTTTTTATTTTTCTCTGCTGGTTTTTCCCCTCCCTCCACCCCCCCTCCACCCGCTTATTTTTGTGCTTCTGTTTTCCCTTGCCTCTCTTGATATTATTGGTTGTTTCTAGTTTGCATTCATCTCCAGGGAGATGTTGCTGGAATTTGTTGGGATTAGTGGCGGTTCTATCAGAGTTTACTCCTCATATAAATAGTCTCTTCCCCTCTTCTACTTCATTCTCTCTTTTTGCAATTTATTTTTTTCTCTTCCCCCCCCCTCCTTTTTCCCAATTTCATTTTTGCACTCCTTTTTTATTTCCTACTTTTCTTTTCCTTTTTCTCTTTTATCTTTTTCTCTTCTTTCTTCATATCCCCTGAATCTCTTAATTTGGGTGGTCACCTTTCTTGGGGTTATTAATATCATGAATATATTTGTGTTCAGTGCCTGGTGCATGGTGCCTTGTTGTGTTGTATTTTGTGCCTTTAAATCAACGCAGCAGATACAAGCAACAACAATCTCCTGAGCACCACACCCTCTGTCTAAGGAACAGCAGCTGTACGTAAAGCCTCCCCCCACCAGCAAGAAGAGCCACCACAGCTGTGAACAGCACCCACCAGAGGAGCTGCTGCCAACTGAGGAGCAGCTGCTACTGCAATTGCCCGAGGAGCAACCACAGCCCAAGGAGACACTGCCACCCAGGGAGCAGCCACTGAACGACTCAACGCCTAGATATGTCAGTGCGATCAAACATGGGTAGACAAAGAAACCCCAAAGGAAAGAAAAGGAGGACTCTCCAGAAAAGCAGCTAAGTGATGCAGAGGCATGCAACATGACAGAAAAAGAATTCAAAATAAGGGTCCTAGAGGGCATAAACTGGATGGAGGAAAAAATCAACAACTTATGCAAGAAGCAAGAAGAAACAGATGAAAAAATCAATAAATTATTTAAAACCAAGAAGAAATGAAGAGCGATATAGCTGCAATAAAAAACACCATTGAAAGTATCAACAGTAGACTAGGAGAAGTGGAGGACCGAATTAGTGAATTAGAAGAGAAGGAAGCAAAACACACCCAAACTGTACTGCAATTGGAGAAAAAAATTAAAAGACAGGACGAGAGCCTAAGGGACCTTGGGGAAAACATGAAACGAAACAACATACGAATAACAGGGGTGCCAGAACAACAGAAAGAGGAACAAGGGTTAGAAAACCTATTCGAAGAAATAACATCAGAAAACTTCCCTGAGGTGGGGAAGAAAAAAGTCACACTAGCACAGAGATTCCCAAACAAGGTGAACCCGGAAAGACCCACACCAAGACACATAATTACAATGGCAAATGTTCAGGACAAAGAGAGAATATTATAGGCTACAAGAGAGAGACAGAAAGTTACATACAATGGATCTCCCATTAGATTATCAAATGATTTCTCAACAGAAACACATCAGGCCAGAAAAGAATGGACAGAAATTTACAAAGTGATGCAAAGCAAAGGACTGAATGCAAGAATACTCTATGCAGCAATGCTATCATTCAAAATTGGAGGGGAAATAAGAAGCTTCACAGACAAAAAAAGGCTAAGGGAGTTTATCACCAACAAGCCAGCAATGTAAGAAATGTTAAAGAGACTGCTGTAAAAAGAAGAAATAAAAAGCTCAGAAAGACAACAACCACACAAAAAATAAATAAATGGATACAAACAAGCACCTTTCAATAATAACTTTAAATGTAAATAGAATAAATGCTCCAACCAAAAGACATCGAGTGGCTGAATGGATGAAAATATGACCCATACATTTGCTATCTACAAGAGACCCACCTCAGAAGAAGGGACTCACACAGACTGAAAGTGAAGAGATGGAAAAATATCTTTCAGGCAAATGGAAAGGAAAAGAAAGCCGGGGTAGCAATACTTATACCAGACAAAATAGACCTCCAAGTGAAGGCCATAACAAGAGATAAGGAAGGCCACTTCATAATACTAAAAGAATCAATACAAAAAGAAGATATAACCCTGGTAAACATTAATGCACCCAATGCAGGAGCACCCACGTACATAAAACAACTCCTGGAAGATATTAAGGGAGAGCTCAACAACAATACAATCATAGCAGGTGACTTTAGTACACCACTGACATCACTGGATAAATCCTCTAGAAAAACAATCAGCAAAGAAACAGCAATCTGAAATGACTCACTAGATCAGATGGACTTAATTGACATCTACAGAACACTTCACCCCAAAGGCACGGAATATACATTCTACTCAAGGGTTCATGGGACAGATTCAAAAATAGACCACATATTGGGTCACAAACAAAGTCTCCCCAAATTCAAGAAGATTGAAATAATACCAAGCCTCTTCTCAGACCACGATGGCATAATATTAGAAATAAACTACAATAAAAACAACCCAAAATACTCAAACACTTGGAAGCTGAATAGCATGTTATTACATATTGAGTGGGTTACCAATGAGATCAAAGAAGAAATTAAAAACATCCTGGAAACTAATGACAATGAAAACACAACAAAACCTATGGGACACAATGAAAGCAGTCCCGAGAGGGAAGTTTATAGCTCTACAGGCGTATCTCAAAAAAAACAAGAAAAAAATGGTAGTAAATCATCTAACTCTACAACTCAAAGAATTAGAAAGAGAGCAACAAGTAAACTCCAGCGTGAGCAGAAGGAAGGAGATAATAAAGATTAGAGCAGAAATAAATGACATAGAGACCAAAAAAACAATACAGAAAATCAATGAAACCAAGAGCTGGTTCTTTGAAAGGATAAACAAGATTCACAAATCTCTAGCCAGGATAACCAAGAAGGAAATAGAGAGGACCCAAATAAACAAAATCAGAAACGATAGGGGTTAAATAACAACAGACCCCACAGAAATAAAAATGATTGTTAAAAAACACTATGGACAGCTCTACTCCAACAAACTAGACAACCTAGAGGAAATGGACACATTCCTAGACAAATACAACATTCCAAAACTCAATCAGGAAGAATCTAAAAATCTCAATAGGCCAATAACTATGGAAGAAATTGAAGCAGTCATCAAAAAGCTTCGAGTAAACAAAAGCCCAGGACCAGACGGCTTCACAGGGGACTTTTACCAAACATTCAAGGAAGAACTAAAACCTATCCTCCTCAGACTACTACAAAAAATTCAAGAGGAAGGAACACTTCCAAGCTCATTCTATGAAGCCAGCATCACCCTAATACCAAAACCAGGTAAAGACAACACAATGAAAAAATTACAGGCCAATATCCCTCATGAATATAGATGCCAAAATCCTCAACAAAATCTTAGCAAATCTGATCCAGCAGTACATCAGAAAGATCATACACCATGACCAAGTTGGATTTATCCCAGGGATGCAAGGATGGTATAAAATCCACAAATCAATGAACGTGATACATCACATAAACAAATTGAAAGAAAAAACCATATGCTCATATCAATTGATGCAGAAAAAGCATTTGACAAAATCGAACACCCATTTCTGATAAAAACTCTCAGCAAGATGGGAGTAGAAGGATCATACGTCAACATAATAAAAGCCATATATGACAAGCCCACAGCCAACATCATACTCAATGGACAAAAAATAACACCATTTCCCCCAAGAACAGGAACAAGACAGGGCTGCCCACTCTCACCACTCCTGTTCAACATAGTACTGGAAGTATTAGCTATTGCAATTAGACAACAAGAAGAAATAAAAGGCATCCAAATTGGAAAAGAGGAAGTAAAACTGTCCTTATTTGCAGACGACATGATATTATACATACAAAACCCTAGAGACTCCATAAAAAAACTACTACACTTAATACATGAATTTGCCAATGTAGCAGGATACAAAATTAACCCCAAGAAATCTGAGGCATTTCTATACACCAATAGTGAACTTTCAGAAAGAGAGATTATAAATCAATCCCATTTACCATTGCACCAAAAAAATTAAGCTACCTATGAATAAACTTAACGAAAGAGGTAAAAGACCTCCACTCAGAAAACTACAGGACGTTGAAAAAAGATATAGAGGAAGACATAAAGAGATGGAAGAACATACCCTGTTCATAGATTGGTAGAATAAACATCATTAAAATGTCTATACTGCCCAAAGCAATCTATAAATTCAACGCACTTCCCATTAAAATACCAACGGCATACTTCTCAGATCTAGAACGAACTCTCCAAATATTCATCTGGAATAAAAAAAGACCCGGGATAGCTGCAGCGTTCCTGAGAAAGAACAAAGTAGGAGGGATCTCAATATCAAGCTGTATTACAAAGCCACTTTTCTCAAAACTGCCTGGTACTGGCACAAGAACAGACATATAGATCAATGGAATAGAATAGAGAGCCCAGAAATCGACCTGAACCAATATACTCAATTAATATTTGACAAAGGAGGCAAGAACATACAATGGAGCCAAGATAGTCTCTTCAATAAATGGTGTTGGGAAAATTGGACAGATATATGCAAGAAAATGAAACTAGACCACCAACTTACACCACACACAAAAATAAAGTCAAAATCTCAAACATATGCCAAAGCAATTTCTTCACTGATACAGCTCCTAGGGCACTTGAAACTAAAGAGAACATGAATAAATGGGACTACATCAAAATAAAAAGTTTCTGCACAGCAAAATAAACCATCAACAAAACCACAAGAAAACCCACTGTGTGGGAAAACATATTTGCCAATTTCATATCTAATAAGGGCATAATCTCCAAAATTTCTAAGGAACTCATACAACTTAATAAAAGGAAGATAAACAATCCAATCAAAAAATGGGCAAAGCACCTAAATAGTCACCTTTCAAAAGAGGACATTCAGAAAGCCAAGAGACATATGAAAACATGCTCAAAGTCACTAATCATCTGAGAGATTCAAATCAAAACAACAATGAGGTACCATCTCACACCTGTCAGACTGGCTATCATCAAAAAATCAAATGACAAGTGCTGGAGAGGATGTGGAGAGCAAGGAACACTCGTACACTCCTGGTGGGAATGCAGGCTGGTGCAGCCACTATGGAAGACAGTATGGAGCTTCCTCATAAAACTAAAAATGGAACTCCCATTTGACCCTGTGATCTCACTTCTAAGAATATATCCCAAGAAACCAGAAACACCAATCAGAAAGGATATATGCACCCCTATGTTCATAGCAGCACAATTCACCATATCTAAGATCTGGAAACAGCCTCAGTGCCCATCAGTAGATGAATGGATTAGAAAACAGTGGAACATATACACGATGGAATACTATGCTGCTGTAAAAAAGAAGGAATTCTTACCATTTGCAACAGCATGGATGGCACTGGAGAGCATTATGCGAAGTGAAATAACCAGTCAGTGAAGGAAAAATACCACACAATCTCACTCATTCATGGATAATAGAGACCATTATAAACTTTTGAACAAAAATAGATACAGAGGCAAAGCTGCCTCAGATTGTCAAACGGAAGCAGGAAGGCCGGGGTTGGTTGGGGGTCAGGAGGGAGGGGGTTTAGAGATTAACTGAAGGACTTGTATGCATGCATATAAGCATAACCAATGGACATAAGGCACTCGGGGATAGGGGAGGCCAGGGGATTGTCAAGGGTGGTGGTGGGGGGAATGGACACATATGTAATACCCTTTGTAATACTTTAAGCAATAAAAAAAAGAATTCTGAAACACCAGCGAGGAAGAATTTACACACCCCTATGTTTATAACAGCATTATATACTCACTAGAGGCCTGGTGCACAAACATTTGTGCCTTCGAGGGAGTCCTTCAGCCCGTACTGTGCCTTCTCGCAGTCTGAGACCCCTAGGGGGATATCCACCTGCTGGCTTAGCCCCAGGGGATTGGGCCTAAACTGGCCGTCAGACATCACCCTGACACCCGGGGAGCCCTTGGGGGATGTCTACTTGCCAGCAGGGTGCAGGCATAAGCTTCAGTTGGACATCCTTAGTGCTGCTGAGGAGGCGGGGAGGCTCTTGCCACCACCGCTGTACTGGCAGCCATCAGCCTGGCTTGTGGCTGACCAGAGATCTTCCTGTGGGAGCGCATTGAGCATCTTCCCCCTGGTGGTCAGTGTGTGTCATATTTGACCAGTCATTCCCAGTTGTTCTGCTGTTAGGGTCAATTTGCATATTACCTTTTTATTATATAGGATAGAGGCCTGGTGCACAGATAGGGGCCAGCTGGTTTGCCCTGAAGTGTGCCCCGGATCAGGGTGGGGGTCCTGCTGGGGTGCCTGGACAGCCTGGGTAAGGGGCTGATGGCCGTTCTCAGACTGGCCATGCCCCCCAGTAACCCAAGCTCCCAGCCTCTCCTTTTTTCTTTTTTTTTGGCATGCTGGAAGCAGGTATCTGGGATTTATTTATCTTCTATAATTGAAACTTTGTACCCTTGAGTGGAGCCTAAGGCCAGCCAGGGTAGGCGAGGAGCTTGGCTTCCTCCATCACCGAGGGTAACCCAAGCCTCCTGATCACTCCAGCTCTGTGGCCACCGCCATTTTAGTTGGGTTAATTTGCATACTCGTTCCTGATTGGCTGGTGGGCATGACTCTTGGGTGTAGTAGAGTGGCAGAGTGACAGAGTGATGATGAATTTGGATCTTTCTCTTTTATTAGTGTAGATCACTACTATTTGGAGGACTGAGCCTAAAGGGGAGGGCAGTTAGGGGCTACCAGGCCTCCTGGGGAGGACAGTTGGGGGACCAGGCCTGCAGGGGATGGCAGTTGGGAGGGCAGGCCTGCAGGGAAGGACAGTTAGAGGCCTCTAGGCTAGCAGGGAAGGGCAGTTGGTCATGACCAGGCCTTCAGGGGATGGTAGTTGGGGGTGACCAGGCCGGCAGGGGAGGGCAGTTGTAAACCTCTAGGCTAGCAGGGGAGGGCAGTTTTGCATGACCAGGCCTGCCAGGGAAGGCAGTTGGGGGGGACCAGGCCTGCAGGTGAGAGCAGTTTGGGGGGACCAAGACTGCAGGGGAGGGAAGTTGGGGGAACTAGGCCTGCAGGGGAGGGCAGTTGGTCATGACCAGGCCTTCAGGGGATGGTAGTTGGGGGAGACCAGGCCTGCAGGGGAGGACAGTTGGGGGGACCAGGCCTGCAGGGGAGGGCAGTTGGGAGTGACCAGGCCTACAGGGGAGGGCAGTTGGGGGAACCAGGCCTGCAGGGGAGAGCAGTTGGGAGTGACCAGGCCTGCAGGGGAGCCAAATTGGGGAGGGACTAGGCCTGTAGGGGAGGGCAATTGGGGGTGACCAGGCCACTAGGGGAGGTCGATTGAGGGGGACCAGGCCTGCAGGGAAGGACAGTTAGGGGTGACCGGGCCAGGAGGGGAGGGCAGTTAGGGGCAATTAGCCATCAGGGGAGCAGTTAGTTGTCAATCATGTTGGCAGCGGAGTGGTTAACATGTGATCGGGCTGGCAGGCAGAAGTGGTTAGGGGCAATCAGGCAGGCAGACAGGCAAGTGGTTGGGAGCCAGCAGTCCTGGATTGTGAGAGGGATGTCCGACTGTTCGTTTAGGCTTAATCCCACTAGGATCGGGCCTAAACAGGCAGTAGGACATCCCTCAAGGGGTCCCAGATTGGAGAGGGTGCAGGATAGGCTGAGTGACACACCCCCGTGTGTGAATTTTGTGCACTGGGCCTCTAATACATAAAATAATCTGACAAACAAGATACAACCACAGTATGGATACATGGAACAGACTGACAGGATTCAGGGGAGTTGGGGGAGACTGGATGAAATTAGGTGAGGAAATTAGCCAAAGAACATATATGCATAGCTCCTGGACCCAAAGAACAATGTGGTGATGACTAGAGGGAGGAGTAGTGGCTGGGTCAAGGTAGATAAAGAGGGGGGAAATGAGGAACATCTGTAATAGTGTAAACTGTAGAGTGCCCCTGGGAAGGCACATGAGCTGATTGTCAGCTGAGTCTAGTGGTGTTGGCAGAGCCACGTCCTGGAAACATACCTTGCCAGAGGCAGGAATGTTGTTAGCCTGAGCTTTTGCTCAGATGCCAGGGGGTGGGTTTCATTATCTAAGTTCAGCCAGGTGCCAGGAACAAACACAAAGAAGCCACAAGGATGAAGAATTGCAGGTCAATCTTTAAGCATGATTTCACATAATTTCCTTTGTCTTAAACTCTAGTAAATCTTCTTTGTATCATTCTGCATATAATAAACACGCTGCACTAGATCTGGGTCACTGTCCATCCGAGGACAGCATCCCACCTGGACCCAGCTTTACTTAAAGTCTTTGTGTCTGTCTCCCTTTTTTTTTTTTTTTCCTTTTCTTAATCTCCAGCCTCCTCTACTCAGGACTCGTGTGCTCTCTAGCTGTGCTGGTCACAGCCAAGAGAGTAAACTTATAGTAAACAATAAAATAAATTAAAATTCTTCACCTGATATCTTGGCTGCTTTCATTTTATTTAATTATTTTTTCTGGGTATTTCTTTTTTTTTCTTTCATTTGGGAGTATTTCTTTTTATCCCCATTTTGTCTTTTTGTTTTTGACTCTTTGTATTAGGTAGATCTGCTGTTACTCCCAAGCTTGTTATGCTGGTTTTCTGATATAGGTGTGTTTTGGTTCTTTGTGGTGCAATTTTATACATCTCCTGTTCTAGGTGCTCCAGAATTGTTTTTTATGTGGTTTATGTGCCCTCTCCTGCTGCAGTTTAGTCTTGAATGTTGTTTACCTATTTGTTGTTGCAGTTGGCCCTCAAGCTGACTTTAAGGATAGACTTTGTTCACAGAGTATCAGTCACTATATTGGGGCTGTCCTCAAAGGCAGGGCTGTTCACTTGTTTTTGGTGCTTGTAGGAGTCCTCCTTTGGCTCTTTCTTTTGGCTGGTCAAACTCTGGTAAGGTTTGAAGCCCACCACTGGTTCTGTTGGTTCTGATCCCACTTGGACAGGAGTCAGCGTAAGTCATTGTTTTAAACTGGCCTTGGACTAGGTACCACGTTATTCACTGATTTTGGCTGTCTACTGGGTCTGTGTGTACAGAGGTGAGGCCAAGCTGTGTACAAGGGTTGGCTTCCTGCAGCTCTGAGCTGGGGGAAGATCAATAAATGGTCCTAGGCTCTCTAAGGTCAGTGCCCACCTGTCAACTACTTCACCACTCCATGATGTTGTCTGGACTTCCTCCAGAACCTTTTGAAGGAATACTGGTATTGTATAGTGGGTCCAAGATTGTTGGACCTTACTGCCCCCTTCCACACAACAGCAGCTCAATAGGTCAGGGTGACTCAGTTGAGAGGATGGGCTAGTGGGTCCCTTATTTGAGGGCAGTATCTTCAGGTACTCAATGGATAGAGTACCTGAAGGATCTAGAGCCATACCACTCAATCTATGTTAGAATCTCCAACTTTAGCTTCCCCAGGAAGAGTGCATTACTGGTTAAGGTTGGGTGAAGCCAGCTTTCCCAACTACACACACAATTTCAGCAGGACATGGCCACTGTGACTTGGGAAAACAAATTAAGACAGTCTTACATTGGTGGTGGCACTTGCTGAGTCCAGCAGGAGAGAAGTTGGCTTTATGCCTCCCCTTAGCTACCTAGCTGTGCTCAGGACCAGAGCCTTTGATGGAGATGTGCTCTGAAGGTCTCAGCTGTGAGAG
Organism: Myotis pilosus; assembly: GCA_036010255.1. Lineage (NCBI taxonomy): Eukaryota > Metazoa > Chordata > Mammalia > Chiroptera > Vespertilionidae > Myotis > Myotis pilosus. The sequence continues at coordinate 16,174,725 of JASKON010000009.1, forward strand.
ATGTGTTTTCTTCCTCCCACTTAACTGAGCTCAGCAGGCCAAGTCAAGGTGACTTGGGAAAACAAGATCTTTCTTCATTTGAAATTTAGATGCAGCTATAAATGTCCTTTGGATAACTACTCTTACCTTTCTATTTCAGATTGGGTAACCTCTATTTTCAAGTTTGCTGATTCTTTTTTTTTTTTAAATATATTTTATTGATCTTTCACAGAGAGGAAAGGAGAGAGACAGAGAGTCAGAAACATCGATGAGAGAAACATTGATCAGCTGCCTCCTGCACATCTCCCACCAGGGATGTGCCCTCAACCCAGGCACATGCCCCTGACCGGAATAGAACCCGGGACCCTCCAGTCCGCAGGCCAACGCTCCATCCACTGAGCCAAACCGGTCTTGGCTGATTCTTTATTAAATCTAATCTAATATACATTTAAGCACCTCTAGTGAGTTCTTCATTATAATTATTTTATTTTTCAACTCCAGAATTTCCATTTTGTTATTTTAAAAAGTTTTTAATAGCTTTATTGAGATATAATACATGTGCCTACATTTTATCCATTTAAAGTGGAGGGTTTTAAGTGTATTATCAGATATGTGAAGCTATCACCACAGTCAATTTTAAAATATTTCATCTGCTCAAAAGAAACCTAGAAACTTTAGCTACAATGCACCTATCACACTGTTGGCTCCACCAACCCAACAGAGACCTAAGCAAACACCAATCTGCTTCCTGTTTCTATGAATTACCTATTCTGTATAGTAAATATAAGTGGAAACAATATTTTTAAAATGACTGGCTTCCTTCACTTATTGTATTTTTGAAAGTTCTTCTGTGTTGTAGCATGACTCAGTACTTCATTTATTTTTATGTATTAACTAGAGGCCTGGTGCATGGATTTGTGCACCGGTGGGGTCCCTTTCCCTGGCCTGCACCATCTCGCAATCTGGTAGCCCTTGGGGATGTTTGAGAGCCAGTTTCAGCCCGATCCCTGCAGGTCAGGCCGAGGGACCCCACTGGTGCACAAATATGTACACTGGGCCTCTAGTATGCCATATAAGATCTTTGGTTAATCTCTTCCTGCCCTCCCCCTTCCCCCTGAGTGGTTTCCAATCCTGCATTGAGTGTCTGCCCCTTGGCGGTCAGTGTGCATCATAGCTACCGACCAGTTGGTCGGATATATATATTTACATTGAATGAATATACTCCATTGTGTTTATCCATTGGTTCATTGTTTGTTTTTCCCTATCTTTTGGCTATTATGTATAAAGCTTCTATGAACATTCCTATACAAGTGTTTCTGCGAACCTAATTTTCTTGTGTATATATTTTGTAGAAAAATTACTGGAACATATGGTAATCTTATATTTACTTCCTTGAAAAAATCTCAGATATTGTCCACACTGACTGCACTATTTGCATTCCAACAAGCAGTGTAAGAGAGTTCTAATTTTTTCACTTCTTCACAAATACTTGTTATTGTTCCTCTTTTTCATTAGTCATGACAGTGGGTGTGAAGTGGTATTTCATTGTGGTTTTGAGTTGCAGTTGCTTGATGACTAATAATGTCAAGTATCTTTTCATGCACTTGTTGGCTATTTATATCTCTTACTTGGAAAAATGTCTATTCAGATCTCTTGCCCATTTTTAAATGGATTATTTTTATGTTTAATATTAAATTGTATGAATTTCTTATATATTACAGATTCAAGTTCTTTATGAGATTTATGATTTGTAAATATTTTTTTTCAATCCATGGGTTGTCTTTTAACTTTTTTGGTGGCATCCTTTAAAGCACATTTTTTAAAAATGATGAAGTCCACATTATTTAGTTATTTATTGTTGTTCATACATTTTTTTCATAGATAAGAATAACTTGCCAAACAAAAAGTAATACATATTTACTTCTAGTCTCATCACTCTTAACCAGGGGCATGCTGGAAATACAACTGAATTTGCAAACATTCACCCTGGAATTACCAACTGAGGTCAAGCTGAAGAGGAAACATATCAAAGAAGGACAGAACACACCTGGACACTCCCAGGAAGGGTGGGGTTGCAAGAGGGGATGAGCTAGCATTCATGGGCAGCAGGCAGAGAGTGAAGAGGGATCTTTTGGCTATGGTAGGGTTATTTTCCTGGAAAGATCAAGGCCCAGAACCCAGGCTGGATTCCACAGCCTTGAGCACCAGAGTTGAGACCAGTGGACCATATAACATCCTGCCATGAAAATCAGCAGGGCTTCTGGAGCCAATAAGAGGTAAATCTACAGTTGTTTGTTTGTTTGTTTGTTTGTTTTACCCCAGCCTACAGGATATTCTTTTGAAGCTATTCACCTGAAGCTTCAGTGTAAGAAAGGTGATGTGGACTAAAGGTGCCTGAGGAGAGAGTGGGGTAGGAAGCATTGGGGAAAGACATGGGAAAGAGGTGTCTTGGAGACTTGCATTCAGTCTCACTCACCCACAACCTAAATGACCATTGTTTCTGAGAGGTGCTGGTCCCTTTCAGAAGCCAAAGTTCAGGAAAAGAAACTAGGTGATTTTTCCTTCCTCATCTTCAGGAGTCCTGTTTGCCACACCCTGAATCTCAAACTTTGCAGAGGAAACAGAAACAGAGGCAAAGCCTACTGATTTGAATAGCCTCAGGGAGCTTCAGTCACTGGCTTGGGGATGGGGCCATCCATCCCATTATCCTGGGAGCCTGACTGATGCTTTCCCCACATGGGAGAGCTGATAGAAACTCCTGGTATATAGCTGATCCCACTAGACTTCATACCAATATCTCTGCCCAGCTGATGGCTGGGAAATATTCTCAGACCCTCTCAGAGGAGTAGCTCTTGGATGGGGAAACACACCCATCACTTTCCCACCGCTTATGGGAGACCCAGAGGTCTATACCCCCATTACACCTAAAGTGCTTTCAGAAACAGACTTTTGATTAAGATTGACAGCTGACTGGAAGGTGAAGGCACTTTAAGGTGTAGCCTGGGGAACCTGAAGAAGGTTGCTGACCCATCACTGGTCCCAATGATACTAACAAACTGGCCTTAGAGTGCACGTTGGCCCTTCCTGCAGGCAGCCAAGTTCTGTGGACAAGGACACAGACTGTGGATTTCTTGAAGCTTTAAACAGGTTGCTGAGAGTCAAAAGAGCACAGTTTCTGACAATAGTTAGCACCTATATACCTCCCAGAAGTCCAGAATTAGGAGAGAAAAGTTAGCCTCTGTCATCAGAAGAGCAGGATTCAAAGGGAGCCCCCAGGAGGCACAAAACTCTACTGAGATAAACTCCAATTTACTTTTTTTTCTTTTTATCTTCTTCATCTTTCTTGTTTAATGATTTCTTAATGTTTTAGTTTCTCTTTTTTCTTTCATAGATCTAATTTTCCCTACCCTTTTCTTACTGTTTTTCTTCTTTCTTCTGCTTTCTCCTCTATTTCCCTTTTCCTAATTATTTTCTTCCTCTTTTCTTTTATACTATCTTCCTTCCCCTACTCTTTATTCTTGTTTTCTTTCTTTCATCTCTGACCTTTCATATTCCATTTTATTCCTTTTATTCTCTCATATTTTCTTTTCTTTTCTTCTATTATTATTCTCTTTTCTCCTTCTTAATTCTTTCTTCTTTTGTGGTTTCCTTTGTTGTTCTTGTAGGGGATGGGTACATGTTTTTGTTTTTTGTTTTTTGTTTAGTTTTGCTCTGCCAGCACCTGCACAACAAATCACACAATGTGGTTGGGGCTGAGCCTCATAGTCACCCAGCTTGAGAATAAATTATTCCCACAAACAGGACACAGCATTCAAGACACAATTATAACAGGAGAATCCAAATAACTTATACAAGGGACATTGCTAGAGCATCCAGCTCAGGAGATCTAAGAGAGTATATCACTGGGTCCCACAAACTACTTACTACATAAGGCAAACCCATGAAGACTTGTAGGCATAGAAATTTTCTCTAATACATAGAAACAAATACAAAGGAACAGCAAAAATGGGAACACAAAGAAATAACTGTCAAATTAAAGAAGAGAAAACTCCAGGAAGAGAGCTAAACAAAATGAAGGCAAGCAATTTATCAGATATAGAGTTCAAAGTCATGATTATAAGGCTTCTCAAAGAACTTAGCAGAATTTTAAGTAACTTAGTAGAACCATAGCCATATAAAACAAAAAATAGAAACAATAAATAAGAATCATTTGGAAATGAAGAACAACATATCTGACATTAGGAATATACTGGACGGAATCAAAAGTAGATTAAATGAGGCAGAAGATTGAATCAGTGACTTGGACTACAAGGTAGGAAAAAATACCCAATTAGGAGAGCAAACAAAAAGAAATACTAAAAGAGCAGGAGGATAGTTTAAGGGAAATTTGGAAAAACATGAAACATAGCAATATCTATATCATAGGAGTTCCAAAAGAAAAAGAAAGTGAGCAAGGAATAGAGAACCAATTGAAAGAAATACTGACAGAAAATTTCTGCAACCTGGTAAAGGAAAAAGTCATACAAATTCAGGAAGCACAGAGAGTTCAAATCTAGATGAACCCAAAGAAACTCACTCCAAGACACATCATAATCAAAATGACAAACATTAAAGACAAAGAAATAATCTTAAAGTCAGCAAGAGAGTGACAGGAAATTACCTACGATGGAGTACCCATTAAAATATCAGTTTATTTCTCAACAGAAATACATCAGGGAAGAAGAGATTGACATGAACTATTCAAAGTAATTAAAAACAAGGAGCTGAACCAAAGACTACTCTATCCTGAAAGGCTATCATTTAAATTTGAAGGGGAAATATAAGAGCTTCCCAGACAAAAATGGATAAAGGAATACATTACTACCAAACCAGCATTGCAAGATATAATAAAGGGAGTGCTTTAAGAACAAGAAGAAAGGAGAGAGAAAGAGAGAGAGAGAGAGAGAGAGAGAGAGAGGGAGAGAGAGAGAATGGGAGAGAGAGGAATATAGGTGTAAAGAAAAAAGGCAATAAATAAATAACTATCAAAAATAACTTTAAACGCAAATGGATTAAATGCACCTTTCAAAAGACACAGGGTAGCTGATTCAATAAGAAAACATGACATATATATATATTCAAGAGACCCACCTCAAAACAAAAGATTCACACAGACTGATAGTGAAAGCATGGAAGAAATTTTCCATACAAATGAACACGGGAAAAAAGCAGAATAACATTTATATATGACAAAATAGATTTTAAAGCAAAGACCATAAGAAGAGGCAATTAAAGCAACTTCATAATACTAAAGAGATCAATAGAAGAAGATAAAACCCTGGTAAACATATGTGTGACCTATATAAGAGCATGTAAATATATTTTTAAAAAAGCTCCTGGAGGATGTTAAAGGAGAGACTGAAAACAATACATGCATAGTAGCAGGCTTACTACCCCACAGACATTACTGGATAGATCTTCCAGATCCCCCCACAAAAAAAATCAACAAGGAAAGAGAAATCTTAACACACTAGATTAGATGGGTTTAATTTCACCCTAAAGCTGTAGAATATGAATTTTTTTTCAAGTGTACATGGGTCATTATCAATGATAATCCACATGTTAGGACACAAAGTAAGTCTCTACTAGCCCAAGAAGATTGAAGACATATCAAGCATCTTCACAGATTGCAATGGCATGAAACAAGAAATCAATTACAATAAAAACAGTCAAAAATATTCAAACACATAAAGCATGTTATTAAACAATGAGGGGTTATCAATGAAATCAAGGGAGAAATAAAAAAATAAACTTTCTAGAAACAAATGAAAATGAACACAACAACAAACCAAAATCTATGGAACACAGCAAAAGCAGTACTGAGAGGGAAGTGCATAGCATTACAGGCCTACCTCAAGAAACAAGAAAAAGCTTTAATAAACTATCTGACTCTACAACTAAAACATTAGAAAATAAAGAAGGAAAGCTTAGAATAAGTAGAAGGAAGGACATACTAAAGGTTAGAGCAGATTTAAATAATATAGAGACTACAAAATAAAACACAAAATATCAATTAATCCAAGAGCTGTTTCTTTGAAAAAATAAATTGATAAACCTTTAGCCAGATTCATTAAAAAACAGAGAGAGACAGGACCTAAATAAATGAAATCAGAAACAAAAGTGGTGAAGTATCAATGGACACCACAGAAATACAAAGGATTGTATGAAAATAGTATAAACAACTATATGCCAACAAACTAGACAACATGGATGAAATCAACAAATTTTCTGAAAAATACAATCTTCCAAAAATCAATCAGGAAGAATAAAAAAACCTGAATAGGTCAATAACAACTGATAAAATTGCAGCAGTGATAATAATGCTGCTGCTGCTGATGATGATGATGATAGTAATAATAATAATAATAACTCCCAGCAAACAAAAGCCCTGGTCCAGATGGCTACAAAGGGGAGTTTTACCAAACATTCAAAGAACTAACACCTATATTCCTCAAACTATTACACAAAATCCAAGCAGAAGAAACATCTAGATATTGATGGCATTTTTATACACAAATAATGATCTCTCAGAAAGAGAAACTAAAATACAATCCCATGTACCATTGTAACTAAACAAAATTAAGATACTTAAGAGTAAACATAACTAAGGTAAAAGACCTGTACTCAGAAAACTACAGGGTATTGAAAAAAGAGATAGAAAAAGATATAAACGAGGGCACTGGGTAAGGCACAGTGGGTCAGGATGTAAGGTTGTGTGTTTGAGGGCATTGTGTCATGTTGTCAGGGTGGGGCATATATCATCAAGGCAGTGGGGCCAGTCGTCCAGGGACACTGGGTCCGGCATGCTGGTTCATGGTTTGCAGGTCCCTGTGTCCAGGCTTGGCCCATGTCTGGGTGGTGGTGCAGGCCAACCACTCAGCTAAGTGAGAGGTTGGGGCAGGTTGAGGGCTCTGCTGCTGATGGGGTGGTGTGGCCTGTCTCTCCCAAATGGAGGAGACGGGACTGGCTGATCCTTGGCTCTGCTCACTGAGTTGTTGGGGTAGGCCAAGCGCTTTGCTGATGATGAGGCAAGGAAGCCAGTCTTAGAACCTGGGCATGTGCCCTGACTGGGAATCAAACCAGCAACCCTCTGGTGCACCGGATGAAGCCCAAGCAACTGATCCATATTGGCCAGGGCTACTAGCCTCTTAATTGTTCTTCACCAAGATCATTGTTTTTAAAATTGCCCTTAGGCATGGAGTTCTCTACTCTGTTTCAAATACAGTCAGTTGCTTCAGTCAAAGCTAGAAAGGTCTTTGTCATTATGGCTTGGCTTTATTCCTAAGCAGAACTTCTGTGCTACTGCACAAAGGCTAAGGGTGGATACTCATTGTTCTCATTGGGATATTTCTGTTCTACAAATAGGCACTGGTATTGGAAGGGGTGATAGCCCCTAGTTTTCTCAGCTGTTCCTACCAGTGTGGACTTTCCATTCTATGACCAAAATGGGTGAGATATATTAGTGGGACCTCAATATTCTATACCAGGGATAGAATTTTCATTCTATGAAAGAGAATGGTGGTGAGGGTGACATAATTTTTTCAGCTATGCTTGCCTCAAACAGAGCTTCAGTGACATAGGGCTATGGTCTGAGATATGCCACTGATGGCTGGCCCCGGCCATAGTGAAACAATAGCTGCAGGCAGGGAATCTGGAGGAGAGGAAACACATACTTGGCAGCACATGTCTCAAGTAAAGTTCACAGGGCAGAGCTTCTGTAAAATGGAGCTATAGATTTAATGGTGGGGAGGAGTAATAGAAACGTTGTTCAAATGCCAGAATTATTCTTATTTAAATTTAGTATATTTCCTTAGGGCTATTACCAGATACTTTATTTTTTATCTTTTTTTCCCTTTACTGAATATTACAAATATGTCCTTATCCCCCCAATACCACCTCATCCCCTCAATCCTGCCCTCACACTCACCCCCTGTTGTCCACATCCATCACCTATGCTTATATGCATGCATACAAGTCCTTTCATTGATCTTTTCTCCTTACGCCCACCCTTCCCTGCTTTCCCTCTGAGTTTTGAGCATCTGATCAATGCTTCTCTGTCTCTACATCTGTTTATGTTCATCGGTTTATGTTGTTCATTATAATCCACAAATGAGTGAGAGCATGTGATGTTTATCTTTCTCTGACTGACTTATTTCACTTAGCATAATGCTCTCCAGCTCCATCCATGCTGTTGCAAATGGTAGGAGTTCCTTCTTTTTTACAGCTGCATAGTATTCCATTGTGTAGATGTGCCATAGTTTTTTAATCCATTCATCTGCTGATGGGCACTTAGGCTGATTCCAAATCTTAGCAATTGTAAATTGTGCTGCTATGAACATAGGGATGCATATATCCTTTCTGATTGGTGTTTCTGGTTTCTTGGGATATATTCCTAAAAGTGGAATCACTGGGTAAAATGGAAGTTCCATTTTAAGTTTTTGAGGAAACTCCATACTGTTCTCCACAGTGGCTGCACCAGTTTGCATTCCCACCAGCAGTGAACGAGGGTTCCTTTTTCTCCGCATCCTCGCCAGCATTTATCATGTATTGATTTGTTGATGATAGCCATCCTGACAGGTGTGAGATGGTACCTCATTGTTTTGATTTGCATCTCTTGGATGATTAGAGACTTTGAACATGTCCTCATATGTCTCTCAGCATTATTTATGTCCTCTTTCAAAAAGTGTCTATTTAGGTCCTTTGCCCATTTTTTGATTGGGTTGTTTATCTTCCTTTTGTTAAGTTGTATGCGTTCCCTATAAATGTTGGAGATTATACCTTTTTCAGAGATATCATTGGCAAATATGTTCTCCCATGCAGTGGGTTTTCTTGTTGTTTTGTTGATGGTTTCTTTTGCTGTGCAGAAGCTTTTTATTTGATATAGTCCCATCTGTTTATTTTCCCTTTAGTTTCCATGACCCTAGGAGCTGTGTCAGTGAAGAAATTCCTTCGGCATATATCTGAGATTTTGCTACCTGTGGATTCCTCTAATAATCTTATGGTTTCCTATCTTACGTTTAAGTCCTTTATCTATTTTGAGTTTATTTTTGTGTGTGGTGTAAGTTGGTGGTCTAGTTTCATTTTTTTGCATGTGTCTGACCACATTTCCAAGCACCATTTATTGAAGGGACTGTCTTGACTCCATTGTATGTTCTTGCCTCCTTTGTCAAATATTAATTGAGCATAGTGGTTTGGGTCGATTTCTGGGTTCTCTATTCTATTCCATTGGTTTATATGTCTGTTCTTGTGCCAGTACCAGGCAGTTTTGAGAACAGTGGCTTTGTAATACAGCTTGATGTCTGGTATTGAGATCCCTCCTACTTTGTTCTTCTTTCTCACGATGGCTGCAGCTATTCAGGTTTTTTTTTTTTTTTTTTAAATTCCAGATGAATTTTTGGAGTGCTCTTTCTAGATCTGTGAAATATGCTGTTGGTATTTTAATGGAAAGCGCACTGAATCTATAGATTGCTTTGGGTAGTATGGACATTTTGATGATGTTGATTCTACCAGTCCATGAGCATGGTATGTTCTTCCATCTGTTTATGTCTTCCACTATCTCTTCTTTCAATGTCCTGTAGTTTTCTGGGTAGAGGTCTTTTACCTCCTTGGTTAAGTTTATTCCTAGGTATCTTAATTTTTTTGGTGCAATGGTAAATGTGATTGTTTTGTTAATTTCTCTTTCTGTAAATTCACTGTTGGCATATACAAATGCCATAGATTTATTGGTGTTAATTTTGTATTCTGCTACATTGCCAAATTCATTTATTATGTCTAATAATTTTTTGATGGAGTCTGTAGGGTTTTCTAAGTACAGTATCATGTCATCTGCAAATAATGACAATTTTACTTCTTCTTTTCCAATCTGGATGCCTTTTATTTCTTCTTCTTGTCTTATTGCTTTGGCTAGCACTTCCAGTACTATGTCGAAAAGGAGTGGTAAAAGTGGGCATCCCTGTCTTGTTCCTATTCTTAAGGGAAATGGTTTTAGTTTTTGCCCATTGAGTATGATGTTGGCTGTAGGTTTTTCATACAAGGCTTTTATTATGTTGAGGTATGATCCCTCTATTCCCACTTTGCTGAGCGTTTTTATGAGAAAAGAGTGTTGGATTTTGTCACATGCCTTTTCTGCATCAATTGATATGATTGTGTGATTTTTGTCTCTCAACTCGTTTATGTGATGTATCACGTTTATTGATTTGCGGATACTGTATCAGCCTTGCATTCCTGGAATAAATCCCACTTAGTCATGCTGTATGATCTTTCTAATGTAATGCTGGAGCCAGTTTGCTAGAATTTTGTTGAGGATTTTAGCATCTATGTTCATCAGGGATATTGGCCTGTAATTCTCTTTCTTTGTGGTGTCTTTATCTGGTTTTGGGATTGGGATAATGCTGGATTCATAGAATGAGCTTGGAAGTGTGCCTTCCTCCTGAATTTTTGGGAATAGTCTGAAAAGGATTGGCTTTAGTTCTTTGAATGTCCGGTAAAACTCCTCTGTGAAGCCATCTGGTCCAGGACTTTTTTTTTCTGGATGTTTGTTGATTACTGTTTCAATTTCATCAGTAATTATTGGCCTATTCAGGTTTTTTTATTCTTCCTGGTTGAGTTTTGGAAGCTTGTATTTTTCTAGGAATGTGTCCATTTCATCGAGGTTGTCCAATTTGTTGAAGTAGAGTTGCTCATAGTATTTTTTGACAATCCTTTGTTTATCAGTAGGGTCAACTGTTACTTCTCCACTTTCATTTCTGATTTTGTTTATTTGGGGCCTCTCTTTGTTTCTTGGTGAGCCTGGCTAGAGGTTCATCAATATTGTTAATCCTTTCAAAGAACCAGCTCTTGGTTTCATTGATCTTTTATATTGTTTTTTGGTGTCTATGTTGTTTATTTCTACTCTGATCTTTATTATTTTCTTCCTTCTGGATACTGTGGGCTTTTCTTGTTGCTCTGTTTCTAACTCTGAGTTGTAGGGTTAGACCATTTATGGCCAGTTTTTCTTGTTTTTTGAGGTAGGCCTGTAGAGCTATGAACTTCCCTCTCAGGGCTGCTTTCATTGTGTCCCATAGATTTTGGATTGTTGTGTTTTCATTGTCATTTGTTTCCAGGATGCTTTTTATTTCTTCTGTGAACTCTCTGGTAACCCAGTCATTGTTTAATAGCATGCTATTTAGCATCCAGGTGTTTGATTTTTTTTCAATGTTTTTATTATAGTTGATTTCTAATTGTATGCCATTGTGATCTGAGAAGATGCTTGTTACGATTTCTATTTTCTTGAATTTGAAGAGACTTTGCCTGTGTCCTAATATATGGTCTATCTTTGGAAATGTCCCATGTGCACTGTAGAAGAATGTATATTCTGTAGCTTTGGGGTGAAATATTCTGAAGATGTCAATTAAGTCCATCTGATCTTGTGAGCCATTTAGGATTGCTGTTTCTTTGCTGATTTTTTGTTTAGAGGATTTATCCAGCGGTATAAGTGGGGTATTAAAGTCCCCTACTATGACTGTATTGCTATTTATCTCTCCCTTGATATCTTCCAGAAGCTGTTTTATGGATGCCGGAGTCCATTCATTGTCTTCACTAGCTGAGTTTAGACAGAGACCCCCCAGAAGCTGGTAGCTCTTGAAAGTCCTAGTAAAGGTCAGGGCTTGAAAGTCCTAACAAAGGTCAGGGCTGTGAACCACTCAGTTAATTTAGGTAATAACAGTTGAAGCATCCCCACCTTAGCTCCCTTAATTCCTTAGATACTTATGTAGATCCTTGTTGATTATTGCTAATCAGATACTCTGCCTACTCTCGGAAATCTATTGATGAGTTAATCAGATACTTTGTTTATTCCTGGAAATTGTCTGCTGATCCGTGTGTCATTGAAACTTCCTTACCCTAAGGGCTACTCCAGATCAATAAAAGGTTGGAGCGGCCTGAGCATCCGTGGAAGTCCTTCGGGATTGGCCGCCTGGTCCCCCAATATTGCAAAATTATCTCGTGTCTTTTTCTCTCATTTGTTGTGCGGCTCCTCTTTCAGATACTGAACCCTACTCTACACAGAACGTGGAGGGAGTCTTACTCAACAATGTATTTGGGTGCTCCTGTATTGGGTGCATGTATGTTTACCAGAGTTATATCTTCTTGTTGAATTGCTCCCTTTAGTATTATGTAGTGGCCTTCCTTATCTCTTGTTATGGCCTTTACTTTGAGGTCTATTTTGTCAGATATAAGTATTGCAACCCAGCTTTTTTCTCATTTCCATTTGCCTGAAAAATTTTTTTCCATCCCTTCACTCTCAGTCTGTGTGAATCCTTTGTTCTGAAGTGGGTCGCTTGCAGACAGCAAATATATGGGTCATATTTTCTTATCCATTCAGCTACCCCGTGTCTTTTGATTGGAGCATTACTCCATTTACATTTAATGTTATTATTGAAAAGTACTTGCTTGCTGTCATTTTTACTCTTTTTTTAATTTTTTTATTATTATTAAGGTATTGCAAATATGTCCTCAGCCCCCCCATTAACCCCCAACCTCCCCCCCCACACACACACACAATCAACCTCCCATCCCCCTGTTGTCCATGTCCATTGGTTTGGCTTATATACATGTATACAAGTCCTTCGGTTGATCTCTTCCCCTTACCCCCGCCCTCCCCTACTTCCCTTCTGGGATTGATAGCCTGGTCGCTGTTTCTCAGTCTTTGGGTCTGTCCCTTTTCATCAGTCTATGTTGTTCTCTACAATCCACAAATGAGTGAGATCATGTGGTATTTATGTTTCTCTGACTGGCTTATTTCACTTAGCATAATGCTCTCCAGTTCCATCCATGCTGTTGCAAAAGGCAAGAGTTCCTTTTTTTTTTTACTGCAGCATAGTATTCCATTGTGTATATGTACCACAGTTTTCTAATCCACTCATCTGCTGATGGGCACTTAGGCTGTTTCCAAATCTTAGCTATGGTGAATTGCACTGCTATGAAATAGGGGTGCATATATCCTTTCTGATTGGCGTTTCTGGTTTCTTGGGATATACTCCTAGTAGTGGGATCACTGGGTCAAATGGGAGTCCCATTTTTAGTCTTCTGAGGTAGCTCCATACTGTTCTCCACAGTGGCTGCACCAGTCTGCATTCCCACCAGCAGTGCAGAAGGGTTCCTTTTTCTCCACATCCTCTCCAACACTTGTTGTTTGTTGATTTGTTGATGATAGCCATTCTGACAAGTGTGAGATGATACCTCATTGTCGTTTTGATTTGCATCTCTCGTATAATTAGTGACTTTGAGCAGGTTCTCATATGTCTTTCGGCTTTCTGTATGTCCTCTTTCGAAAAGTGTCTATCTAGGTCTGTTGCCCATTTTTTTATTGGATTGTTTATCTTTCTTTTGTTAAGTTTCAAAAGATCCCTGTAAATGTTGGAAATTAAACCCTTATCGGTGGTATCATTGGCAAATATGTTCTCCCATGTAGTGGGTCTTCTTGTTGTTTTGTTGATGGTTTCCTTTGCTGTGCAAAAGCTTTTTATTTTGATGTAGTCCCATTTGTTTATTTTCTCTTTAGTTTCCATTTTTACTCTTAATGTTTGTATTTCTTCTCGATTTTCTGTTTCTTTTTTTTTTTTTTTTACAGCATGCCTTTTAGCATTTCTTGCATTGCTGGCTTGGTGGTAATAAACTTTCTTAGCTCTTTTTTGTCTGGGAAGCTCCTGATTCCACCTTCAATTTTGAATGATAGCCTTGCTGGGTATAGTATTCTTGGATTCATTCCCTTGCTTTGCATCACTTTGTATATTTCATTCCATTCCCTTCTTGCCTGGTGTGTTTCTGTTGAGAAGTCAGCTGATATTTTAATAGGAGATCCCTTGTAGGTAACTTTCTGTTTCTCTCTGGCAGCCTTTAAGATTCTTACTTTGTCGTTGGTGTTTGCCAATTTAATTATGATCTGTCTTGGTGTTGATCTTTTGGGGTTCATCTTGTTTGGCACTCTATGTTCTTCTTGGACTTGTGTAGTTTTTTTCTTGCCAGTATCAGGGAAGTTTTCTGTCATTATTTCTTCAAACAAGTTTTCTATTCCTTGCTTCTCCTCCTCTCCTTCTGGTATCCCTATTAAGCGAATGTTGTTTCATTTTGCATTGTCCCAAAGCTCCATTAGGCTCTTCTCTTGCTTTCTAAGTTTTTTTTTCCCAGTTGCTCCTGTGTTTTTGTGTTTTTTCCTACCTTGTCTTCTAATTCACTGATGCGGTCCTCAGACTCTTCTAGTCTGTTGTTTAAGTCTTCCATTGTGTTCTTTATTGCAGCTATGTCATTCTTCATTTCCTCTTGGTTCTTTTTCATGTTGGTGACATTCTCATTCAGCTCCTTATAATTCTCATTGAGTTGTGTGCACTTGTCATCCAGCCGTTTGAACATCCTTATAACCATTACTCTGAATTCTTTCTCTGATACGTTAGTAGCCTCAATTTCATTTAACTCCCTTTCTGGTGATTTCTCGTTTTCTTTCCTTTGTGGGTTGCTTTTTTGTCTTCCCATGTTTTGCTGTAATGTTTTAATTGTAGCTCTGATTGCTTTGCTACCCAGTTTCTTCAGGGTATGGTGCTACTGGCGTGACCTCTCAGGTCTCCTGGGTTCAGTAGTCTAGTATAGCTCCCTACTTGAGCTATTTGGGTTCTCTTGATGTAGGCCTGTGATCTGGAAAGGCGCAACTGAGGTGTCTAGAAATCAGCAGCCGTGGAGCTGGTGTTCCAATTTTTGCTGTCGTATGCCCTTTGTTGAAATCACGCGTGCCCAGGTTGGACTCACAGTGGCACCCAGGAACCGTCTATTGGGGTGGTGGGGCCTAGGAAGCCTGCGTTTTGGCAAAGCGTGACTGTGGTGTCCAGAGTTCTGTAGTTGTGAGGTGGGTAGACTCAACTTTTGCTGCTGCCTGCATGATTGGATACACACCTTACCTGCAGCAACTCACAGAGGCACCTGTGGTGTGTTTGCCAGCAGGGTGTACTGACATACTCTGAAGGGCCCTGGCACTGAAACCACTGGATTGCAGTGTCTGTGGGCAGGTATCCCAGAAGAGGGAATTCAGCGTTTCTACAGCCCAGCAGTTCTCCCCTGTTTGTTTAAGTGCAAGACCAGCAGGGCTCGCAGCGGAGCCCCAGGGCTGCCTGTGGAGAGGTGGTCTTGGAAGACCTGCACTCTGTAGTCCTGAGTTCTGCACCTGTAGTGTCCAGAGTTCTGCAGCTGTGGGGTGGGGAAACTCAGATTTTGCTGATGCACTTGTGGTGGATAGGCTCACATTTCCCATAGTGGCACACAGGAGCACTCGCAGTGAGTTTGCTAGCGCAAGCACACTGAAGTACTCTGAAGGGCCCTGGCATGCTTTGGGCAGGTATCCAGGATGGGTGAATTCTGAATTTCTACTGTCCAGGGGAGTGCGTCCCTATTAGCCCAAGATCAGACCCAGCAGAGGCTTACCATGGCTTCCCCAAAGTGCCCTGTGGATAGATGGGCTCAGGGGGAGTGAGCAACTGTGGTGGTGCAGTTCGCCAGTGGGGTTCCCTGGCGCTGAGCTCTGAAGCACTCTGTGGGGCCCAGGCGCTGAGGTGCCCTGGTGCTTAAGTTGCTCAGCTGTGTGTGGGGGGCAGTTATTCAGGCAGAGGTAATTCAGAATTTCTACTGTGTGGCAGTGAGTCTGTTTCTGTACAAAATCATGCCCAGTTGAGTCTCCCAGTGACTCCTAAGAGGAGTCTATGGAGTGGTGTGCCTCAGAGACCTGTGTGTTGGAGATGCATGAATGCAGGGGCATGCAATTTTGGAGGTCTGCTGCTGGAGAGGGGGAGACTTCACTTGCTGCTGCTGGCAGCTTGTTGCTCCTTTGGCGCAGAGTCCCAGAGACTGTGGGTGTGGCTGCAAGATTTTGGCTAGAGTGGCTGCTGGGTCAAGGGCAGTGTCCAAGGCCTGTCTGGGTGGTGGTGCTGCTGAGTTCCTAGAAGAGGTCGCTCCTCCCTTTAAGATGGTGTGGGCTCTGTGCCCAGGTCCTGCAGTACAGGGAGTGCCTCAGTGGTGGTAGTCTCTCCCTGTCCCAGAGAACCTGGTCTGTCAGCCTCCGTTGCTCCTGCTGGATTTAACTGTCCCTCACTCACACACACAACACACACATCTACACACTCTCCATTCATCCCCTCACTCATTCACTTCCTATCCCTCACTTCAGTCTTGCCAGCCGCCATCTTCTAAAGGTCAGGCCTTCTGGCTTCAGTTCCAGATACTTTAAATAATAGATTTTAAAAATCACGTTTACCAGTTAATTTTTATGAAGTCCACTAGGCTCCTTACCCTTACTCTGTCATTCCTAATTCCTCTTCAAACATATACTATTTCACTGGTTGAACATTATAGAAATCATATATTATATATTGCTTTGATAGATTTGCTTTTATTAACTTAGCATTGTTACTGTGATTTATTCATGTTGCTGCACATAACTAGTATATTAATTTTCACAGCTGTTTTTGTAAACCTAAAACAATTTCTCTCTCTAGTATTTAGTATGGCCATATTTTTAAATTTTTCCAGTTGAATGTATACGAGATGGTATTTCTTTGTGTTCTTGATTTAATGGAGAATTATTTATGGCCACAGAAATGAAATGACTTCTTGAGAATTTTGAGAATGATTTATATGATTTTGTGGTTTTAGAACAAGAGTTGGGAACTTACTATATTGCATAATTTCTAATTTTTAATGTCAAATGAGATAGTTACTACCACATGCTCATCTCTCTATTTCTAAAATGTCTATATTTTAAACCACTAATTTTCAGACCCACCCCCACAGACATTTCAGACCTCTTGCCTGTATATGGGAAGTAACATAATGTTTGTTTCCTGCTTCCTGACTACCTTCTACAGGATCCAGCATTTTGAAAAGTGGCTAAACACTATTCTATACATGGTATTACCAGTACATGTTAACATTTCTGCATACCTTTTTCCAGCCCCCAATTAATTTTTATTTTAAAGGTCAATTATAATTTTCATGTTTGTTTATAAAAACATATAAGTGCGAATATTACTTTTTAATAAATTAATATGTTGATATAAATGAATTTTGAACATATTTCCCTCCAATATATTAAATTTTAAATGAGCATCACAACCCTCAGTTAAAGCAACAGCAGCAAATATCATCAAGATATTTCTAAGCCATGAGTGGGAATGTCTATTAATTGACTGTTTCATATAAAATCTTACTCTAAACTCAACATAGGCTTTAGCTTACATAAAATGTCTTAAAATTATAACACTCTATTTTAAACTGATAAGAACTTCAATAGAATTTCTAAACTTTACATTTTTACTTCACCCCCTCACATTTTAGGTTATTTTGTTATAGTTTACATAATTTATATATTTCTGGTTGTTGCAAGCCCCTTCCTCCTTCTCTATAACAATCATATTTCCAATGATCAAGCCCTACATGTATACTCAGAATCTCCATGGTGTAAGACTCGAGTGTGGGGCTCCAAAAAAGTGAAACACAATGCTGGGAGAGCTGGATATTTACCCTGATATATATTTTTTTCTACCGCTGGAGGAACCATAGGCTCAAGGGAGACCTCCTGTGTGGTGCTACACTAACATTGGGGAAGGGTGATGCATTAAGCATGTAGCTATACTTTCTCCCCTTCTGATGCAATGTCTTGGTCTCTGTGGTGCAGGAGAGTGCTTTAGCTTCAACCCTGTGGTTCCAGGATTTTATCCATGGTGACTTGGCCATGAACAGTTGTATGTTGCTGTTGCTTTGTGAGGGGAAGAAAAGTCAGAAATTACCTTTGTTGTCATCTTTCTCAACTATGTTTAGCTTTATAAGGTCCCAACATACTCTCTTCCAAAATTGTACCATTTTGTATTACCTTCTGTTGCTCCATATCTTTGCCACCATTTGGTATTGTTAGTGTTCTATACCTTGGCCTTATAATAAGTGGGGCAGAACCAAGATGACAGCATTGCTAATTGCTAATACCCACCCCCTCCCACAACCACATCAAAATTATAACTAAAATATAGAACAACCATCACTCAGAATCTCCTGAAATATGGCTGAATGGAAATTCTAAAACTAGAGAAATAAAGTACACTGAGACTGATAGAAGGTGCAGAGGTGCGGAACTGGCTGGTCCTACACTCATGTGTGGCATTTTTAAATCGGGAGGGATATTTCAGGTGTGGAGGCCTCCCATGAGGATCAGGGGACCCTGACCCCACACCAGACACCTAGTCCAGGGTTCCAGAGCTGGGAAGACAAGGATCCATAACTTTAGGCTGTAAAAACCAGCAGTGACTGTGGCTGAGTGACACAGAGGTTGCTGGAGACCCAGAAAGTTCTTATTAAAAGGCCAGCACACAAACTTACACAGTCCAGCTCACTCTGAGTTCCAGCGCTGGGGCAGAGACTTAGGGTGCGGGGATTCAGGGACATATGTGGAGAACTGGACTGTCTGGCATCAGAGCAGGAACTTGAAGGCAGTTTTCTCCCAGGCAGGGGGGCTCACAGGTATCATTGTTCCTGTGCTGAGACCTCCCCCATCACAGAGCTAACTGACAGCCATATCCAAGTTGCATCAGCTTGGATCACACTGTTCAATCTGCCCTAGTGATTCCCTGAGACACTGACTCATCTAATTTTCAGCCTTATCCAAGTTGTTTGCACCAGCTTTTTCATATGAATGGCCTGTCCTCACTCAGGCTTCAGAGTTTCCTAAAATCTCTCGAGCAAGCATCAGCCGGCATCCACTATCAATAAGAGGCCCAAGAGAGCTTGGCCTCACCTGGACACTTCTGATGGCCATCTGTGGAGCCTGCTAGGTAGCCCAAGGCAGTGACTGACTTTGCACTTTCTGGGAGGCCCTATACACAATGCATCAGGTTGACAGCTTCAGACCATACCAGATTAAAACTCGACACATCCACAAGCGAAACACTTAATGGGTAGACTCAGTAAGCACCAAAGCCCCACTGAAACAAATTCTGCTCCATGTGGGTGTCTCCTGCTCAGCAGCTCTTCCACTGTATTTTCAGCTGGTCCTCAAAGCCAGTTTGCCTATAGGTCAATTCTTCCAGTAATGCCAACAGCAATACAGGCTCAACTACAACAAGACTGTGCACACAGCCCACACAGAGGTGTACCTAGAATGCCCAGCTCAAGTGACTGGAAAGGCTGAGGCACTGGACACCTAATACACAAGGACACTAATACACAAGACCATCCTATTAATTCCAGGAGATATAGCATAAATACATAATACATAGAAAGAAACACAGGGAAGCAGCCAATGTGGAGACAAAAAAAGCATGTCCAAATGAAAGAACAGAAGAAATCTCCAGAAAAAAGAATTAAATGAAATAGAAGCAAGCAAACTATTAGATACAGAGTTCAAAATAATGCCTATAAGGTTGCTCATGGATTTTTTAAAATACTTTTCTTATTCAATTTTTTTAAAGATATATTTTTATTGTGTTCAGAGAGGAAGGGAGCAGGAGAGAGAGATAGAAACATCAATGATGAGAAAGAATCATTGATTAGCTGCTTTCTGCATGCCCCCTCTGGGGATCAAACTCACAACCTGGGCATGTGCCCTTGACTGAAATCAACCCAGGACCCTTCAGTCTGCATGTGGATGCTCTATTCATTGAGCCAAAGCAGCTGAGGCATAAGATTTCTCAAGGATCTTTTTTAAAAAATTCTTTATTAGTTAAGGTATTACAAATGTGTCCTCATTCCCCCATTAAACCCCCATCCCCCCCCCCCTCACTCATGCTCTCATCCCCCTGTTGTCCATGTCCATTGGTTTGGCTTATATGCATGCAAACAAGTCCTTTGGTTGATCTCCTCCCCTTGCCCCCTCCCTCCCCTACTTTCCCTCTGGGGATTAATAGCCTGATCACTCTTTCTCTGTCTTTGTTGGTCATCAGTCTATGTTGGCCTCTATTATCCATGAATGAGTGAGATCATGTGGTATTTTTCCTTCACTGACTGGCTTATTTCACTTAGCATAATGCTCTCCAGTTCCATCCATGCTGTTGCAAAAGGAAAGAGTTCTTTCTTTTTTACCGCAGCATAGTATTCCATTGTGTAGATGTACCACAGTTTTTTAATCCACTCATCTGTTGATGGGCACTTAGGCTGTTTCCAAATCTCAGCTATGATGAATTGTGCTGCTATGAACATAGGAGTGCATATATCCTTTCTGATTGGTGTTTCTGGCTTCTTGGGATATATTCCTAGAAGTGGGATCACTGGGTCAAATGGGAGTTCCATTTTTAGTTTTTTGAGGAAACTCCATACTGTTCTCCACAGTGGCTGCACCAGTCTGCATTCCCACCAGCAGTGCAGAAGGATTCCATTTTCTCCACATCCTCCCCAGCACTTGTTTGTTGAGTTGTTGATGATAGCCATTCTGACAGGTGTGAGATGATACCGCATTGTTGTTTTGATTTGCATCTCTCGTATAATTAGTGACTTTGAGCAGGTTTTCATATGTCTTTCGGCCTTCTGTATGTCCTCTTTCAAAAAGTGTCTATCTAGGTCCGTTGCCCATTTTTTGATTGGATTGTTTACCTTTCTATTGTTAAGTTTCATGAGTGCTCTGTAAATGTTGGAGATTAAACCCTTATCAGTGATATCATTGGCAAATATGTTCTCCCATGCAGTGGGTCTTCTTGTTGTTTTGTTGATGGTTTTCTTTGCTGTGCAAAAGCTTTTTATTTTGATGTAGTCCTATTTGTTTATTTTCTCTTTAGTTTCCATTGCCCTACGAGCATTATCAGAGGAGAAATTCCTTCAGCATATGTTTGCGATTTCGCTGCCTGTGGATTCCTCTAGTATTTTTATGGTTTCCCATAATGGGAGTTTCAAGGGACTCAATGAGAGCTTCAAGGCAATTAGTGAGACTCAAGGATCTTTGTGAGAATGTCAAAGACATGAAAAATGACCAATTGGAAATTAAGCATACACTAACTAAAGTACAACATAATTTACAGGGGTTCAACAGTAGAAGATTTGGAGAACCAAATCAATCATTTGGAATATACATATGGCAAATAAGCAAATGAAAATATGCCTTACAGAGAATGCTTTAGAAAATATTCTCTCTGCTCTGTTTTCTGAAATAGAATAAAGAGTAGTAGATAACTTTTTCATAAAAAATTTATAAGTTAACACAGCTTTCTGTTTTTAAATGCCATTAATTATTAATTCAAATTTTGAGAGATATAAGCCTATTCAGATTTTCTATTTCCTCTTTTGTGACTTTCAGAAAATTGTTCAATTGATCCATTCAATCTAGGTTATTTAATCTGTGACCATAAAGTCATGTATAGTATTTCTTTATTAGTCTATTAATGTTGATAGAATTTGTAGTTATATTGCCTCTCTTATTTCTGATATTAGTAATTTTGCCATCCTTTTTTAGTTAGCCAGGCTAATCAATGTTATTGATATTTTTAAAGAATCAATTTTTCTGTTTTTTTCTAATTTCTTATTTTAAAATTTATTGATTTGTGCTCTAATTCTTAATTCTTTTTCTTCTACTTCATTTGTATTTAATTTGTCCTTTAAAAATAGTTTTATTGATTTTTTTAAAAAAGAGAGAAGAAGGGAGAAAGAGAGAGAAACATCAATGTGAGAGCTCAACATTGATCGGCTGCCTCCTGCACACACCCAGCAGGGGTTGAGTATGCAACCTAGGCATGTGCTCTGATGGGGAATCAAACCAGCAACCCTCAGTGTACAGGATGATAACCAACAAGCTGAGCCATACTGGCCAGGATGAGTACTATTAATCCTATAGGTGAAATTTTAAATTCAGAGTGACGATGTCACTCCCTTGCCTAAAATCCTCTAATATTCCTTCCTGATATCCTTTTACAGAATCTGGCCTCCCTCTAAGTATCAAATATTATTTTGTGGCTCTGTCCTGCTCATTCTACATCTTAACCTTCCTCACAGTCATGAACATGTCATGCTTGCTTTCTCTGATTTCTGACTTTAACATGCTATTCACTCAACTGAAAGTACCCATTGCCACTAGATCAATTCCTTCTGCAAATTTTGTTTATCCTTCAAGTTTCATTTAATTTATTTTTAAATACTTATTGTTGAGAGTATTACAGATGTTCCCTTTTTTTCCACACATTGCCCCTCCACCCAGTTCCCTCCATGCCCTGGGCCTTCACCACTTTATTGTCTGTGTCTAGAGGTAATGCATATATGGGTATAATTTTTTTTGGTTAATCTCTTTTCATGCCTCCTTCCACCCTTCCCTTTGAGATCTAGCAGTCTGTTCCATGACTCTGGTTGTATTTTATACATCAGTTTATTTTGTTCATTAGATTTCTTGTTTATTTTTATTTTTAAATTCAATTTTTGCTAGATATATCTTTATTTCCATTTTTAAATATGTTTTATCTTTCTTCTTCTTTTTCTTCCTACCCCTCCTCTCCTTCCCTTTCCATTTCCCCTTCTCTTCCTCCTCCTCCTTCTCCTCTTCCTTCTTCTTTAAAAAAATACCCTTCATTATTTCATCTAATACTGGTTTGGTGGTGATGAACTCTTTTAACTTATTTTGTTTCTGAAGCTCTTTATCCCACCTTCAATTCTAAACGATAGCTTTGCTGGGTAGAGTAATGGTGGTGATAAGTTCTTGCTGTTCACCACTTTGACTATTTTTTGCCACTCCCTTCTGGCCTGCAAAGTTTCTGTTGAGAAATCAGCTGACAGTCATAAGGGCTGTAGGTAACTAATTTGCTTTTCTATTGCTGCTTTTAAGTTTCTCAAATTGTTTTGAACCTTTGGCATTTATTTATATTTATTTTTAAGACTTTTAAAAAATTGTTATTATTGAAAGTGTTACATATGTCCCCTTTCCAGCTCATTGACCCATCCCAACTCACTGCCAACCTCCACCCCAGGCCTTCACCACCCTTTTATCTGTGTCCACTGGTTATGCATACATGCATATAAGTTCATTATTTTATCTCACCCCAACTGCCTACCCTCCCTACCTTCCCTCTGAGGTTTGACAGTCTGTTCAATGCATCTATATCTCTTGATCTATTTTTGTTCATCAGTTTATATTGTTCATTAGATTCCAAATATGAATGAGATCATGTGATACTACCTTTTCTAACAGGCTTCTTTTGCTTAGCATAATAATCCCCAGGTCTATCCATGCTTTTACAAATGGTAAGAGTTATTTCTTTTTTTACAGCAGCATAGTATTCCATTGTGTATATGTACCACAGTTTTCTAATCTACTCATCTGCTGATGGGCACTTAGGCTGTTTCCAAATCTTAGCTATTGTAAATTGAGCTTCTATGAACATAGGGGTGCATATATTCTTTCTGATTGGTGTTTCTGATTCTTGGGATATAGTCCTAGAAATGGGATAACTGGGTCAAATGGGAATTCCATTTTTAATTTTTTGAGGAAACTCCACTGCACCAGTCTGCATTCACACCAGCAGTGTATGAGAGTTCCTTTTTCTCCACATCCTTCCCAAACTTGTCATGTATTCATTTGTTGATGATAGCCATTATGACAGGTGTGAGGTGGTATCTTTTTGTCGTTTTGATTTGCATCTCTCAGATGATTAGTGACTTTAAGCATTTTTTCATATGCCCTTTGGCCTTCTGTATGTACACTTTGGCAAAAGGGTCTATTTAGGTTTTTTGCCTATGTCTTGATTAGATTATCTTCCATTTGTTAAGTTGTATGAGCTCCCTATAAATTTTGTAGATTAACCCCTTATTTGATGGATCATTAGCAAACATGTTCTCCCATGCAGTGGGCTCTCTTGTTATTTTGTTGATGGTTCCTTTTGTTGTGAAAACTATTTTTATTTTGATGTAGTCACATTTATTTATTTTCTCCTTAGTTTCCATTCTCCTAAGAGATGTGTCCATAATCATATTGCTATGAGAAATATCTGAGATTTTGCTGCCAATGATTTCTTCTAGGATTTTTTATGGCTTCACATCTTACATTTAAGTCTTTTATCCATTTTGAGTTTATTTTTGTGTATGGTGTAAGTTGGTGGTCTAGTTTATTTTTTTTTCATTTATCTGTCCAATTTTCCCAACATAATTTATTGAAGAGACTGTCTTGACTCCATAGTATGCTCTTTCCTACTTTGTCAAATATTAATTGTGCATAATGGCTTGGGTCAATTTTGGGGTTCTCCATTCTATTCCATTGGTCTATATGCCTGTTCTTATTCCAGTACCAGGCTGTTTGGGCACAGTGGTTTTTTTACTATAACTTGATAACTGGTAATGTGATCTCTCCAACTTTGTTCTTTCTCAAGATTGCTGCAGCTATTCAGGAACTTTTATGATTCTATATTTTTTTATACATTTTAAAATTCTTTATTGATGACAGTATTACAAATATTTCCTTTTTCCCTCATTGACCTCTCCCTGGCCACTTGTCCCAACCCCAGCACATGTCCGTGCCCCCCTACTGTCACTGTCCTTTGGTTATGCTTATATGCATGCATACAAGTCCTTTGGTTGACCTCTTACCTCCCATGCAACCCTCCCCTGCATTTCCTCTGAGACTCAACTGTCTGTTAGATGCTTCTATGTCTCTGCATCTATTTTACTTTATTGGTTTATGTTATTCATTATATTCCACAAATGAGTGAGATCATATGATATTTATCTTTCTCAGACTGGCTTATTTTGTTTAGCATAATGTTCACCAGGTCCGTCCATGCTATTGAAAATGGTAAGAGATATATCCTTTTTATAGCAGTGTAGTATTCCATTGTGTAGAAATACCAATGTTTTTTAATCCACTCATATACTGTTGGGCACTTAGGCTGTTTCCAAATCTTAGCTATTGTAAATTGTGCTGCTATGAGCATAGGGATTCATATATTCTTTCTGATTGGTATTTCTGATTTCTTGGGATATATTCCTAAAAATGGGATTACTGAGTCAAATGGGAGTTCCATTTTTAACTTTTTCAGGAAACTCCATACTGTTTTTCACAGTGGCTGCACCAGTCTGAATTCCCACCAGGGTTCCTTTTTCTCCACATCCTCACCAACACATGTTGTTTGTTGATGATAGCCATTCTGACAGTTGTGAGATGGTACCTCATTGTCATTTTGATTTGCATCTCTCGGATGATTAATGACTTTGAGCATTTTTTTTTCATATGTCTCTTGGCCTTCTGTATGTCCACTTTCAAACAGTATCTATTTAGGTCTTTTGCCCATTTTTTGATTGAATTTTTTATTTTCTTTTTAAGTTGTATGAGTTCCCTATAAATTTTGGATAGTAAACCCTTATTGGATGTAACATTGGCAAACATTCAGTAAGCTCTCTTGTTTTGTTGGTGGTTTCTTTTGCTGTGCAGAAGCTTTTTATTTTGATGTAGTCCCATTTGTGTATTTCCTCCTTAGTTTCCCCTGTCCTAGGAGCTGTATTGGTAAAGATATTGCTACAAGATATGTCTGATATTTTGTTGCCTATGGATTCAAAGATTTTTATGGTTTCCTGTCTTACGTTTAAGTTTTTTTTTTTATCCGTTTTGAGTTTATTTTTGTGTATGGTGTAAATTGGTGGTCTAGTTTCATTTTTTTTTTTGCATGTATCTATCCAATTTTCCCAACACCATTTATTAAAGAGACTGTTTTGACTCCATTATATGCTCTTGGCTCCTTTGTGAAATATTAGTTGAGCATAATGTCTGGGTTGATTTCTGAGTTCTCTGTTTTGTTCCATTGGTCTATGTGTCTGTTCTTGTACCAGTACCAGACAGTTTTGATAACAGTGGCTTTGCAATATAGCTTGATATCTGGTATTGTGATCCTTCCAACTTTGTTCTTTCTCAGGATTGCTGTGGCTATTCGGGATCTTCTTTTATTCTATATAAATTTTGGAGAGTTTGTTCCAGATCTGTGAAATATACTATTAGTATTTTAATAGGGAATGCACAGTATATATAGACTGCTTTGTGTAGTATAGACATTTTAATAATGTTGATTCTACTAATCCTTTAATCCCATATATTTCTCCACTTGTGTATATTTTCCTTTATATCTTTTTTTTTTTCAATATCCTGTAATTTTCTGAGTACAGGTCTTTTACCCTCTTGGTTAAGTTTCTTTCTAAGTATCTCTGGGAGCAACTTCCTCCTTAATGCTGCCCTACTATACCAACTGTGGGAACACTGGTTCTTGGACGCCAGGTATTAGAGGGAGAAGACATAAGAAGTCTGAGTCATATAGGAGAGACTTTATTGTAGAACAAGCAGCCATTGCTACTATAGGAGCCATCACTCAAAGCAGTTCTTCAAAGTAGCCCCACAAAACAGCTGCACAGTAGTTCATAGCATTTTTTTTTTTTTTAACAATCCTTTGTATTTCTGTGTGGGTAGTTGTTACTTTGTGTCTTTCCTTTCTGATTTTGTTTATTTGGGTCCTTTCTCTTTGTTTCTTGGTGAGTATGGCTAGAGTTTCATCGATCTTGTTTATGTTTTCAAAGAACCAGCTCTTGGTTTTATTGATTTTTTGTTGTTGTTGTTGTTTATTTGTTTTTGGTCTTTATGTCATTTATTTACTCTCTAAACTTTATTATTTCCTTCATTCTACTTACGCTGGGCTTACCTTGTTTCTCTTTTAATAATTTCTTAATGCCGAAACCAGTTTGGCTCAGTAGATAGATCGCCAGCCTGCGGACTGAAAGGTCCCAGGTTTGATTCCGGTCAAGGGCATGTATCTGGGTTGCGGGCACATCCCCAGTAGGAGATGTGCAGGAGGCAGCTGATCGATATTTCTCTCTCATCGATGTTTCTAACTCTCTATCTCTCTCCCTTCCTCTCTGTAAAAAATCAATAAAATATATTTAAAAAAATAATTTCTTAATTTGTAACACTACATTGTCTATTAAAAGTTTTTTTTTTGTTTTTTTTTTGTTTTTTGTTTTTTGGTTTTTTTTTTTGAGGTAGGCCTGCACTGCTATGAACTTTCCTCTCAGGACTTCTTTTACTGTGTCCCATAGATTTTGGATTGTTGTTTTTTCATAATCATTTGTTTACAGGATTATTTTATTTCTTCATTGATCTCTTTGGTAACATATTCATTGTTTAATAGCATGCTATTTACCTTCTATGTGTTTTATTGCTTTGATAGCTTTGATTGTAGTTTATTTCTCATTTTATGCCATTGTGATATGAGGAGATGGTTGATATTATTTCAATCTTCTTGAATTTGTAGAGATTCTACTGTGTTCTAACATGTGGTCTTTGAAAATGTCCCATATTCACTTGTGAAGAATGTATATTTTATAGCTTTGTGTGGAAATGTTCTAAAGATGTATATTAGTTCCATCCGATCTAGTGAGGCATTTAGGATTGCAGTTTCATTATTGATTTTATGACTAGAAAACTTATCCAGTGCTGTCAGTGTGATATTAAAGTCCCTACTATGATTGTATTGTCATGGCTCTCTTCCTTGATATCTTCCAGAAGTTTTTTTGTTTGTTTATTTATTTTTAATGTATTTGGCTGCTCCTGTGTTGGGTGCATATATGTTTATCAGAGTTATAGCCTCTTGTTTTATCCATCCCTTTAGTATTATGAAGTGGCATTCATTTTCTCTTGTTATAGCCTTCACTTTTAGGTCTATTTTTTTCAGATATAAGTATTGTTCCCATAGCTTTTTTTTTCAAATTTATTTGACTGAATATATTTTTTTCCATCCCTTCACTTTCAGTCTGCGTGAGTCCTTTGTTCTGAGGTGGGTCTCCTGTAGACAGCATATATATGAGTCATGCTTTCTTATACATTTGTCCACCTTATGTCTTTTGATTGGAATACTTAATCCACTTACTTTTAGGGTTATAGTTGATTAATACTTTTTTGTTGTCATTTTTACTTTTTATGTCTGCATTTCTGCATCTCTTTCTATTTCTTCTTCTTGTAGCCATTCCTTTAGGATTTCTTGCATTGCTGGTTTGGTGGTAATAAACTCCTTTAGCCATTTTTTTTGTCTATGAAATTCCTGATTTCACCACCAATTTTGAATGATAGCCTTGCTGGATAGAGTATTCTTTGATGCAACTCCTTGCTGCTCATTACTTATATACTTCATGCCACGCCCTTCTGGCCTGGTGTGTTTTCTGTTGAGAAATCATTTGATAGTCAAATGGGAGGTCCCTTGTACGTAACTTTCTGTCTTTCTCTTGCAGCCTTTAAAATTCTTTCTTTGTCTTTAATGTGTCATTTTAATTATGATGTGTCTTTGTGTGGCTATTTTTGGGATCATCTTGCCTGGGACTCTGCTTCCTGGACTTACGTGACTTTTTTCTTCCCCAAGTCAAGGAAGTTTTCTGTCATTATTTCTTCAAACAAGCTTTCTATTCTTTGTTGAGCTTATTCTCCTTTTTGCACCTCTATTATGTAGATGTGGTTTCATTTCATGTTGTCCCAAAGCTCCCTTAAGCTCTCCTCCTGCTTTTTAATATTTTTTCCAATTGTTGCTTTGATTGGGGGTTTTCCTACCTTGTCTTCTTCTTCTTTTTTTTTAAATATATTTTATTGAACTTTTACAGAGAGGAAGGGAGAGAGATAGAGAGCCAGAAACATCGATGAGAGAGAAACATCGATCAGCTGCCTCCTGCACATCCCCTACTGGGGATGTGCTTGCAACCCAGGTACATGCCCTTGACCGGAATCGAACCTGGGACCTTTCAGTCCGCAGGCCGACGCTCTATCCACTGAGCCAAACCGGTTTCGGCCCTACCTTGTCTTCTAACTCAATGATTAGGTCCACAGCTTCTTCTAGTCTACTGTTGCAACCTTCCATTGTGTTCTTTATTGCAGCTATGTCATTATGCATTTCCTCTTGATTCTTATCCATGTTGGTGCATTTCTCATTCAGCTACTTATAATTCTCATTGAGTTGCTTGCAATTCTCAGTGAGATGTTTGAGTATCCTTAAATCCATTACTTTGAATTTTTTATCTGACAAATGACTTGCCTCCATTTCATTTAGTTCCTTTTCTGGTAATTCTTCCTTTTCTTTTTTTTTTTTTTTTTTGGGGGGGGGAGATTGTTTCTTTGTTTCCTCATATCTTGCTGTCCCTTAATATTTGTTTCTATGTCTTAATCAAGCTGCTATGCAACACATCTTTTTGGGGCATTGTCCTATGTGATTGATGTTTTGTGCAACCCACTGCTGTAGTTTCTCAGATCTCCTGGGTTGGGTGTTCTAGGAAAGCCCCTTACTTGAATTATTTGTATTCGTCTAAGGCAGTTGGGTCTTGAATGTTACTGTCCTATTCATGGATGTATTCTCCTCACTGGTTGCTTTACTATGTGGGTCATCCCTGACTTTATGCAAATTTTTGTGGAACTGTTGCTTGCTGCTCTAGGCCATCCACTGATCCACTGATACACCATTTGTGTCTGTCTCCACAAGTCTTGGCCTCAAGCAGGAGGGGTCCATCTAGCCTGTAAAGTATTCTTGTTAGCCGCATGGGACTCAGGTCTGGTTCAGCAATGTTCCCCTTGCTCCCTGGGTATCACCTCTGCCCACATTTGCCTGTCAGACATCTGTCAATCTAAATCACTCAAAACTCTGTTTCTGACAGGGCTTTAGGAAGGGGAGGTACAGTTTATCTATCAGAGAATATGATAGGTGTGTTTTTCTGCACCATTTTATTGAACTCCTGTTCATGGGAAGGATCTCCCCTCTGACTTGCTGGCAGTGAGGTTGGGGCTTGTTGGATTTTGCTCTGATGTTGTTGAATCTAGTTGTTTGGTATATCTATATATACTGGGTCTCCTGGAAGCTACTATAGTGCAGGTGAATGTGAGTAACTGTCTTTTTCTGGTACTGGGCAACCTTATTGATGTCCACGAATCACTGGGCGGTCCTGGAACCCACAGTTCAGGTCCCTTACAAATCCATGCTGACATGCAGCTCACTGTGCAGGTTCTGAGTAGTGTACAAGGCAAGTCTGGATAGTGTTGAAGCTGTACTCCAAGCTTCCACTGCTCCCCCCTTTAAGATGGCATGGATTCTGTGCTGTAGATATGCCTACCCATGAAGTGCCTATGGGGGTAACAGGGGCTCTTTGTCTAGAAGAGTCTGATCCACCAGTACCTGAGACTCATGCAAGATGTAACTGTACCATACACACACACACACACACCACATGTCTGTACACTCCCCTCTCCTCCCTTACTTACTCACACTGTCTCCCTTCACTGCTGTCCTGCCAGCCGCCATGTTGGGGCTCTTTGTAATGTATCTGGCATTTTAATTATAATGTGTCTGAAAAGGAAAAAATGGTGGCCAAATTAGGCAGACCTTTCTTGCACCTACTCCCAGGGCCAGATTGGAAATAAAATTAAGTGGGGAACATACAACTGGAAGTATCAACTGATGTCAAGCTTAAGAGCAGACTTATAACTATGTAGGACAAAAAATCACCTGGAGACTAGTAGTAAGGTCTACTTCACAAGAGGAGAGGTCCAAGCTTTCTGGAGCAGCAAGATGGCAGGCTAAGTGAGAGGAGGGATCTCTCTGCGTTAGGAGGGTTTGTTCCCTCATAAGATAGAGCCTGGAAACCAAGGCTGGGCCCCACAACCTGAAATACCAGAGCCAAGAACTGCAGCACATTTAACATCCAGCCATGAAAGTTGGCAAGGCTGCTGGCTGTGGCAGAGCCTGGCACCAGTAGTCAGGAGTGGGTTGGAGAGAGAGCCACAGCTTTATTTATTTGTTTGTTTTACTTTTTTAAACCCAGAGCAAAGGAGTTTTCATTCACATTTACTCACATGAGACTTTGGTTCAGGGAGGGAAGTGTGAACTTTATTTGCCTAAGGCGAGGTTGAATTGTAAACCTTGTGGAGAGATGTGAAAAAGCAGTAGCCAGGAGTCCTGAATTTGGGTCATATGTCCCCAAACCAAAGTGGACATTTTTCCTGAGAGGAGCTAGCTACTCCCATTATCCATCCTAGGTGACACAGCCTGCCTAATGCTCAGGATCCCTGCCTGCCACACCCTGCATTTTTACATTTTTAGAGGAAACAAAAGCAGAGACCAAGCCTGAGGGTTTGAACAGTCTCAGGGAGAATCAGTGACTGGATTTGGGGAGTGGCCTTCCACTTCATCATCCTGGGAACCTGTGTGGTACTTTCCTAGCATTGAAAAGCTGATAGAAACTCCAGGTTTCTAGCTGACCCTACTGGATTGTATTCAAGGATCTCTGCCTATCTGAATTCAGAGTAATATTTTGGGCCACTCATAGAGGAGTAGCTCTGGTATAGAGAAAGACACCAACCACATTCCCTGAAATATGAACAGCACCTCTCCAGCCTAAAGCCCTTTCAGCAACAAAATTTTGCATGATTAAGAATGACAGATGATGAGAGGAGAAAATGGCGACCAGTAGGAAGGTAGGGAGGGAGAGAGTGTGAGAGCGCAAGGAAGTGATAGAGGAGTGTGTGGACATGTGGTGTGTGTGTGTATGAGCTAGGGACAGTTAGATTCTGCAGGTCTTCTAAGGGGCTGTTAAACCAGGCAGTCTTAGGCAGATCCATGAGTAACTGAGCCCATCACCCCTTCCCGCAGGCTCAAGGGCAGCGCCAGAGTAACTAACTGATAGACCCACCCCTTGCTGGGGCCTAAGCGCTCCAGGAACTTTAGACTGGAAGTGCACGAGCACCTTGGAACTGATCCAGCGAAGGGCCAGGTTCAGGAGTCCTGGGCTGGGAGCAATCACATGAAAACTGGGAACTGGTCCTGCTCACACTGCCTACTCTAGGAGCCCTGGGCTGGGAGCAAATGCACTTCAGGATCTGGTCCTGCTTGCACTGCCAGCTTCGGAGCCCTGGGCTGGGAACAAACGTATGAACACTAGGATCTGGTCCTGCTCGCACTGCCTGCTCCAGGAACACTGGGCTGGGAGCAAACATGCGAACACCGGGAACTGATCCTACGTGCACTGCAGGCTTCGGTGCTCTGGGCTGGGAGCAATCGCGTGAACACCAGGAATTTGTCCCGCGTAGCACAGGCCCAGGAACCCCAATTCTCTGGGCAGGAGGCAGCACCAAGCAACAGTGATTGACTGTGTTTCTTATCACCTGTGCCTGTGATCCTGATTCCCTGTGCATTCATACTAAGAACCAGTGACTCCAATTCCTGGTGCAAGGGCACACAGGGACCCTGATTCTCAAGGCAAGGTCACACGAAGCAACAGAGACTCTGATACTGGATTCTTGGGGAACTCTGACACCTGGTGCACGCTAGGGGGCTCTGGTTTTCAACATGCTTCAGGGGGGTCTCTGTTTCAGCACAGTGCAGGCAGGGTTCCTGATTCTAAGGGCACATATGAGGCCACATTGACCACTGAAAACACTGACTCTGAGCAAGCCTGGTTCCCACCAACCCACAACAACCACACATCTTAGTGTCAAAGATCTTCACTGACACTAGGGTGGTGGGAGGCTCCCAATGCACGCGGCCCAGGCCCATGCAACTCGACGTTTGAACCATCGGGAGATAATCAGAATGAAGAGACGACACAACACCCAGAGGAAAGACAATGAGGAGTCGCCAAGAAAGGAAATTAATGAAGTTGAAGCATGCAACATGACAGAAAAAGAATTCAGAATAATGGTTGTACAATTCATTCACCGGATGGATGAGAAAATCAACAACCTATGAAAGAATGAGGAAGAAATGAAAAGTGATATAGCTACAATCAAAAACACCATGGAAAGTTTCAAAAGCAGACTAGAAGAAGCAGAGGACCGAATTAGTGAGTTAGAAGATAAGGCAGAGAAACAAGCTCAATCTGAACAGCAACTGGAGAAAAAAATTAAAAAGCAGGAGGAGAGCCTAAGGGAGCTTTGAGACAACATGAAACGAAGTAACATACGCATACTAGGGCTGCAAGAAGGACAAGAAGAGCAGCAAGGATTAGAAAATCTACTTGAAGAAATACTGTCAGAAAACTTCCCAGATATGGGGAAGAAAACAGTTACACAAGTACAGAGAATCCCAGGCAAGATGAACCTCAAAAGACCCACACCAAGACACATAATAATAACTATGGCAAATATACAAAACAAAGAGAGAATCTTAAAGGCTGCAAGAGAGAAAGAGAGTTAACTACAAAGGATCTCCCATCCGATTATCAAATGATTTCTCAACAGAAACACATCAGGCCAGAAAAGAATGGACAGAAATTTACAAAGTGATGCAAAGCAAAGGACTGAATCCAAGAATACTCTATCCAGCAAGGTTATCATTCAAAATTGAAGGGGAAATAAGAAGCTTCACAGACAAAAAAAGGTTAAGGGAGTTTATCACCACAAAGCCAGCAATGCAAGAAATGCTAAAGGGACTGGTGTAAAAAGAAGAACTAAAAAGCCCAGAAAGAAAACAGCAACAAAAAAAATAGAAATGGCTACAAACAAGTACCTTTCAGTAATAACTTTAAACGTAAATGGACTAAATGGTCCAATCAAAAGACATCGAGTGGCTGAATGGATAAAAAACCATGACCCATATATTTGCTGTCTACAAGAGACCCACCTCATTAGAAGGGACTCACACAGACTGAAAGTGAAGGGATGTAAAAATATCTTTCAGGCAAATGGAAATGAAAAAAAAGCTGGGGTAGCAATACTCATATCGGACAAAATAGACCTCAAAGTGAAGGCCATAACAAGAGATAAGGAAGGCCACTTCATAATACTAAAGGAATCAATACAACAGGAGGATATAACCCTGATTAACATATATGCACCTAATGCAGGAGCACCCACATACATAAGAAAACTCCTGGAAGATATCAGGGGAGAGATCACAACAATACAATCATAGTAGGGGACTTTAATACACCACTGAAATCACTGGATAAATCTGCTAGACAAAAAATCAGCAAAGAAACAGCAATCCTAAATGACTCACTAGATCAGATGGACTTGACATCTTCAGAACACTTCACCCCAAAGCCACAAAATATACATTTATCTCAAGTGCTCATGGGACATCTTCAAAAATAGACCACATATTGGGTCACAAACAAAGTCTCCCCAAATTCAAGAAGATTGAAATCATACCAAGCATCTTCTCAGACCACAAGGCCATAATATTAGAAATAAACTACAATAAAAACAACTCAATATACTCAAATACTTGGAAGCTGAATAGCATGTTATTAAATAATGATTGGGTTACCAATGAGATCAATGGAGAAATTAAAAACATCGTGGAAACTAATGACAATGAAAACACAACAATCCAAAACCTTTGGGACACAATGAAAGCAGTCCTGAGAGGGAAGTTTATAGCTCTACAGGCCTATCTCAAAAAACAAGAAAAAATGGTAGTAAATCATGTAAATTTACAGCTCAAAGAATTAGAAAGAGAGAAACAAGAAAAGCCCAGAGTGAGCAGAGGGAAGGAGATAATAAAGATTAGAGCAGAAATAAATGACATAGAGACCAAAAAAACAATACAGAAAATCAATGAAACAAAGAGCTGGTTCTTTGAAAGGATAAACAAGATTGATAAACGTCTAGCCAGGCTCACCAAGAAGCAAAGAGAAAGGACCCAAATAAACAAAATTAGAAATGATAGAGGCGAAATAACAACAGACCCCACAGAAATACAAATGATTGTTAAAAAATACTATGGACAACTCTACTCCAACAGACTAGACAACCTGGAGGAAATGGACATATTCCTAGAAAAATACAACATTCCAAAACGTAATCAGGAAGAATCTAAAAATCTCAATAGGCCAATAACTATGGAAGAAATTGAAGCAGTCATCAAAAAGCTTCCAGCAAACAAAAGCCCAGGATCAGACGGCTT
This sequence comes from Myotis pilosus, assembly GCA_036010255.1. Classification (NCBI taxonomy): domain Eukaryota; kingdom Metazoa; phylum Chordata; class Mammalia; order Chiroptera; family Vespertilionidae; genus Myotis; species Myotis pilosus. The sequence continues at coordinate 16,209,620 of JASKON010000009.1, forward strand.
CACAGGGGACTTTTACCAAACATTCAAGGAAGAACTAAAACCAATCCTCCTCAGACTACTACAAAAAATCCAAGAGGAAGGAACACTTCCAAGCTCATTCTATGAAGCCAGCATCACCCTAATACAAAAACCAGGTAAAGACAACACAATGAAAGAGAATTACAGTCCAATATCCCTCAAAAACATAGATGCCAATATCCTCAACAAAATCTTAGCAAATTGGATTCAGCAGTACATCAGAAAGATCATACACCACGACCAAGTAGGATTTATCCCAGGGATCCAAGGATGGTACAATATCCGCAAATCAATAAACATGATACATCACATAAACAAATTGAAAGAAAAAACGCACATAGTCATATCAATTGATGCAGAAAAAGCGTTTGACAAAATTCAACACTCATTTTCTATAAAAACTCTCAGCAAGGTGGGAATTTAAGGATCATACCTCAACATAATAAAAGCCATATATGACAAACCACAGCCAACATCATACTCAATGGACAAAAACTAACACCATTTCCCCTAAGAACAGGAACAAGACAGTGATGCCCACTCTCACTACTTCTGTTCAACATAGTACTGGAAGTATTAGCCATTGCAATTAGACAAGAAGAAGAAATAAAAGGCATCCAAATTGGAAAAGAAGAAGTAAAACTTCACTTATTTGCAGATGACATGATTATATACTTAAAAAACCCTAAAGACTCCATTAAAAAACTATTAGACTTAATAAAAGAATTTGGCAATGTAGCAGGATACAAAATTAATGCCAAGAAATCTATGGCATTTCTATACACCAATAGTGAATTTGCAGAAAGAGGGACTAGAAAAACAATCCCATTTACTATCGCACCAAAAAAATTAAGCTACCTAGGAATAAACTTAACTAAAGAGGTAAAAGACCTCTACTCAGAAAACTGCAGGACGTTGAAAACAGAGATAGAGGAAGACATAAAGAGATGGAAGAACATACCGTGTTCATGGATTGGTAGAATCAATATCATTAAAATGACCATACTGCCCAAAGCAATCTATAAATTCAACGCACTTCCCATTAAAATACCAATGGCATATTTTACAGACCTAGAACAAACTCTCCAAAAATTCATCTGGAATAAAAAACGACCCCGAATAGCTGCAGCGATCCTGAGAAAGAACAAAGTAGGTGGGATCTCAATACTAGATATCAAGCTGTATTACAAAGCCACTGTTCTCAAAACTTCCTGGTACTGGCACAAGAACAGACATATAGATCAATGGAATAGAATAGAGAGCCCAGAAATCGGCCCAAACCATATGCCCTATTAATATTTGACAAAGGAGGCAAGAAAATACAATGGATCAGGATAGTCTCTGCAATAATTGGTGTTGGGAAAATTGGACAGGTGCATGCAAGACAATGAAAATAGACCACCAACTTACACCATACACAAAAATAAAGTCAAAATAGATAAAGGACTTAAATATATGATGGGAAACTATAAAAATATTAGAAGAATCTAAAGGCAACAAAATGTCAGACATATGCCGAAGCAATTTCTTCACCGATACAGCTCCTAGGGCATTGGAAACTAAAGAGAAAATAAACAAATGGAATTACATCAAAATAAAAAGTTTCTGCACAGCAAAAGAAACCATCAACAAAACAACAAGAAAACCCACTACATGGGAGAACATATTTGCCAATGCTATCACTGATAAGGGTTTAACCTCCAACATTTATAAGGAACTCATACAACTCAACAAAAGGTTGACAAACAATCCAATCAAAAAATGGGCAAAGGACCTAAATAGACACCTTTTAAAAGAGGACATTCAGAAAGCCAAGAGACATATGAAAACATGCTCAAAGTCGCTAATCATTCGAGAGATGCAAATCAAAACAACAATGAGGTACCATCTCACACCTGTCAGAATGGCTATCATCAATTCAACAAATGGCAAGTGCTGGAGAGGATGCGGAGAAAAAGGAACACTTGTGCACTGCCAGTAGGAATGCAGACTGGTGCAGCCACTATGGAAGACAGTATGGAGTTTCCTCAAAAAACTAAAAATGGAACTCCCATTTGACCCTGTGGTCCCACTTCTAGGAATATATCCCAAGAAACCAGAAACACCAGTCAGAAAGGATATATACACCCTTATGTTCATAACAGCACAATTCACCATAGGTAACATCTGGAAACAGCTTAAGTGCCCATCTGTAGATGAATGGATTAGAAAACTGTGGTACATCTTCAGGATGGAATACTATGCTGCTGTATAAAATAAGGAACTCTTGCCATTTCCAACAGCATGGATGGAGAGCATTATGCTAAGTGAAAGAAGCCAGTCAATGAAGGAAAAATACCACATGATCTCACTCATTTCCGGATAATAAATACCATTATAAACTTATGAACAAAAATAGATACAGAGGCAGAGCTGCCTCAAACAGACTGTCAAACTATAGCAGGAAGGCCGGGGAGGGTGGGAGGGCAAGAGGGGGGTGGGTAAGAGATCAACTGAGGGACTTGTATGCATGCATATAAGCATAACCAATGGACATAAGACACTGGGGGGTAGGGAGGCCAGGAGATTGTCAAGGGAGGGGGAAAAAAAAGGAGACATATGTAATACTCTTTGTAATACTTTAAGCAAAAAAAAAAAAAAAAAAAAAACAAATAAAAAAAGAATGACAGATGACTATCAAGAAAAGGGAGAGAGAGGTGAAGTGTAGGGTACCAGGGAAAATTTACTGACCCATCCCTGGATACCATGCTGCTAAAAAATCTGATTTTGAGGGCATATTGGTCCTTTGTGCTTGCAGCCAAATCCTGTGGAAACAGACACAAACTGTGTATCACTTGGAGCTTCAAACAAGTTGCAAAAGCCAAAGGAAGTCCATTTCTGACAGTGTTTAGCGCCTAAGTATCTAGTGGGAAGCCAAGAATTTGCATAAAACACAGTCAGCCCCTGTCATTGGAAGAGTAGGATCCAAAGGAAGCTCCCATGGGGCACTAAACACTGCTGAAATGAAGGCCACTTTACTTGTTCACTTTCTCTTTTTTCTTTACTTTTCACTTTTTATTTTTCTCTTTCATTTCCTTTTCTATTTTATTTATTTTCTTATCTGCTTTATTGATTTGTTATTATTCTAGTCTCTATTGTTTCATTCATATGTCTAATTTTCCTTTTCCCTTTTCCAACTTGATCTATTTTTTTTTCTTTCCTCCTGCTTTCTAATCTTTTATCTTTTTCTTACTTTGGACCTATCTGCTTTCTCCTCTATTTTCCTATTCAAAAAATTGAAATCATATCAAGTATATTCTCACAACACAATGGCATGAAATTATAAATCAACTAGACTGAAAACACTCAAAAACATTCAAACACATGGAGGCTAAATAGCATGTTATTAAACAATTAATGGATGACCAAAGTGATCAGGGAAGTAATAAAAAACATATGGGAAACAAATTAAAATAAAAACACACCAACACAGAATTTATGGGATACATTGAAAGAAGTCCTGAGAGGGAAATTCATAGAATTACAGGCCTAATTCAAAAAACAAGAAAAAAAAAAAAAACCACAAACTTCTAATAAACTATCTAACCCCACAAATTAAAGAATTAGAAAGAGAACAACAACCAAAAAAGCCCACAGTAAGTAGAAGAAAATAATAAAGATCAGAGTGGATATAAATGATGTAGAAACTAAAAAAAAAAAATACAAAAGTTTGAGAAAACCAAGAACTGGTTCTTTGAAAAGATAAACAAGACTGATGTACCTCTATTCAAAATAATCAAATAACATAGAGAGAGGCACAAATAAACAAATTCATAAACAAAAGAGGTGAAGTATCAACTGATCCCACAGAAATACAAAGGATCATAAAACAAATATTATGAACAAATATATTCCAACAAGCCAGACAACCTGGATGAAATGGATATATTCCTAGAAAAATACAATCTTCCAAAACTAAATCAGAAACAATGAGGAAACCTGAAGAGGTCAATAACTACTGAAGAAATTGAAGCAATAGTAAAAACAAACAAACAAACAAAACTTGCAAACAAAAGCCCTGGTCTAGACAGCATCACAGGCAAGTTTCACCAAACATTCAAAGACCAACTAACACCTAGCCTCCTCAAACTATTCTTTTTCAAAGCTAGCATTAGCCTAATTCTAAAACCAGATAAAGACACTAAAAAGAATGAGAATTTTAGGCCGATATTCCTGACAGGCATAGATACTAAAATCCTCAGCAAAATATTTGCAAATGGAATCCAGCAATACATTAAAAAGATCATACAATATGACCAAGCGGTATTTATTCCTGGGATAGAAGGCTAGTACAATATTAGCAAATCAATATATGATATACCACATAAATAAATTGAAAGACAAAGTCATTCTGCAGAAAAGGGTGTTGAATTTTATCAAATGCTTTTCTCCATCAAATGATATGGAGAAAAAAACATTTGATAAAATTCAACACTCTTTTCCAATAGAAACTCTCAGTAAAGTTGGAATAGAGGGATCATACCTGAACATAATAAAGGCCATATATGTTTCTATGTATTAGGTAGAGCTACTGTGTTTCCTGGAATTGTTAGAGTGGTCTTGTGTAATAGTTGTCCTGTAGGGCCCAGTGGTTCAACATGTACTGTCATCTGAGCTGGGTGCTCTAGGTGCCCCCTGTGTGGGCTGTGTGCATAGTCTTGTTGTGCTATTGGTGTCACTGGGAGGAACTGACCTCCAGGCCAATTGGCTGTAAGGACCACTTCAACTACAGTGGAAGAACTCCTGTGCCCTAAGGAGCAGAACTTGCTTCAGCTGGCCTTTGATGCTCACTGAGTCTGCCCTTGAATGTGTCACTCAAGGATATGTAGAGTTTTAATCTAGTATGGTCTGAAGAAGTCCATTGGGTTCACTAGCTCTGGGCACTCCTAGGAGGTGAAAAATCAGCCACTGCCTGGGGCCATATGGCAGGAGCTACAGAGCTATCTGAGGATGACAGCTACTTGTGTTGGTATTGGAATTGCCCAGGTGAGGTCAAGCTGTGAAGCAAGGCACGCTGTTGCTAGTACCAGGTCTTTGACCTCTTATTGATAGGTATTGAGCATGCTCATGTCAGCTGCTGCTTGTTTAAGAGATTTTAGGAATGTCTGAAGCTTGAGCCAGGACAGGCCATTCATATGGAAAAGGTGCTTCAAACAGCTTGGAAAGGGCTTTAAATTGGATGGGTTGAGGTCTCAAAAAATTGCCAGGGCAGAGCAATCAGTGTGAGCAAAGCTAATGGAAACTCAGATATTGATGCCAGTCAGTTCTGTGGGAAGACAGGTCTCAGAGTAGGAACAATAGTCCTTGCATGTATCCCTATCTAGAAGAAAGCTTCCCCCAAGTTCTTTCTCTGATGCCAGATAATTCAGTTCCTCCCTGTATGTCCCTGGCTTCCTCTTAAGCAGCCCCAGTGCTGGAACTCAGAGGGAGCTGACCATGTAAGTTCATGTGCCAGCCTTTTAAGAGGAACTGCCTGGATCTCCAGCAGCCTCTGTGTCACTCAGCCACAGTCCTCACTGGTTTTTACAGCTGAGGTGATGGAGCCCTCTATTCCCAATATTTACTATGAAAACCTGGATGAGATCCTGAAAGTAAATTTTACAAAATTGTGGTCCCCTTCCCACAACAGGATCCTCCTGGAGTTTTTACTCTGAAATTTGACCATGTTGAGCATCCAGCAATTTGTCAATTATAATTCAGGTTTTTCTACATTTTCAATGATTTCTGTGATTTTTGCTTACGAGTCTCTGCTTTGGCAAACCATGACTATCTGTATTATCCTATATGCCTGCCTAATATTAGTAGCAGCAGTTTGTCTTGCATCCTCCACTCCCTTACAGATCCAAGAAGAGTTGTTGATTTTTCAGTCTATTCTACTTTTTACTTATTAAAATGGAGTGGTGACATCCAATGACATTATATGCAGAACAGGAACCAATATTTATTATAATATTTGTACAATAAATATTACTACCATGTGCTAGGTAGTTCTCTGCAAACTGAAGAGAAGGCCCTAAATAAAGCAGCACAAGTGTCATTCAACAATCTCCTTTTTAAAAAAAGTATAGTTCTTTATTGATTTCAGAGAGGAAGAGAGAATGACAGAAAGAAACATCAATGATGAGATAGAATCATTGATCGGCTGCCTCCTGCACACCCCCCATTGGGGATCGAGCCGCAACCTAGGCATGTGCCTAGGCAAACCTGGGACCCTTCAGTCTGCAGGCTGATGCTCTATCCACTGAGCAAAGCCAGCAAGGGCCAATTGATCTCCTTTTAAATAATTTTAGATGTTCCCTTATAAGAATGTGTTTGATCAGGTAGCCTTAGAAATTTTAAATGTCTATCTAAGCAACAGCAGCCTCGTGATGAGCACACGCTCTGTCTGAGGAACAACAGCTGTGTGAGAAGCCTCCCCTCACCAGGCAGAGGAGCCAGCACGGCTGTGAACAGCACCCACCAGAGGAGCTGCTGCCAAATCAGGAGCAACTGCTACCACAACCACCTGAGGAGCAACTGCAGCCCAAGGAGCCACAGCCACCCAAGGAGCAGCCCCTGAATGACTCAACATCTAGATCTGTCAGTGAGATCAAACATGTGTAGACAAAGAAACCCCCAAATGAAAGAAGAGGAGGACTCGCCAGAAAAGCAGCTAAGTGAAACAGAGGCATGCAACTTGTGAGAAAAATAATTCAGATTAAGGGCCCTAGAGTGCATAAACAGGATAGAGGAAAAAATCAACAACTTATGCAAGAATGAAGAAGAAATGGATGAAAAAATCAACAACTTATGTAAGAATAAAAAAGAAATGGATGAAAAAATCAATAATTTATGTAAGAACCAAGAAGAAATGAAGAGTGATATAGCTGCAATAAAAAACACCATGGAAAGTTTCAACAATAGGCTAGGAGAAGTGGAGGACCGAATTAGCTAACTAGAGGACAGGGAAACAAAACATACCCAAACTGAACCACAATTGAATAAAAAAATTAGAAAACAGGAGGAGAGCCTAAGGGAGCTATGGGACAAGATGAAACGAAACAACATATGAATAATAGGGGTGCCAGAACAACAGAAAGAGGAACAAGGATTAGAAAACCTATTAGAAGAAATAATATCAGAAAACTTCCCTGAGGTGGGAAAGAAAAAAGTCACACAAGCACAGAGAGTTCCAAACAAGATGAACTCGAAAACATCCATGCCACAACACATTTTAATTACCATGGGAAATGATCAAGACAAAGAGAGAATCTTACAGGATGCAAGATAGAGATGGAAAATTACATACAAGGGATATCCCATTAGATTATCAAATGATTTCTCAACAGAAACACATCAGGCCAGAAAAGAATGGTTGGGAATTTACAAAGTGATGCAAAGCAAAGGACTGAATCCAAGAATACTCTATCCATCAAGGTTATCATTCAAAATTGAAGGGGAAATAAGAAGATTCACAGACAAAAAAAAAAAAAAAAGGTTAAGTAAGTTTATCACCACCAAGCCAGAAATGCAAGAAATGCTAAAGGAACTGATGTAAAAATGAGAAATAAAGAGCTAAGAAAGAAAACAGGCACAAAAAATAGAAATGGCTACAAAAAGTACCTTTCAATAACAACTTTAAACGTAAATGAACTAAATGCTCCAATCAAAAGACATCTGGTGGCTGAATGAATAAAACAATATGACCCATATATTTGATGTCTACAAGATACCAACCTCAGAATAAGGGACTCACACAGACTGAAAGTGAAGGGATGGAAAAATATCTTTTAGGCAAATGGAAATGAAAAAAAAAAAAAAAAAGCTTGGGTAGCAATACTTATATCAGACAAAATAGACATCAAAGTGTAGGCCATAACAAGAGATAAGGAAGGCCACTTCATAATACTAAAGGGATAGATACAACAAGAAGATATAAACCTGATAAATATATATGCACCCAATGCAGGAGCACACAAATACATAAAAAAAACCTCCTGGAAGATATCAAGGGAGATATCAACAACAATACAATCATAGCAGTGGACTTTAATACACCACTGACATCACTGGATAAACCCTCTAGCCAAAAACCAGCAAAGAAACAGCAATCCTAAATGACTCACTGGATCATATGGACTTAATTGACATCTGCAGAACATTTCACCCCAAAGCCACGAAATATATGTTCTTCTCAAGTGCACATGGGACATTTTCAAAAATAGACTACATATTGGGTCATAAGCAAATTCTCCCCAAATTGAAGAAGATTGAAATCATACCAAGCATCTTCTCAGATTACAATGGCATAATATTCGAAATAAACTACAATTAAAAAACCACAAAATACTCAAACACCTGGAGGCTGAATAGCATGTTATTATATATTGATTTGGTTACCAATGAGATCAAAGAAGAAATTAAAAACATCCTGGAAACTAATGACAATGAAATCACAACAATCCAAAACCTATGGGACACAATGAAAGGAGTCCTGAGGAGAAGTTTATAGCCCTACAGGCCTACCTCAAAAAAAAAAGAAACAAGAAAGAATGGTAGTAAATCATCTAACTCTACATCTCAAAGGATTAGAAAGAGAGCAACAAGAAAAGCCCAGAGTGAGCAGAAGGAAGGAGATAATAAAGATCAGAGCAGGAATAAATGACATAGAGACCAAAAAAACAATACAGAAAATCAATGAAACAAAGAGCTGGTTCTTTGAAAGGATAAACAAGATTGATAAACCTCTAACCAGGCTCACCAAGAAGCAAAGAGAGAGAACCCAAATAAACAAAATCAGAAATGATAGAGGCAAAATAACAACAGACCCCACAGAAATACAAATGATTGTTAAAAAATACTATGGACAACTCTACTCCAACAAACTAGACAACTTGGAGGAAATGGACATATTCCTAGAAAAATACAACATTCTAAAACTCAATCAGGAAGAATCTAAAAATCTCAATAGGCCAATAACTATGGAAGAAATTGAAGCAGTCATCAAAAAGCTTCCAGCAAACAAAAGCCCAGGATCAGACGGCTTCACAGGGGACTTTTACCAAACATTCAAGGAAGAACTAAAACCTAGCCTCCTCAGACTATTACAAAAAATTCAAGAGGAAGGAACACTTCCAAGCCCATTCTATGAAGCCAGTATCACCCTAATACCAAAACCAGGTAAAGACAACACAATGAAAGAGAATTACAGGCCAATATCCCTCAAAAATATAGATGCCAATATCCTCAACAAAATCCTAGCAAATCGAATCCAGCAGTACATCAGAAAGATCATACACCACGACCAAGTTGGATTTATCCCAGGGATGCAAGGATGGTACAATATCCGCAAATCAATAAACGTGATACATCACATAAACAAATTGAAAGAAAAAAACCACATAGTCATATCAATTGATGCAGAAAAAGCATTTGACAAAATCCAACACCCGTTTCTGATAAAAACTCCCAGCAAGGTGGGAATAGAAGGATCTTACCTCAACCTAATAAAAGCCATATATGACAAACCCACAACTAACATCATACTCAATTGGAAAAAAACTAAAACCATTTCTCCTAAGAACAGGAACAAGGGATGGCCACTTCACCACTCCTGTTCGACATAGCACTGGAAATATTAGCCATTGCAATTAGACAAGAAGAAGAAATAAAAGGCATCCAAGGTGATAAAGAAGAAGTAAAACTGTCCTTATTTGCAGATGACATGATATTATACATAAAAAACCCTAAAGACTGCATCAAAAAACTATTAGACTTAATAAATGCATTTGGCAATGTAGCAGGATACAAAATTATAGCCAAGAAATCTATGGCTTTTCTATACACCAATAGTGAACCTGAAGGGCATACGGGAGGAGGAGTCTGGCCGCTGGGCTCTGGATCCCTCCATGCCCGCCGGCTCCGTGTGTCCGGACCGGCTGCGGCTGCGTGGCTGGTGGCGGGCCGAGGGGTGCTGGGCAGCGACCGACCACGGGGGAGCCCTTCCCCCGTGGTCGGCTCCCCGCTTGCCCGCACTGGGCCCGGGGATCCGTGCAGCCCTTGGGGCCTGGTGCAGGGGAGGCTGGGGCCTGCGTGGGCTGGCCGCCGAGCCCCATGAGGCGCAGCCTGGCCGTGCTGCTGGCGGCCTCGGGCACCGGCCCACAGCAGGAGTCCTGGTCCGCCCGCAGGCCGGCTGCGGGTGCTGTGGAGGAGGGCCATCCTGCCTTGCGCCCTGCCTTGCGGCGTGTTCAAGCGGCGGCAGCGGGAGCCAGGCGAGGCCCTCCATCTTGCCTTGGGTCCTCCCTTTTGGGACAGAGCCATGTGCGCCCTCCATCTTGACAGTGGCTTCTTCACCGGAAAAAGCCGCTGCTAGACACACCCAGGATTTCTCTGGACTAACCAATAATAATCAAGGGAAGTGCATGCCATCACTATGACCACATCCTGTAATGACTCACACCTGGCCAATCAGCGGAGCCCACAGTCCCCTCTCCTGCCCTCACTCCACCCCCCTATATAACCCCCGGTCCCGTCAGGCCTCGCTCTCTAGGCCACCGGTGCTTGCCGTTGCGTCGGTGAGTGTGGCAGGGGAGCCAAACCTAGGTTTGAAATAAATGACTCTTTGCTTTTGCATCGGACTCGCTGGCTCCCTGGTGGGCTCTTGGGAACCTTGAAATCTGGGCACAACATTTGGGGGCTCGCCCGGGGTTTCCAAGACCATCGAGGGACTCCCGATCCGTAGAGTCTGACTGACCGCGGTAGTTGTGTGTCCTTGTATGTTCTGTTCAGTGTGAGCTCATTTCTGTAATTGCCTGAGGGGTCTAGGCGGATGCGCCGGTGAACGACCACAGGCGGGGGAGAGTTGGAAGACGTTCCGCTCCCCAGGAGGGATGGATATGCCCCTCACCCCAGGAGGGATGGATATGCCCCTCACGAGGGATGGATATGCCCCTCGCGGATTTGAGACGAGGCAGGTCCCTCCTGCCGGTTTGGCGTAAGGCCTTCGTCTCGTTACTTCCATGGAGTTGGAAGGCTGCATTTTCGGGCCCTGTTTAGTGTTCTGTGTTTGTACTGGACAAACGTTATGGGATGGACTCAGACTGCACCTTTGGGTATTGTGATTGATCATTTCAAGGAGATTGGGGGAGGCTTTAGAGCTCCCTCAGGGGTTGGGAAGTTGTTAGGAATTGAATGGATGGTTTAAACTCTGAATGAATGTCTGGTGAAAGTGTGCGAGTGTGGCGGTCGGGCAGCCGCCTGAGTGAGGGTCTTTGGAAACAGGTCACCCCCTCCCCAAGTAAATGCGTCTGGGATTTCTGTGCACGTGTAGGGAGAAAAACTGGCTTAAAACTAATGTGCGCACTGTCCGTATTTTGGATATAGTTTTGAGCTAGAATCTCCTTTCAAATGTGCAGGATGATCCCAAGACTAACCATTCACCCAGTGGGAAAAAAAAAAAAAGATGCTAGCTAAATTCTAGCAGCAGGATTGGCATTTCCACAATAAAGAACAGTTTTTCCAAAGGAAAAAAAAAAAAAAAAACAAACAAAAAACAAAAGACCAGGTAGTCCAAAAACCTGTCTTGCAAGGCTGGAATGTGGTTTCCCAGAGCCGCTTGAAAGTAGAAAGTAATTTGACCAGTTTAAGTTTAATTGGTCTCTTAAAATGTATTGCTGATCACCTAAGAATTAAGGCTAAGAGTTCTAGCTACCTGGAAAGTATGGCCTTGGTGTGATAGGAGGAAAAAAAAAAAGTTAAATGGATGGTATACCAGTGAGCTGGGACTGGTCACTAATGGTGGATTGTGAGAAGGGCTGGACGTGGCCTAACTTCTGCTTCCTTGGTACCCCTAAAACGCCAGAGGGTACTTCTGGCCTTGGTTTTCCAATGTGTTTACATTGAATGGTTCTTTCCTTCCTCTTTAACTTTTGGGGGATTGTGTGAATGAATTGCTGATGTAGATTATCAAGAATCTCTAAGGGACTTGTCCTGTATCTGGGGGAATGGCTTCTAGATGGTATTCACCATCTCTGGGACTCCCGGAGGGAAGTCAAAGCTCGGACTGCCTAAGGGTTCGCATCTGGCCTATCTTTTAAAAAGGTAGAAAAGAAGCATTCCTAGGCAGTTTTCTACTGCCTCTGTTCAGGGACTTGTTCTGTATCTCCACACAACTGAATCTGATTTGTTGGTATTTTGTGGTATAAATGTGGCATGCACCTCAAAGTTCTTAATGGGGAATGTGTACCGTTTCTATCTGGATGAGACATAGGTCAAAAGTCTTGTCCTGGGATATGAGAAAGGGAGGCCTCCACATCTGTTCCTGTCTGCTCAAGATCCCAGGACTGTAAAGGCACTTGTTCACTAAAAGGGTGTAAGTGTGGATGTTTATTTGATGTTTGTATGTCTACTTGGGTATAATTATTTGTTCATGTAAGTGTGGAAGTATATTCTGTGCTAGGTTGGGATTTTGGAATTCTGGGGTAGATTTAAAAGGTATTTGCGGCTTTTCTAGCCTGATTGGGACATTTAAGGGTGGGGCTCACAGTTCCTCAGGGCAGAGATTCCATGGGCCCTTCCCGCTGCCTGTGCTGAATTAAATAATACAGGCCAGTGTCATTTAGCTTGCTGGTTAAAGGAAAACAATGGGCCTTAGAATCTGTAAAGGTGGGCAGGAATGAAGCTGGCCAAATGTACTGTAAGGGTTTGGTACCTGTTGCTGCTAGCAAAGGAGGGGCTGATACCCACTTCTAGCGCACTCCCTTGAAAGAGGCCTGGTTGCTGCTCTGCCACAAAGGGAACTGGTAGAAAGACAAGAAAGTAGAGCTCTGTAACTGATAAACAGGGTTACCTAGAAGCCATCAGGACTTTGAAGTTCTCCAAGAGAGGAGGAATCTGACTCGGAGACTGGCGAGGACTCGGTGGCTTTTCTTTAACAATCTCTTTCCTTGAGAGGGCTCCAGAGGGTGCATGAGGACATTTGGCCACGCCTCCGCGCCATCTAGGAGACCAGCCCAACCCCAACTCCTCTTCAGCACAGACCAGGAGATTGGGTCTACGTCAGAAGGCACTGCTGGGAGACCCTAGAGCCACGTTGGAAGGGTCCCTACGCTGTGGTGCTGACAACCCCCACCGCTCTCAAGGTAGACGGCGTCACGACCTGGGTCCATCCGGAAAGACTTCATCACCAAATGGAGCATCGATTGATCGAGATCAACGCAACCCGCTCAAGCTCAAGCTATGGCGTGCTCGACCTGCCTGATGCCGGTAACATGGCTCGTGATCACTCCTGTCACCAGGAGCCCCAACAATACTGTGTAATACACTTAGATGATGCCTGCATCTTCATGGACATGGCTCTAAAGAGACAAGGACTATTTATAGGATCACATGTTTAGTAGAAGATTTGGCTGCCTGAAGCAGCCATGATGCCAATATTATGTTCAGGTTTGAATGTATGTTGGCTGTCCTAGAAGGGAGCTGTGTGGGGTGACCCCCAAAAGTAAAGGGTGTCTAGCTGCCAAGGGGGCAGGTGCCCAACTGGGCAGGAAAGGGTGCCCATCAGGTTTTAGACTCTGTTGAGAGACAGCTAACAGTTAGCAGCCTGTATACTGCCTTGCAGGCCTGAGTCACTATGCCCATGTCGGGGGTAGTAAAGCTGGAAAAAGCCTGTTTAGAATAGAAGGTCTGGGGCAGAGTTATGCATAGGTAGAAGGTTTTATGCCAACAGTTACTGTTTTGTTTTAAATCCATGAAAAGGAATTAGCAAGGAAAGTCAGAAAATCTTAGAATAGATCAGTATGTTTTTCTCCTTATGTAATTCCTCCAAAATCTGGCAATGCTAAGTAAGAATGTTTCTTTGCATAGATCCAATAGGACTGATTATTAAAGGAAAACTTTGACTGGAGTATCATGTTTTAAAGATCCCTGTCTGAGCTCTAAAGACTTGAAGCCACTAAGAATGCCACGGAGAAAGCCTGGTATCCTGCTTGGGAGCCCTGAAGATGGCTGGCGCTGGAGCATCAGGCCCATGCCCTACCATCACTGGCGGTTGGTAAGAGTAGAAGGGGAGCAGTAAAGATGCCTCTGCATCCCTGCGGAACCCCCACACACTCTGGGCCACAACAAGTAGGAGGGCTACTGAGATGGGCCTTAAAGCCTGGAGCATGGGCTCAGGTGGAGTTGCTACAGGTGAGGGATTCACCTAACTCAGCAGATACTGCAGGCAGGCTTGATGGCAGCTGGATGGCTTGGCTTCCTGGCCCTGCGGGGCACATTAAGGTTCAACCATGAAATTCCAGCAAAGGTAGTCAGTTACCATTCTTGTTGTGTTTATGCAAACATCAGGACAGTGGATAAATTAATCTTGATTTGGCTTTTTGATAGCCATGGAGGAATTTTAAGAAGAAAAATCCTATTTCAATAGAAAATGGTTTCTTTCCCTTCCACTGGACCATTTGTTCAGTTGATAGTTCTGTGTGCCCAGTATGGGCCTCTAGCAACGGTGGAATAGAAATGCAGTCCGTCTCATGATTGAGCCGGAAGTTCCAAGACAAAGGTGGGAATGAAGGGCGTACGGGAGGAGGAGTCTGGCCGCTGGGCTCTGGATCCCTCCGCGCCCGCCGGCTCCGTGTGTCCGGACCGGCTGCGGCTGCGTGGCTGGTGGCGGGCCGAGGGGTGCTGGGCAGCGACCGACCACGGGGGAGCCCTTCCCCCATGGTCGGCTCCCCGCTTGCCCGCACTGGGGCCGGGGATCCGTGCGGCCCTTGGGGCCTGGTGCGGGGGGGGGCTGGGGCCTGCGTGGGCCGGCCGCCGAGCCCCATGAGGCGCGGCCTGGCCGTGCTGCTGGCGGCCTCGGGCACCGGCCCCCCCCGGCCCACAGAGGGAGTCCCGGTCCACCCGCAGGCCGGCTGCGGGTGCTGTGCAGGAGGGCCATCCTGCCTTGCGCCCTGCCTTGCGGTGTGTTCAAGCGGCGGCAGCGGGAGCCAGGCGAGGCTCTCCATCTTGCCTTGGGTCCTCCATTTTGGGACAGAGCCATGTGCGCCTCCATCTTGACAGTGGCTTCTTCACCGGAAAAAGCCGCTGCTAGACACACCCAGGATTTCTCTGGACTAACCAATAATAATCAAGGGAAGTGCACGCCATCACTATGACCACATCCTGTACTGACTCGCGCCTGGCCAATCAGCGGAGCCCACAGTCCCCTCTCCTGCCCTCACTCCACCCCCCTATATAACCCCCGGTCCCGTCAGGCCTCGCTCTCTCGGCCACCGGGGCTTGCCGTTGCATCGGTGAGTGTGGCAGGGGAGCCAAACCTAGGTTTGAAATAAATGACTCTTTGCTTTTGCATCGGACTCGCTGGCTCCCTGGTGGACTCTTGGGAACCTTGAAATCTGGGCACAACAGAACCTATAGAAAGAGAGACTAAAAAAGCAATCCCATTTACCATTGCACCAAAAAAAATTAAGCTACCTAGGAATAAACTTAACTAAAGAGGTAAAATATGTCTACCCAGAAAACTACAGGACGTTGAAAAAAGAGATAGAGGAAGACATAAACAGATGGAAGATCATACCATGTTCTTGGGTTTGTAGAATCAACATCATTAAAATATCCATAGTACCCAAAGCAATCTATAAATTCAATGCATTTCCCCAAAAATACCAATGGCATATTTCACAGATCTAGAACGAACTCTCCAAAAATTCATATGGAATTAAAAAGACCCCGAATAACTTCAGCAATCCTGAGAAAGAAGAACAAAGTAGGTGGGATCTCAAAACCATCTATCAAGCTGTATTACAAAGCCACTGTTCTCAAAACTGCCTGGTACTGGCAGAAAAACAAACATATAGATAAATAGAATAGAATAGAGAGCCCAGAAATCGACCCAAACCAATATCCTCTATTAATATTTGACAAAGGAGGCGAGAACATACAATGGAGTCAAGACAGTCCCTTCAATATATGGTGTTGGGGAAATTGGACATATACATGCAAAAAAAATGAAACTCGACCACCAATTTACACCATACACAAAAATAAACTCAAAACGGATAAAGGACTTAAATGTAAGACGGGAAACCATAAAAATACTAGAGGAATCCAAAGGCAACAGAATATCAGACATATGCTGAAGCAATTTCTTCAGTGATACAGCTCCTAAGGCATTGGAAACTAAAGGGAAAATAAACAAATGGGATTACAACAAAATAAAAAGCTTCTGCACAACAAAAGAAATCAGGGGAGAACCAAGATGGCGGCATAGGTTAACGCCAGAGTTTGCTGCCTTGAACAACCACTTCAAAAGTGAAACTAAAAGACAGAACGGACACCACCCAGAACCACAGGAACTCTGGCTGAGTGGAAGTCCTACAACTAGGAGGAAAGAGAAATGCATACGGACACTCAGAGGAGGCTCAGTGCTGAAGTCAAATTCTGAGGTGCGGAGTGTGTGGAGCGGGCTGGCAGCGGAGGGCGCGGTTGGCGTTTTCAAGGGGGAGGGAGTTGCAGACTCTGAGCTCCAGATACGGGCGAGTCTTTAGGGACCCAGACTCAAACGGGAAAAGCGGGAATGTCTGGCTTCAGTCAGAACGAGTGCAGCTTTCTCTCCGAGGTTTGCAGCGGTTGCTGGGACTCAGAGAGGCAGAGCCCCTGGGGACAGGACTGAGAGCCACCATAACTGCTCTCTCCGGCCCACCCTGTTGATCCTGTGCGACCCGCCCTGCCCAAGCCCTGCACAGAGGCATTTGCCGGATAGCCTCAGGCAAAGGCTAGATTAGCACCTCCCTAGAGGACAGTAGTTCTCTCACTGCAGACACAGCTGATTCTCACAGCCACTTGGCCTGGAGGCCAAATCCCCCCTGGTATTAGCTACAACAAACAAGGCTTAACTACAAGACAGCTCACAAAGACCACTAGGGGGTGCACCAAGAAAGCATAACAAAATGCGAAGACAAAGAAACAGGACAAAATTGTCAATGGAAGATATAGAGTTCAGAACCACACTTTTAAGGTCTCTCAAGAACTGTTTAGAAGCCGCCGATAAACTTAATGAGATCTACAAGAAAACTAATGAGACCCTCGATCTTATGATGGGGAACCAACTAGAAATTAAGCATACACGGACTGAAATAACGAATATGATACAGACTCCCGACAGCAGACCAGAGGAGCACAAGATTCAAGTCAATGATTTGAAATGCGAGGAAGCAAAAAACACCCAACTGGAGGGGCGGAATGAAAAAAAAATCCAAAAATACGAGGATAGTGTAAGGAGCCTCTGGGACAGCTTTAAGCGTACCAACATCAGAATTACAGGGGTGCCAGAAGATGAGAGAGAGCAAGATAATGAAAAACTATTTGAAGAAATAATTACAGAAAACTTCCCCCACCTGGTGAAAGAAATGGACTTACAGGTCCAAGAAGCACGGAGAACCCCAAACAAAAGGAATCCAAAGAGGACCACACTAAGACACATCATAATTAAAATGCCAAGAGCAAAAGACAAAGAGAGAATCTTAAAAACAGCAAGAGAAAGAAACTCAGTTACCTACAAGGGAATACCCATATGACTGTCAGCTGATTTCTCAACAGAAACTTTGCAGGCCAGAAGGGAGTGGCAAGAAATATTCAAAGTGATGAATACCAAGAACCTACAACCAAGACTACTTTATCCAGCAAAGCTATCATTCAGAATTGAAGGTCAGATAAAGAGCTTCACAGATAAGGAAAAGCTAAAGGAGTTCATCACCACCAAACCAGGATTATATGAAATGCTGAAAGGTATCCTTTAAGAAGAGGAAGAGGAAGAAAACAGTAAAGATACAAATTATGAACAACAAATATGCATCTATCAACAAGTGAATCTAAGAATCAAGTGAATAAATAATCTGATGAACAGAATGAACTGGTGATTATAATAGAATCAGGGACATAGAAAGGGAATAGATTGACTATTCTTGGGGGGGAAAGGGGTGTGGGAGATGCGGGAAGAGACTGGACAAAAATCGTGCACCTATGGATGAGGACAGTGGGTGGGGAGTGAGGGCGGTGGGTGGGGCGGGAACTGGGAGGAGGGGAGTTATGGGGGGAAAAAAGAGGAACAAATGTAATAATCTGAACAATAAAGATTTAATTAAAAAAAGATTAAAGGAAACAAAACCAAAAGAAATCATCAACAAAACAACAAGAATGCCCACTGCATGGGAGAACGTATTTGCCAATGTTATCACTGATAATGGCTTAATCTCCAACATTTATAGGGAACTCATACAACTTAACAAAAGGCAGATAAACAATCCAATCAAAAAATGGGCAAAGGACCTAAATAGACACTTCAAAAGAGGACGTTCAGAAAGCCAAGAGACATATGAAAACATGCTCAAAGTCACTAATCATCAGAGAAATGCAAATCAAAACAACAATGCGGTATCATCTCACACCTGTCAGAATGGCTATCATCAGCAAATCAACAAACGTCAAGTGCTGGAGAGGATGTGGAGAAAAAGGAACCCATTGCACTACTGGTGGGGATGCCGACTGGTGCAGCAACTATGGAAGACAGTATGGAGTTTCCTCAAAAACTTAAAAATGGAACTCCCATTTGACCCAGTGATCCCACTTCTAGGAATATATCCCAAGAAGCCAGAAACACCAATAAGAAAGGATATATGCACCCCTATGTTCATAGCAGCACAATTCACCATAGCTAAGATCTGGAAACAGCCTAAGTGCCCATCGGCAGATGAATGGATTAGAAAACTGTGGTACATCTAGTTGATGGAATACTATGCTGCTGTAAAAACAAGGAATTCTTACCATTTGTGACAGCATGGATGGAACTGGAGAGCATTATGCTAAGTGAAATAAGACAGTCAATGACAGAAAAATACCACATGTCTCACTCATTTATGGATAATTAAGACCATTATAAACTGATGAGCAAAAATAGATACAGAGGCAGAGCAACATCGAACAGACTGTCAAACTACAGCGGGAAGGCTGAGGAGGTTTGTGGGGTAGGCGCGGGGGATACGAGATCAACCAAAGTACTTGTATGCATGCATATACCCATAACCAATGGATACAAGACACTGGGGGGCATAGGAGTCTAGGGGAGGGTCAAGGGGGAAAAAAGGAGACATATGTAATACTCTTTGTAATACTTTAAGCAATAAAACAATTAAAAATAATAAAAATAAAGAAATTTTAATTGTCTTCTTTCTCTTTTCATTATAAATCAGAAATGATATTTAACTGGGACCCATTACTGTGGTTGGGTGAGGGGAAGCAGAAAATGTTACCATATTCTAAAGCTTTATCCTGAAGCAAAATAGGATATCTTCTTACTATTACCTTTTAAAAAGTCTAGTTGTTTTTACAGTGACATTACTTTATTTTCAATAGAGGTGAATCTAGAATGAGTTTAATATGAGCCCTTTATGGCAAAGATATCATATAAACATGGCAAAGGAATATAAATCACCTGGTGACTAATGTGAAAAATAGCCCAAATCCTTTCAGATGTTAATAAGAGCAACACTAAAGTTGCTGCCTCTTCAGGCTCCAAGGCAATGATCAGTTTCCACATTAGCCTATGCTCCTCTGCCAAAATCATAGACGTTTTAGATTTATCTGTAGCTATTATAGTCTGATATAGTGGAACAACAACAAAAAATGTGTTTTTAAGTCGGTTAGGCCTGGGTTTGAAACCTAGCCTACAATTTGGTGTTACATAGCTTTGGGCCTCAGATAAGTTTGTGAACACTTTGAACTCCAGTTTCCTTACCTACTTCATGGATTGATGGATTGTTATCAGAAGGTAAGAAAGACATGACTTCAGTGGACTTTATCCTTCTTCTTCTTCTTCTTCTTCTTCTTCTTCTTCTTCTTCTTCTTCTTCTTCTTCTTCTTCTTCTTCTTCTTCCCTCCCTCCCTCTCTCTCTCTCTCTCTCTCTCTCTCTCTCTCTCTCTCTCTCTCTCTCGCTCTAGTTTAGCAATCTCACTTTCTTTTAAGCTCAAATGGTCTTCATATCAATTGCCACAGGAAATCACATCTCTTACCAGATTCTTCCCCTCAGGTTATTTCTGTTATTTGTTTAAGAATGAATTTATGCTGTACTAGTATGTTCTGGTCATTTTGCTTCTGATAGTCTCAGCCAGCAATCTCACTCCAGACTGCTACTCTATTCCAGCTGGACTTTTCTTGTTATTTCTTTGCTGTTTTCTTTAGTCTTCGGCCCTTCTGTGTTGCTTTCAGATTCAACCTCCCATATCTACTCTCAGGAGTGAATTTAAGCCTCCAGCCCAACAGGAAGAGCTACTAAAGATTATATCAAGGTTTCAAAAGATCTGGAGTCCTTTTCCTAGGGGTAATGAAGGTCAGGGAACATGGGGTTCTTATTTTCTCAGGAATCTTTATGAGAGAAAAGCATTTATAAACCTTTGACCTAGGATTGTGTGACCATCTCTGATACAAGGGGAAAACAGAGCTTCCTTTGTCTCTTAGAGCAAATCTCAGGGTAAGGGAAAATTTTATTGTTTTGGTTATAGAAGAAAAATATCTGACATAACTTTATTAGCACTGGGCCTTTCACAGAGAATTGGGTGAAGGGAGAGACCAGAGATGAGCAATATATACTTCCTAACCTGCAACTTATAAGAAAGGAAAACATATTTGCAAATGGAAGATGTGTTTGAGAGGTTAATTTTGTACAAAAAGTAAGTTATATTGTCGAAGGAAAGGGTATCAAGCCTGTCAAGTTGGCCTCTAGGAAAATAATTCTGACTAGATTTTTCAGTGGCAAGCCTGCTGATGTCATCCCAGCTTTCTTAAAAATCTTAGTCTTCAGGGACCTCCTGGTGCCTGAGCATTGCTTCTTATGCCAAGATCTTTTTCAAAATAGTGAGGAGAAGGATCTTGTAATCCCAGTCCCCTGAGAGCCTGAGCAGCATTCTCAATCAATGGGCTCTGGTTTTAGCTTTAACTTTAAACCTTCTCATGATACTTCCTGCAAACTATGGTCTTATCAGAATGCCTCTGTGTCACTGTATCTTCACTGGAAAAAAAAAACATTGTACCAAACAAGGATGTTGTCTTCTAATCAGAACATGTCTATCCTTTATAAAGGACAGTGAACTATGCTTATTTCACCTATGGCTTTTAGCTATATGTTCCATACACAACATACTTTTTGCCATTCAAACACATTATTATATTTCACATATACATACCCTTTTTTTGGAATCCTACCTCCTACCCAAACTACTTTTTAAAAAAATATATTTTATTGATTTTTTTTACAGAGAGGAAGGTAGAGGAATAGAGAGTTAGAAACATCGATCAGCTGCCTCCTGCATACCCCCCTCCCCCCCGCACTGGGGTTGTGCCCACAACCAAGGTACATGCCCTTGACCAGAATCAAACCCAGGACCCTTCAGTCCGTAGGCCAATGCTCTATCCACTGAACCAAACCAGTCAGGGCCCAAAGTACTTTTATAATGCCCAACAAGAGTGTATATAATCTGGATCCTGAACACATTTCCAACTTCATCTCATACTGTTCTCCCTCTCAACCACTATATACAAAGTACATTAGTTTTTAAAATGTACTTTAGGAGTGAAGGAGTGAAAAGGGAGTGGGTGGATGTGTGGTGTGTGTGAGTGTGTCTGAGGGAGGGACAGCTAGACCTCACAGGACATTCAGGGGCTAGCAGACCACGCTCAAATAGCTGGGAAGCCTCTGCTACTGCTGTAATCTCTCCCAGAACACTAGCTCTGCCACAGAGGCTGCACCATCTTGAAGGAGAGAGCCAGCAGCCACTGCCTGTGAACTCACTAAGCCAGCAGACTATTCCCAAGACTGCACACTTGCACAGGGAACCAGCAGACACCACCTGTGACCACTCAGGGAGCCAACAGCCACTGCCCGAGACCATACACATGTGCTGGGAGCCAGCAGCCACTGTCTGATACCATGTGTGCTCTGGGAGTTAGCAGATGCCTCCTGTGACTGCACGCATGCAGGGAGCCAGCAACCACTGCCTGCAACCGCACATGCAACAGGAGTCATCAGTCAACTCCCCCAAATGAGCAAGAAGGCAGCAGCCACACCATGACCCCTGGGGAGCAGCTGGCAAATGTGTGAAGATCAGCCACCACCTGCAAGTGCCAGAGGGGCAGCTGTCACTCACAACTGCCCAATGAGCAGCCACTGCCTGTAATTGTGAGAGGAGTAGCCACTGCCCACTACTGTATGACCTGCCACCAGGCTCTCCATTGCAGCCTCAGGACCTGTGAAATTCAAAGCCTAGATCTGTCAGTGAGAACAAAAATGGGGAGACAGAAGAATGACCCCCAAAGGAAAGAAAAGGTGAAATCTCCAGAAGAGGCACTTAATGAAATAAAGGCATGCAATATGTCAGAAAAAGAATTCAGAATAAGGATCATACAGTTCATAAACCAGATGCATGAGAAAAATTAACAATTTATGTAAGAATCAAGACGAAATAAAGAGAGATATAGCTACAATAAAAAAAAAAAACAACTCTATGGAAGATTTCAATATAGACTAGGAGAAGCAGAGGACCGAATTAGCAAATCAGAAGATAGGCAAGCGAAGCACATGCAATCTGAAATGCAATAGGAGAAAGAAAAAAAAAGGAGATTTTGAAAAAAATCAAATGGAAGAGAGCCTGCAGGAGCTTTTGGACAAGATGAAACAACACAACATACATATAATTGGGGTGAGAGAATGACAAGAAGAAGAGTAAGGACTAGAAAACCTATTCAAAGAAATAATATCAGAAAACTTACCGGATTTTCAGAATAAGAAAGTCACACAAGCACAGAAATTCCCAAAAATGATAAACTCAAAAAGATCCACACCAAAGTATGTCGTAATTACAATAGCAAACATTCAGGACAAAGAGAATCTTAAAGGATGGAAGAAAGAGACAGAAAGTTACACACAAGGGATCTCCCATTAGATTATCAAATGATTTCTCAAGATAAATACATCAGGCCAAAAAGAAACTATACAAAATGATGCAAAGTAATGGACAGAATCTATTAATACTCTATCCAGCAAGGCTATCATTCAAAATTGAAGGGGAAATAAAGAGCCTCACAGACAAAGAAAAGCTAAGGTATTTTAACACTACCAAGCCAACAATGCAAGAAATGATAAAGTTACTGGTAGAAAAAGAAGAAAATAAATTTAAAAAGGGAGAAGAAAGAACACAGGCAAAAAAAAATGTTACAAACAAGTACCTCTCAATAATAACTTTAAACGGAAATGAACTAAATGCTCCAATCAAATGATATAGAGTAGCTGAATTGATAAGAAAACATGACCCATATATTTGCTGTCTACAAAAGACCCACTCGGAACAAGGGACTCAAACAGACTAAAAGTGAAGGGTTGGAAAAATATATTTCAGGCACATGGAAATGAAAAAAAAAGGTGGGGTAGCAATACTTATATCTGACAAAATAGAATTCAAAGTGAAGGACATAACAAGAGATAAGGAAAGCCACTTCATAATACTAAAAGGGTTGATACAAGAAGAGGAGCTATTTCTAATATATATATATATATATATATCCAGTGCAGGAGCACCTAAATACATAAGAAACCTTATGAAAGATATCAAGGGAGAGAATGACATCAATACAACCATAGTAGGGGACTTTAATACCCCACTGACATCACTCGATAAATCCCCTAGACAAAAAAAAAATCAGCAAAGAAATAGCAATCTTAAATGACTCACTAGATCAGATGGAATTAATTGACATCTTAGGAACATTTCACCCCAAAGCTAGAGAATATACATGGGACATTTTCAAAGATAGATGACATATTGAGTCACAGGCAAAATCTCTCCAAATTCAAGAAGATTGAAATTATATCAACCATTGTCTCAGACCACAATGGCATAATATTAGAAATCAACTACAACAGAACCAATAAAAAAAAAATTCAAAAAATTGGAGGATGAATAGCATGCTATTAAACAATGATTGGGTTACCAAAGAGATCAAAGTAGAATTAAAAACACCCTAGAAATGAATGACAATGATAACACAACAATCTAAAACCTATGGTGCACAGTGAAAGCAATCCTGAGAGGGAAGTTCATAGGATTAAAGGCCTACCTCAGAAAATATGGAAAAATTGTAATAAATTAACTAACTCTACCACTTAAAGAATTAGAAAGAGAACAACAAGAAAAACCTAGAGTGAGCAGAAGGGAGGAGATAATAAAGATCAGAGCAGAAATAAATGACATAGAGACCAAAAAAAAAAATACAAAAGATTAATGAAACCAACAGCTGGTTGTTTGAAAGTTTAAATAAGATTGATGAATCTCTAGTCAGGCTCACCAAGAAGCAAAGCGAGAAAACCCCAATAAACAAAATCCAAAATGAAAGAGGCGAAATAACAGCATACCCTACAGAAATATAAAGGATTGTAAAAAATAATAAGAACAACTCTATTCCAACAAGCTAGACAACCTAGAGGAAATAGACATATCTTAGAAAAATATGATCTTACAAAACTCAATCAAGAAGAATTAAAAAAGAATCTCAGCAGGCCAATAACTAAGGAGGAAATTGAAGCAGTCATCAAAAAATTTCCAGCAAACAAAAGCCCTGGTCCAGATTACTTCACAGGGGAGTTTTACCAAACATTCAAAGAAGTACGAAAACCTATCCTTCTCAGAATATTCCAAAAAATTCAAGAGGAAGGCACACTTCCTAGCTCTTTCTATGAAGCCAGAATTACCCTAATCACAAAACCAGATAAAGACACCACAAAAAAAGAGAATTACAGACCAATATTCCTAATGAACATAGATGCTATAATCCTCAAAAAAAATCCAACCAAATAGGATCCAGCATTACATTAGAAAGATCATACACCATGACCAAATGGGATATATCCCAGGGATGCAAAGCTGGTACAATACCTGCAAATCAAAAAATGTGATACATCACATAAACATATTGAAAGACAAAAATTACATAATCCTATCAATTGATGCAGAAAAGGAATTTCACAAATCCAACATTCTTTCCTGATTAAAAACAAAAACAAAAACAAAAAAAAAAAACTCTCAACAAAGTGGGAATAGAGGGATCATATATCAACCTAACAAAAGCCTTATATGACACCTACAGCAAACTTCTTACTCAATGGGCAAAAACTAAAACCATTTCACCTAAGAACATGAATGAGACAGGGATGCCCACTTTCACCACTCTTGTTTGAAATAGTACAGAAAATGCTAGCCATAGCGATCAGACAAGAAGAAATGAAAGGCATCCACATTGGAAAAGAAGTAGTCATTACATGCAGATGACATGATATTGTACTTAAAAAACCCTAAGGACTCCATCATAAATCTACTGGAGGTAATAAATTAATTAGATAATGTAGCAGGATACAAAATTTACGCCCAGAAATCTATGGCTTTTTTATACACCAATGATTAACTAACAGAGACAGAGAAGCTAAAAAAATAATCCCATTCACCACTGCAACACCAAAATTAAGGTATCTAGGAATAAATTTAACTGAGGTAAAGGAACTGTTCTCATAAAATTATAGAAAGCTGAAAGAAGAGATAGAGGAAGACACAAACAAATGGAAGAATATTCCATGTTCAAGGATTGGTAGAATCAACATCGTTAAAATGTCCATCATACCCAAAGCAATCTATAGAATCATTTCAGTCCCCATTAAAATACAAATGGCATACTTCAAAGATCTAGAAAATACTCTCCAAAAATTCATCTGGAACAAAAAAAGACCCAGAATAGGTGCAGCAATCTTGAGAAAGAAGAACAAAGTTGGAGGGATCACAATACCAGATATCAAGCTATATTACAAAGTCACTGTTCTCAAAAATGTCTGGTACCCGCACAAAACCAGACATATAGACCAATGGAATGGAACAGAGAAACCAGAAATCGACCCAAGCCATTATGCTCAATTAATAATTTGACAAAGGGAGCAAGACCATACTCTGGAGTCAAGACAGTCTTTTCAATGAATGGTATTGGAAAATTGGACAAATACATGCAAAAAAAATGAAACTAGAACACAAACTTACACCATACACAAAAATAAACTCAAAATGGATAAAGGACTTGAACATAATATGGGAAACCATAAAAATTGTAGAAGAAGCTATCAGCATAAAATTGCAGACATTTCACTGACCGGTTTGGCTCAGTGGATAGAGTGTTGGCCTTTGGATTAAGGGGCTCTGGGCTTGATTCCAATCAGGGGCATGTGCCTTGGTTGTGGGAACATCTCCAGTGATGGTGGGGGGCGGTGTGCAGGAGGCGGCTGATCGATGCTTCTCTCTCATCGATGTTTCTAACTCTCTGTTCCTCTCCCTTCCTCTTTGTGAAAAATCAATAAAATATATTTTAAAAAATTGCAGACATTTGTTGTAGCAATATCTTTACTGATACAACTTCTAGGGCAATGTAAACTAAGGAGAAAATAACCAAATAGGACTACATAAAAATTAAAAGCTCCTGCACAGAAAAAGAAACCATCAACAAAACAACAAGAAAGTCCACTGCATGGGAGAACATATTTGCCAATGTTATCTCCAGTAAGGATTTAATCTCAAAAATCTACTGGGAACACCTACAACTTAACAAAAGGAAGATAAACAATCCAATCAAAAAAATGGGCAAAGGACCTAAATAAACACCTTTTGAAAGAGGGAATACAGAAGACCAAGAGACATGAAAACATGTTCAAAATCACTAATCATCTGAGAGATGCAAATCAAAACAATGATATACCATCTCACACCTGTCAGAATGGCTATCATCAACAAATGACAAGTGCTGGAGTGGATTCAGAGAAAAAGGAACCCTCTTGCACTGCTGGTGGGAATGCAGACTGGTACCACTGTGGAAAAGAGTATGGTGTTTCCTCAAAAAATTAATAATGGAACATCATTTGACCCATTAATCCCATTTCTAGGAATACATCCCAAGAACCCAGAAACACCAGTCAGAAAGGATAAATGCATTCCTATGTTCATAGCAGCACCATTTACTATAGCTAAGATTTGGAAACAGTGTAAGTGCCAATCAGCAGATCAGTGGATTAGAAAACTGTTGTTCTACACAATGGAATACTACGCTGCAGTAAAAAAGAAGGAATTCTTACCATTTGTGATGGCATGGATGGAACTGGAGAGGATCATGCTAAGCGAAATAAGCCAGTCAGAGAAAGATACATATCGTATGATCTCATTCATTTGTGAAATATAATGAACAACATAAATTGATGAACAAAAACAGAACCAGAGTCATAGAAGCATCAAATTGACTCCCCAACCTATGATGGAAAGTGGGCAGGGCGGGAGGGAGTAAGAGATCAACCAAAGGACTTGTATGCATGCATATGAGCATAGCCAATGGATACAAATGGGGGGTGGTGAGGACATGTGCTGGGGCTTGGGAGCGGCCAGGGAGAGGTCAATGGAGGAAAAATGATATGTACATAATACATTAAATAATAAACAACTTAAATTAAATAAATAGGTAAATAAATACAATATACTTTAATCCCATCAAACTAATATATTCCTTATAATTTTTACCCTAGCTGTTCCCTGCTTGGACTCCTTTTATGTTGATACTTAAAGTTTGATTTGTATCAATTGTTTTGTTTTGTTTTCAGTCACCCCAAGTATAACATGGAGTTCATAGTTATTCAGACTTTTGTCTTAGTTGTTTAATTCAGTGCCTGGAACACAGTAGGTACTCAGCAAATATATTGGGCATAAATATGAGTCTTGGTATATTTTTCAAGCAAAAAGCTATAATGCATAAAGAGATGTAGGGATAGTGATTCTATTCCAAGAGCCATGGCGGAAATTAAAATTTCCTTTCTCTGGCCTTTTTTTCTAATCCCTTTTCCACACATTAGCCAAAGTAAACTTTTTCAAATGATTTTGTTTGTTTCATTCCCCTACTTTAATTATTTAATGATTTCCCATTATCCTCAAAATAAATGTGTTATTGTTTTACAAAAATTTACTGAAAGCTATTAGTTTTCTATCCTATATAATAAAAGGGTAATATGCAAATCAACCAAACAGCGAATGACTGGTTGCTAAGATGTGCTGACCACCAGGTGTCAGATACTCAACACAGGAGCTGCCTCCAGCCCACAAGCCCTGATCGCCAAATGGGAACGGGAAACCGGGGGTGGGTGGTGGTGGATGCAGGTGGCACCAGGCCAAGGCCCCTGCCCTGCTGGTCGCCCCACACACAGAGGGCAACCCACAGCAAGGAGCAGGGCCAGCGAGCGGGTGGGAACGGCCAACCTCTCAGTCCATTCCCCTGGCCTGCAGGCATTGCCCAATGGTGAACAGGGAACCGGGGTGGGTGGCAGTGGGGGGGCATGGCCAGATGCAAACAGCCGGGGTAGATGGCCCTGATCATAGGCCAGTCCTAGGGACCATACCTATGCATTGATTTCGTCCACTGGGCCTCTAGTTTATATATAATAAATTATCATAAACTTAGAGACTTAAAGCCACACCCATTTATTAGCTCAAAGTTCTTTAAGTTAGAAGTCTGGACAATGTGCACCTGGGATCTCTGTTCAGAGTACAAGAAAGCTGAATTCAAAGTGGCAGCTAAGCTGAGTTCACATCTAAAGTTTCTGTGGAAAATTTCCTTCAAAGCTTATTCTTGTTGGAATAATTTAGTTTCTTGTGGTTGCAAAACTACTGTAGAACTGTCTTCTTCCTGTCTGTCAGCTAGAGGCCACTCTTAGCTCCCTTCATTTTATGCTGGCAGTATCACATAAAAGAATTATTGTTTGTTTGTTTGTTTTTGCTTTACTGTATTTTATTGATATAAATACAATGTATTTCATAAACATCAGCTACCATTTTACCACTACACAAGAAAAACAAAAGTCGAAAGTATTAAATAATGTGAAGAGTAATTACAGAAATGCTTTCACTTCCACAAAAGTCGTCTCTAACAGTGTCTTGCATACTTTGTATAATTTGCTTGTAATTGGTCTGATAGATGAAATGAAACAAAGTTGAATTTATTCAAACTTTTATTTCTCAGTAGAAAATGCTCTTTTCATCAGAGGTGGCTGAGTTTTCCCGACATCAAACATCATTTCCAAAGGTGGGTTATTAAGAGAACACCAATCAGGAATATGGCCTGTCTGATTGTAATATTCCTTTGAGACAGAATGGCTCTGCAGTATGTCTTGCAGTGCTCCAAATATAGCTCCTCCCAACCAGGCCACACAATTAGCTTTTGCAGGTGGAGTATGAATACGGAATGTCTTGGTGCCAAGTGTTTTCTTATACTTTGGTTTTTCTACCAAATACCTTATTTCTGCAAGCAATCTATGGAGAAATCCTGGCAACATAGATGTGCCACCTATGATTACCAAGTTCTCTGCCAATTGCTTCCTGGTGTCTATCGGGCACTGCATAAGGGAATCCAATATTAAAGTGGCAACAGATTTCTCTTCATTATCTTGTTCAAAAAATTTCCACAACCGAATCCCTGATTGATCCAAGGACATGTAAAATCTACTCTCCATCTAATGGGTAGTCAACATTTGGGGGTGGTGAGGGATGCTCAGTATTCCCATCGATATTAAATTTTGCTGCTTGGATTTTTAGTCCACATTTCAGATCACTTACAAAGCAAGTGCGCACTTTAATGTCCTCTAAGACACCTTCTGGGATTGAACCCATCACAGAGGGAAGGCTCTGTTCTTTAGCAGCACCGGTGTCAACAGTACATTGCTCCAATAGTTGAGTTTCCAACTCCCTGTGCAGAGCTTTTCCTCCTAGGGGGAGTGCTCTCCAGCAATTTAGTACTGGGATTCCTTCATATATAGGTAACATCAGGCTTTCTCTATATCCACAATCCAGGACCATAGCAGAGTTTATCCCAAGTGTCAGAAGAGCCATTACATGGCTTGGAGCAAGCAAAGCAGACAGAACCTCAAAATACTTGAAGAGAACGTGAGTGAGTGTCTCTCTGAAGTGGGAAGGACATAGTACTGATTCAATAACCACGACTCGGCAATCTCTGGGATTCACCAACAGATGTCTGAAATACAGTATGTGGATAAATTCCTTTAGGTAGAAATATAATTCTTCTGTATTGATATTGTATTGAACAACTTTGATAGACTTAGGCATGCCAGCATTTTTTTATTTATAGTATTATTTTATTTTTTAATTGTTTTATTGCTTAAAGTATTACAAAGAGTATTACATATGTCTCCTTTTTTCCTGCCCTTGACAATCCCCTGGCCTCCCCTACCCCCCAGTGTCTTATGTCCATTGGCTATGCTTATATGCATGCATACAAGTCCTTCAGATGATCTCTTACACTCCCCTCCTGCCCCCCAACCCTCCCCGGCCTTCCCACTGTAGTTTGACAGTCTGTTCAAGGCTGCTCTGCCTCTGTATCTATTTTTGTTCCTAAGTTTATAATGGTCTTTATTATCCGGAAATGAGTGAGATCATGTGGTATTTTTCCTTCATTGACTGGCTTCTTTCACTTAGCATAATGCTCTCCAGTTCCAGCCATGCTATTGCAAATGGTAAGAATTCCTTCTTTTTTACAGCAGCATAGTATTCCATCATGTAGATGTCCCACTGTTTTCTAATCCATTCATCTGCTGATGGGCACTTGGGCTGATTCCAGATCTTAGGTATGGTGAATTGTGCTGCTATGAACATAGAGATGCATATATCCTTTCTGATTGGTGTTTCTGGCTTCTTGGGATATATTCTTAGAAGTGGGATCACTTGGTCAAATGGGAATAGGAAGTTTCATTTGCATCTTGGGCAGAAGAGTCTACCTTAATTGATGTCAGATACTTCTCTTCTTCATCAGTAATATTTACCAGATTCTAGATTGTGACCAATGGGACCCTTTGAATTGGGATCCAGGAAAGATTATTTGACCTATGGATTATAGGTTTTAGCATAAAGCATTAAAGAGTTATAGAATCTGGTCATACTACTATCAGACAACAAGGTATCAGCAGGAGGTTGTATAAATTTTTCCTTTTAAGAAATGAAAGAAAATCAAGTTTCAGCTTTACCTTACAGTATTGATATCAGAACTTACTTTAAACTCTTATAACAATTCAAATTTTAGCAAACTTGACCACAAATGTAAAATTCTCTTTATCACTTCAATTTTTTATACATTTAGTTTGTCTATCATAACCAGAAATTCTAGTTTAGACAAAATTACTCCAGTTTCCCTTAAAATAATGTACCTCCACACCTTATACCTTTGTCCACCAACACCACATTCTACTTTTCTTGCATACAAAGTTCTTTCCCTTATTATTTCTAGTAACTTTAATTACATATGTTAATTAGAATCCTTAAAATATTAATTTCTATTAAAAACTAGGAGGTTCGCATTTGTGAACTGTAACATTAGCATTTTGTAAACTAACAGATGTATACTTTTTATAAGTTCTAGAATCATGTGCTTTTCAATAGAAAATTGCTCAGCATGGAAAAATAGACTCAAATTTATCTTTAGTTTTTCTGCAACAGGAAATCAAGCCTACATGACCTTATGTTCAGTAATTAATGCTTTGATATTTTACCTTATTTGTAAATAATCTAGGTATTTAATGACTACCCATCATTTAATTTAAAAATTTAAGTGCAGGACAATTCTATTACCAAAGTCCATATAATTTATAATATTTGCAATCATTTTGAGAGTTAGGCAAGGTTTGAGGGGTTAGCAAAAAGGTCAGATGAACTTTGAACTTCTAGTCACACCTTTTGATCTTAAACATTTACAAGACAAAAACAATTGTTTCCAGTTACCCAAAGAACTGGATTGTAATCACAGGAATAAATAGGTTGATCTGTCTTTACAACTACATGTTATCCAGTTTGTTTACTTTTCCCTCTGAGTACAATTTTCATTTTAGTTTACTTAGTACAGAAAGTAAAAAAAAATATTACTATTGGGCTCTCAATATCAGTTTCCAATTTGACCAAATATTTTATCATAAAGTTATTAAACTCTATTAATTTTCATTTTCATTTATTTTTGCTATTTTAAGGGAATAATGTAGCAGTTGACCAGGAAATCCATCAGAGTTCTGTTAACTCTGTTAAGGGTCCATACTTGGGACACTTAAGTTGATATTGAAAAATTTGCATAAGTCCTGTGAAAACAATCCCTTTTTTTAGCATTTCAGTTGATTTCAAATGGGACATCGATTTCTGGATCAGTGTTTTGATAATGGACCCCTAGGTAGGTACAAAACCTTCATATTTTGTGTCTTGCTCCAGCATTCTTTCAAAGTGCTCAGCTATAGTCACCAGTTCAGTCAGGCCTGTGACTTCATACCTTATTTTCTGAATTCTTTAAATCAATTCACTAATCTCAGAATATAATAAATTTACAAAGCAGTCTGAGTTGCCTTAAATAAATATTGTATGGAATCCCACATATTGTCAAAATGAGAGCTTCCAAATGGGCTCTAAAGTCTACCACAGATTTTTCTTTTTGTTTGCAACAGAATAATAAACCAAACAATGGTCACAGGTAAAACTCTAAGAATTACTTGCTACATTACAAACCCTTTCAAGTCAAAGATCTTCAGTATCATCCTTGTGGTTTTGCCATTTTCTTCCTGCATCTTTTTTTGGGAAGGGGGGTTTCCCCAAGTCCTACCAAAATGTGTAAAAGCTGATGAAGATTTGGTAGCCTGCAGTTATAAGCCCTGATAACAACTCTATATTGTTCAAAAAATGTTTTGGGTTCCACCATAGGTTTAGGAATTTTTTTTACTAGAGCTCTTGGTGTCGTTTTGTTTTTGTTTTTTTTTTTTTAAATATATTTTTTATCTATTTCAGAGAGGAAGGGGAGAAAAATAAAACATCAATGATGAAATAAAATAATTGATCAGCTGCCTCCTGCATGTCCCCTGGGTTTCGAGCCTGCAACCCAGGCATGTGCCCTGACCTGGAATCAAACTGTGACCTCCTGGTTCATAGGTCGATGCTCAACTAGTGAGCCACCAAGGCTGGACCTTAGTGTAATTTTTGACTAAGGAGTTAAAGACACCTGAAAAGGCTTGTCTGCAGCTTTGAGTAGTTTTATTTTAAATGGTAATTTTAATAGTCTCTTTTTATTGAATTTATTGGGGTGACATTGGTTCAAAAAATCATATAGGTTTCAAGTGTACAGCTCAACAAAACATCACCTGCACCCTGCATTGGATGCTCATCATCCAAAGCAGTCTCTTTCCATCCCCATTCATCCCCTCTTTGCCCACCTCCACCTACCACCATCCACTTTTCCTTCTGACTATCACCATACTGTCGTCTGTGTCTATGTGTAACCAATCTTGTATATCTCTACTAATAAAAGGATAATATGCTAATTATACCAGATGTCTTCCAGACGACCTTCAGGATGTCCTCTGGACAAAGCTGTGGCTGCGAGGGTCGAGGCAAGCCACCAAGGCTGGGAAGGCCCATCACAGAGCCCTGGCCAGGTTGGCAGGGCCTCCCTCTGGGCAGCATTGATCACAGAGCCCTGGCAAGGCCTCCCTGTGGTGATGGGGCCCATTGCAGAGCCCTGGCTGGGAGGGCAGGGCCTCCCTTTGCTCTGCCATTGATCCTAGAGCCCCAGAAGGGTGGGCAGGGCCTCCCTGTGGGCGGGGATGAATGGCAAAGACCTGGATGAGTGGGAAGGGCCTCCCTCTGCTCTGCCATTGATCACAGAGCCCAGGCAGGTGGGCAGGGCCTCCCTGTGGGCAGCAATGAATGGCAGAGCCCAGGACGGATGGGAAGGAGCTCTCTCTGCAAGGCATCCATCTGGGGGCCCCATGGTCCATTGCCCCATAGGGGGAGGCCCAGGTCACCAGCCAGTGACACTGTGGTGGGTGGGCAGGGCCTGCCATCTGTGTCCCTTCAGAGGGAGGCCCAGTCCAGCCAAGCAATGGTACCCTATGCCTTTTGCCTGCAGAGGGAGGCTACTCGTGGCGGAGTGGAGGCAGTGCTGCACAAATGGCAAGCAGTGGCAGCCTCAGGGTGGGGCCAGCTGCCTGAAGCTGTGTGAAAGAAAGTCCCAATTGGCCTCTTCCCCCACCAGCCCCCTCCCCGCAATTGCCCCCTCTCACTCCTGACCCTGACAGTAGGGAGGAGGGATCTTAATTCCAACAGTCCCTCCCCCGGCCTTCCTCGACCTCAGAATGTCTGAAGACCAACTATTGTCACAATGTACCTCTGAAGCCAAAAGAAAGCAGCATTGTCAACAGAAAATGTCTGAAGACCAACTATTGTCACAATGTATCTCTGAAGCCGGCATCATCAATACAATGTATCTGAAGACCAACTATTGGCACACCGTACCTCTGAAGCTGAAAGAAGCCAGCATTGTCATCAAAATATGTCTGAAGAACAGCCATCGACAAGTACTACCAATACTGGTAGGAACTGCCTTCACAGTGAAAATGAAGTAAATGAGGATACAATTATCAAACATAGTTGTGGTGGAATGACTGTTACATGTCAATTTTACCTATCACTAAATTTCTCCAATGAAAATCCATCTGATGGAAAATTTACTCAATGTTGTAGCAAACGTAAAGTTTGTCCAAATGATATACATTTCTCAGAATACCTGGCATATTTTTTAAATATATTTTATTGATTTTTTACAGAGAGGAAGGGAGAGAGATAGAGAGTTAGAAACATCGATGAGAGAGAAACATCGATCAGCTGCCTCCTGCACACCCCCTACTAGGGATGTGCCCACAACCACGCTACATGCCCTTGACCGGAATCGAACCTGGGACCTCTCAGTCCGCAGGCTGACGCTCTATCCACTGAACCAAACCGGTTTTGGCTACCTGGCATATTTTTAAAAAATAATGATAAGTGAAGATTCTGACAGTAAAAATTTCATGGAAAATATTTGTTCGATAAATGGTTCTTTTGCTTTTGCTTCAATGGGTGTAAATATTGCATCAGAATCAGGATATGGGTCATACTGTTTCAGAATACACAGACAGGTTTATCACCATACTGGAACTTTACATCCTTCTGATGGTGTTTCTCAGACGTTTGCTCAACTCTATGTTTTAAATATATTTTATTGATTTTTTTACAAAGAGGAAGGGAGAGGGATTGACAGTTAGAAACATCTATGAGAGAGAAACATTGATCAGCTGCCTCCTGCACACCCTCTACTAGGGATGTGCCCACAACCAAGGTTCATGCCCTTGACCGGAATAGAACCTGGGACCCTTCAGTCTGCAGGCTAACACTGAAGACTGAGCCAAACCAGTTAGGGCTCAACTCTATATTTTAGATATGGCTGAAGCAATGAGTAAAAGATTAACAATGCCAGAAAACCAAGGTTGCTCAGAAAGACTCATGACCAACATCAACAACCTCATGCATGAAATAAGTAAATTAACAAAATCATACAAGATGCTGCATGAGGTAGAAAAGGAAGCCCAATCTGAAGCAGCAGCAAAAGGTATTGCTCCCAAGGAAGTAACAATGGCAATTAAATCCGATAATAACAGTGATCCAGGTAGATATAATTCTCCCCATGTAACTGAGGTTGCTGTCATATTCAGAAATGAAGATGGAGAACCTCCTTTTGGAAGGGACTTGCTCATTCATTGTAAACCAGATCCCAATAATCCAAATGCCACTAACATGAAACAAATCAGTATCCTGTTTCCTACATTAGATGCAAATACATATCCTGTTCTTTTCCCACTTGGTGAAAAAGGCTAGGGAATGGATATTCATTAAGACTCAAAGACGACAGTGTAATTGACGATAATATTAGACAAAATGTAAGGACACGAGTCACACAAATGCAGTATTATGGATTTCATCTCTCTGTCCAGGACATGTTCAATCCCATTTTAAATGCAGGAAAATTAACTCAACAGTATATTGTCGATTCATATTAAAACATGGAAGCCAATTGGATAAATTTCATTAAAGCAAATTAATCTAAGTTGAGAGTTGAAAAAAATATAGTGGTTTGATGGATTATCTTACATCTAAATCTGAAAATGACAATGTGCTGATTGGTAAAATGATAATACTTCCATCAGTTTTTGAGGGTAGTCCCAGAAATATGCAGCAGTGATATCAGGATGCTATGGCAATTGTAACTACCTATGGGAAGCCCAATTTATTCATAACCATGACATGCAACCCCAAATGGGCAGATATTACAAACAATTTACAACGCTGGCAAAAAGTTGAAAACAGACCTGACTCGGTAACCAGAGTTTTTAATATTAAGCTGAATGCTCTTTTAAATGATATTTGTAAATTCCATTTATTTGGCAAAGTAATAGCTAAAATCCATGTCATTGAATTTCAGAAACGTGGATGGCCTCATGCTCACATATTATTGATATTAGATAGTGAACTCATATTACGAACAGAAGATGACATGACTGTATAGTTAAGGCAGAAATTCAGGATGAAGACCAGTGTCCTCAACTTTTTCAAATTGTAAAATCAAATATGGTACATGGACCGTGTGGAATACTAAATCCAAATAGTCCATGTATGGAAAATGGAAAATGTTCAAAGGGATATCTGGAAGAATTTCAAAATGCGACCACTGGAAATATTGGTGGATATCCCAAATACAAATGAAGATCTGGTAGCACCATGTCTATTGGAAATAAAGTTGTCAATAACACTTGAATTGTCCCTTATAACCTGTATTTGTGCCTTAAATATAACTGTCATATAAATGTTGAAGTGTGCGCATTGACTAAAAGTGTCAAATATTTATTTAAATACATCTATAAAGGACACGATTGTGCAAATATTCAAATTTCTAAAATAATTTATTATCAATCATGACGAAGTACAGGACTTTCATTGACTCCAGGTATGTGAGCGCTCCTGAGGATGTTTGGAGACTTTCTGCAATGTTAATGCATGACCAACCCCATGAAATCACAAGATTAGCTCTTCATTTGCCAAATGAACAACTTTTGTATTTTCATAGTGATGATTTGCCTGAAGTTATAGATAAGGCTAAAAGACATAACTCTTCTTTGATGGCTTGGTTCTTGTTGAATAGAGAAGATTCTGATGAGTGTAATTATTATTATTGGGAGATTCCATAGCATTGTGTGCTTAATAATTCTTTGTGGACAAAACTCCAAAAGGATGGGAATAAAGTATTAGGTAGACTTTTCACTGTGAGCTTTAGCGAACCAGAACGATATTACCTTAGACTTTTGCTTCTGCATTTAAAGGGTGCTATAAGTTTTGATGATCTACAAACTCTAGGAGGTGTAATTTATGATACATTTCATGAAGCTTCTAACATCGAGGATTATTAATCATTGACACTATCTGGAAAGACACAATTGATGATGCAATCATCCTTAATATACCCAAACAACTAGGGCAAAGTTTTGCATATATATGTGTGTTTGGATGTCCTTCTGATGCAAACAAATTATGAGATAAGAGTAAATCTCATTTTATTGAAGATTTTTGTTGGAAATTACACTGGAGGGAAGGTGCCTGTGTGAACTGTGAAATGCATGCCCTTAACGAAATTCAAGAGATATTCACATTGCATGGAATGAAATGTTCTCATTTCAAACTTCCGGTCTATCTTTTTTTTTGGGGGGGGGGCGGTATTTTATTTTATTTTATTTATTATTATTTTTTATTATTAGTTAAGGTATTACAAATGTGTCCTCATCCCCCATTAACCCCAAACCTCCCCCCCCCGCCCCGCACACTCATGCTCCCATCCCCCTGTTGTCCATGTCCATTGGTTTGGCTTATATACATGTATACAAGTCCTTCGGTTGATCTCTTCCCCTTACACCCGCCCTCCCCTACTTTCCTTCTGGGGATTGAAGGCCTGATCACTGTTTCTCAGTCTTTGGATCTGTCTCTTTTCATCAGTCTATGTTATTCTCTATAATCCACAAATGAGTGAGATCATGTGGTATTTATCTTTCTCTGACTGGCTTATTTCACTTAGCATAATGCTCTCCAGTTCTATCCATGCTGTTGTAAATGGTAAGAATTCCTTCCTTTTTTTTTTTTTACCACAGAGTAGTATTCCATTGTATAGATGTACCACAGTTTTTTAATCCACTGTTTTGCTGATGGGCACTTAGGCTGTTTCCAAATCTTAACTATGGTGAATTGTGCTGCTATGAACATAGGGGTGCATATATCCTTTCTTATTGGTATTTCTGGCTTCTTGGGATATATTCCTAGAAGTGGGATCACTGGGTCAAATGGGAGTGCCATTTTTGGATTTTTGAGGAAACTCCATACTGTTCTCCACAGTGGCTGCACCAGTCTGCATTCCCACCAGCAGTGCAGAAGGGTTCCTTTTTCTCTACATCCTCTCCAATACTTCTTGTTTGTTGATTTGTTGATGATAGCCATTCTGACAGGTGTGAGATGATAACGCATTGTCCTTTTGATTTGCATCTCTTGTATAATTAGTGACTTTGAGCATGTTTTCATATGTCTTTTGGCCTTCTGTATGTCCTCTTTCAAAAAGCGTCTATCTAGGTCCGTTGCCCATTTTTTGATTGGATTGTTTATCTTCCTTTTGTTAAGTTTCATGAGATCCCTGTAAATGTTGGAAATTAAACCCTTATCGGTGATATCATTGGCAAATATGTTCTCCCATGTAGTGGGTCTTCTTGTTGTTTTGTTGATGGTTTCCTTTGCTGTGCAAAAGCTTTTTATTTTGATGTAGTCCCATTTGTTTATTTTCTCTTTAGTTTCCATTGCCCTAAGAGCATTATCAGAGAAGAAATTCCTTCGGCATACGTTTGCAATTCGCTGCCTGTGGATTCCTCTAGTATTTTTATGGTTTCCCGCCTTATGTTTAAGTCTTTTATCCATTTTGAGTTTTTTTTTTGTGTGTGTGTGTATGGTGTGAGTTGGTGGTCTAGTTTCATCTTTTTGCATGTATCTGTTCAATTTTCCCAACACCATTTATTGAAGAGACTGTCTTGACTCCATTGTATGCTCTTGCCTCCTTTTTCGAATATTAATTGGGCATAGTGGTTTGGGTTGATTTCTGGGGTCTCTATTCTATTCCATTGATCTATATGTCTGTTCTTGTGCCAGTACCAAGCTGTTTTAAGAACAGTGGGTTTGTAATACAGTTTGATATCTGGTATTGAGATCCCACCTACTTTGTTCTTCTTAGGATTGCTGCAGCTATTCAGGGTCTTTTTTATTCCAGATGAATTTTTGGAACGTTCGTTCTAGATCTGTGAAATATGCCATCGGTATTTTAATAGGGATTGCATTGAAACTAGATTTTTTTGGGGTTGTATGGACATTTTGATGATGTTGATTCTACCAATCCATGAACATGGTATGTTCTTCCATCTGTTTATGTCTTCCTCTATCTCTTTTTTCAGTGTTCTGTAGTTTTTGGCATATAAGTCTTTTACCTCCTTAGTTAAGTTTATTCCTAGGTATTTTAATTATTTTGGTGCAATGGTAAATGGAATTGCTTCTGTAGTTTCACTTTCTGTAAGTTGACTATTGGTGTAAAGAAATGCCATGGATTTCTTAGCATTAATTTTGTATCCTGCTACATTGCCTAATTCATTTATTAAGTCTAATAATTTTTTGAAGGAGTCTTTAGGGTTCTCTATGTACAGTATCATGTCATCTGCAAAAAAGGACAGTTTTACTTCTTCTTTTCCAATCTGGATGCCTTTTATTTCTTCTTCTTGTCTGATCACAACGGCTAGTACTTCCAGTACTATGTTGAACAGGAGTGGTGAGAGGGGACATGCCTGTCTTGTTCCTGTTTTTAGGAGGAATAGTTTTAGTTTTTGAGCATTGATTATGATGTTGGCTGTGGGTTTGTCATATATGGTTTTTATTATATTGAGGTATGATCCTTCAATTCCTACCTTGCTAAGAGTTTTTATCAAGAAAGGGTGATGGATTTTGTCAAATGCTTTTTGTGCGTCAATTGATATGACTTTGTGATTGTTAAAAAATATATATTTTATTGATTTTTACAGAGCGGAAGGGAGAGGGATAGAGAGTTAGAATCATCGATGAGAGAGAAACATTGGTTAGCCTCCTCCTTCACTCTCCCCACTGGGGATGTGCCCACAACCAAGGTACATGCTCTTGAACGGTATCAATCCTGGGACCGTTGCATCCGCAGGCCGAAGCTCTATTCACTGAGCCAAACTGGTTAGGGCGACTATGTGATTTTTATCTCTCATTTTGTTTATGTGATGTATCACATTTATTGATCTGCGGATATTGTACCATTCTTGCATCCAGGAATAAATCCTACTTGGTCACGGTGTATGATCTTTCTGATGTATTGCTGGAAAGGATTTGCTAGAATTTTGTTGAGTATTTTGGCGTCTATATTCATGAGGGATATTGGCCTATAATTCTCCTTCATTGTGTTGTCTTCATCTGGTTTTTGCATTAGAGTGAAGTTGGCTTCATAGAATGAGTTTGGAAGTGTTCCTTCCTCTTGAATTTTTTGTAGTAGTCTGAGGAGGATAGGTTTTATTTCTTCCTTGAATGTTCCGTTAAACTCCCTGTGAAGCCATCTGACCCCGGGCTTTTGTTTGCTAGTGCTTTTTGATAACTGCTTCAATTTCTTCCATATTCATTGGCCTTTTGAGATTTTTGGAATCTTCCAGATTGAGTTTTGGAAGGTTGTATTTTTTAGGAATATGTCCATTTCCTCCAGATTGTCTAGTTTGTTAGAGTACAGCTGTCCATAGTATTTTTTAACAATCATCTGTATTTCTGTGGGGTCTATTGTTATTTCACCTCTATCGTTTCTGATTTTGTTTATTTGGGTCCTCTCTCTTTGCTTCTTGTTGAGTCTGGCTAGAGGCTCATCAATCTTGTTTATCCTTTCAAAAAACCAGCTCTTGGTTTCATTAATCTTTTGTATTGTTTCTTTTGCTCTCTATTTCATTTATTTCTGCTCTAATCTTTATTATTTCCTTCCTTCTGCTCACTATGAGCTTTTCTTGTTGCTCTCTTTCTAATTCTTTCAGTTGTAGATGATTTACTATCATTTTTTCTTGTTTTTTTGAGGTAGGCCTGTAGTGCTATAAACTTCCCTCTCAGGACTGCTTGCATTGTGTCCCATAAATTTTGGATTGTTGTGTTTTTAATGTCATTAGTTTCCAGGATGTTTTTAATTCCTTCTTTGATCTCATTGGTAACCCAATCATTATTTAATAGTATGCTCTTCAGCTTCCAATTGTTTGAGTTTTTTTGGATTGTTTTTATTGTAGTTTATATCTAATAGTATGCCATTGAGGTCTGAGAAGATGCTTGGTTTGATTCCAATCTTCTCGAATCTGGGGTACTTTGCTTGAGACCCAATATGTGGTTATTTTTGAAAATGTCCCATTTGCACTTCAGAAGAACGTATATTCTGTGGCTTTGGGGTGATATGTTCTGAAGATGTCAATTAAGTCCATCCGATCTAGTGAGACATTTAGGATTGCTGTTTCTTTGCTGATTTTTTGTCTAGAGAATTTATCTAATGATGTCATTGGTGTGTTTAAGTCCCCTACTATGATTGTGTTGTTGTCAATCTCTCCCTTGATATGTTCCAGTAGTTTTTTAATGTATTTGGGTGCTCCAGCATTGGGTGCATATGTTTATCAGGGTTATATCCTCTTGTTGTATTGATCCTTTAGGAATTATGAAGTGGCCTTCCTTA
The DNA here is from genome assembly GCA_036010255.1 of Myotis pilosus. Classification (NCBI taxonomy): domain Eukaryota; kingdom Metazoa; phylum Chordata; class Mammalia; order Chiroptera; family Vespertilionidae; genus Myotis; species Myotis pilosus. Next base: position 16,251,450 of record JASKON010000009.1, read on the forward strand.
TCTCTTGTTATGCCCTTCACTTTGAGGTCTATTTTGTCAGATATAAGTATTGCCACCCCACCTTTATTTCATTTCCTTTTGCCTAAAAGATATTTTTCCATCCCTTCACTTTCAGTCAGTGTGAGTCCCTTGTTCTGAGATGGGTCTCTTGTAGACATCATATATATGGGTCATGTCTTTTTATCCATTCAGCCACTTGATATCTTTTTATTGGAGCATTTAGTCCATTTACGTTTAAAGTTATTATTGTAGGTACTTGTTTGTAGTCATTTCTATTTTTGTGCCTGTGTTCTTTCTTACCTTTTTATTTCTTCTTTTTCTGCATTCCCTTTAGCATTTCTTGCATTCTTGGCTTGGTGGTGATAAACTCCCTTAGCCTTTTTTTGTCTGTGAAGCTCCTGATTTCCCCTTCAATTTTGATTGATAGTCTTGCTGTATAGAGTATTCTTGGATTTGGTCCATTGCTTTGCAACACTTTGTATACCTCCTTCCATTCCCTTCCAGCTTGATGTGTTTCTGTTGAGAAATCATTTGATAATCTGATGGGTGATCCTTTGTAGGTAATTCTCTGTCTCTCTTGTAGCCTTTAAGATGTTCTCTTTGTCGTGAAGAATTGCCATTGTAATTATGACATGTCTTGGTGTGGGTCTTTTGGGATTCATGTTGCTTGGGACTCTCTGTACTTGTGTAACTGTTTTTTCCCCCACATCTGGGAAGTTTTCTGTCATTATTTCTTCAAATAGATTTTCTAATCCTTGCTGCTCTTCTTGTCCTTCTGGCAGCACTAGTATGCATTTGTTACTTTGTTTCATGTTGTCCCAAAGCTCCCTTAGGCTCTCCTCCTGCTTTTTAATTTTTTTCTCCAATTGCTGTTCAGATTGAGCTTGTTTCTGTACCTTATCTTCTAACTCACTATTTCGTTCCTCTGCTTCTTCCAGTCTACTGTTGAAACCTTCCATTGTGTTTTTGATTGTAGCTATATCACTTTTCAGTTCTTCCTGATTCTTGCATATGTTGTTGATTTTCTCATCCATCCAGTGAATGAATTGTACAACCATTACTCTGAATTCTTTTTCTGTCATGTTGCATGCTTTAATTTCACTAATTTCCTCTCTTGCCATCTCCTCATTTTCTTTCCTCTGGGGATTGTATCGTCTCCCCATTTTGACTATCACCTGATGGTTCAAACGTTGAGTTGTGTGGGCCTGAGCCATGTGCAGTGAGAGCTTCACACCACCTTAGTGTCACTGAAGTACTCTGACACTAAGATATGTGACTGTCATGGGTTTGTGGGAACCAGGCTTGCCCAGAGGCAGCATTTTCAGCACTCAGTGTGGCCTCATGTGCGCACCTAGAATCAGGGACCCCACCTGCACCATGCTGAAACAGAGACCCCCTTTGCGTGTGTTGAAAATCAGAGCCCCCTAACATGTACCAACAGTTGGAGTTTCCCAAGAATCCAGTATCTCAGCCTCGCGCTGAGATTCAGGGTCCCTGTGTTCACATCACCAAAAATTGGAGTCACTGGCTCTTAGTGTGACTGCACTGGGAATCAGGGATCCCAGGCGCGAATGATAAAAAACAGAGTCAAGTCACTGGTGCTTAGTGCTGCCTCCTGCCTGCATAATCAGGGTCCCGGTCAGCTTGGGGGACTTCAGTGAGTGCTTGCCCAGAATATAAGTCAGGTGGCACTACCACCCTGCATGGGCTTTGGGTTTGGTCACCCGATTGCCTTGTGGGGAACAAATTCCCAGTGTCTGAGCACGCCTAGGCTCAAGTTCCTGAAGAGGTGCTATGGGGAACAGATTCCCAGTGTCTGAAAACTCTCAGGCTCAAATTTCTACAGCAGCACACGCTGTGGAAGGGGTGTGTCTATCAGTTACTATGGCACTGTCCATGAGCTTGCATGGAGGGGGATGGGTTCTGTTACAGCAATCTGCTGCAGAGATGTCTGGATTCTTGGTGTCTGTGGGTCTGTAGCTGTGGTCACAAGTCTCTGTCCCCAGTGGCTGCAGGGTCCTAGTTTGCATCTGAGTCCAGACTGGGTGGTGTTTAGGCCAGGATCCTAGTCTCAGGCAGCTCTGTTTCTCAAGATGGCGTGTTCTCTGTAGTATTGTCTGTGTCATGGTTTATGCATATTTGCATGTAAGTTATTTGATTAATCTTGTCTAACTCACCACCTTCCCTCTGAGAATCATCACAAGGCCTTCATTTGTTTCTCAAGCCTAAATCCTCTGGGTATCATCTAATACCCATTTTAATTTGGACCCTTTATGCGAAATGTATCTCCTGTTATTTGCTTCAAGGATAACCACTGGCTTTCTTAATCTAGGCCTTTTCACCATACCCCACCACACACAAATAAGAGTCATTCCTGTCTTTGCAGCTTTGCTCCCACCATTTCTTTTTCCTAGAGCAACATTTCCTCTTCCATACCTATACAGTTTTCATCCCTACTTCAAGACTCAACACAAGTGTGATCACTCCCATGAAGCCATTACTAACAATGAATTTATAACTATTGACAATCACATTTCACTCCTCTTTTTACTTTTTTGGTTTTTTAATTATTTTTTAATTGTTTTATTACTTAAAGTATTACAAAGAGTATTATATATGTCTCCTTATTTTCCTCCTCTTTACCTTCCCCTAGTCTCCCATACCCCCCACTGTCTTGTGTCAATTGGTTATGCTTATATGCGTGCATACAAGTCCTTCAGTTGATATCTTACCCCCCCACCACCCTCCCTGGCCTTCCCCCTGTAGTTTGACAGTCTGTTTAATGTTGCTCTGCCTCTGTATCTACTTTTGTTCATCAGTTTATAATGGTCTTAATTATCCATAAATGAGTGAGATCATGCGGTGTTTTTCCTTCATTGACTGGCTTATTTCACTTAGCATAATGCTCTCCAGTTCCATCCATGCTGTTGCAAATGGTAAGAATTCCTTCTTTTTTATAGCAGCATAGTATTCCATCATGTAGATGCACCACAGTTTTCTAATCCATTCATCTGTTGATGGGCACTTAGGCTGTTTCCAGATCTTAGCTATGGTAAATTGTGCTGCTATGAACATAGGGGTGCATATATCTTTTCTGATTGGAGTTTCTGTTTTCTAGGGATATATTCTTAGAAGTGGGATCACTGGGTCAAATGGGAGTTCCATTTTTAACTTATGGAGGAAACTCCGTACTGTCTCCCATAGTGGCTGCACCAGTCTGCATTCCCATCAGCAGTGCACGAGTGTTCCTTTTCTCCACATCCTCTCCAGCACTTGTTTGTTGATTTGTTGATGATAGCCATTCTGACAGGTGTGAAATGGTACCTCATTGTAGTTTTGATTTGCATTTCTCTGATGATTAGTGACTTTGAGCATGTTTTCATATGTCTCTTGGCTTTCTGAATGTCCTCTTTGGAAAAGTGTCTATTTAGGTCCTTTGCCCATTTTTTTTTTTTATTGGATTGTTTATCTTCCTTTTGTTAAGTTGTATGAGTTCCCTATAAATTTTGGAGTTTAAACCCTTATCGGTGATAACATTGGCAAATATGTTCTCCCATTCAATGGGCTTTCCTGTTGTTTTGTTGATGGTTTCTTTTGCTGTGAAAAAGCCCTTTTTTATGTAGTCCCATTTGTTTATTTTTTCTTTAATTTCCATTGTCCTAAGGAGCTGTATCAGTGATGAAATTGCTTCGGCATTGTCTGAGATTTTGTTCCCTTTGGATTCCTCTATTAATTTTATTGCTTCCCGTCTTACGTTTAAGTCCGTTATCCATTTTGAGTTTATTTTTGTGTATGGTGTAAGTTGGTGGTCTAGTTTCATCTTTTTGCATGTATCTGTCCAATTTTCCCAACACCATTTATTGAAGAGACTGTTTTGACTCCATTGTATATTCTTGCTCCTTTGTCAAATATTAATTGCGCATATTGGTTCGGGTTGATTTCTGGGTTCTCTATTCTATTCCATTGATATATATGTGTTCTTGTGCCAGTACCCAGCAGTTTTGAGAACAGTGGCTTAGTAATACAATTTGATATCTGGTATTGAGATCCCACCTACTTTGTTCTTCTTTCTCAAGATCGCTGCAGCTATTCGGGGTCTTTTTTTATTCCAGATGAATTTTTGGAGAGCTCGTTCTAGATCTGTGAAATATGCTGTTAGTATTTTAATGGGAAGTGCGCTGAATTTATAAATTGCTATGGGTAGTATGGACATTTTGATGATGTTGATTTTTACCAATCCAAGAACATGGTTTGTTCTTCCATCTGTTTATGTCTTCCTTGATCTCTTTTTTTCAACATCCTGTAGTTTTTTGAGTAGAGGTCTTTTACCTCTTAAGTTTATTCATAGATAGCTTAATTTTTTTGGTGCAATGGTAAATGTGATTGTTTTTTTAGAGACTTTTTCTGTAAGTTCACTATTGGTGTATAGAAATGCCATAGATTTCTTGGCATTAATTTTGATTCTGGCTACATTGCTGAATTCATTTATTAAGACTAATAGCTTTTTGATGGAGTTTTTAGGGTTTTTTATGCACAATATTATGTCATCTGCGAATAAGGAGAGTTTTACTTCTTCCTTTCCAATTTGGATTTTTTTTTTTAATTTCTTCTTCTTGTCTAACTGAAATGGCTAATACTTCCAGTACTATGTCAAACAGGAGTGGTGAGAGTGGGCATCCCTGTCTTTTTCGTGTTCTTGAGGGAAATGGTTTTAGTTTTTGTCCATTGAGTATGATGTTGGCTGTGGGTTTGTCATATATGGCTTTATGATGTTGAGGTATGATCCTTCTACTACCACCTTGCTGAGAGTTTTTATCAAAAGTAGGTGTTTGATTTTGTCAAATGCTTTTTCCACATCAATTGATATGACTATGTGGTTTTTTCGTTCAATTTGTTTGTGTGATGTATCACGTTTATTGATTTGCAGATATTGTAACATCCTTGTATCCCTGGGATAAATCCTACTTGGTATGAGTTTTCTGATGTACAGCTGGATCCGATTTGTTAAGATTTTGTTGAAGATTTTGTCATCTATGTTATGAGGGATGTTGACTGTAATTCTCTTTCATTGTGTTGTCTCTATCTGGTTTTCATATTTGGGTGATGCTGACTTCATAGAATGAGCTTGGAAGTGTTCCTTCCACTTGGATTTTTTGTAGTAGTCTGAGGAGGATAGGTTTTAGTTCTTCCTTGACTGTTTGGTAAAACTCCCTTGTGAAGCCATCTAGCCATAGGCTTTTGTTTGCCCGAAGCTTTTTGATGACTGCTTCAATTTATTCCATAGTTACTGGCCTATTGAGATTTTTAGATTCTTCCTGATTGAGTTTTGGAAGGTTGTATTTTTCTAGGAATATATCCATCTCCTCCAGGTTGCCTAGTTTGTTGGAGTAGACCTGTCCATAGTATTTTTTAACAATCATTTGCATTTCTGTGGGGTGTGTTGATATTTTGCCTCTTTCATTTGTGATTTTGTTTATTTGAGTCCTCTCTCTTTGCTTCTTGGTGAGTCTGGCTAGAGGTCTATCAATCTTTGTTATCCTTTCAAAGAACCAGCTCTTGGTTTCATTGATTTTATGTATTTTTTTTGCTATGTATGTCATTTATTTCTGCTCTAATCTTTATTATCTCCTTCCTTCTGCTCACTCTGAGCTTTTCTTGTTGCTCTCTTTCTAATTCTTTGAGTTGTAGAGTTAGATGGTTTACTACCTTTTTTTTTTTTTTTTTTTGAGATAGACCTGTAGAACTATAAACTTCTGTCTCAGGACTGCTTTCATTGTATCCCATAGGTTTTGAATTGTTGTGTTTTCATTGTCATTAGTTTCCAGGATGTTTTTAATTTCTTCTTTGATCTCATTGGTAACCCAATCAGTATTTAATAACATGCTATTCAGCTTCCAAGTGTTTGAGTGTTTTGGATTGTTTTTATTGTGGTTTATTTCTAATATTATGCCATTGTGGTTTGAGAAGAGTATTGGTATGATTTCAATCTTCTTGAATTTGGGGAGACTTTGCTTGTGATCCAATATGTGGTCTATTTTTTTAAAATGTCCCATGTGCACTTGAGAAGAACATATATTCCGTGTCTTTGGGGTGAAATATTCTGAAGATGTCAATTAAGTCCATCTGACCTAGTGAGTCATTTAGGATTGCTGTTTCTTTGCTTATTGTTTGTCTAGAGGATTTATCCAGTCACGTCAGTGGTGCATTAAAGTCCCTTACTTTGATTGTATTGTTTTCGACCTCTCCTTTGATATGTTCCAGGAGTTTTTTTATGTATCTGGGTGCTCCTGCATTGGGTGCATATATGTTTACCGGGGTTATATCTTCTTGTTGTATTGATCCCTTTAGTATTATGAAGTGGCCTTCCTTATCTCTTGTCATGGCCTTCACTTTGAGGTCTATATTTCCCAATATAAGTATTGCTACCCCAGCTTTTTCTGGCCATTTCCATTTGCCTGAAAATTTTTTTTCCATCCCTTCACTTTCAGTCTGTGTGAGTCCCTTATTCTGAAGTGGGTCTGTTGTAGACAGCAAATGTATGGGTCATGTTTTATTATCCATTCAACCACTTGATGTCTTTTGATTGGAGCATTTAGTCTATTTACATTTAAAGTTATTATTGAAAGGTACTTTTTTGTAGCCATTTCTTTTATTGTGTGTGTGGCTTATTTCTTTCTGAGTTTTTTATTTCTTCTTTTTGCACCAGTCCCTTTAACATTTCTTGCATTGCTGGCTTATGGTGATACAGTCCCTTAGCCTTTTTTTGTATGTGAAGCTCTTTATTTCCCCTTCAATTTTGTATGATAGCCTTGCTGGTCAGAGTATTATTGGATTCAGTCCCTTGCTTTGCATCACTTTTTAAATTTCCATCCATTCTTTTCTGGCCTGATGTGTTTCTGTTGAGAAATCATTTGATAATCTAATTTGAGATCCCTTGTATGTATCTTTCTGGCTCTGTCTTACAGCCTTTAAGATTCTCTCTTTGTCCTGAAAATTTGCCGTGGTAATTATTATGTGTCTTTGCATGGGTCTTTTCGGCTTCATCTTGTTTGGGACTCTCTGTGTTTGTGTGACTTTTTTCTTCCTCTCCTCAGGCAATTTTTGTTACATTATTTCCTCAATTAGATTTTCTAAACCTTGTTCCTCTTCCTGTTGTTCTGCCACTGCATTTATTGTAATGTTGCTTCGTTTCATGTTTTCCCATAGCTCTCTTAGGCTCTCTTCCTGTCTTTTAATGTTTTTCTCCAATTGAAGTTCAGTTTCGGTGTGTTTTGCTTCCCTGTCTTCTAATTCGCTAATTCGGTCCTCCGCCTCTCCTAGTCTACCTTTGAAACTTTCCATGGTGTTTTTTTATTGCAGCTATATCATTCTTCATTTTTTCTTGATTCTTACATAAGTTATTGATTTTTTCATCCATTTCTTCATGATTCTTGCATAAGTTGTTGATTTTTTCCTCCATCCAGTTTATGCACTCTAGGTCCCTTATTCTGAATTCTTTTTCTGACATACTTCATGCCTCTGTTTCACTTAGCTGCTTTTCTGGCAATTCCTGCTTTCCTTTCCTTTGGGGGTTTCTTTATCTATCCATGTTTGATCTCACTGACAGATCTAGTTGTTGAGCCATTCAGGGGCTGGTCCTTGGGTGGCGTGGTTCTTCAGGCTGCAGTTTCTCTTAGTTCAGTTGTGGTAGCCACTGCTCCTCAGTTGGCAGCAGCTCTTCTGGTTGGTGCTGTTCACAGCCATGGTGGCTTCTCTGGCTGGTGTGGGTAATTTACCCGTTCGTTAATGAAGTGTCCTCTCCAAGTGTCTGGTTATGTGGCTTTCTTTCTAGCACTTTAGCAAGACAGGATAAAATTCACCTTAACAAGACATGACCCGAAGGGAACAAAGCATGAATGTACTCACTACACTGATAACTCCAATATAAGTGACCACTTGAGAAAAGAGAATCATGGGAGAGAAGAGTGCACAAATGATATCAATGAAAGAAAAAATAGGACAGAAAAGAAAAAGGAGAAGACACCACAGAACCAATATGTATGGAGAAGACACCACAGAACCAATAGATAAATCAAACAAATACAAACACCAAACGTCCAATAAGGAGGGTGCGGGCAAAATCTGTAGAAGCTGAGCTGATATACAGGAAATAAGGTTAAGAATTGGATTAATATGTGGAGGACCTCACTTCAGTATAGCAGAGGTAGAAAAGGGATGAGTGGATAGGAAGAGAATGAAGGGGAAGAAAATAATATATTTACAAAATGTTGATGTAAAAATGGTGTAAAATAGAAAATAGAAGTAAAATTAAAATAAAATTGAATGATGAAAAAATAATGTGAGAAGTAGAAAATAAAGCAACAAACAAAAAAAGGAAAACAAAGAAAAAAGAAAAAAGCTAACAAAATAATAATAAAAAAATAAAAGTGAAAAATTGAAATGTTTTTTTCTTTGGCTGGCTTAAGATCCCAGTTTTCTGGAATGTTTGTGATTTTTTTTTCTGTTGCTGGGACTGAAGGCCTAAAGGCCTCTCTATAGGCCAGACCCTGTTAACTTCCAGGGGCTAATCAGATTTTTTAAAAAATCCTTTGTACCATTCAGGGTGGAATCTCAGTGTGGCTGTATTCCTTGCCTGGAGCCTGGAGGAAGGGGTTATACGTTCAGGAGAAAATGGCTTCCCAGGTCCTGGGCTCAGGCATGACTCAGCACTCAACTTGCTGCCACCTCTCCTGGACCCCCTTCTCCCGCAGCCTCTCCCCAGATTCCACTTGTCCACACCTTCTCCCGCTCCTCAGCACGGGTGAATGTCTTTATCTGAAATGTCCTATGAACATGGTTCGGTGAAAAAAAACAAAAACAAAAAACAAACGCTGGCCGCAGAAACGGGGAAGACTGAGTCTCTGTAAGTTCCTCTCTTACCGGCACTGCATAATCTGGTCAGCACTTCAGGCTGCCCCTTTGGGCTCAGTCTTCCATAATTATGGCACCCAGATCACAAATCCCCCAGAGCCAACAGTCCTGTGGATGGCCTTTCCCCAGTGAGCGGTTGTGCCTGTCCCAAGGGACGCGGTTTCCCTCTAACCCTCTGGGCTCAGAGATCTGGCAAACTTTCATGCCCAGATCCCTGTTTTTTTTACCTTTGCAGGGGAGCTCTGCCCTTCCCGGCTGCAAACTGTCTCACCAGCTGTTTCCTTAGTCAATTCTGGGTGGATGTTATTTGTTTCAGCTGCTCATTCTATTTGCTCCAGAACAAACCTTGGGATGTGTCGCCTATTCTGCCGCCATCTTGCCCCCCCCGTGTTGTTTTTTTCTCCTCTCTTTCTTATTTGACTATAATATTTATCATCCATGTCATAAAACTTAATACTAAAGAATAGCAGGAACCTCAAAGTTGGAAGAGACTTGAAAAGCTATTTGGTATAATTGTTTACTGAGGAAAAGGTAGTTCAGGAAATCCTGCATCCTTGTCACTCAGGGAATGTATTCACCATAAATATTCCTGGGTCTTAAGTCCACCTTCTGGATCAGAATTTCATTTATCAGGCCTAGGAGCCTCAATGCATATCTTTCTGTGGCACACTGCTATGCCCAAGCAAGTTTAATAACTCTGGGTGTAATTTGACCTGACACTCAGCCCAGCAACTGTTGTTTTCCTAGGAAAAGCCCAGAGTTATTTTATTAATTGATATTTATTCCCCATGTTCTGGGACTCTCTAGCTAAGCAGTCAGTGGTTCCTATCTTATAGATTTGTGGGGACTCAGAGGTGAATTTTGCCACTAGGCAGGAATAGGACTGAGAAAGTGAAGACATCGTCCCAAGACCACAGGGAACTAACCATTGCATTCCCTGGGACATTGTCTTTGTTCCTCTAGAATTTCCAGAGTAGCTTTCATTTACTCCTACATGTCATGAAGTTCAAAAATACCACCTCTATGATTATGAGAACATGGACACATAATCCCAGCTTTGTATTTATAACCCAGCAGGTTAACTGCTCTGTTCCTGAGTTTCCTCATGTGGAAAACAGGGGTTCTAATGGTGCTAACTTCACAGTGTTGATGTGAGAATTAAATAAGATAATGAACAGGAAACTGACTAGCATATAGGAGAGGCTCAATAAATGATAATTGTTATTATTCCCAGAGACTCTGTGGTTCCAAATAGCCTTCAACTCTTATCACCTAGTCTCAGGCAGACAATTCTAAGTCCCAAATGCTCATTTACTGAATTCTATGAAGTTTGAATGTATCCAACTCTTATACAGCAAGTCCTCAGATTGCAACAAAATCTGATGACCTGAAGGAGGCTCGAGATAAGGCTGAAGAAATGAGCAGGGGTCGAGCACCAAGGATTTTTGGTCTGCCCTACATGGGAAGCCGAATGAGTGATTGGTACCCTGGTAAGAGGTTGAGAGAACCTGGCTCAGAGGCCTTATGGGATCATGGTTCTCACTCACTGGTAGAGTGTGCAGGATGGAGAGAGTTGGCAGGGATGGACACAGGTACCAGGTTAGAGAAAAAGAAAAGAGGGACTCGGGTATGAGGATCACAAACAAAAAGACCCTTGTTCATCATAAGCCAGACATCTGGCAGATCCCAGAGTGAAGACTTCCAAACCTCAAAGAACCTCTAGGGCTTTGTATGGGGCACAGCGAGTGGGCAAGCCTCTCCTCCTCTACACACACACACACACACACACACACACACACACACACACACACCAGAACAAATCAGCATTTCTTTCAAATATTGGGGTTTTGTATAAGATTTTGCTTGAAGAAAGGATAGTTCTACTGACAACAGTGTGATGATTACCAGGGGAAAGGGTATGGAGAGAGGCAGAAGAGGGCAAAGGGGGGATAAATGGTGATGAAAGGAGACTCTATTTGGGGTGGTAAACACACAAAACACTATACAGATGATGTGTTATAGAATTCTACACCTGAAACATATAATTTTATAAATTTTAAGCCATTGTCACACCAATATATCAAATAAATAAAAACAAATAAATAAAATGAAGAAGTTAAAGGAATATTCAATATGAATACATTGGAACCTAAGACAGGAATGGATGTGCATAATTTTCTATGGGCAAAGAGCCAAGAGAGCAGCTCAGCCCACATGACTACCAGTCCTGTGCCTTTTCTCCTTCTCATGGCTGACTTCATAAGTATAAATGAGCCAACTCTCAGGAGAATCACTTTGGGGCATTTGTTAGAGATGTACATTCTTAGGCCTCACACAAGACCTTCTGAATTTGAACCTGGCACTGGAGCCTCAGGAATCTGGATCTATATCTAGCTCTACAGGTGATATTGATGCATCACACCCTCAAGTTTGAAAACAATTATTCTATTCAATGTAAAAATCTGGCTTCTCATTAACACTAAGGCAGCTTCTCTTCATATAGCTCTGCTGGCACAAAATTTACTAGCCCTTGAAGCAGACCATTCTATCCAGGAACATTGTTGACTGACTAAAATGTATTTCTTATAATAATACTGAATTTTTTTTCGCTCTGATGTGGCCACCTGGGTCTTTCAGACCCCATCTACTCCTTCTGCCCTCTGAGAATCCTTCAAAGGTCTGAGTTCCTGTCTTTATGAATCTTCTCCAGACAGAACACTTTTATCTCCTTTCGTTTTCTCTTATATTCCTAGGTTCAAGGTCCCTCCCCAGCTTACCCTCTACTCTCTGGAAAAATTTCCATGTGTTTGCAACCTTATTAATATTTGAGGCCCAAAGCTTGACATATATTAGGTGATGGTCTGTTCAGGAGAGACAGACTCTGAATGCTGACACTGAGTTGCCCCATCACAGAATCCCCCTAAGCCTAGGCAATATATCCTGACTCCCTCTTGTATGATCAACCTTGTACTTACTAGTACATAGGGATTTAATATTTTCCCACTAACTGTCACTTTGTTCCAAGTTGCACAAATAAATGTATTTTTTTGTATAATCTTGAATAATTATCCCACCCAGCCTAATACCATTCATAAATTTGAACAGTCTATATCTTCATCTAAGTTACTGATACAGATATAGAGTAGAATGGAGCTAAAGGTAAAACCCTATGGCACTCCAATACAGATGTCCACATTAATTAGTCCTCATTGAGATCAGTCATTCAGTCACAAATTCACCCAACAGTTTACAATGAAATCACAACTTTGAATAATTTGATTTCAATAATGTGTTGGTCAATGTCTCCTTGCATGCTGTCAGTCTAGTAATGCTGTCAAAGGACAAAATTAGATGAATATGGAATAATTTTTGCAGCTATCATAAAATTTTACTTGTTTTCTTTTAAAGGATTTCTAAAAATGAAAAACATCACCTGAATTGCAACAAGTTTTCCCCAGAAAATATTGTATTTTACCTTTAAAAAATTAATTTGGGAGGACATATAATTCTATGAGCTCTCACATATGCATAGATTCATATAACAATTACCATAATCAGATAAAGCTCAGTTAAAAATAACCTCAAATTATGCCTTTACACTGTCCTGTCTTAGTTTCATTCTCCTGTACCCCAACCCCTGGCAACAACTGATCTGTTCTCTGTTCCTATAGTTTTTCTTTTACTAGAATGTCATGTAAATGGAATCATAGAGTAGGTAGTCTTTTGTCTCTGACTTCTTTTCCTTAGCATAATTTATTTGCAAATCCATTCATGCTGTCATTTGAATCAGTGGTTAGTTCTTTTTTACTCCTGTGTAGTATTCCATGGTATAGATATATCGCAATTTGTCCATTCAACTGTTGTTCGATATTTGAGTTGTTTCCAGGTTTTGGTGATTTCAAACAGGGCTACTATCAGCATTCATGCACAGGTTTTTGAATGAACATACATTTTTGAATTCTATAGGCAAATACCTAGAAGTGGGTCATATAGTAAATGTATTTTTAAGTTTTAATAAACTGTCATACTATCTTAAAAAGTGGTTTTACCATTTTACATTCCTACAACATTGCTTGGTTTTGGTGAGCCAGTACTGAGTTCCACTCTTATCACTCCTTTTGGATAGAATTCAGGGCCTTCATCTTTATATGCTTTACAGCACCTAGATCAAGGCCAGATAGAAAGCAAATAGTTGCAGGTTGTTTATTCATTATTATGTGTTTTTTCTTACACTTTTCACAATGCCCTTTTAAAATTCATTCTGCTTAATGTATCCCTTGTCACTTATAGAATAAAAGCCAAATGTTTCAGGGTCATATTGAAAGTCTTTCATAAGCTTGTCCTTGCATTTCTTTCCCAGACTCATCACCATGTATCATCATAGTCGGCATTCCAGCAATACCAGGAAAACTTCATTATATTGTTTTTTACTTAGAATGGGCCCAAATTCATACTAATTTTACTGTGAAAAATGTCAGCTACATAAGTACCCATTACAGGCCAATCTATGTTGATTTAAATCATATTTAATCCCCACAATACTTTATATTATCTCTACTTAACAAACTTAGAAATGTGAGTTCATATAAATTAAATAACTTGTCCAAGGCCACTCACCTAGTGAGTTCTAGAGCTGGAAATCAAACAGAGGACAAGATAGAGCCTCAAATCCTTATCCTGGTAATGAAGGCCCTTTATGATCTCCTTCCAGTGTTTGTTGAAAGGTAGTGTAATATAGAGGTTCTGAGCATAAATTTAGTCTGGGTACAAATTTCCTGGATTTGAATTTTCTCTCTGCCATTTAATGGCTATGAGCTCTTGAGTAAGTTAATTAATTCCCCTAAGCTTCAGTTTCTGAACTGTCAAGTGGGGATGATGATGATAGTAATATTAACCTATCTCATAGCGGTTTTGTGAAAATTAAATAAATTAATATATAATACACTTTCAGCCATGTGCCTGGCATATAGTAAGTGATCCACAAATATTAACTCACAGTATTACTTTCTGTCTGAATTTTATTCCACATTCATCACTACGTACCCAGTATTCTCCATTGTCATGACTCCATTCATTTATCCATGCTGTCCCTTATACCTCATCTGTATGTATGTAAATAAAATTAATTCTTTTTGGCCCAGCTCAAATGCCACCAACTCTATATATCCTTCCATGATACTTCTCATTATAGATCTGATCAATTTCTGCCTTGATTAACTTGTATAAATACCTGTCTCTTTTGTGCCTTCTTATATATAAGGACAGCAACTTATTCCTTTATTTGTTGCTCACAGTGTGCAGCATGATACATGACACAGAGTATTCAAGTGCAGGAAATTGTTGCTGAATTTTATTCATCTTTTTCTTGTTACTCCTAGCAGTGCTAGCTTCAGTATGAAACAAGCTGATGGAAGCTTTGCTCTGAAGTTAGACCAGTTTTGGCTTTGATTTCCTCTTTGCAGCCACTTTTATTTTGTGTTAATATTTTCCATGTGAGCAGCTCTCATATAAAGCCCTGCATGTGGAGGTGTCTAGAATAGGCCTGGCCCAGGCAAACCACCCTATAGTTAGTAAATGTTGTCCACTTTGGAGTCTGCTCTTCTAGTGGACATGTGAGTCAGAATGAAATTAGAGGGCACCTCTAATTTATTTACACTGATTCTAATGACACCAAACACCACCCAAGCAATTGCACAGAAATGGTTCTCTCCAGATTTCTAGCATCTGAGGTAACTTCTAATTTGACCTATTTTGTTTCATCTAGCTTCATACAGCATACTCCTAAACAAGTGATGCTCATCTTTTTGACTCATATGAGAATGCAGATAAGAGTCTCCCAGGATGACCTATGCTTTGGTATTTGTTGGAGCATGGATTGAGAGTCAGTGGGGAGTGTGGATAGGCAGGAGTGGAGATGAATGGGAACTTGGACTGGCCAGAGAAAATTTGCAATAGTTTATCCCCAAAATATTGAGGATGATCTCAGCAGGAGAGCTATTATTTAATGAGCCAGTGCATTCATTTACCCTTCCATCTCTATTGAGGAGGGGAAATCCATTAGCTTTAGACTCATGTCATCTGAGTATATTGACTTTTACCCCTTTTCTTTGCTATGCCATCCTAATTTCTGGTCAATTCTCATCATTTGTTGTAAACATTGGCATATTATTTGCTGTATTTTCCTCCTGCCATTACCCTAGATGACTTCAGGGTTCTTACAGATGACCTGTCTAATATCTGGGCTCTCAGATCCTTTGAGTTACTCATCTGAAGTATGTTTGTCCTCTATCTCATCTCAGCCACCCTGCTGTTGTCATCTCCCAGAACTGCTCCACTCCTTTTTTTTTTACTTCCTCACCTCCCCCACTCTGCCTTCCCTTGGCAATCACCACACTGTTGTCTTTGTCCATGAGTTTTTTCTCATTTTTTTTCCTTTTTTACTCAATCTCTTCAAACATCCAGTTACTATCACACACCATTCCAACTTTCCTTTCAGTTACTCCCAAGCAAGTCTTTGGCATTATTCCTATGTAAGCAGGCCCTTACTATCACACAATCTTGTCTATGACCTTTTGCAGGTAGCATTAAGATCCTTAGCTCCTCCCATCTTCTCTTCTCACCCTCTAACTATAGTCTATTCCAGCAGGAGTTAATATTATAAATTATCTTCCTCCTCAGCCTGGCAATGCACACCAAGACCAAACCACCAAGGCCATGCCCTGTTAGCCATTGATCTCTGTAGGGTTGCTCAGATTAAAATTAACCAATGATTAAATTAACCAGAGCCCCAGGCTCAGAACCAGAGCTAGAGTGTGTGAATACAACAATGGTTTTGCTAGAGTACTGTGTGTAGTGGGGTGTATAATTATAAACATTATTAGGGCATTAGACCTCCAAGAAAATGCCATTTATAAATAGGACTTTGTCCCTTTTGTCACTAGAGTGTTCTTTTAATGATTTAAAGCCCAGAGATCTTAAATAAAAAATAGTCAAACACAACTTGATTATAATGCAGCAGTTTGATCAGGGCCCAAAAGCCACATTTCTAATGTAATAGTGGCCTTTAGTATTGTAATTGAAAAGGGTTGATGAATTACTAGTGCCTGGGCAACCAGGTCCTGAATCCCTGGATGCTCTTTATAAGAACTATGACTATACACAGGGCCTTCCCTCCAGGGCAGACTAAAATAACGGCGCATTCCTGGTGTCAAACATTGTTGTCATCCCTGCTAGAACCTTCTGTTAGAATTGTTTTCTATAACTGAATAAGAAAGACTAAGCTTCTTTTTCTACAGTCTGACCAAGTGAGAAAAGCTCAAATTCTTTTATTCCCTGTGTGCCGGGAACCAATTCCAGCATGTCATAATTTCAAGAGTTTCATCAAAAGGTTGATGAGACTTAGGGAGTCAACAGGGTTGAGTCACACATGTAGTCACCTGTTGGGAATGGCTAAAGGCATTTCCCCAAACCTGAATAGGAAACTGATTGTGGCTTCCAGACAGTTAAAAGACATCTTAATCTACATGTTATTGCCTCCTACTGACCAAACACTTGAACAGCGGTAGGCTAATTCCCCCAAACTGACAATGCTTCTGTACCCTTTGAAACCTTACCCTTTGAAGTGTATTATTTCCACCTTGCCTTAGGACAAATTGTGTTAATAAAAGCAAGGATCCTAGACAAGAAGGGAGTCTTCAGTTCCTTTAGCTGAAGGTCCTCTGACCCCCAATGCCTTTCAAAATTATATCTCATCTCTGGATTCTTTATTAGTCTCTGGATTTCGATGCCATCTACGCACAGCTGTCCTACCAGTCCTGCCCTGGGAGTTGTCCCCTCATTTGATGGGTGGGAAAGTTGGGGCACATCCTTCCCTGGGGTGAGACAGCCACACACGTGGGACAGGAGGAGCAGGCACTTGTGATTGCCTCTCGCAGTGTGGGCGAGGTGAAGAGGGGTTTGAGGAATTTCCAAAGTGCCAGTGGTCCAATGTGCAAAGACGGATGGATCTGTTGGGCAATGACCACTGTCTGGGCTCGAGGAAGGGCGATTTTGTTATTTATAAAGATCCATCCCTCAGGACCAAGAGAGCCTCCCCTCTGCAGGAATTTGTTTTTATCTTCTTCTGTATATTGAGGGGTAATGGAGGGAAGGGAAAGAAACAGGACCAGTGCTGGGGACCCTTCACCCTGAGTTAAGCCTCTGGCTACCACGTCTGCTTGGGCGTTTCCCTGTGTAACCAGCAAGGAGTCCATTTGATGGCCTCGGCAGTGCATGATGGCTACCTGGGAGGGAAGCTGTAAGGCATCAAGTAAGTGGGTTATGAGTCTAGAGTTGATAATAGGTGAGTCTTTCGTAGAGAGAAAGCCCCTCTCCCTCCAGATAACCGAATGGCAATGGGGTATCAGAAAGGAATATTTGGAGTCTGTATATATGTTCACTCTCTTCCCTTTGGCCAGGTGTAGGGTGCGGGTTAGTTCAATGAGCTCGGCCTTTAGAGAGGTGGTGCCCTCTGGGAGTTGGGCCTCCTCCAGGGTCCGCTCGAGTGTTACTACCGCATAGGAGGCTTTCTGATGTCCCTGGGGTTCCAGGCAGGAGCTTCCATCCACAAACAGAGTTAAGTCAGGATTGGAGAGAGGAGAATCTGTGAGTCCTGCCTGAGGCTGAGTGAGGGCCTCAACTACCTCAGGGCAGGAATGCATTGCTGCAGGTAGGGTGGAGGCAGTGGGAAAGAGAGTGGCTTGGTTTAGGGCTGGGGAGTGGGTCAGGGAGATGTCAGGATTTTTGAGGAACACAGATGGAGTTTCTGCATGTGAAAGGGTGTAAGGAGAGATAAGGATCAGTGGGACAGGAGATCCTGTAGTCTGTGGGTGGAGAAGACCTGTAAGGGTTGTTGGAGGCAGATTTTTTGGGCCTCCTTGGTGAGAATGGCAGCTGCAGCCAGATCCTGGAAGCAGGGCTGCCATCCCC
Organism: Myotis pilosus; assembly: GCA_036010255.1. Taxonomy (NCBI): domain Eukaryota; kingdom Metazoa; phylum Chordata; class Mammalia; order Chiroptera; family Vespertilionidae; genus Myotis; species Myotis pilosus. Next base: position 16,269,327 of record JASKON010000009.1, read on the forward strand.
GGACTGTGGGGTCAAGCTGTCTGGACAGGTAGGCTATGGGGGTAAAGGCAGGCCCTAGGGGCTGGGTGAGGAACTCAATAGTCATTCCCTGTCTTTCATCAGTAAATAGTTGGAATGGCTTAGAGGTGTCCGGGAGAGAGAGGGGGGGTGGTGCCAGAAGGGTATCCCGGAGCTTAGAGAAAGCATGACAAACAAGGGAGGGTGAGGAGAGAGGGCCCACTGGTGTTTCTTTAGCAGCCTGGTATAGGGGCTTCGCTAGGAGAGCAAAGTTTGGTACCTAATGGCGGAAGAATCCTACCAGTACCAAAAAGGGCAAGATCTGGTCTGCAGAGGTGGGAGGCTGTAGGTCTCATATTGCCTGCAATCGGTCAACTGTCAGCTCTCAGGACTTGGACATCAGACAGATCCCCAAGTAAGTGATGGTGGGGGCCAACAGTTGTGCCTTGGCAGGGGCCATGCAGTATCCCTTGTCTCCTAGAAAGTTGAGGAGATTAGCTGTATGCCTCCAAGACATGTCCAGGGAGGGGCTTCAGAGGAGGAGATAATCCACATACTGGAGAAGAGTGCTGGGTTCTAAGGAGCATTGTTGGAGGTCTCTGGCTAGGGCCTGGCCAAATAGGTGAGGACTGTCTCTGAACCCCTGGGTTAGGACCGTCCAGGTGAGTTGGTGGTATGCCTGTTCATCTGGGTCTTCCCAAGTAAATGCAAACAGATGGAAAGAGTCTGGGTCCAGAAGGATGGTAAAGAAAGCATCCTTGAGATCGAGGATGGAAAAATAGGTGGTGCTGGATGGGATGCGTGAAAGGAGAGTGTAAGGATTAGGGACTACCGGGTGGATGGGGACCACCGCTTCGTTGATCAGTCGGAGGTCCTGAACCAGCCAGTAGGTCCCGTCTGCCTTCCTAACTGGGAGGATGGGGGTGTTGTAGGGAGAGTCGGTAGGTATGAGGAGTCCCTGCCCCAGAAGCTGAGTGATGAGGGGTTTGAGCCCTCGGCGATGAGTTAGGGAGATAGGAAACGGGGGATGGGAGGGAAACGAAGTGGGGTCCTTAAGTCTGATCTTGACCGGGGCATCATGTCTAGCAACCACCAGAGTAGAGGTATTCCACACTTTTGGGTCGACAAGGGACTCAGGCAGTGGGGGATTGGCGTCCCTGTGAAGGAAGGGGGCCAGGAGCGGAAGGAGCAGGGAGGCTGAAGGGCTCCAAGTGAGCTGCAGAGTGGCCCCTAGTTTGGTGAGGATATCTCATCCTAAAAGGGGCATGGGGCATGAAGGCATGACTAAGAATGAGTGGGTTATAGGGCTATCATCAAGGAGACAGGGAAGGGGTCTGGTGGTCAGCAGGCAGGTGGATTTGCCATCAATACCCATGACTGAGATCATGGAAGGAAAAAGGGGCCCTGAAAAGGAGGGAAGGACAGAGAAGGTAGCCCCTGTATTGACCAGGAAGGAGACCCGCTTACCCGTTACCTTCAGCGTAACCCTGGGCTCGGCAAGGGTGATGGGGATCATTGAGTCTGGGCTACTTCAGTCTTCGTCCAGTCCCAGCATGACCAGCGGCGGGTCATGACCTGGAAGGGCAGCCCCTCCAAGCTGGGGTGCAGAGGGCCTGCCACTTTTCCAGGGGCAGTCACTTTTCCAGTGGCTGCTTTGACCGCATGCCAGGCAGGGATTGGTTAGAGCCCATGGCTGGGGCCACTGCTTTACCCAGTGGCCTTCATTTCCACATTTGAAGCATTCTCCAGGTGGCATTCATCCTCTTGTTGCACCGCCACCGCACACAGCCCCCTTGGGGCCATGGGCGGCTGCCATGGGCCGCAGGGCTGCAACCAGGGCTTGGGTCTGCAGGCCTACCTTCTGTCGAAGGCGGGCCTCTCGATCTGACTCTGCCTGCTCCTCACAGGCATTAAAAACCTTAAAGGCCATGTTCACTAGATCTCGGATTGGGGTCTGAGGGCCATTCTCAGCCTTTTTTTTTTTTTTTTTACCTTTTTTTGAATATCTGGAGCCGACTGCGAAATGAAGTGGGTGGCTAAAACTGTTGCTCCAGCCAGGGTCCAGATGAGTATACAAGGTCAGAGCCTCAGTCAGCCTGTTAAGGCAGACCACAGGATTCTGATCTGGGCCCTGAGTGATTTCTCTCAGTGATTTCTCTCAGTTTGTCTACCTTGTGGGAGACAGCCTGTAGGCCGGCCATCAGGCATTGGAGCATCTGGTCTCAGTGTCAGTGCCCGTTCTGCCCTTTGGGGGTACCTATTTGATACTCCCAGCCAGGCTCCTGGTGAGGAACGGCCTGGGCCCCCACTGACATGTTGGCATCTATAAGGTGAACCTGATCTGCATGGTCCATTGCTGCCCCCAAGACTCTCCCTTTCATCTGACATTAGGGTGGAAGAAAGAATAACATGAATGTCAGGCCAAGTGAGGTCATAGGCCTGAAAGAGGTATCAGAATTATTTGATGAACGCAGTGGGGTTGGCGGAGAAGGACCCCAGCTGCTTCTCAATCTGGGAGAGACCTGACAGAGAGAAGGGAATGTGGACTCTTACTATTCCCACTGAAGCTGAAACTTCCCGGAGAGGACAGAGGAGAGGAGGGGTTTGCAAAGGCATGTGTTTACTGACTGGGGAAGCGGGAAGGGGTGGGGGAGGAGCAGTTGCCTGGCTACTTGGGCTTCTGGCTCCTTCAGAGGCTGCGGGGGGTGAGGGAGGGTCTCCTGATGAGTTGAGCTTTGGGATCCTGCAGTGGCCAAGGCTGTAGGCAGAAGAGGAGGTGGTCAGCCAGTAGAGGAGAAGGCGTTGCCGGTAGGGAGGGAGGAGGAGAGGGTGTGGATGGCGAGGCGAAAGGGGCTTTGGGAAAAAGGCCTGGGTAGGGAGGCGGACAAGTCAGAGAGGAGAAAAGATTTTCGGGGGGTTCAGATAAGGCAGAAAGTGAAGAAGTCTCAGTGGGCAAAGTAGGTTTCTCACGAGCCAGGAGACCCTGGGCCGTGGAGCAGGAAGAACAGAGGGCGGGACGAGTACGCAGACAAAGGCTTGAGCATAGGGGGCCTTGAGCCACTTCCCCGTTCATCGGCAGAAATTACTGAGGTCGGTAAGGATGGTAAAATTAAAGGTCCCGTTTTCGGGCCATCTGGACCCGTTGTCCAATTCATACTAAGGCCATGCCACGTTACAGAAATAAATGAGGCATTTAGGATGCAGGTCCCGAGACAGGCCCAGTTTAGCCAGGTTGGCAAGCAGGCACCCTTGTGGTGTGATCGGATCAGGTTTGGAATTTCGATTACCCATGCTAGATACCTGAGGTCAGTAGCCGGGCTGAAGGACCAGCGTCCTAGCCATTCAGCCAGGGCTACGGATGGACAGAGGAACCAGGAGAGATAAGGATGTCTCCAGTAACTCCCAGGGTCCGGAGGAGCCATTCCTGGAAGGGTCCAGAAAACGGAGGACAGTTTCTGATGCGGCCGTGCTTTATGGACAGAGACTCCGGAAGGCGACCTCAAGGATCTACATGGGGCAGAGCTTACCATTAACGCTGCCAAGCTGGGAAAGTGAGCTTCTAAGCCAAGGAAATGCAGTCCTGAGGGGTCCTGAGCCACGAGGAGGGAGAGGAGGGCACCCCAAGCTGTGGAGGGACGGCTGAATGGGGTGCTCTTGCCACCCGGGTCTCAAGGAACCAAATGTAAAGTTTGTGAAGCAGGAAACAAAGAGCATCAAGCTGGTCAGATAAGGGAAAAGAGAAGGTTTAATCTGCGTCCCTGGGTGAGACCCACAAGCCCCAAAGGCAGGCTCAGTGAATTCGTGTCAACAGGGAGGGGGCCACTTCTTTTTATACAGGTGTTTGGTGAGGGGCAGGGGACATGAGTTGAGGAAGTTCCTGCTGTGGGGGTCAGCATGTTGACCTGTTAGGAATTCCAGGGAGGGTCCATTATCTCTGTCACCATCTACCTTGTGGTGGCATGCATCCGCTCCTGAGCTTCCCTTCAACCGAACACTTATGATAACCAAATTTTGGCTAAGATAACCTTGGGTGCTAGCTACTACTTTAGAAAGTGGAATAGGAAAAAATTTAAAATATGTCTTTTTCTATTAAGCATGACTTTGGGAAAAAATACGCCATCTGAGTCATTTGCTGAAACTTCCCCAAAAGCAGGATGTGGGGGAAGGGAAGAAGGGAGAACATGGCAATCCAATATGGACGCCCCCTCTCCAAGTATCCTAATTTAAAGTCTCCTCTCGTAATTGAAACGTTTTACAAAATTTAGAGATGCGTCTGAGATTTCTGTGCACGTGTAAAGAGAAAAGCTGGCTTGAAACAGATGTGTGCAACTGTCCTGTTTTTGGACATTTAGATAGAGTTTTTAGCTGACTTAAATCTCTCTACAAATGTACAAAATAAAACCCCAAGACTTGTTATTTCCTCAGAAAGATGGCGAATTTGACCCAGGGTAGAAATGCAGGCTGGTTCTAGCAACAAGATTGGTATTTTCCATAATAGTGATTTTTGAAATGCTAATGAAGCCTGTTCCAAAGTTAACTTCAAGGCCAAAAGAAAATTCAATACAATTGTCTTTGTTGCAAAAATTTGCTAAAAAATATTCCTTAAAATAATAATTTGGATTTGAATCTCAAGAATTATTGAAATATTATAAAAATCTAAGTAGCCCAGGTAAAAGATGGCTATGCCCTTTAATTAAGTCTGGCTTCCCAAGGCAATTTCTAATGGAGGAAGGGCTAGCCTCCCTTCCCCCAACAGAACAAGCAGGTATGCCAAAAATTTCCCTCCAGTGACAACTTCTAAAGACAGGCTTGCTTCCCAGTTTCCCATCCTTGGGAGAAAGAATGTAACTAATTTGCATTTTAATGGTTACCTGTTTCCAGTCAATGACAGCCCAAGGCTTTGGGAGTTTGCTAAATTGAATTAGATATTCTGAAATAACAAAATGCTGAAATATTAATCTAAATTTGCCTCATGAAAAGTCAAGAGGACCGAATTGAATCAATTGATTGTGTCTTGTATTTTTGAAGTTTATTCTTAATAATATAAGGTGTTATTAATCTAAAGAAATGCTAAATATTTGAATTGTCAGATCTAAAGTCTTTTGGAAGAAATTGGGAGAAATTATAGTTGTGCTAATAACTAAATGCCTAAAGTATAGAAATTTATTTTAAGAAAATCTTGAGTTTTCTCTGAAAAATTAGAAATTCGAAATATGTTACCTCCATTGGGTGAGGGTCCCCAATGGGGGAGGCTTGACCAGTTTGCAAACAACCCTCATCCCCTCACCCAGTCTGGCCAGGTACCCCATTGGGGACCTCCACCCTGAAGGGGGTGTGACCAGCCTGCAAACACCCATCTGCCCCTCATCCAGGATGGCCAGGCACCCCAGCGGGACCCCCACCCTGATCTGGGACACCCTTCAGGGCAAACCAGCCAGCCCCCACCCATGCACCAGGCCTCTATCCTGTATTAGGGTAATATGCAAGCTGACCCTAACAGCAGAACGACTAGAAATGACTGGTCACTATGACACACACTGACCACCAGGGGGCAGATGCTCAATGCAAGAGCTGCCCCCTGGTGGTCTGTCCACTCCCACATGGGGGAGTTCTGCTCAACCACAAGCCAGGCTGATGGCTGCCAGTACAGTGGTGGAGATGGGAGCCTCTCCCACCTCCTCAGCAGCACTAAGGATGTTCAACTGCAGCTTAGGCCTCCTCCCCGGTGGCAAGTGGACATCCCCTGAGGGCTGCTGGGCTGCCAGAGTCATCTCTGACTACTAGCTTGGGCCCGATCCCCCAGGGAGTGGGCCTAAGCCAACAGGTGGAAATCCTCCGAGGGGTCCCAGACTACAAGAGGGCACAGGCCAGGCTGAGGGACCTCCCCACCAAGTGCACAAATTTTTGTGCACTGGGCCTCTATTATTGTTTATATAAGCCAATCTAATATACTTGAAATCACATAAGCTTTATCAAATAAAAATAATAAATATATTTTAAGTTTTTGCCTCTAAAAAGTGCAAAACAAGTTATTTTGTTTAATATCTCTTAAAATACAGCAGTGGAATTTTAAAAGGTAATTTAAAAGACAAAAACTCCTAGCTGCCTGCATTTTTAATTAGGCTGTAGGTGGGGCAGCATTTGTGCCTCATGAATCAGATGTAAAAATTAACTAAATTTGCTTGCCTTACTTTATCAATAAAAATACCTACCTAAATTACTTAATAAATTAGCTTTTTAAAAAATATAATCAAGATCTCACATATATTAAGTTATATGAGAAGCCAATATTTTAATAAACAATTTAATCCTAGTAAAGTCTAAAGAAGTTACTGAAGGCTTCCCATGATCCCTCTGTATATGCTAATAAGCCAAAAGGGAATGCTGTTTAAAAATATAATTCTAAATTTAATAAAAAGGAGAAATTTAAAAATTTTGAAATTTCTTTCACTGATATTGACAGAATAAATTAAAAATTGTTAAAAATGCCACATCTGAAAATAAGTACAGTCACCATAAATGACGAATGACTTGAAATACATGGCCTTGTGGCACTATCAGTCAACATCCAAGAAGCAACCCTATAGGTTTCTGGGTGTAAAAAGAAAGATATTCTTTTTAGTAGGAATTCTATAAGTATGGCCTGTAAAGCTATTCTAGAAGTAAATAAAAATAAAAAGATTTCCTTCAAACAACTGAAGAACTATAGTTAATTATATTAGGCCTCATATAAGAGGTAAATAAGTTATATTTTTGCCTCCCTGAATATAGCTAATGTAAAGTTACTCGAAGACTAATTGCAGAAATTTAATTAATATCATTTATTGTCTATAACCTAGGACAAGTAAAGTTAAAAATAATAGTAATAATAAACCTTATTTCAGACTAATTTAAATTGGCTAATTGAAATAGATAAGTATTCAAGAAACTTAACTGTACTGTACAGGAAACTCTTTCCTGAAGTATTAACTATATTTTTTATTGATGGTTCAAAATTTGCTTAATATGCAATAAATCCAGAGCAGTCATATTTCTATACAAAAAATAAAAATTATCAAGACTGCATTGAAAAATTTCCAAAAGCCTCCTGATATTTAAATCAAAAAAGGGAGGATAGTAGAATAATGCCCTGTAAGTAAAGGCCTTAATTGCTTTAAATTTTTACTTGAAAATTATTTTTCACTTGTAATGCTAATAACAAGATGCCCATGAAAACACATATGTTGTCAAAATAAGCCAAAGGAAAATTGTTTGGGCAAAAAATGAAAAGAATCCCAAGTTTAATTTAAAGAACGATTCCTTTATAACCTTTGGTCGAAAATATGTTTGTATATTTCCAGAATACTCCTCCAAGCCAATGTGGATTCCTGTAACAATGGATTCCAGAGAGGAACTGACGGGACTGTTCCAGCCACAGAATAGCAGTGGCCCCAGAACAACAGAGGAGAAGCAGTCCAAAAATAAAGATGGTGAAGAGGCCTTGCCATGCTAGCAGTCAGCACCTGTGCATTGCTGCAGGTTGCCCAGGACCAAATCAGAGAGGGTCGGACCTGGATTGCCACCATTTGTCCACCATCTAGAACTGAAATATAATTTCTGACATGTACACATAAAAAACTGTTGGACATTGAAATTGGGACTCTAAGAACTGTTGGCCCAGAAAGAAACTTACTGCAAACTGATTCTTTTGATGCCTGGCAGCAATTTAAAGGGACATGATAGAACTCTGCCCTTTCCATTGAATTTAAAAATATTAAAACATACATTCTTAAATTTTAAATAATCAAAAAGGGTGAGATGCCAGGAACCAATTCCAGCATGTTATAATTTCAAGAGTTTCATCAAAAGGTTGATGAGACTTAGGGAGTCAACAGGGTTGAGTCACACATGTAGTCACCTGTTGGGAATGGCTAAAGGCATTTCCCCAAACCTGAATAGGAAACTGATTGTGGCTTCCAGACAGTTAAAAGGCATCTTAATCTACATGTTATTGCCTCCTACTGACCAAACACCTGAACAGCGGTAGGCTAATTCCCCCAAACTGACAATGCTTCTGTACCCTTTGAAACCTTACCCTTTGAAGTGTATTATCTCCACCTTGCCTTAGGACAAATTGTGTTAATAAAAGCAAGGGTCCTAGACAAGGAGGGCGTCTTCAGTTCCTTTAGCTGAAGGTCCTCTGACCCCCAACGTCTTTCAAAATTATATCTCATCTCTGGATTCTTTATTAGTCTCTGGATTTCAATGCCATCTACGCACAGCCCCCTTTCCAGATTCCTGAACTCTTCTAGATGCTGGAACAAGAACCCCGGCACCTGTGCTCTAGAGAAGAGGTGACTCTAAAACTTTTATTTGTTTTATTCACTTCTATGAGTCTGCACTTTCTGTATAAATACCCATTAATTTAACACTGGGAAAAACTCTGTTCTTAGTTTCACCTTTGGAACTACAAAATTGCTCATGATTATATAAGGATTATGTGATAAGAGCAGGACTGAGAGTACAAGTGCAAATGAGTTCAATCAGGAGGCACAAGGACCACCACTGAAGTGCATGTTAGGGTCTGGTGGCCCATTCCACTGCCACAGTCAGAAAATCTCTACAAAATACCAGAAATTACTGTAGCATCAGAATACTTGGGTTTCAAATTATAATCTTTTTATAGTTGTATGAGCTTGGGCAAGACTACCTCTCTGAGACTCAGAGTCCCTATCTATAAAATTGTAATACTACCTGCTACACTAGGTCATTGTGAATTCTGAATGGAGAAAATGGTATGGAAGCATTTGACTTGTTAGTCCATTCACCTTTTCTATAGGTAACTTGACAAACAATTTTCTCTGATTAGCAATCTATCCAAAGGCCAAAGGGTAGCGCAAGCTACAGGTGAGATTGTTGAGCAGTGTGTGGTACTCTGTCCTATTGTATGAATCCCTAGGGTTTTTTTTAACTTAAAAAAAAAACATAATTGAATATGTCAAATTCCCATGGTAGACTAAGTCTTTCCTTCTCAGGATCTAGTAGTTACTTAATAGTATGAATTTAGGAGTAGGACTGATTGGATTCAAATTGTGCTCCATCATTTACTAGCTATGTTACCTCATGCAAAAAAAACTTAATTCTCAGGTATCAGTCTCTAAAATGAGAATAGTAATGGAATAAATGCATTTAAAACACTTAGAACAATGCTTCACTCATTATAAGTGCTACAGAAGTATTTACTTTTATTATCATCATGCAAGTGTTAGTCAAAATGCATTTCTTTCATCTGTTATTACTTTATGACATGCCTCCCCCAACGTGAATAGGAACTCTTCCAATGCAAATAATACACTATTCTTGTAAATTTTTCAAACAATAGTACATGAGGAAATAAAGAATGAACATCATCTTTTTCTTTACAGCAGCAATAACTACAGTTTTCTTATTTGTAGTTATATCTTGGAAAATATATCTCAACAGGGTGGGGCAAAAGTAGGTTTACAGTTGTTCATATGGAAAATAATACTATATATATGGCTAATATGCAAAGCATCCCCTCAGGAGTTTGACCACAAGACCGGGAGTTTGATCACTCACTATGATGTGTGCTGACCACCAGGGGGTGGCACGGAATGAAGGAAGGCCCCAGCCGGCGCCAGAAGGCCCCAATCAGCCCTGATCTCCATCCAGACCTAGTGCACAAATTTTGTGCACTAGGCCTCTAGTAATTAATAAATAATGATACAAGAATAAACTCTGTTTCACATCCTAACAACTACTTTTGCTCCACCCTGTATAAATCATGCTATATGTTTTGGATCATACTACACATATTGTATCATCAGCCCTTTTTACTTATATTGCTTAGTTTTTTATTCTCAAAAATTCTGAGGTCAACCATTAGTATTTTAGCATATGTTGGTTGAGAAAATACATATATACTAAAGCCACACTAACTCTGTATCACAACCACATCTACAAATGTTTGAAAGAAGCATAGCTCTTTTATGTTTAACACAAATTGTTTGTTTAGCCTACAGATGTACCTAGGAATTAAAGGATCCCTTACTATAATTATAATATGGTAGTCTAGGGTTTTATGTAAGTGGTAGAAACTGGGGGTCCTGGTGGGTAGTCCTTTGCTAACCAATGTCTTGAGCTGGCCTTGGCTGCCAGGCCAAATTGCCCTGTTGTTTAAGGAACAAACCTCTGTGTGAGTCAGGCAGTAAGGAGAACTAGAGGAAGAAAGGAGAAAAGGGAGGGAAGAATGTAGCCACCACAGAATCCATCAGGAAAATCAACAAAGCAGGTCTATTATCAAGAAGATGATTTGGGGGGGTTAGTTATGGGGAGGAGGAGATATTTGAGGTTTGGAGAGAACACTGATGAAAGGCGGTGAAGCATTATTTTTTTTCCTTTCCCATTATTAATTAAAAATAATAAAACAAAAATAATAGTCAATAACTGTTCCTATAGTCTGGAAACCAAGAAGTATTTAGAAGACATAGACACTTGTTAGCAAGGCAGAAGAATATGAGATTCATACTTCTTGAGTTTTCAGCTCCAAATAACTTAGAGCAGGAAGTGGAAGAAACCTGTATACTAAAGTACACCCTGTGAAAATATTTAATTCAGAAAAACTTAACTCTGAATTCACTGTAGAGATGGTGGCTATGCCCTGTGTTCCCTAGAGTTATGGATTTCACAGACCAAAGCATTCTATTTTAGTGGGACATTTAATTTATAAGGTTGTCAGCTTTTTGTTTTGCCAAGGACATTAAAATAACAAACTCAAGTCTACAGTTTCTACTATTTCTTAAAACAAAGGACATTTAAACACCAAAAAGGTAGTTATAATTAATCTCATAATAGTTACTTTTTTAACTAGAGAATTTTAGCTATATGCAAACTTCCAGCATAGTCTTTATTTTTATAATTTTACTATAGGCCACTGAAAATATAGCCACATAATCCTTCAGGTCCAGTATTTGGAAATATCAGCCTAAATTATGTTCTTAATAATCATTTAATAAAACATTATATTTGGCCTAATGTAATGCTCTTCTATTGCAATCTGAACTTTAACTTTTCCTTTATCTTCAACAGAGACAAAACACTTGGCCAGCACCCTAATTAGGGTAAATCTTCAGATCCTGTGAAGGTATCAGATTACCTCCTCTAACAGTTAGCATCCAGACAGGAAACAAATGGCACAGTCAAATTGGGAACTTGAGGTAAATTTAATAGAGAAAAAAATAGCTTATTTGCAGAAGATGTAGACAGAGTAGTGTAGAAAATTTGGGTTATAACTGTAGGGTGCCTAGCCCTTCCCAAGTACTGAAGTGATGAAGAAGGACACATGAAGATATAACTACAGAACAACCAACATCATACTCAATGGGCAAAAACTGAAAGCATTCCCCTTAGAATCAGAAACAAGAGAGGGATATCTGCTTTCACCACTCTTATTCAACATAGTACTGGAAGTCATATCCACAGCAATCAAGCAAGAAGAAGAAATAAAAGGCACCCAAATTGGAAAGAAAAAATTAAAACTGCCATTATTCACAGATGGCATGATATTGCATATAAAAAATACCCCAAGGAATCCACCAAAACCTATGAGATCTAATAAGTGAATTCAGAAAAGTAGCAGGACACAAAATCAACATCAAGAAATTGATGGCATTTTTATACATCAATAATGAACTCTCAGATAAGGAAATTAAGAAACAATCCCATTTACTATTACTACAAAAAAGAGGAAGTATCTAGTAATAAATTTAACCAAGGTTTTAAAAGACCTGTACTTTTACAAAAGTATAAAATACTGGAGAATGAAATGAGGAAAAGTATAAAATACTGAAGAAAGAAATGAGGAAGATACAATTAAGTGGAAGCATGTACTGTGTTCATGGATATAAAAAAATTAACATCATTAAAATGTCCATACTACCCAAATCAATCTATAGTTTGACACAGTTATAATCAAAATACCAATGGCATATCACAGATATCTAGAACAAGTATTCTAAAAATTTACATGGAACTAAAGGGTGTCCCAAAATTCACGCAAGAAGTAATTTTGATAGAAAACACAGGTTTATAATTAAAAATTGTAAATTTTTTATTGATTCATGAAGTATACAGTATAAGGTTATGTATGGAATAAGATATCTGGAAAATGGCCTCCACAGCTTTGCTGGCACATACACACTCTTTTGTTATTGCCCGAGCAGCCACATTTTCGAAGAAGAATGGTCTGATGATGACTCCAGCCCAAAATCCTCACCAAACAGTGACACGTTGTGGATGCATTTGTTTCTCAACAATCACTAGGGGATTTTCTGAACCCCAAATGCAACAATTTTGTCGATTAACCAAGCCATCAAGATGAAAATGAGCCTCATCGAAATTCAGCCACATTTATGCAAAACGGTCATGGAAAATTTCAACAAGAGTGTGTATGTGCCAGCAAAGCCGTGGAGGCCATTTACTCGATATCCTATTCCATACATAACCTTATAGTGTATCCTTTATGAGTCAATAAAAATTTACAATTTTTATATTATAAACCTGTGTTTTCTATCAAAATTACTTCTTGCGTGAATTTTGGGACACCCTTTTACAAGAGACCTGGACAGCCTCAGCAATCTTGAGAATGAAAAACAAAGTTAAAGGTATAACATTACCTGTTATCAAAGTACACTACAAGGCCATAGTAATAAAATAAAGCTTGGTATTGGAACAATAACAGGCACATAGATCTATGGAACAGAACAGGAAGCACAGAAATAAACCCACACTTTATGGTCAATTAATATTTAACAGAAAAAGCAAGAACATATGGTGGGGTAAATACAGACTCCTCAAGTAATAGTGTTGGGGAAAATTGGACAGGTACTCGCAAAAACATAAAACTAGACCAAGAACTTACACCATACATAAGAATAAACTCAAAATAGATAGCAGACTTAAATGTAAGTTGCAAAACCATAAAAATCTTGGAAGAAAACAAACATAGGCAGTAAAATTTAAGACATTTCCCTTAGCAATATTTTTTGCCAAAATATCTCTTTGGGCAAGGAAAACAAAGAAAAAAATAAACAATTGGAACTACTTCAAACTAAAAAGCCTTTTCACAGCAAAAGAAACCACTAACAAAATAAAAAAGGGAATCCACTGTGTGGAAGAACATATTTACCAATGATACATGTTATAAGGCATTAATTTCAAAAATATATAAAGAACGTATACAACTCAACACCAAGAAGACAAAGGGCCCAATTAAAAAATGGGGTTGAGGGGCAGGAGGGAGGGGGGGTAAGAGATCAACTGAAGGACTTGTATGCATGCATATAAGCATAACCAATGGACATAAGACGTTGGGGGGTAGGGGAGGCCAGGGGATTGTCAAGGGCTGGGGAAAAAAAGGACACATATGTAATACCCTTTGTAATACTTTAAGCAATAAAAAAAAGATAGGGATGTTTAAAAAAAATGGGCATAGGATCTGAACAGACACTTCTGCAAAGAGGACATTCATATAGCCAATAGACATAAATAATTCTCAATGTCACTAATCACTAGAGAGATGTAAATTAAAAATACAATAAGGTTCCACCTCATGCCTCTTAGAATGGCTATAATCAATAATTCAACAAGAACAGGTTCAATCAAGGTGTGAGATTCAAGTCAGACCCAGCCTCTGGATTAACAAGTCCCCATCCACTGGACAGCTGGCACGATGACATTGCGGTTGAACCTCACTGGCAGTAAGTCAAAGGGGAGAACCTCCCACATTTAGGACATCAACAATAAAGTCCCAATTACAACAGAAGACCCCAAACAATGCACACAAAAGGCATTCCTAGAGCATACAGCTCAGGTGAACAAAGAGAATAAACCACTGGACCCCTCAAGGCACTTTCCACATAAGGCCATCCCGCAAAAACTGGGAGACATAGCAGTTCTATCTAATACATAGAAGCAAATAAAAAGAGATAGCTAAAATGGGGAGACAAAGAAACAACCCTCAGATGAGAGTAAAGAAGGTATCTCCAGAAAAATAACTAAATGAGATGGAGGCAAGCAACCTATCAGACATAGAGTTCAAAGCAATGATTGTAAAGCTGCTTAAGGAACTTAGTGCAAATTACAACAGCATGAAAAAGGAAATAGAGGCAATTAACAAGAACCAGACATAAGTGAGTAATGATATATCTGACATGAAGAACACACTAGAAGGGATTAAAAGTAGATTGGATGAAGCAGAGGACCAATTCAGTGATTTAAAAGACAAGGTAGAAATAAATACCTAATTAGAGCAGCAAATAGGGAAAAAAAAGAATTAAAAATCAGGAAGATAAGTTAAAGGAGCTCTGGGAAAACATGAAACTTAACAACATCTGCATTACAGGAATACCAGAAAGAAAAGAGGATGAGCAAGGAACAGAGAACCTGTTTAAAGAAATTATGACAGAAAACATCTGCAACCTGGTGAAGGAAAATGTCACACAAGTTCAGGAGGCACATAGAATTCCAATCAAGATGAACCCAAAGAGGTCCATTGTGGGAAACCACCTATTGTCTCCACTAGCAGAGAGGTATGGACAGAGAACCTGGAAGGCTGGTGACCCTTGAAGCCCTAGCAAAAGTCAGAGCTGTGCACCCACTTTTAGTCCAGACAATGGTAGCTGAAGCAACTTCCCCACCAGATAGTCATGTAAGTCCTTATTGATAAGATAGTCTGTGAGTTACTGAAAATTGCCTGCCTAAGGGCTATGGGTGTATCCCAAACTAATAAAATGTTGGCGAGGCCTGAGCACCTGTGGAAGTCCTCCCTCTTGAGTTGGACTTACCCACCTGGCCCCCCAATATTTCCAAATTATCTCTTGTCTCTTCTCTTTCATTTGTGTGCGGCTCCTCTTCCAGATCCTGAACCTTGAACCACACGGGACATGAGGGGAAACATTTACAACAGTCCACAACTAGACATATCATAATTAAAATGGCAAACATTAAAGACAAAGAAAGAATATTAAAGGCAGCAACAGAGACAGAAAGTTACAAACAAATGAGTTCCCATTAGAATGTCAACTGACTTCACAAGGGAAACACATTAGGCTAGTGAAGGGGCGAGGGCTACATCCTCCATCTTACCTTGGCCATGTGCTCGGCAAAGGCTTCTTCCTGGAAGCCCAAGCCTCTGCTAATCTGCTAGCCACACCCAGGACTTCTTTAAACTAACCAATGACAATCAAGGAACGTGCGCGCCATGGATGTGACCACATCCTGTGTGACAAGACCCGACTTGCACCTGGCCAATTGGCAGGGCCCACAGTCACCTCTCCTCCCCTTACTCCACCCCCCTATAAAACTCCTTTTCCCATCGGGCTAGTCCTCTCTCTGCCACTTGGCTTACCGTTGCATCGGTGAGTGTGGTCAGGGAGCCGAACTAGTTCGAATAAAACTCTGCTTTTGCATCGGACTCGCTGGCTCCCTGGTGGGCTCTTGGGGATCTTGAAATCTGGGCATAACATTTGGGGGCTTGCCAGGATCCCCAAGACCCTCGAGGGACCCCCAATCTAGAGAGTCTGACTGACCGTGGTGTCTGTGTGTTGTGCATCCTGTTCTGTGTGATATATGTTATCTCTAAGGGACTTGTCCTTTATCTGAAGGAATGGCTTCTAGATGGTATTCACGGTCAAAACTCAGACTAGCTAAGGGTTCGAATCTGGCCTATCTTTTGAAAAAGGTAGAAGAGAAGCATTCCTAGGCAGTTTTCTACTGTCTCTGTTCAGGGACTTGTTCTGTATCTGTCCTGTGTGAGCTCACTTCTGAAATTCTGTAAATTTCCGTAATGATCTAAGTGGATGCACTGGGGGATCACGGGCGGGAGGAGTCGGGGGATGCCTCGATCCTCCATCTGGGGGGTGTAGTTTTGCTTCCACGGAGTTGGAAGGTCTGTAGAAACCCCTCAATCTGAGATGAGACGGGTCGCTCCCGCTGGTTGGCGCACAGCCATTGTCTAGCTTTCAGTTTTTGCTTCCATGGAGTTGGAAGGCTGTATCTTCGGGCCCTCTTAGTTTTCTGTATTTGTATGTTTTTTCTGTGGACTTACTGGATACGTTATGGGAAGGACTCAGACTGCTCCTTTGGGTATTGTGATTGATCATTTCAAGGAGATTGGGGTGGCTTTAGAGCTCCCTCAGGAGTTGGGAAGTTGTTAGGAATTGAATGGATTGTTTAAACTCTGAATGAATGTCTGGTGAAAGTGTGTGAGTGTGGAGGGAGGGGGCCTGCCCTCTCCACTCCTTTGTGTGGCTATAAGACATAGGTCAAGGATCCTGTCCTGGGATGTGGGAAAGGGAGGCCCCCACATCTGTTCCTGTCAGGCCCCCATCAGGGGACTTGGGCGGTGTTCCTGTTATCTGCTCTAGATCCCAAGACTATAAAAGTACTTGTTCACTGAAAGGATGTAAGTGTAAATGTTTATTTGATGTTTGTATGTCTACTTGGATATAATTATTTGTTCATGTAAGTGTGGAAGTCTGCGGGGAAAACAAACAAAAAAAAGGCACACGCTTGATTTCTTTAAGGCTGACTGCTCTGACCAATAGCAAAGCACCCTGAGCAGCCGCCCAAGGGCGCTTGCTCTCTGTCAGAGGTGGAATCGGCCTGCCTAACTAGTAAACATCTCTGTCTGTTTGTTTGCTGGGAACTTTGATTTGCTATGTGATATTCTATGCTGGGTTGGGATTTTGGAATTCTGGGGTAGATTTAAAATGTATTTGTGGCTTTTCTAGTCTGATTGGGACATTTAAGGGTGGGGCTCACAGTTCCTCAGGGCAGAGATTTCATGGGCCCTTCCACCTGCCTGTGCTGAATTAAATAATACAGGACAATGTCATTTGGCTTTCTGGTTAAAGGAAGACAATGGGCCTTAGAATCTGTAAAGGTGGGCGGGAATGAAGCTGGTCAAATGTACTGAAAGGGTTTGGTACCTGTTGCTGCTAGCAAAGGGGGGGCTGATACCCCCTTCTAACACTCCCTTGAAAGAGGCCTGGTTGCTGCTCTGCCACAAAGGGAACTGGTAGAAAGGCAAGAAAGCAGAGCACTGTAACTAATAAACAGGGTTACCTAGAAGCCATCAGGACTTTGAAGTTCTCCAAGAGAGGAGGAATCTGACTCAAAGATGGGCCGAAACCTCATTGGATTGGGAGAATTGGAGGCTATGATAGGATCCAACAACAGACCAGCCTTTATTTCACAAGTAACGCAGGTAGTAACCAGGGCTATTGGGGCAAATTGGAAATTACATTGTGATTATAGACCCCAGAGTTCAGGGCAGGTAGAAAGAACCATGTAGACTGGTGGGGACTGGGTGGCTCTCCTACCGTATGCCCTTTACTGGGTAAGGAACTCCCCTTACACCCTGGGCTTTACTCCCTATGAAATCATGTTTGGCAGGCCACCCCCATAATTCCTAACCTTAAAGCTGACTTTCTTGCTGCAAGAACTATCTCTTTCCTTGAGAGGGCTCCAGAGGGTGCACGGGGACATTTAGCTGCGCCTCTGCGCCATCTACAAGACTGGCCCAACACCAGCTCCTCATCAGCACAGACCAGGAGATTGGGTCTACATCAGAAGGCACTGCCGGGAGACCCTCGAGAAGGATCCCTGCACTGTGGTGCTGATGACCCCCACCGCTCTCAAGGTAGATGGCGTCGTGACCTGGGTCCATCACACTCATGTCCGGTCAGCAGACCCATACGTGATCCGGGAGGACTTCATCACCAAATGGAGCATTGATCGAGATCTACGCAACCCACTCAAGCTCAAGCTACAGCGTGCTCAACCTGCCTGATGCTGGTAACATTGCTCGCGATCTCTCCTGCCACCGGGAGCCCTCACAATACTATGTAATAGACTTAGATAATGCCTGCATCTTCATGGACATGGCTCCAAAGAGACAAAGACAATGTATAGGAAGGTCAAGAATATACTTTAGTATCACATGTTTAGTAGCAGAAGATTTGGCTACCTGAAGCGGCCATGATGCCAATATTATGTGTCATTGTATTGATATGTTATATTGACCTTTGATTCTCTTGCAGGTTTGAATGTATGTTGGTTATCCTGAAAGGGGACTGTGTAGGGTGAACCCCAAAAGTAAAAGGTGTCTAGCTGCCAAGAGGGCAGGTGCCCAACTGGGCAGGGAAGGGTGCCCATCAGGTTTTGGTCTCTGTTGAGAGACAGTTAACGGTTGGCAGCCTGTATACTGTCTTGCAGGCCTGCATAACCATGCTCATGTCAGGGGTAGTAAAGCTGGAAAAGGCCTGTTTGGAATAGAAGGTCTGAGGCATGGTTATGCATAGAAAAAAGGTTTATAAATCCATGAAAAGGAATTGGCAAGGAAAGTCAGAAAATCTTAGAGCAGATCAGTATGTTTTTCTCCTTATATAATTCCTCTGAAATATTGGCAATGCTAAATAAGTCATGGCAATACATTTCTTTGCATAGATTCAATAAGACTGGTTCCTAATAATGGTTTTATTAACGGAAAACTTTGACTGGAATATCATGTTTTAAAGAGACCTGTCTGGACTCTAAAGACTTGAAGCCAGTAAGAATGCCACGAAGAAAGCCTGATATCCTGCTTGGGAGCCCTGAAGATGGCTGACGCTGGAGCGTCAAGCCCATGCCCTACCATCACTGGTGGTTGGTAAGAGTTGAAGGAGAGCAGTAAAGATGCCTCTGCATCCCTTCAGAACCCCCACACACTCTGGGCCGTGACGAATAGGAGGGCTACTGAGATGGGCCTTAAAGCCTGGAGCGTAGGCTCAGGTGGAGTTGCTACAGGTGGGGGATTCACCTAACTCATCAGATACTGCAGGCAGGCCTGATGGCAGCTGAACGGCTTGGCTTCCTGGCCTATGGGGCACATTAAAATTCAACCATGAGATTCCAGCAAAGGTAGCCAGTTACCATTCTTGTTGTGTTTATGCAAACATCAGGATAAATTAATCTTGATTTGGCTTTTTGATAGCCATGGAGGAATTTTAGGAAGAAAAATCCTATTTCAATAGAAATTGTTAAAGCTAAAATGGTTTCTTTCCCTTCCACCGGACCATTTGTTAAGCATATAGGAATAGTTCAATTGATAGTTCTATGTGCCCAGTATGGGCCTCTAGGAATGGTGGAATAGAAATGCAGTCCGTCTCATGATTGAGCCGGAAGTTCCAAGATAAAGGGGGGAATGAAGGGGCGAGGGCTATGCCCTCCATCTTACCTTGGCCATGTGCTCGGCTATGCCCTCCATCTTACCTTGGCCATGTGCTCAGCAAAGGCTTCTTCCCGGAAACCCAAGCCTCTGCTACTCTGCTAGCCACACCCAGGACTTCTTTAAACTAACCAATGACAATCAAGGGACGTGCACGCCATGGATGTGACCACATCCTGTGTGACAAGATCCGACTTGTGCCTGGCCAATCGGCAGGGCCCACAGTCACCTCTCCTCCCCTTACTCCACCCCCCTTTAAAACTCCTTTTCCCATCAGGCTAGCCCTCTCTCTGCCACTTGGCTTACCGTTGCATCGGTGAGTGTGGTTTGGGAGCCGAACTAGTTCGAATAAAAGACTCTCTGCTTTTGCATCGGACTCGCTGGCTCCCTGGTGGGCTCTTGGGGATCTTGAAATCTGGGCATAACAGCTAGAAGGGAGTGGCATGAAGTAGTTGAATTAATGAAAATCAAGTATCACCATAATAAATTCAATAAAAAGTTTCTATCCCATGTGTTATTGACAGTCTTTCAACACACTTATGATACAATAGGATGGTTTTGAGAGCCATGTTAGAAAAAAAGTGAAGTAGACTTTCTCCTTTCTTCACACCCAGTGGCTCCTTGCACAACAGCAGTGATTACATGGAAATAATATAAAGTAGTGATTAAGAGCACAAACTCAGGAGACAGACTAAATGGGTTAGAATGTTGACTTTTGCATATATTAGTTGTGTGACCTTGGACAATTAAGTTCTCTTATCTGAGTTTCTTCATCTGTAAAATGGACATAATGATGGTGTCTAGTTTATAGATTTATGATGTTAATCCACTTAAACTATTTAGGGGCAGTATTCCTAATATTACCCTACTGTAGTTACTGAGGTCTCATAGTTTGTAATTCAATTTCCTGAAATATCCATTGCTTCCATATACACCACTGTTTCAACCGTCCAGGCTCATGGAATCAAAACCAGGGACAGGTATTTATAAGTTTAGGCATTCTGCCTGTGTTGAGTTATACCCTACACATTCTAACCTCTTCTACTGGGTTACTGCTACAAAGCCCAAGGGATTTTGGTTTTGAGGATGGGGCTAGGTTTCCTATCCTTATTTTTTTTGTTGACCCAGAGCTATAGAGTTGAGGAGGCTGATTGAACTGATCAGTAAATTCAAAAAGCCCATGTTATTAATCTGCTTATTTACAATCTATTCACTTCCAAAAAGGACTTTAGTCGGTTTACAAAAAAATACACAGATAAAATAAATATTTATTCCCATGATAAAAGGAAGAGATTGTGGAAGTAGTAAAAGGATAAAAAAGAAAAATATTTATAGCAGAAACCTCGGGATTTCTCTGAGCATTATAAAAGCCAAGGCAAAGAGATGAGACAGAATAAAGGGCATTTTTCTAAAGAAAGGAAACTACTATTATATCAGGAGAGGAATTCTTTTCCACATCTGTAAAGATTTTTTTTTCCATTTGTGTCAAAATCATTATAGTGTCCTGAGTAACAGTTTTATATGCAATGTAGAAATAATCTATATGTGATCATTTCTTTAAGAAATTTTGGATCTTTTTTTGGATATATGCTTTTAATTTAATGTAGGCTTTACAATAACCATGATGTATAAATAGCACAATTGGATAATTGGTGAAGTCCACCACTTTCTTATTTTTAATGTTTAATTCTTTTCTATTATAGTTTACATTCAATATTATTTTGTATTAGTTTCAAGTGTTCAGCATAGTGCTAATAACTATGTATTGTTCAACTTGGATATTGGAAATATCAAGGGAAAACACTGTACAGCAATTTTGGATTTAAAAATATTTAAAAGCATATTTATATTATAATCCAATAAGAAATTGCATGGGGTACAGAGTACATGGCTTTCTAGAGATATAAAAATAAAGGATTTGGCACATATTAAGTACCTACTGGACAGGGAATCAAGCACAGGGCTAGAGATCAGTATGTATTTTTCAAATAAACTATATATTCTGCATCATTACATTAAACAACTTCTCAAATACACTTAACTTATTCATTTGTTTACTGAAAATATTTATTGAGAAGCCATTTATGTGGCAATCATTATTTTAGGTGTTGGGAATACAGCAGGGAAGAATGCTAACACTTGGGCTCATGTAGCTCACATAATAAAGTGGCAGCACTGAATATCAGCAGATGAGATTAGAAAGGTAAACTTGGATCCAAAATAAATAATCCTTTGTGCTATGTCAGGGAAATTAGAGTATAATTAAATAGGTTTCACCTCATAAGCAGTGAACCTTCCCTTTAGTGTGTTTAAACTGATAACAATAGATTGTTTCTTCCTTTTATTTATGTTCTTTCTGAAGAAAATTAGAATTTTTCTAATACAACTGTGCAGAAACAAAAATTAACAAGCATTATATTTTAAGAATGATAAAATTGAATCAATATTTAAGGAAATAATTATATTTAGCTATAGTTCAGTCTTTTTTCAGTGAATTTCATGTATTAACAAATTTTATTTTATTCTTCAATTAAATAATTGTTGAAAGTATTAAATATGTCTCCTTTTCCCCCCATTGACCTCTCACTACCCGCAACTGCCCCCAACACATGCCTTCACCCCGCTACTGTCTGTGTGCATTGGTTATGCTTATATGCATGCATATAAGTCCTTTGGTTGATTGCTCACCACCCTCTGACCCTCCCCTGCATTCCTTCTGAGGTTTGTCATCTCTTTGATGATTCTATGTCTCTGTATCTATTTTTGTTCATCAGTTTATTTGTTCAATATATTCCACAAATGAGTGAAATCATGTGATATTTATCTTTCCCTGACTGGCTTATTTTGCTTAGCAAAATGCTCTCCAAGTCCATCTATGCTGTTGTGAATGTTAAGAGTTCTTTCTCTTTTATATCAGTGTAGTATTCCTTTGTGTAGATGTACCACAGCTTTTCATCCACTCATCTGCTGATGGGCACTTAGGCTGTTTTCAAATCTTAGCTATTGTAAATTGTGCTGCTATGAACATAGGGGTGCATATATCTTTTCTGATTGGCGTGTATGATGTCTTGGGATATAGTCCTAGAAGTGGGATTACTGGGTAAATGGAAGTTACATTTTTAACCTTTTGAGGAAAATTCATACTGTTTTCCACAATGGCTGCACCAGTCTGCATTCCCACCAGTATTGCATGAGGGTTCCTTTTTCTCCGCATCCTTGCCAGTACTTGTCGTTTGTTGATTTTTTCTTTATTGACTAAGTTATTACATATGTGGCCTTATCCCCCCAATGGTCCCCACCGCCCACTCCTACCCTCACCCTCCTGGTGTCTGTGTCCATTGGGTAGGTTTATATGCATGCACAAAGTCAGTTGGGCAATCTCTCCTCCTTACACACCTCCACCCTTACCTTCCCTCTGAAGTTTCACAGTCTAATAGATGCTTCTCTGTCTCTGGATCTGTTTTTGTTCATCAGTTTATGTTGTTCATTATATTCCACAAATGAGTGAGATCATGTGATAGTTATCTTTATCTGACTGACTTATTTCACTTAGCAAAATGCTTTCCAGTTCCATTCATGCTGTTGCAAATGGTAAGAACTCCTTTTTTATGGCCTAATAGTATTCCATTGTGTAGATGTACCGCCCTTTTTTAATCCATTCATCTACTGATGGACACTTAGGCTGTTTCCAAAATTTAGCTATGGTAAATTGTGCTGCTTTGAACATAGAGGTGAATATATCCTTTCTGATTGGTGTTTCTAATTTTGTGGGATATATTCCTAGAAGAGTACTATTTTTAGTTTTTTGAGGAAACTCCATACTGTCTTCCACAGTGGCTGCACCAGTATCATTTCCACAAGCAGTGTATGAGGGTTCCTTTTCCTCCGCATCCTCGCCAGCACTTGTCATTTGTTGATTTGTTAGTGATAGCCATTCTGACAGGTGTGAGATGGTATCATATTCTCATTTTGATTTGCATCTATCAGATGATTAGTGACTTTGAGCATATTTTCATGTGTCTCTTGGCGTTCCTTATGTACTCTTTGAAAAATTATCTATTTAGGTCTGTTGCACATTTTTTGATTGGGTTGTTTATCTTCCTTTTGTTAAGTTGAATGAGTTCCCTGTAAGTGTTGAAGATTAAACCCTTCCTGTGATTACATTGGCAAATATGTTTTCCCATGCAGTGGGCTTTCTTTTTTATTTGTTTATGGTTTCTTTTGTTGTGCAAAAGCTTTTTATTTTGATGTAGTCTCATTTGTTTATTTTCTCTTTAGCTTCCATTGCCCTAGGAGCTGTATTGGGGAAGATATTGCTTATGCCTATGTCTGAGATTTTGCTGACTGTTGATTCCTCTAATATTTTTATGGTTTCCTATCATGTCTACATCTTTTATCCATTTAAGTTTATTTTTGTTTATGGTGTAAGTTGGTGGTGTAGTTTCATTTTTTTCTTGCATGTATCTGTCCAATTTTTCCAACATTATTGAAGAGACTGTCTTGACTCCATTGTATATTCTCTCCTCCTTTGTCAAATATTAATTGAGGATAGTGGTTTGGGTTGATTTCTGGGTTCTGTATTCTATTCCATTGGTTTTTATGTCTGTTCTTGTGCCAGGACCAAGCAATTTTGAGAATAGTGACTACGTAATATAGCTTGATATCTGGTATTGAGATCCCTCCTACTTTTTTCTACTTTCCCAGAATGGCTGCAGCTATTTGGGGTCTTTTTTGTGTTCCAGATGAATTTTTGGAGAGTTTGTTCTAGGTCTATGAAATATGCCATTGGTATTTTAATGGGGACTGTATTGAATCTATACATTGCTTTGGGTAGTATGGACATTTTAATGATGTTTATGCTGCCAATCCATGAACATGGTATGTTCTTCCATCTTTTTATGTCTTCTTCTATCTCTTTTTTCAGTGTCCTGAAGTTTTCTGAGTACGGGTCTTTTACCTCCTTATTTAAGTTTATTCCTAAGTATCTTAATTTTTTTTTTTTTGGTGCAATGGTAAATGAGATTATTTTTTTCAGTTTCTCTTTCTGTGAGTTTATTATTCTACATAATAAATAGGTAACATGCCAATTTTTCTTTTAAGGTGTCGGAGTCATGACCAGTCAATGGGTTGCACATGCACAGGAGCTGGGGAACGTGGTCAGGGGATGGGACTTCTGCCCCCAGTGGAGGCACGCCCAGGCCTGCCCAGCGCTAATGTCCCACCCAGCGCTGAGGCGAAGCTGCCTGCCTGCATCCCTGGCTAGAGCTGTGACACTGTCTGTCTTTGTCCCTGACCTGGGACATGGCGCTGCCTGTGTGCCACCCCCCTATCCCCAGCCCCGCATAGAGTTGCTTTGGTGTCTCCGTGATCTTTGCAACTGACCCAAGGAGGAAACCGGTAGGGGAGAGGCCCATAGATGTGAATTCCCAGTGCTTTAGTCATTTGAAAATAGCCTTGCTTAGAATGTGAGGTGGCTGTACATTCAGCTGAGAAGTGAGGCTGAACACTACCGTGGCAGGGCTCCCATTGGTCTGAGGCTTGAGCGTCCACCACAAGAAGCAAAAAACAGAGGGAGTGGCCCAGAGGAAGGGAGGATAATCTAAGGAAATGTGTCTAGACTTTCCCCAGCCCTCTCCCTCTTTCCATTGCCTACAAAAGCCCCAGGCCCTGGCACAGTTCTGTCTCCACTTTTAGTCCCCTGTTCTCCAACCACAGAGGAAAGAAATAAGGAAGGAGTCCATGCTGCCTCCAGAAAGTATCTATATACCTGATTGGCCGGTCATCTCCTGTAGATGGAGGCCAGACTGAACCATAGGCCATGGGGAGCGGGCCTAAGCATTCAGTAGGACATTCCGTGAGGGATCCTGGACTGTGAGGGGGGGGGGGCAGGCCTGGTTGAGGAGGGGGCAGAGCACAAATTTTCGTGCTCTGGGTATCTAGTTGGTGTATAAAAAGCTATAGATTTTTGGCATTAATTTTTTATTCTGCTACATTGCCAAATTGATTTATTAAGTCAAATATTTTTTTGATGGAGTCTTTAGTGTCTTCTATCTGTGAACAATGACAGTTTTATGTCTTCTCCAATTTGAATAACTTTTATTTCTTCCTCTTGTTTAATTGCTATGACTAGCATTACCAGGACTGTATTGAACAGGAGTGGTGAAAGTGGGCATCCCTGTCTTATTCTCATTCTTAGTGGAAATGAGTTTAGTTTTTGCCTATTGAGTATGATGTTTGCTGTAGGTTTTTCATATAAGGCTTTTATTATGTTGAGGTATGATCCTTCTATTCCCACTTTGCTGAGGGATTTTTGTCAAATGCTTTATTCTGCATCAATTGATATGTCTGTGATTTTATCTCTCAATTTGTTTATGTGATGTATCATGTTTATTGATTTGTGGATATTGTACCATCCTTGCATCCCCAGGAAAAATCCTACTTGGTCATGGTGTATGATATTCCTGATGCTATACTGGTTCCAATTTGCTAGAGTATTGTTGAGAATTTTGGCATCTATGATCATGAGGGATATTAGCCTGTAATTCTCTTTCTTACTGTTACCTTTATTGGGTTTTGGGATTAAGCTAATGCTGGATTCATGGAATGAGCTTGGAAGTGCTCCTTCCTCTTGAAGATTTTTGGAATAGCCTGAGAAAGATAGGTTTTAGTTCTTCTTTGACTGTATGGTAAATCTCCCCTGTGAAGCCATCTGGACTCGGTATTTTATTTGCTGGAAGCTTTTTGATGACTGCTTCAATTTCCTCCATAGTTATTGGCCTATTGAGATTTTCAGATTCTTCCTCATTGAGTTTTAAAAGGTAGTATTTTTCTAGGAATATGTCCATTTCCTCTAGATTGTCTAGTTTGTTTGAATAGAGTTGTTCATATTATTTTTTACAATCCTTTGTATTTATGTGGGGTCTGTTGTTATTTTGCCTCTTTTATTTGTGATTTTTTTTTTAATTTGGGTCCTCTCTCCTTGCTTCTTGGTGAGCCTGGCTAGAGGTTCATCAATCATGTTTATCCTTTCAAACAACCAGCTCTTGGCTTCATTTATATTTTGTATTTTTTTTTTGGCCATTTATTTCTGCTCTGATCTTTATTATCTCCTTCTTTCGTCACTCTGGGATTTTCTTGTTGCTCTCTAATACATTAAGTTTTAGAGTTAGATGATTTATTACCATTTTTTCTTGTTTTTTTGAGGTAGGCCTGTAGAGCTATAAACTTCCCTCTGAGGACTGCTTTTACTGTGTCCCAAAGATTTTGAATTATTTTGTTTTCATTTTCATTCCTTTCATGTATATTTTTAATTTGTTCTTTTCTCTCTTTGGTAACCCAATCATTGTTTAATAACATGCTATTCAGCCTCCAAGTGTTTAGATTTCTTTATTATTTTTATTGTATTATATTTCTAATATTATGACATTGTGGTCTGACAAGATGTTTGATATGATTTCAATCTTCTTGAATTTGGAAAGACTTTGCCTGTGATGCAAAATGTGGAATATCTTTGAAAATGTCTCATGTGCACTTGAGAAGAATGTATATTCTGTGGCTCTGGGTTGCAATGTTCTGAAGATATAAATTAATTCAATCTCATCTAGTGAGTCATTTAGGATTGCTGTTTCTTTGCTGATTTTTTTGTTTAGAACATTCATCCAGTGATGTCATTGGGTTATTAAAGTCCCCTACTACGATTATATTTTTGTCAATCTCTCCCTTGCTTTATTCGAGGACTTTTTTATGCATTTGGGTACTCCTGCATTGGGTGCATATATATTTACCAGGGTTACATCGTCTTGTTGTGTCAATCCCTTTAGTATTATGAAGTGGCCTTCCTTATCTCTTGTTATGGCCTTCACTTTGATGTCTATTTTGTCAGATATAAGTATTGCTACCTCGGCTTTTTTTATTTCTATTTTTGGGGAAAATATTTTTCTATCCCTTCACTTTCAGTCTGTGTAAGCTCCATATTCTAAGGTGGATCTCTTGTAGACAGCATATAAATGGGTCATGTTTTCTTATCCATTTTGCCACTTAATGTCTTTTGATTGCAGCATTTAGTTACTTTATGTTTAAAGTTATTATTGATAGGTACTTGTTTGGAGCCATTTATATTTTTTTGTGCCTGTTTTCCTTCTCCCCTTTTTATTTCTTCTTTTAACACCACTTTAGCATTTTATGCATTGCTGGCTTGGTAGTGATAAACTCCCTTAATTTTTTTTTTTTATTTTTTTGTCTGTGAAGCTCCTTATTTCCCCTTCAATTTTGAATGATAGCCTCACTGGATAGAATATTCTTATATTCAGTTACTTACTTTGCATCTCTTTGTAAACTTCCTTCCATTCCTTTCTGGCCTGATGTGTTTCTGTTGAGAAATCATTTGATAATGTAATGGGAGATGCCTTGTACGTAACTTTCCGTCTCTCTCTTTCAGCTTTTAGGATTCTCTCTTTGTCCTGAACATTTGCCATCGTAATTATGATGTGCCTTTCTGTGGGTCTTTTGGGGTTCATCTTGTTTGGGACTCTCTGTGCTTGTGTGACTTTTTTCTTTCCCACATCAGGGAAGTTTTATGACATTATTTCTTCAAATAGGTTTTCTAACCCTTGTTCCTCTTCCTGTCATTCTGGCACCCCTATTATTCGTATGTTCCTTCATTTTATGTTGTCCCAAAGCTCCCTTAGGCTCTCCTCCTGTCTTTTAATTGTTTTCTCCAGTTGCAGTTCAGTTTGGGTGTGTTTGCTTCATGTCTTCTATTTCGCTAATTCGGTCCTCTGCTTCTCCTAGTCTACTGTTGAAACTTTCCATGCAACGATATCATTCTTTATTTCTTCTTGATTCTTACATAAGTTGTTGATCTTTATGTGCATCCAGTTTATGAAGTGCATGATCCATAGTCGGTATTCCTTTTCTGACATATTGCATGCCTCCTTTTCACTTAGCTGCTTTTCTGGCGATTCCTCCTTTTCTTTCTTTGGGGTTTCTTTCTCTCCCATTTTTGCTCTCAAGGAAGGATCTAAGGGTCAAGTCATGCAGGTGCTAGTCATCAGGTGGCAGTGGCTCCTCAGGTGGTCATGGAAGCAGCTGCTTCTCAGTTAGCAGCAGCTCCTCTTGTGGGTGCTGCTACCAGCAATGGCGGCTCCTCTGGCTGACAGGCGCAGGCTGATCATGGGGCTGTTGCTCCTTTGATGGGGTGGACTACATGTGATGCTGCTGCTCCTCGGATAGGGGCGGGCTGTGCTGACTGTTGCTCCTTGGATTGGTGTGGGCTGATCACGCAGCTTCTGCTCCTCGGATGGGGGCGGTCTGCTCCTGGGGCTGCTGCTACCTGGAGAGTAGTGGGCTGCTCATGCAGCTACTGCTCCTCAGATGGGTGTGGGCTGTATGAGCCTCTGCTCCTTCTGATTTGAGATCTTAATCACATATTCTGTATCCCTTCACAGCAATATCTAGGTTCACATTTGTTGAAATAAAGTTTCCTTGGGTCAGGAGTTCAGGAGAAGCTCAGCTGATTCTTTCTCAGTTTCTCAAGATTGCAGTCAGGATATCAGGTCAGGCTTTAGTCTTTTAAAGGCCTGACTGGGGATAGAATATCCACCTCCAAAATTGCTTCCTCACCTAGCTACTGGAAGGAGGCTGGTGTTCCTTGATTATGGACCTCCCAATAGAGCTGCTTCATGGTCCTAACTTTTGTTGATTTTTTATGATAGCCATTCTGACAGGTGTGAGATGGTACCACATTCTCATTTGATTTACATCTCTCAGATGATTAGTGACTTTGAGCATGTTTTCATAAGTCTCTGGGCCTTCTGTATGTCCTCTTTTGAAAAGTGTCTACTTAGATCCTTCACCCATTTTTTGATTGGATCTTTTCTCTTTCTTATCTTAAGTTGTATGAGTTCTCTGTAAATATTGGAGATTAAACCCTTATTGGAAATATCATTGCAAATGTGTTCTCCCATGCAGTGGACTTTCTTTTTGTTTTTTTGATTTTTTTTTCTGTGCAGAAGCTTTTTATTTTGATGTAGTCCCATTTGTTTATTTTCTCCTTAGTCTCCATTGCCCTAGGAACTGTATCAGTAAGGATATTGCTATGACATATGTCTGCTATTTTGCTGTTGATGGAGTCTTCTAAGATATTTATGGTTTCCCGTCTTACATTTAAGTCCTTTCACATTTTGAGTTTGTATTTGTGTATGGTGTAAGTTGGTGATTTAGTTTCATTTTTCTTTTTTTTTTTTGCATATATTTGACCAAATTTCTCAGCACCATTTATTGAAGAGACTGTCTTGACTCCATTGTATGTTCTTGCCTCCTTTATCAAATATTAATTGAGGATAATGGCTTGGGTCAATTTCTGGGTTCTCTGTTTTGTTCCACTGGTCTATATATCTGTTCTTGTGCCAGTACCATGCAGTTTTGAGAACCGAGGCTTGTTTGTATAGCTTGATATCTGGTATCGAGATCCGTCTTTATTCTTCTTTCTCAGGATGGCTGCAGCTTTTATGTTTGTTCGGTTTTTGTTTTGTTTTATTCCGGATGAATTTTTGGAGATTTTGTTCTAGGTCTGTGAAATATGCCATTGGTGTTTTAATGATAATTGCATTGAATCTATAGATTGCTTTGGGTAGTATGGACATTTTAAATATATTGATTCTACCAATACATGAACTTGGTAGGTTCGTCCATTTGTTTATGTCTTCCTCTTTCATTTTTTTTCAATGTCCAGTAGTTTTCCGCATACAGGTCTTTTACATCCTTAGTTAAGTTTATTCCTAAGTATCTTAATTTTTTTGGTGAGATGGTAAATGGGATTTTTTTTCACTTCTCTTTCTGTGAGTTAATTATTGGTGTATAAAAAGGCCATGCATCTCTTTGTGTTAATTTTGTATCTGATACATTGCTGAATTCATTCATTAGATTTAGTAGTTTTTTGATAAAGTCTTTGGTGCTTTCTATGTATAGTATTTTGTCATCTGCCAATAAGGACAGTTTTATTTCTTCTTTTCCAATTTGGATGCCTTTTATTTCTTTATCTTTTCTGAATGCTATGGCTAGCACTTCCAATACTGTATCAAACAGGAGTGGTGAGAGTAGGCATACCTGCCTTGTTCTTGTTCTTAGGGGAAATGAGTTTAGTTTTTGCCTATTGAGTATGATGTTGGCTGTGGGTTTGCCATATAAGGGTTTTATTATGTTGAGGTTTGATCTTTCTATTACCACTTTGCTGAGATTTTTTATCAAGAAAGGGTATTGGATTTTGTCAAATGCTTTTTCTGCATCAATTGATATGATTTTGTGATTTTTGTCTCTCAGTTTGTTTATGTGATGTATCGCATTTATTGGTATATGCATATTTTACTATCCTTGCATCCCTGCGATAAATTCCACTTGGTCTTGATGTATGATCTTTCTGATGTAATGCTGGATTCTATTTGCTAAAATTTTGTTGAGGAGTTTGGCATCTATGTTCATAAAGAATATTGGCGTGTAGTTTTCTTTTTTTGTGCTATCTTTATCTGGTTTTGGCATTAGGGTAATGCTGGCTTCATAAAAGGAGCTTGAAAGTGTGCCTTCCTCCTGATTTTTTTAGAATAATCTGACTAGGATAGGTTTTATTTCTTCTTTGAATTTTGGTAGAACTTCCCTGTTATGCCAACCAGACCAGGGCTTTTATTTGCTGGAAGATTTTTGATCACTGCTTCAATTCCTTTGGTAGTTACTGGCTTATTCAGGTTTTTTGATGATTCTTGATTGAATTTTGGGAGCTTGTATTTTTCTAGCAATATGTCCATTTCATCTAGGTTGTCCATTTTGTTGAAATAAAGTTGTTCATAGTATTTTTTCATAATCATTTGTAATTCTGTGGGATGGGTTGTTACTTCACTTCTTTCATTTCTGACTTTGTTTATTTGGGTCCTGTCTCTTTGCTTCTTGGTGAGCCTGGCTACAGTTTCATAAATCATATTTATACTTTCAAAGAATCAGCTCTTGGTTTTATTGATTTTTTGATTTTTTTCTCTCTATGTCATTTATCTCCGCTCTGATCTTTATTATTTCTTTACTTCTCCTTACACTGGGTTTGTCTTGTTGCTCTCTTTCTCTTTGAGTTGTAGGGGTAGATAATATTTTGTTTTTTTAATTATTATTATTATTTTTTTTACTGATTAAGGTATTACAGATGTGTGGTTATTCCCCCATGTCCCCCAACCGCCAATCCTGCCTTCACCCTTACCCTCTGTTGTCTAAGGGTTAGATAATTTATTACCATTTTTTTCTTGTTGTTTGACATAGGCCTGTAGAGCTGTGAACTTCCCTCTCAAGACTGCTTTCGCTGTGTCCGATAGGTTTTGGATTGTTGTGTTTTCATTGTCATTTGTTTCCAGGATGTTTTTTTATTTCTTCTTCGATCTCTTTGGTCACTCAGTCATTTTTGAATGGCATGCTATTTAGACTCCAGGTGTTTGATATTTTTAATTGTTTTTATTGTAGTTGATTTCTAGTTTTATGCCATTGTGATCTGAGAAGATGCTTGATATAAATTCTGTCTTCTTGAATTTGAAGAGACTTTGCCTGTGTCCCAGTATGTGGTCTTTCTTTGAAAATTACTCATGTGCACTTCAGAAGAATGTATATTCTGTGGAGTTGGGGTATAATGTTCTGAAGATATCAATTAATTCCATATGATGTAGTGAATCACTTAGGATTGATGTTTCTATGCTGATTTTTTGTTTGGAGGATTTTTCCAGTGGTGTTAGTGGTGTATAAAGTCTCCTACTATAACTGCATTGCTGTCAATCTCTCCCTTGATATCCTCCAGATTTTTTTTTAATGTATTGGGGTGCTCCTGTATTGGGTGAATATATGTTTACTAGAGTTATATCTTCTGGTTGAATTGCTCCCTTTAGTATTATGAAGTGGCCTTCCTTATCTCTTGTTATGGCCTTCATTTTGTGGTCTATTTGTCAAATATAAGTATTGCTACCCCTATTTTTTTTTTTGTTTCCATTTCCTTGAAAAACGTTTTTTCATCCCTTCACCATCAGTCTGTGTGAGTCCTTTGTTCTGAGATTGGTTTTCTGTAGACAGCAGATATATGGGTCATGTTTTCTTATCTACTCAGCTACCCCATGTCTTTAGATTGGGGCATTTAATCCATTTATATTTAAAGTTATTATTGATAATTACTTGTTTATCACCATTTTTATACTTTATGCCTGTGTTCCTTCTTCCCTTTTTATTTCTTCTTTTTACAGCAGTCCCTTTATCATTTCTTGTATTGCTGGTTTGGAGGTAATAAAATCCCTTAGTCCTTTTTTGTCTGTGGAGATCCTTATTTCACCCTCAATTTTGATTGATAGCTTTTCTGGGTACAGCATTGTTGGATTCATATCCTTGCTTTGAATGACTTTGTATATTTCATTCCATTTCAGTCTGGCCTGGTGTGTTTCTGTTGAGAAATCAGTTGATAGTCTGATGGGAGATCCTTTGTAGTTAACTTTCTGTCTCTCTTGGACAGCCTTTAAGATTCTTACTTAGTCATTGGTGTTTTCCAATTTAATTATAATGTGTCTTGGTGTTGATTTTTTGAGGTTCATCTTGTTTGGGACTCTGTGAACTTCTTGAACTTGTGTGAGATTTTTCTTCTAATATCAGGGAAGTTTTCTGTCATTATTTCTTTAAACAGGTTTACTATTCCTTGCTCAGTTTCCTCCCATTCTCACACCCCTATTATGTGGATTTTGTTTCATTTCATGTTGTCCCAAAGTTCTCTTAGGCTCTCCTCCTGTTTTTTTAAGTTTTTTTTTTTTTTTTTTTCTAGATGCTGTTCTGCTTGGGTATTTTTTCCTACCTTGTCTTCTGTCTCACTGATGCAGTCCTCCACTTCTTTTAGTGTACTATTGATGCTTTCTATTGAGTCTTTTATTGCAGCAATATCATTTTTCATTTATTCTTGGTTCTTCATTTCCTCTTTGTTCTTACACATATTGTTGAATTTGTCTTCCATCCTTTTCAGCAACCTTATGACCATTGTTCTGAATTCTTTCTCTGTCATATTGCTTACATCTATTTCATTTACTTCCTTTTCTGGTCATTCCTCCTTTTCTTGTGTATGCAGGCTGTTTCTTTTTCTCCCCATGATCGCTCCTCACAGGGTTTATGGTTATGTAACTCTCTCTTCTGCATTGACTTAGAGGCACAAAATACAGCACAAAAAGACACAATGCACTGGGCACCAAACACAAATGTATTCATGATACTAATACCCCCAAATAATGGTGACCACCAGAGAGAAGGGAATTAGGGAATAGAAAAGAGTGCAAAAATGATATTTAGAGAAGAAAAAACTGTGAGAGAGAAAAAAAAGAAGGAAAAAGAAGGGGAATTATATATGTATATGGGGTGAGAGCTCCAATAAAACAACAACTAATCGAAAAATGCAAACAACAAACACACAGAGATGAATCCAAACTTCAAACAACAACTAATCCATAAAATGCAAACAACAATCCTCCAAAGAATAAACACCTAGATGAATCTGCGGAGACAGAGCTATTTTACAGAAAGTAAGGTCAAGGAATTGAATGATTGGGGAAATTGCTAGTATTCAGTATAGGGGAGGTAGAAAGAGAATGAGTGTATAAGAAGAAAAGTAAAAAACAAAATACAAATACAAATATATATATATATATATATATATATATATATATATATGTTATTAGTAGAAGAAGAGAACATGTGAGGAGAGGAAAAACAGAATAAAACACACACACACACACACACACACACACACACACACACACACACAAATCTAAACAACAATCAAACAAGAAACAACAAGACAGACAGAAAAAAAATGCAAAAAAAAATTTGGATAGTTAAGAAAGGGAAGAGAGAAGTATGTATAGGCTTGGAGCTGTGGAGAGGGAATTAGATATATGAGTAAGATTAATTTTTAACAGGGAGTAAGAAGAAAAGATAGAGAAAAACTAAAGCTGGAACACAGTAAGAGAAAAAGGACCAAAAAAAGAGGAAAAGTGAGGATGAGAGTGTTGGCATAAAGGAAAAATTGAGATAGAGTAAAATAATGTTCAAAGCATAATAAAAATAGAATGTAGAACACTAATCCCAAAATTAAATTAAATTAAATAAAGAAAAAAATAAATCTTTAAAAAAGGGTAAAATAATAGTAGTAATAGCTATAGTTAAAAATAAAAATTATAATAATAAATAAGGTAAAATCAAGTGAGAGAAAATAAAATTAGTTTCTTAAGTAAAAGATAAAAAATAAAAATATGAAGTAGTGAAGGTTGTTCAATTCCTGTACTGTTCTGCTTGGCACGTCTATTTCCTTTCAGGTAGTCAGCACATTATTGAAGTTCCCTGCAATATACTGCACCTCTGTGACATAAGCCACAACCCTGTTTTCAAGCAGGTGGGATCTCTCTGCTCTCTTTGGTTCTCAGTGTGCCTTTAGTTGTATTTACACACAAGAGTCAATTTCTGATACAACCTCTGGGTGGCCATGTTTCTGGAGCTAAAAGGCCTCTCTCCCCAATATTCAGATTTTGATTTTCCTGCCACACTTAATACTGGGTTGGAGGGACAGACTGCCCCAGAGCTGTTTTTCTGTTCATCTCTCCCCATTTTGACCCCTAGTTTCCACAGAAACAACTTTCCCTTGCAGTCTCAGTGAGTGTTTTTAATTGGAAGATGCTATGTACTGGACTTAGCCTGCAAAAGTAAGGATTTAAAAAGAAAAAAAAAAGCCAGAGGAAGCACGCAGACTCTTGTCTTTTTCCCCTGGCACTGTGTACAACTTTTCCCCTCGCTCTGCGCATGTCTCTGTGTGTGCCTCTGCGCGTGACCCTGTGCATGTCTTTTTCCCCCTGGCTCTGCAAGCGTCTCTGCGCACTTCTTTTCCCCCAGGATCTGGGCAGCTGGTACAGAACTTCAGGCTGACTTTCTGGGCCCAGTCCAGCTGTGGGTTAATATCTAGAGTCCTCTTCTGCCGGTAGCCCTGTGGATCCCCTTCCACATTCAAGGGCTACACTGCCTCCAACGGCCATGGATTTTGTGGTGCGCAGTCTTCCTCTGAGACTCTAGTTCCCACTGCATGTGTTTCTCCCTCCAGCCTGGATCCCAAATCTCACCTTTCTCTAGCCAGGGGTCGGCAAACTCATTAGTCAACAGAGCCAAATATCAACAGTACAACGACTGAAATTTCTTTTGAGAACCAAATTTTGTAAACCAAATATAAGTAGGTACATTGTTATTAAGTTAATTAGGGTACTCCTAAGGCTTAGGAAGGGCCACACTCAAGGGGCCAAAGAGCCGCATATGGCTCGTGAGCTGCAGTTTGCCGACCACGGCTTTAGGCAATATCTGACCTTTCTGTCCACGGATTGCCTCACCAGCTGTGTTTAATTCACCAGTTCCGGGTAGGTACTGTTTGATTCAGCTGTTCCTTCTATCTGCTCTGTGAAAAGGTGCATGGCCCATCCGCATTTTCTGTGCCGCTTTGTCTCCCCCTGAGCAGACCTCCCAGGTGTCCACGGTCAGGGAGGCTTGCATTCCGGCATCTGTGGGTTCACAGCTGAGGTAGCTGGTCCCTGGGCATTGTGATTGTTAGGTCCCGGGATATATCCAAGGTCTTCCTGGTTTAAGGTTAGGTTGGGGTTCTGATCACAGCCAGCCTCCCAATCACAGCCAGTCTCCCCTTCAAGATAGTATGGCCTCTGTGGCAGAGCTGGCCACTCTGGGAGAGATTTTAGCCACAGTAGAGGCTGCTTGGTCGGGGGGGGGGAGGGGGAGAAGTCTGCCAGTCCCCAACAGTCCCTTGGAATATAGTTGTCCTTCACTCACAAATACAGACACTCCCCACATGAACATGCACTCTCCTTTTGTTCTCTCATTCACACACTATCTTGCATCCTGCTATCCGGTTAGCAGCCATCTTGGATCCTGCTGCAAGTTTTATGATTACCACTTTCATTTCCTCAGTAGTTATCAGCCTATTCAGGTTTTCTAATTTTTCCTGATTGAGTTTTGGAAGTTTGTATTTTTCTAGGAATATGTTCATTTCGTCTAAGTTGTCCAGTTTGTTGGAATATTGTTGTTTGTTGTATATTTTTTACAATATTTTGTATTTCTGTGAGGTCAAGGGTTACTTCAACTCTTTAGTTTTTTATTTTTTTTTATTTGGGTCCTCTGTCTTTGTTTCTTAGTGAGCCTGACTAGATGTTCATCAATCTTGTTTATTCTTTGGAAAAAAACACAGTTCTTAGTTCTATTAATATTTTGCATTATTATTATTATTATTATTATTATTATTATTTTGGTCTCTATGTCACTTATTTCCACTCTGATCTTTATATTTCCTTCCTTCTACTTTTGGATTTTCTTGTTTCTGTCTTTTTAGTTCTTTAAGTTGTAGTGTTAGATAATTTATTACCAGTGTGTTTGTTTGTTTGTTTGTTTTTGGTAGGTCTGTAGTGCTATGAACTTCCCTCTCAGGATTGCTTTTACTATGTCCCATAGATTTCGAATTGTTGTATTATCATTTTCATTTGCTTCCAGAATGTTTTTTTATTTTATTATTTCTTCTTTGTTCTCTTTGGTAACACATCCATTGTTTAATAGCATGTTATGTAGCCTCCAAGTATTTGATTGTTTTTGTTTGTCTTTACTGTAGTTGATTTCAAATTTTATATCTTTGCGATCTTGGAAGATACTTGATATGATTTTAATCTTTTTTAATTTGTAGAGACTTAGCCTAAGTCCTAATACTTGGTCTATCTTTGAAAATGTCCTTTATGCACTTGAATGTATATTTCATAGCTTTGGGGTGGAATGCTCTGAAGATGTCAATTAATTCCATCTGATCTAGTGAGTAAATTAAGATTGCTTTTTCTCTGTGGATTTTTATTTTGTCTAGAGTATTTATCCAGTGGTGTCAATGTGGTATTAAAGTCCAGTACTATGGTTGTATTGTTGTCCACCTATCCCTTAATATCTTCCACTAGTTTTTTTATGCATTTGTGTGCTCCTGTATTGGGTGCATATATGTTTACCAGAGTTACATTCTCTTGTTGAATCAATCCCTTTAGTATTATGAAGTGGCATTCATTATCTCTTATTATGGCCTTCACTTTGAGTTCAATTTTGTCAAATACAAGTATTGCTACTCCAGCTTTTTTTTTCATTTCCATTTTCCTGAAAATATATTTTCCATCCATTCACTTTTCATCTGTGTGAGCCCTTTGTTCTGAGTTGGGTCTCTCGTACACAGCATATATATGAATCATGTTTTCTCATCCATCCAGCTACCCTTTGTCTTTTGATTGGATCATTTAATTAATTTACATTTAAGGTTATTATCAATAGGTACTTGTTTGTTGCCATGTTTATTCTTTATTCTTTATCAATAGGTACATGTTTGTTGCCATGTGTTTCTTCTTCCCTTTCTATTTCTTCTTTTTACAGTAGTCCCTTAGCATTTCTTGCATTGCTGGCTTGGTGGTAATAAACTCCTTTAGTCTTTTTTTTTGTCTGTGAAGCTCCTGATTTTGCCTTCAATTTTTAATGATAACCTTGCTGGATAGAGTATTCTTGGACTCATTCCCTTGCTTTGCATCACTTTGTATACTTTACCAGTAGTGACAAACTCATTAGTCAACAGAGCCAAATACCAACAGTACAACAATTGAAATTTCTTTTGAGAGCCTAATTTTTTAAACTTAAACTATATGGGTAGGTACATTGTTATTAACTTAATTAGAGTACTCCTAAGGCTCAGTAAGAGCCACACTCAAGGGGCCAAAGAGCAGCATGTGGCTCGCGAGCCACA
Source organism: Myotis pilosus (assembly GCA_036010255.1). NCBI lineage: Eukaryota > Metazoa > Chordata > Mammalia > Chiroptera > Vespertilionidae > Myotis > Myotis pilosus. The sequence continues at coordinate 16,307,444 of JASKON010000009.1, forward strand.
GTTTGATGACCACGGCTTTATTCCAATCTCTTCTGTCTGATGTGTTTCTGTTGAGAAATCAGTTGATAGTCTGATGGGAGTTCACTTGTAGGTAACTTTCTGTCTCTCTCTGGCAGCCTTTAAGATTCTTACTTTGTCACTGATACAGTGCGACCTTGACTTACGAGTGTCCCGACTAATGAGTTTTTCGAGATACGAGCCGTCTCTCGGAGGATTTTTTGCTTTGAGTTGCGAGCTGAAATTCAGGTTAGGAGCCAGCTTCAGATACACCACCGCTAGTTGGCACAGCGAACGTCACAGTGAATGTCACAACATCAGCCCAGCATCACGTGTCTCACTCGTTCACTTTTTGATTTGACATACGAGTAGTTTGAGTTACGAGCTCTGTCACAGAACGAATTAAACTTGTAAGTCAAGGCCCCACTGTATTTGCCAATTTAATTATGATGTGTCTTGGTAATGGTCTCTTGGGCTTATCTTATTTGGGACTCTGTGATTTTAGGAATTGAGTGACTGTTTCTTCCCAAAGTCAATGAAGTTTTCTTTCATTATTTCTTCAAACATGTTGTCGATTCCTTCTCAGCTTCTTATCCTCTGTCACTCCTTTTATGATGATGTTGTTTCATTTCATGTTGTTCTAAAGCTCCCTTAGACCCTCCTCCTACTTTTTAAGTTTTTTCCAGTTGCTGTTCTGCTTGGGTGTTTTTCTACCTTTTCTTCTAACTACTGTTCTGGTCATCAGCTTATTCTAGTCTACTGTTGAAATCTTTCATTGTGTTCTTTATTGCAGCTATGTCATTCTTCATTTCCACTTGATTCTTACACATGTTGGTGAATTTCTCATCCAGTTTTTTGATCATCTGTATAACCATTACTCTGAATTCTTTATCTGACAAATTGCTTTCCTCCATTACATTTATTTCCATTTTTTGTTGATTGCTCTTTTTCTTTGAAATGGGGGTTGTTTCTTTTTCTCCCCATCTTTGTGGGTTTTTTTGTGACTGTTTCTATGTATTAGATCAAACTGCTATGGCACTCAGATTTCTTGGATTTGTCTTATGTAGTAGATGCTTTTTGTGACCCAGTGATGCAGCCTCTCAGGTCTTCTGGGCTGGGTATTCTAAAGATGCCCCGTACTTCAGATATTTGGGTACTCTTGATGTAGTTGGGCCTTGAATGTTATTGTCTGGGTTTGTAGATGGAGTCTTCTCTAGGCATTTCTGGTTATGTGGCTCACTCTCAACCACTTTGTGTCAACCATTGTGGAGATGCTTACTGAACAGCACAAAATACAACATGATACGTCACAACACAAAAGGAACAGAACACTAATTTACATAAGACACCTATAACCACAATAAAAGTGACCACCAGAGAAAAGAGAATTAGGAGATAGAAAAGAGAACAAAAAGGATAGTGAGAAACTATAGAAATAGTAGAAAAAAAAGTAAAGTAGTAAAAAAAAAGCATATGGAAAGAAAACACAACAAAACAAACAATTAAACCAAAAAAACACCCAGAAAATGGGAGGAGGGGAGCATAATCTGTAGAGACAGAATTTAAATACATAAAATAAGGTTAAGGAATTGGAAGAATAGGGGAAGGAACAAGGTTTAGTAAAGAGGAGGGAGAAAAAGAATAAGTGGATAAGAAGAAAAATAAAATAACAATATTTATTTATTTACTTATTTATTTATTTATTTATTTATTTATTGAAAGGGAGAATAGAAGAGAGAGCAGATAAGGCTGAATTTAGGAAGTAAAGTTTATTTAAAATTAGGAGAAAAAAGTGCAAGAGAGGAGAGGAAAACAAAATTAAGTAGTGAAGAAAAAGAAAAGAGAGGGGAAATGGAGTTGGATTAGGGAAGAGGGAATTATATATATGAATAAGCCAATAGAGACTACAATAATAATAACATATCAATAAGGCATATAAAAAAGATCAATTTTTAACAAGGGGTAAGAAGAAAGGAAAGAGAAAAGCTGAAGCAGGAAAAGGGGAAGAAAACAGGATGAAAATGTGAAAAGCTAAGAGAAAGTGTGAAAAAATAAAATAAAATTACAATAAAAAAGTAAAAATACAATAAAGAAATAATAAAAATTTTTAATAAAAAAATATAAAAAGTGAAGTGTCGTTTGCTTTAGCTGCATTTTAATATCCCATAGGGGCTGGTTTAGGGCTCCACTCTTCTGTTCTCTCTGCCAATTCTTGGCTTTCTTTTAGGTAGTTAGGTACTGACCACTCTCAGGCACTGTCTTCAGCGCTTAGCATCCTGTTGAAGCTCCAAGTAATTCACTGCTCCTCTGCTTGTGTCTGTCTCCACAGGCCTTGGCTGCAAACAGGCAGGATCAATCTGCTGGCTTTGCCTGTCTGCCAACTGTGAATATTAATCACCCAAGTGTCTGTTTCTGACAGGGCTTTACATGACGGTGGTGCTGTTTTGCTTTCCGGGAATCAGATTGATGTTTATTTCCCTGACCCAGAACTCCTCCTTCTGGCCTTGGTTGGTCAGATATCCTTGTATGAAAACCAGTGGTGTTGGCTGGCAACCTGGAGTTTTTATCAGTCTGGTTCCCAGAAGAGTGGGGCTGATGAGCCCCTCTTCCAACCCAACCACCGAAGGCTGCTTTTTGGGGCTATTCAGAGCCATTTTTCCTTTGTATAGCTCAAAATACAGGCAGGGTGTGCCAGGCTGTGTTACCTGTCTTGAGGCTACAGGGAGGGGCTGATTCTTCAGGAGAGAAATGGCCACTTAGGTTTGGAAGGTTAGGAATGTCCCAAAGCTGGAGCCCTGGGGACATCTCACTGCCCTGCTTCCCTCCACAGCCTCTCCTCAGGCACCTCAGTTCTGTGTCTTTCTCCCTGCTCCGAAGCCTGGGGTGAGTTCTTGCACCTGAAAAGTCCTATGTTCTGGGTTTAGAGAATAAAAGCAAAGGCAAAACTGTTAGGTTGCCGAAGGAGGAAAGCACAAAGCCAGAATGGTGAGGGATTATGAATTTATTTGATCATCCTCACACCAGGTGGCTGAACCTGGATGGCTCCAGCACCCAGGGACTGGAGTCAGTGGCTTTAAAGGACTTTTGGCAGGCTTTTTTCTGGGGGGAGACTTCTTTATGCATACCCAAAGGGGAGATAATGGAATGTGGTCACCACAAGTGAAATGTGGTCTCAGCAAAGGGAATGTCCATAGTGAAATGACCGGAAAAGCCAGTTTCTGGGGAGAGGGTATCAGTTTAATTGCTCCATCAAACCTAACAAAAACAAAAGTAAAACAACCATAAAACTGTGTGTTTCTTTCCCGAAGGCACCTTGCTGCTCAAGCCGCTTTTCTGGGCACCTGTCAAGGTGCAGCCTTTCATAGGTGTGGTCATAGGTCTAGATTCCCTGGGTGCCAGTATCCCTGTGAGTTTTCCTTTTCTCAGTTAGGTATTATACCTGTCACCATGGCACATGGTTTTGGTGAAATGCAGCTTCCACTTCACCCTCTTGGCCCTGTGGGTCAGTGGTCCTTTCCTGTCCAGATTCCTGTTACTACCATTCTCCAGTTGTCCTCTGCCCTTCCTTGTTGATCATTATCTCTTCAGCTGTGTCTAATTTTTTAATTCCAGGAATGTTCTCTGATTTAGTTGTTTTTTCAAGTCTGGCCCCGGGATGAGGTGCACGACATGTCTTCCTATTCAGCTGCCATTTTCTTTTCCCTAAAATTTGTTTTAAAATTGATATTTTCATTTTACAACTTTAAAGATATTTGCTCATTAGGAAAAAAAATAAACAATACATATATGTAGAAAATATAAAGCAAATATCTCTATAAGCCCATCTCTACCCTAAAATGATACAATTACTGGATTATATCTTTTAGACACTTTTAATAATATAAAATGCATTTATAGACATACATACGCATATTTAAATTTTTAAACACACTCTTCTATGCTTTTAGTTCTCTGTGAGAATAATCGAACTTAAATTCTTCATTGACTTTTAAACACCTAGGAGCTCGTACTTTGTGAACCAATAGTGGCTGGCATGTAGTAAGTGCTCCACAACTGTTAACTAATTCTGAGATCACAAGATCTCCATAACTCAAAATAAGTGAACAAAAAATAAGGTAGTAAAGTGAAGCATTTAAAAAAGAGCCTTGGCTGGGTGGCTCAGTTGGTTGGAGCATCGTCCCATACACCAAATAGTGTTGGGTTTGATTCCCAGTCAGAGCATATACCCAGGTTGTGGGTTCGATTCTGAATCGGGGCACGTACGGGAAGCAACAAATTGATGTTTCTCTCTCACATCAATGTTCTTCTCCCTCTCTCTCTTTCTTAAATAAAATCAACGAACATATCCTCAGGTGCGAATTTAAAAAAAATAAAAAGGAGCAAAAAATATGGAAAGAGTAAAAATTTAATATAATTTTTGAAAAATACTTTTAGAGAGAAAGACAGAATCACAGGCCACTTAAAACAACTGTTTGTGGAGGGACAGAAGGTAAGTAAAATATATCTTTTAAAATCTCAATAATAAAACTCAATCTAGATATTATAATTAGAGGGGTTTTGTAAGTACACTACATATCCCTAGACAATGCATGCTCTCTTTTGTTTACCTTTAAGTATCCTAGTAGAGGCCGAATGAAAAGGAATGGTAGTGATGGAAAATAGAATGATAATTATCACAAAATATAGTTAATTCCAGCAATATTTGAGGATTTAGCATGTCAGAAGAGAAAAGAAAAAATAAAACAAGATTATCCAAGGTTGTGGACAGTCAGGGAGAGGATTTTCAGGGAGAATGATAATTAAAGTCTCCCAACCCTTCTGATTTAATAATACCTAGGTCACAACCCATGGATTTTACCTATATTTTCCATCTACTTTTTGGAAGAATAATGAATATAAATATTAGGGAGATGAGGGTGAAGTGACAGACTGTTTTTGTTGGAGACAAAGTCTCTAATACTGTACCCTGAATTAAGGACATGGTCCAGAGTAAAGTGGCCTCCTTTCATATGTAGGAATAAGATACACCTTAACTTAGATGAAGTGAACTCAAGTACAGGGTACATGTCAAAATTACATAAGGAAAATCAGAGTATACATTCTTGAATCAAAATCATTTACAATACTAACAAAGCTGTTACACTCTACTTAAACTCTAAGGCTACAGAAAAGGAAATGAAATTAACAATACCCAGTTTTTAAAGGTCTGAGCTGCCTTAGCTGGTTTGGCTCAGTGGATAGAGTGTTGGCCTATGGACCAAAGGGTCCTGGGTTCGATTCTGGTCAAAGGTACATACCTTGGTTGCAGGATCCTCCCCAGTCTGGGCCCTGGTCAGGGCTTGTGCAGGAGGCAATCAATCCATGTGTTTCTATCACATTTATGTTTCCCTCTGTCTTTCCCTCTCTCTTCTATTCTCCCTGAAAACTCAATGGAAAAATATCCTCGGATGAGAATTAGTCAAAAATAAATAATGTTATGAGCAATACCAGACCCAGATAAAGTGGGAAATAAGTCAAGGATTTACCCATATTATATCTGAGCAAATATAAGGTTTTGATTAGACCACCCACTTTGAATATGTGAATAATTCAAAGAAATATTTTGGCAGATGTGTAAAAAAGTACTCCAGACTTACAAGGAAAGAAAATAAAGAGGAAAGGAAAAATTCTACAAAGAGATATGAAAAATCCATTTTTGGTGAAAACGTTGTGCAAAAACTGAAAAAAAATTCTCAGTATTTCAAACTCTAGAGGTAATTACATCAAATATCATTTCAGTGAAACAAGACAACAGATTAGATGATAGAAACTGAATGTAATGAAAATGGAGATTGCAGAACTAGTTAAGCAAACGAAGGACCAAAGCAAAAACATACAGAAAAAGAAAAAGAAGGCACACTAAATAACAAAATCAGAGAAAGTTAGTAACGTAAGAGAAACAATGATGAGCCACCATAAAGAAAACTGTTGTCCTGAGATGTATTGCCACGCAAAAAGCATACTATATTTCAAAGGAAAAAGACATAGACACCAATTCACATTCTGATAAAATTATAGAATTTTGGAATATTCTTCAGACCTTTATATAGTAAAAACAAGTCACAAAGTTCACACAATTAAATCTGCAAACTCTTCTTAAAGGTAATCATCACAATAAATAAGAAAAAATAAAATACTCTCATTTGCAACAACATGGATAGATCTTGAGAATAACATGCTAAGTGAAATAAGTCAGTTGGGAAAAGTAAAAAAAAAATATTATTTTATTCATATGTGGGTTGTAAAAGTGAAAACAACAAACGGTAAAACAAATAAAAGGTCATGGATACAGATAAATGCATGCTGGTTACCAGAGGGAAAAAGCAATGGGGAAGGTAATGAAGGCTAAAGGGAATCAATTACATGGTGATGGAAGGAGATTTGACTTTGGGAAGGTAACACACAATGCAATATACAGATGATGTATTATAGAATTATACACTTGAAATCTATATAATTTTATTAACCAATCTATCATGCCAGTTGGGCTCATTTCCTTTTTTAAACACCAATAATGAACTATCAGCAAGGGAAACTATTAAAAGAATCTCATTTACAATTGCATGAAAAAAATACCGAGGAATAAATTTAACCAAAGATATAAAAGATATGTACTAACAGAATTACAAGATACTGAAGAAATAAATTGAAACATATACAAATAAATGGAAGCATATACTGTGCTCATGGATAGGAAGTATTACATTTATTAACATGCCCATGCTATCCAAAGCAATTTATATATTCAATGCAATTACTATCAAGGCACCAAAAGCATATTTCACAGAACTAGAACAAATAATCCAGAAATTTATATGGAACTGCAAAAGACCCTGAATAGCCAGAGTAATCTTGAGAAAGAAAAACAGCCTGACCAATGTGGCTCAGTAGTTGAGTGTCAACCTATGAACCAGGAGGTCAGGGCACATGTCTGGATTATGGGCTTGATTCCCAGTGAAGGGCATGCAGGAGGCATCCAATCAAAGATTCACTTCCATCATAGATGTTTCTTTCTTTTTAATTGTATTTTATTTATCCTTCATTGATGTTTCTATCTCTCCCTCTCCTTTTCTCTCTGAAATAAATTATATATAGAGAGAAAACTGGATGAATTACTGAGAAAACTGGGTTAATACATGCCAAAAAATTGAAACTAGACCACCTTCTTACACTATATACAAGAATATACCTAAAATGGAGTAAGGACTTCAATTCAACATAAAAGAAAACATAGGCAGTAAAATTTAGACATTTCTCAAAGTAATATATTTCCTGATATATCTCCACAGGCAGGGAAAACAAAGGAAAAAATTAAACAAATTGGACTAAATCAAACAAATTTTTTTGCCCATCAAATGAAACCATCAACAAAACGAAAAAAAAAAAAAAAAAACCTACTGAATGGAAGAACACATTTGCCAATGATATATCTGATAAAAGGTTAATGTCTGAAATATATAAAAAACTTATACAACTCGACACACACAAAAAATACCCAAGCAATTTAACTAAGAAATGGACTAAAGAACTGAATAAACAGTTTTCCAAAGAAGACATAAGGATGGCTAATAAACATATGAAAAGTTTTTCGACATTACTAATCACCAGAGAAATGCAAATCATAATCACAATGAGATACCACCTCATACCTGTCACAATGGCAATCATCAAAAAATCAACAAACAAGTCTTGGTGAAGATGTGAAGAAAAGGGAACCTTCATGCACTGTTGGTGGGAATACCCATTGTTTCAGCCACTCTAGAAAACATTATGAAGTTTTCTGAAAAAATTAAATATGAACGACCTTATGGCCCAATATTTCAATTTTGGGGTATATATAAGAAGAAACCTAAAACACTAATTTGAAAGAATATATGCACAACTATGTTCATTGCAGCATTATTTATAATAGCCAAGATTTGGAAGTAGCCCAAGTGCCGATCAGTAGATGAGTGGATAAAAATGCTGTGGTACTACAGAGTAAAGATAATCAAAACAGCATGGCATGGGCAGAAAAACCGACATACAGACCAATGGGATAGAATTAAGGACCCAGAAATAAAACCCCACATATATGGGTAAATAATTTTTGACAAAGTAGCCAAAAACAAGCAATAGAAAAAACCTCTTCTATAAATGGTGCTGGGAAAGTTAGAAAGCCATATGAAAAAGAATAAAACTGGATGACAGTTTGTCTGCATTTACAAAAATTAATTCAAAATGGATCAATGACCTAAATATAATATCTGAAACAACAAATTACATAGAAGAAAACATAGGTACTAAAATAATGGATCTAGATCTTAGAAAAGATTTTATACTTTGATTCCAAAAGTAAAGGCAAAAGTAAATGACTGACAGTATGTAAAACTAAAAAGCTTCTGCATAGCAGAAGAAATTGCCAACAAAACAAAAAGGCAACCACCAAAATGACAGGTGATATTTGCAAACAACAGCTTCAACGAGGGGTTAATATTCAAAATATATAAAGAACTCATACAATTCAACAACAAACAATCAATCCAATCAAAAAATAGGCTAAGATAGGGAAATAGCCCATGTGCTCATTAAATCAAAACCACAGTGAGATACCACCTCTGTAGATAAAAATGTTATGGTACATTGACACAATGGAATACTATGCAGCTGTAAAAAAAGAAGGATCTCTTATCCTTTGTTATAGTGTGGATGATGTGGAGATTATTATGCTACGTGAAATAAGCCAGTCAGAAAAAGATAATTATCATATGATCTCACTTATATGTGGAATCTAAGGAACAAAATAAGCTGATGAACAAACTAGGACCAGAAGCATGGATGCATGGAACAGATGGACAGATCTCAGATGGAGAGGGATGGAGGGATGGGAAAAGATTATCCAAAGAACTTATATACATATATGCATAGCCCATGGACACAGGCAATATTGTGGTGAAGGCCTGGGGTGTGGCAGTGGCTGGGTGGAGAGGGTCCAAGGGAGATGGGGGACACCTGTAATACTGCCAACAATAAAAATAAATTAGAAAAGAAAGAAAAAAAAATGGGCAGTAGGCCTGAACAGACACTTTCCCAAAAAGACATACAAATGACCAACAGGTATTTGGAAGGAGATTTGACTTTGGGTGGTGGGCACACAATGAAATATACAGATTATATATCACAGAAGTCTACATTTGAAACCTATGTAATTTTATTAACCAATAGCACACCAACAAATTTAATATAAAAATAAAGGAGGTGACCTAAAACAAATATTGAATTTTAATGCTATGCAAACTAAAATCTTAAGGTGTGAGGTGGAGCAATGTCTGTAACTGACTCTGAAATGCATGAAAAAAATCAGATGAATTGGTGGATAGATAAAAGAATACAGTAAAGTAATAAAGTGATAAAGTAAATGTAGCACAATGTGAACTCTTGCAGAACCTATACAATGGGTTTATGGGCATTCACTGTGCAATTATTTTAACGTTTCTGTATTTTGGAAAACTTTTATATTAGAATACAGAAAGAAATAAGCTATGGTATACATAATGGAATGCTACCCTGCCATAACAAAGAAGAGACTCTCAGGAAAAACATAAACCGATGAAAAAAAAATAGATCCAGAGACATAGAAGCATTGAACAGACTGTTGAATCTCAGAGGGAAGACAAGAGAGGGTGGGGGTTGGGTAAGAGAGCAACCAAATGACTTGTATGCATGCATATAAGCATAACCCATGGATACAGACAGTAGGGGGTGAGGGCATGTACTGGGGGGTGGGGACAGCTGGGAAGAGGTCAATGGTAGTAAAAGGAGACATATTTAATACTTTAAACAATAAATAATTTTAAAAAAAGAAAAGAGTGTTGTGTTGGATTGTGTGGCGATGGTGGGGGGAAGGTGGGCCAAGGAGGAGGCACAGATAGGGACTTCTATAATAGTGTAAGCAATATAAATAAAGTAAAAAAAAAATTAAACATAGACACTGTAGTTGCACTGCTCCAACATGCAGGTCCCTTGAGCCCACTGCCCCAGCATATGGTTCCTGGGCCCCTCTGTGAGCCACCCCAGGGCAAGCTCCTCTCTAACCAAAAGCCCATGACTCACTCAGCAGAAACTGAGACTTTTCCCTCCTGGGCTGCCTGCTTCTGGACACCTCGGTGAGCTACTGAGGGGTCACCTCCCTGGACAAGGTCGTGCTGTTTCAGCCACAGACTCTAAGATTCCTGCATCCCCAGCCGCTCGCTCCAGTACCCCCTCGTGATTTGCAGAGTGAAATCACCCTGGCCAGAGTCCCAGTGCCTCATCTGCAGACTATGGGACATTTGCTTCTCACCATCATGGGCTCCGGGAACCTCGCAGTGATTTGCAGAGTGATACTACCCCAACAAGAGTCACACAACACTGGCCAGAGTCACATGACCTGAGCCTCAAGGCCTGCGACCCCTTTCTCACAGGCCACGGATTCCAGGATCTCACAGTGATCATATGACAGTGAGACCTCAGGAAACTCTTTTCACAAGAGCTGGAATCATAAGCACATCCACAACAGCTTACACAATGAGGCTGGGGTGGGTCACATTGCCAGACAACCCTGGACGAGACTTCATCCACAAATGAGAAACTAACATTCAAGACCCAACTACATCAAGAGAACACAAATAGCTCAAGTAGGGGGCTCCAATAAAACACCAAGCTCAAGAGATCTGAGAGGCAGCACCACTGGGTCACAAAAATCACCAACCACATAGGACTACTCCCAAAAGAACCTGGATAGCACAGCAGTTGGATCTAAGACAAAGAACCAATTAAAACGATGCAGCCAAAAGGAAGAAACAAAGAAGCAATCCCCAAAGAAAAAGAGAGATCACCCGAAAAGGAATTAAGTGAAATGGGGGCAAGTAATTTGTCACAGAAAGAATTCAGAGTAATAGTTACAAGGATGCTCAAACATCTGGATGGCAAATACACACAACCCAATGAGAATTATGAGGAGCTGAATGAGAATTTCACCAACATAAAAGGAATCAAGAAGAAATGAATAATGACACAGCTACAATAAAGAACACAATGGAAGGCTTCAACAGTATACTAGACAAAGCTGAGGATGGCATCAGGAAGTTAGAAGACAAGGTAGAAAAACCCCCAAGCAGAGCATCAACTGGAAAAAAAATAAACCATAAAAAAGAAAAAAAAAACTTAAAAAGCAAGAGAGCCTAAGGGAGCTGTGGAAAAACATTAAAAAAAAGAACATACATATAATAGGGGTGTGAGGAGAGGAAGCTGAGCAAGGAATAGAAAACCTGTTTGAAGAAATAATGACAGAAAATTTCCCTGATTTGGGGAAGAAAAAACTTACACAAGTCCGGAAAGCACAAAGAGTCCCAAACAAGATGAAACCAAAAAGACTGATACCAAAACACACCATAATTAAACTGACAAAAATCAATGAAAAAGTAAGAATCTTAAAGGCTGACAGAGAGAGACAGAAAGTTACCTACAAGGGATCTCCCATTAGACTATTAAATGATTTCTCAACAGAAACACATCAGGGCAGAAAGGAATGAAAGGAAGTTTACAAAGTGATGCAAAGCAAGAGACTGAATCCAAGAATACTCTATCCAGCAAGGTTAGCTTTAAAAATTAAAGGGGAAATAAGGAGCTTCACAGATAAAAATAAAGGCTAAGGGAGTTTATTACCACCAAGTGAGTAATGTAACAAATTCTACAAAAAAAAAAAAAAAGAAACAAAGAAAGAAAGAAAAGAAAAGGACTGCTGTAAAAAAAGAAAGAAAGAAAGAAAGAAAAGAAAAGGTAGAAATAGAAAGGGAAGAAGGAACACATGCATAAAGATTAAAAATGGCTACAAACAAGTACTTATCAATAATAACCTTATATGTAAATGGACTAAATGCTCCAATAAAAAAAAATAGGGTAACTGAATGGATAAGAAACCAGGGCCCACTACACTGAGTGGCCAGATTATTATTACCACCCCATCAGTACTTCGTTGGGCCACCTTTTGCCTTCAATACTATGGTGATTCTTCTTGGCATTGACTCCACGAGATGTTGAAAGGTGATGCGAGGAATCTGACACCATGCCTGATGAATAGCACTGTCCAGTTCTGTGAGATTTGATGGTTGTGAAACCAGCTGCCTGATGGCTCTTTTAACTTCGTCCCACAAATGCTCAATTGGATTGAGATCTGGTGATTGTAGGGTCCACCTAAGCAAGGTAAAGTCTCCCTCATGTTCTTGAAACCACTCCTGCACAATATGAGCACTGTGGCATGGCACATTGTCTTGTTGGAAGAAGCCATCTCCATTGGGATACACCATCAACATGATAGGATGAACTTGATCAGCAATGATACTTAGGTATGTTATGCTATTCAGACATTGTTCCACACAAATTAAAGGGCCCAAATCATGCCAGGAAAACATGCCCGAAACCATAACACTGCCCCCACCAGCTTGAAGGGTTGTACTCATGCATGTGGGGTGAATGCTTTCATGCTGTTTCCGCCAAATTCTCACTCTGCCATCTGCATGATGCAACTGGAAACGTGATCATTGGACCACATGACTTTTTTCCAATGCTCGACTGTCCAATCCTTGTGTTCCTGTTGAAATTGGAGACGTTTTATCTTGGTAACTGCAGACAGCAAAGGTGTTCAAACAGGCCGTTGGCTTCCATATCCCATATGATGCAGTGTACGGCTAATTTTCCTACAAACGTCAGGTGGTCATAATAATCTGGCCACTCAGTGTATTTGTTGTGTACAAGAGGTCCACCTCAGAACAAAGGACTCACACAGACTGATAGTGAAGGGATGGAAAAAGATTTTCAGGCAAATGTAAATGAAAAAGAAGAAGTTGGGTTAGCAATATTTATATCTGACAAAATAGACTTCAAAGTGAAGGTCATAACAAAAGATAAGAAGGGCAACGTCACAATACTAAAGGGAGCAATTCAACAAGAATTTATAACTCTGGTAAACACATATGCACCCAATACAGGAGCAGCCTAATACAAAAAAAAAAAAAAAAAAAAAAAAAGAAAAGAAAAAAAAAAGAAAAGAAAAAACAAACAAAAAAACTTCTGGAAGATATTAAGGGAGAGATTGACAGAGATACAATCACAGTAGGGGTCCATAATACCCCAATTGACACCACTGGATAAATCCTCTAAATAAAAATCATCAAAGAAACATCAATCTTAAATGACTCACTAGATCAGATGGACTTAATTGACATTTTCAGAACATTTCATCCGAAAGCAACAGAATACACATTCTTCTCAAGTGCACATGGGACATTTTCAAAGATAGATCACATATTGGGACATGGGCAAAGACTCTTCAAATTTAAGAAGATAGAAATCATATCAAGCATCTTCTCAGATCCCAATGGCGTAAAATTAGAAATCAACTACAATAAAAACAATGGGAAAAAAATCAGGCACTGGGAGGCTAAATAGAATGCCATTAAACAATGATTGGGTTACCAAGGAGATCAAAGAAAAAGAGCATCCTGGAAACAAATGACAATGAGAACACAACAATCCAAAATCCATGGGACACAGTGAAAGCTTTCCAGAGAGGGAAGTTGATAGCTCTACAGGCCTACCTCAAAAAAAAACACAAAAAAACAAAAACACAACAACAAGAAAAAATGATAATAAATTATCTAACCCTGCAACATAAAGAATTAGACAGAGAGTAAATAGAAAAGCCCAGAGTAACCAGAAGGAAGGAAATAGTAAAGATTATAGTGGAGAAAAAGATGGTGACTGGTAGGATGGAAGTGAGTGAGTGAGGGGATTAAAGGAGAGAGTGTGGATGTGTGTGTGAGAGTGAGGAACAGTAGGGGCTGGCAGACCAGGCTCTATTGGAAAGGGAGAGACTACCACTGCTGTGGGCACTCCCCAACTGTGGGACTCAGGCATGGAGCCCACACCATCTTGAAGGGGAGAGAGGCTGCTTCTCTGAACTCATCAGCACCACCACGCAGACATGCCTTGGACACTGCCTGCGACCCAGCAGCCACTCCAGCCAAAATCCTGCTGCCCCACCTACAGACCTTTGGACCCTGGGACCTCCACCTCTAAAGGTGCACCATTCCCGCAACAGTAAGTGTGACTTGCCCCCTCCCCAGCGGCAGACCTCCTGACACAGCAGATGCGTGTTTCCAGCATGCAGGCCTCCTGGGCACACCACTCCACTTGCAGCTCTTGGGAGCCACTGTGAGCCCAAGCTGGGTATGATTTTGTACAGACAAGGGTGCACTGCCCTGCAGTAGAAATTCTGAATTTCCTCTTCCTGAATAACTACCCACACACACCCCAGATGCGCAACTTCAGTGCCAGGGCCCCTCAGAGTATGTCAGAGCTCTGAGCCAGCAAACACACTGCCACAGTCATACATTTTCAGTGAGCAGGCCCCCTGAGCCCATCAATCAACAGGGTGTTCTTGGGAGCCTCTGTGAGCCCCCACTGAGTGCAACCTTGGACAAACAAGGATGCACTCCCCCAGCAGTAAAAAATCTGAATTCACTCATCCTGCATACCTGCCCACAGACACCTCTATTGTGCAGCTTCAGGGCTTCAAGGCTTCAGTGCCAGGGCCCTTCGCAGTGCTTCAGTGTGCCTTGCTGGCAAACACACAGCAGGTGCCCCTGTGAGCCACCACCACAGGTGCAGCAGCAAAACCTGAGTCTTCCCACCCCACAGCTACAGAACTCTGGACACTAAAGTTGCATGCTTTTCCAGACTACAGGCCTGCCAAACCCTCAGCTCCACAGGCAGCCCTTGGGCACCACTATGAGCCCTCGCTGGGCGTGCACTTATACAAATGGGGAAACACTGCTGGGCTGTAGAAACTCTGAATTCCCTCTTCTAGGATACCTGCCCACAGACACCATAATCACATGGCTTCAGCGCCAAGGCCCTTCAGAATGTGTCAGTACACCCTGCTAGCAAACACATCATGGGGGCCCCTGTAAGCCACCACTGGGGGTGCATGTATACAACCATGGAGCAGCAGCAAAAGCTGAGTTTGTCCACCCCATAACTACAGAAGTCTGGACACCACAGTCATGCCTTTCCAGAACGCAGGCCTCCTGAGCACAACCACTCCAAAAGATGGCTCCTGGGTGCAACTGTGAGTCCCCAATGGACACACAAAATTTCAAACAAGGGCGCAAGACAGCAAAAATTGGGACACCCCCTTTCACAGCTGCAGACTTCTAGACACCACAGTTGTACCTTTCCAGCTCACAGGCCTATATCAGGAGAAACCAAATAGCTTAAGTAAGGAGATACACTAGATTACCAAGCCCAGGAGAACTAAGAGATCACACCAGTAGCATCACCCCCAAAAGAACCTGGGCAGTAAAGCAATCAGATCTACAATTAAAATGTTACAGCAAAACATGGGAAGAGAAAAAAGCAATCCTAAAAGGAAAGAAAAAGAGAAATCACCAGAAAGGGACTTATATCAAATTGAGGCTAGTAACATGTCAAAGAAAAAATTCAGAGTAATGGTTATAAGGATGCTTAAATGGCTGGATGACAAATACACACAACTCAATGACAAATACACACAACTCAATGAGAATTATAAGGAGCTGAATAAGAATGTCACCAACATGAAAAGGAACCAAGAGGAAGTGAAGAACAACATAGTTGCAATAAAGAACATAATGGAAGGCTTAAACAGTAGACTAGAAGAGGCTGAGGACCGCATCAGTGAATTAGAAGACAAGGTAGGAAAAAACACAAAAACACAGCAGCAACAGGAAAGAACATTTAAAAAGCAATAGGAGAGCCTATGGGAGCTTTGGCACAACACAAACTGAAACAACATTTGCATAATAGGTGTATTTAGAAGGAAAGGAAGAAAACCAAGGTATAGAAAACCCGTTTGAAGAAATAATGACAGAAAACTTCCCTGATATTGGCAAGAAAAAAACTATTCAAGTCGAAGAAGCACATAGAGTTCCAAACAAGATGAATCCCAAAAGACCTACACCAAGACACATCATAATTAAATTGGCAAACACCAATAACAAAGTAAGAATCTTAAAGGCTGCCAGAGAGAGATAGAAAGTTACTTAAAAGGGATCTCTTATTAGACTATCAACTGATTTCTCAACACATGAGGCCAGAATGGAATGGAATGAAATATATAAAGTGATGCAAAGCAAGGGACTGAACCCAAGAATACTATACCTAGCAAGGCTGTCATTCAAAATTGAAGGTGGAATCAGGAGTTTCACAGACAAAAAAGAGCTAAGAGAGATTCTTACCACCAAGCCAGCAATGCAAGAAATGCTAAAAAGGCTGCTGTAAAAAAAAAAAAAAAAAAAAAAAGAGAGGAAACGGAAAGGCAAGAAGAAATACAAACATCAAGTACTTATCAATAATAACATTAAACATAAATGGATTAGGTGCCTTGTTGTGTTGTATTATGTGCCTTTAAATCAACACAGGAGATCCAAGCAACAGCAGCCTCCTGATCACCACACCCTCTGAGGAACAGCAGCTGTATGTGAAGCCTCCCCCCACCAGCCAGAAGAGCCACCAAAGCTGTGAACAGCACCCACCAGAGGAGCTGCTGCCAACTGAGGAGCAGCTGCTACCGCAACCGCCCAAGGAACAACCACAGCCCAAGGAGCCACTGCCACCCAGGGAGCAGCCACTGAATGACTTAACATCTAGATATGTCAGTGAGATCAAACATGGGTAGACAAAGAAACCCCCAAAGGAAAGAGAAGGAGGACTCGCCAGAAAAGCAGCTAAGTGATACAGAGGCATGCAACATGACAGAAAAAGAATTCAGAATAAGGATCCTAGAGTGCATAAAAAGGAAGGAGGAAAAAATCAACAACATATACAAGAAGCAAGAAGAAACAGATCAAAAAATCAACTACTTATACAAGGAGCAAGACGAAACAGATGAAAAAATCAACTACCTATGCAAGAAGCAAGAAGAAATGAAGAGCAATATAGCTGCAATAAAAAACACCATTGAAAGTATCAACAGTAGACTAGGAGAAGTAGAGGACCAAATTAGCGAATTCGAAGACAAGGAAGCAAAACACACCCAAACTGTACTGCAATTGAAAAAAACAAACAAACAAACAAACAAACAAACAAAAACTAAAAAACAGGAGGAGAGCCTAAGGGAACTTTGGGAAATGAAATGAAACAAGATACAAATAATAGGGGTGCCAGAACAACAGAAAGAGTAATAAGGGTTAGAAAACCTATTCAAAGAAATAATAACAAAAAACTTCCCTGAGGTGGGGAAGAAAAAAGTCACACAAGCACAGAGAGTTCCAAGCAAGGTGAACCCGAAAAGACCCACACCAAGACACAACATAATTACCATAGCAAATGTTCAGGACAAAGAGAGAATATTACAGGCTGCAAGAGAGAGACAGCAAGTTACATACAAGGGATCTCCCATTAGATTACCAAATAATTTCTCAACAGAAACACATCAGGCCAGAAAAGAATGGACAGAAATTTACAAACTGATGCAAAGCAAAGGACTGAATCCAAGAATACTCTATCCAGCCAGGCTATCATTCAAAATTTAAGGGGAAATAAGAAGTTTCACAGACAATAAAAGTCTAAAGGAGTTTATCACCACCAAGCCAGCAATGCAAGAAATGCTAAAGGGACTGGTGTAAAAAGAAGAAATAAAAAGCTCAGAAAGAAAACAGCCACACACACAAAAAAAGAAATGGCTACAAACCAGCACCTTTCAATAATAACTTTAAACGTAAATGGACTGAATGCTCCAACCAAAAGACACCGAGTGGCTGAATGGATAAAAAAAAAACATGACAAATGCATTTGCTGTCTACAAGAGACCCACCTCATTAGAAGGGACTCACACAGACTGAAAATGAAGGTATGGAAAAATATCTTTCAGGCAAATGGAAATGAAAAAGTAGCTGGGGTAGTAATACTTATATCGGACAAAATAGACCTCAAAGTGAAGGCCATAACAAGAGATAAGAAAAGCCACTTCATAATACTAAAGGGATCAATACAAGAAGAAGATATAACCCTGGTAAACATATATGCACCCAATGCTGGAGCACGCAAATTCATAAAAAAACTCCTGGAAGATATCAAAGGAGAGATCGACAACAATACAATCGTAGTAGGGGACTTTAATACACCACTGACATCACTGGATAAATCCTCTAGACAAACACTAAGCAAATAAACAGCATTTCTAAATGAAACTAGATCAGATGGACTTAATTGACATCTTCAGAACGCTTCACCCCAAAGCCACAGAATATACATTCTATTCAAGTGCTCATAAGACACATTCAAAAATAGACCACATATTGGGTCACAAACAAAGTCTCCCCAAATTCAAGAAGATTGAAATCATACCAAGCATCATCTCAGACCACGATAGCATAATATTAGAAACAAACTACAGTAAAAACAACCCAAATTACTCAAACACCTGGAAGCTGAATAGCATGTTATTAAATATTGATTGGGTTACCAATGCGATCAAAGAAGATATTAAAAACATCCTGGAAACTAATGACAATGAAAACACAACAATCCAAAACCTATGGGACACAATGAAAGCAGTCCTGAGAGGGAAGTTTATAGCTCTACAGGCCTATCTCAAAAAAACAAGAAAAAATTGTAGTAAATCATCTAACTCTACAACTCAAAGAATTAGAGAAAGAGCAACAAGAAAACCCCAGAGTGAGCAGAAGGAAGGAGATAATAAAGATTAGAGCAGAAATAAATGACATAGAGACCAAAAAAACATTACAGAAAATCAATGAAACCAAGAGCTGGTTCTTTGAACGGATAAACAAGATTGATAAACCTCTAGCCAGGCTCACCAAGAAGCAAAGAGAGAGGACCCAAATAAACAAAATCAGAAACAATAGAGGCGAAATAACAACAGACCAAACAGAAATACAAATAATTGTTAAAAAATACTATGGACAGCTCTACTCCAACAAACGAGACAACCTGGAGGAAATGGACAAATTCCTAGAAAAATACAACATTCCAACACTCAATCAGGAAGAATCTAAAAATCTCCATAGGCCAATGACTATGGAAGAAATTGAAGCAGTCACCAAAAAGCTTCCAGCAAACAAAAGACCAGGACCAGACAGCTTCACAGAAGAGTTTTACCAAACATTCAAGGAAGAACTAAAACCTATCCTATTCAGAATACTACAAAAAATTCAAGAGGAAGGAACCCTTCCAAGCATCACCCTAATACCAAAACCAGGTAAAGACAACACAATGAAAGAGAATTACAGGCCAATATCCCTCATGAACATAGATGCTAAAATCCTCAACAAAATCTTAGCAAATCGGATCCAGCAGTACATCAAAAAGATCATACACCATGACCAAGTAGGATTTATCCCAGGGATGCAAGGATGGTACAATATCCGCAAATCAATAAACGTGATACATCACATAAACAAACTGAAAGAAAAAAACCACATGGTCATATGAATTGATGCAGAAAAAGCATATGACAAAATCCAACACCCATTTCTGATAAAAACTCTCAGCAAGGTGGGAGTAGAAGGATCATACCTCAACATGACAAAAGCCATATATGACGGGCCCACAGCCAGCAACATACTCAATGGACAAAAACTAACACCATTTCCCCTATGGACAGGAACAAGACAGGGATGCCCACTCTCAGCGCTCCTGTTCAACATAGTACTGGAAGTATTAGCCATTGCAATTAGACAAGAAGAGGAAATAAAAGGCATCCAAATTGGAAACAAGGAAGTAAAACTGTCCTTATTTGCAGATGACATGATATTATACATACAAAACCCTAGAGACTCTATCAAAAAATTACTAGAATTAATACATGAATTTGGCAATGTAGCAGGATACAAAATTAACCCCAAGATCTCAGGCATTTCTATACACCAATAGTGAACTTTCAGAAAGATAGACCAAAAAAAAAAAATCCCTTTTACCATCGCACCAAAAAAATTAAGCTACCTAGGAATAAACTTAACTAAAGAGGTAAAAGACCTCTACTCAGAAAACTACAGGACATTGAAAAAAGAGATAGAGGAAGACATAAAGAGATGGGAGAACATACCATGTTCATGGATTGGTAGAATCAACATCATTAAAATGTCCAAACTACCCAAAACAATCTATAAATTCAACGCACTTCCCATTAAATTACCAATGGCATATTTCACAGATCTTGAACGAACTCTCCAAATATTCATCTGGAATAAAACAAGACCCCGAATAGCTGCAGCAATCCTGAGAAAGAACAAAGTAGGTGGGATCTCAATACCAGATATCAAGCTGTATTACAAAGCCACTGTTCTCAAAACTGCCTGGTACTGGCACAAGAACAGACATATAGATCAATGGAATAGAATAGAGAGACAAGAAATTGGCACTAACCAATATACCAAATATTTTTATTTGAGAAAGGTGGCAAGAACATACAATGGAGTCAAGATAGTCTCTTCAATAAAAGGTGTTGGTAAAATTGGACAGATATATGCAAGAAAATGAAACTAGACCACCATGTTACATCATACACAAAAATAAACTCAAAATGGATAAAGGATTTAAATGTACGATGGGAAACCATAAAAATTCTAGAAGAATCCAAAGGCAACAAAATCTCAGACATATGCCGAAGCAATTTCTTCACTGATACAGCTCCTAGGGCACTTAAAACTAAAGGGAAATTGAACAAATGGGACTACATCAAAATAAAAAGCTTCTGCACAGCAAAATAAACCATCAACAAAACAACAAGAAAACCCACTGCGTGGGAAAACGTATTTGCCAATGTCATATCTGATAAGGGCCTAATCTCCAAAATTTATAGGGAACTCATACAACTTAACAAAAGGAAGACAAACAATCCAATCAAAAAATGGGTGAAGGACCTAAATAGACACCTTTCAAAAGAGGACATTCAGAAAGCCAAGAGACATATGAAAACATGCTCAAAGTCATTAATCATCCATGAGATGCAAATCAAAACAACAATGAGGTACCATCTTACACCTGTCAGACTGGCTATCATCAACAAACGACAAGTGCTGGAGAGGATGTGGAGGAAAAGGAATATTCGTGCACTTCTGGTGGTAATGCAGACTGGTGCAGCCACTATGGAAGACAGTATGGAGCTTCCTCTAAAAACTAAAAATGGAACTCTCATTTGACCCTGTGATCCCACTTCTAGGAATATATCCCAAGAAACCAGAAACACCAATCAGAAAGTATATATGCACCCATATGTTCATAGCAGCACAATTCACCATAGCTAAGATCTGGAAACAGCCTAAGTGCCTATCAGTAGATGAATGGATTTAAAAGCTTTGGCACATCTACACAATGGAATACTATGCTGCTGTAAAAAGGAAGGAATTCCTACCATTTGCAACAGCATGGATGGAGGTGGAGAGCATTATGCTAAGTGATATAAGTCAGTCAGAGAAAGGTAAATATCACATGCTCTCACTCATTTGTGGATTATAATGAACAACATAAACCAATGAACAAAAACAGATGTAGGGACAGAGAAGCATCGATCAGATGCTCGAAACTCAGAGGGAAGGTAGGGGAGGGTCGAGGTGTGCGGGAGAGATCAACCAAAGGACTTGTATGCATGCATATAAGCATAAACGATGGATTTGGGCAACAGCGGGTGAGGGAAAGATTGGGGGGATGAGGGGACATTAGGGGGATAAGGACACATTTGTAATATCTTAATCAATAAATGGAAAAATGGGAAAAATATAACACCTCTTTGAATAAATATTTGTTGAATGAATTGTAAAAAATAAAATAATAAAATAATAAATGGTGTTGGGAAAACTGGAAAGATACTTGCAAAAGAAGTGAAACTAGACCACCAACTTACACCATACACAAAAACAAACACAAAATGGATAAAGGACTTAAACATAAGATGGGAAACCATAAGAATTTTAGAAGAAGGCAAAGGCATCAAAATAGCAGACATTTGTCGTAGCAATATCTTTACTGATATAGCTCCTAGGGCAATGGCAACTAAAGAGAATATAAACAAATGGGATGGCATAAAAATAAAAAGCTTCTGCACAGCAAAAGAAACCATCAACAAAACAACAAGAAAGCCGACCTCATGGGAGAATATATTTGCCAATGTTATCTCCCATAAGGGTTTAATCTCCAACATCTACAGGGAACTCGTACAACTTAACAAAAGGAAGCTAAACAATGCAATAAAAAAATGGGAAAAGGACATAAATAGACGCTTTTTGAAAGAGGATATTCAGAAAGCCAAGAGACATATGCAAACATGCTCAAAGTCACTAATCATCATGAGATGCAAATCAAAACAACGAGGTACTATCTCACACCTGTCAGAGTGGCTATCATCAACAAATCAACAAATGACAAGTGCTGGAAAGGATGCGGAGAAAAAGGAACCCTCGTGCACTGCTGGTGAGAATGCAGACTGGTGCAGCCACTATGGAAGACAGTATGGAGTTTCCTCAAAAAACTAAAAATGGAACTCCCATTTGACCCTGTGATCCCACTTTCAGGACTATATTCCAAGAAATCAGAAACACCACTCAGAAAGGATATATGTACCCCTATGTTCATAGCAGCACAATTTACCAAAGCTAAGATTTGGAAACAGTCTAAGTGCCCATCAGCAGATGAATGGATTAGAAAAATGAGGTACATCTACACGATGGAATACTATGCTGCTGTAAAAAAGAAGGAATTCTTACCATTTGCAACAGCATGGATGGAACTGGAGAGCATTATGCTAAGTGAAACAAGTCAGTCAATGAAAGAAAAATACCACATGATCTCACTCACTCATGGATAATAAAGAACATTATAAACTGATGAACAAAAAATAGATTTAGAGGCAGGGCAGCATCGAACAGACTGTCAAACTACAGCGGGAAGGCTGGGGAGGATGGGGTGGAGTAAGAGATCAACTGAAGGACTTGTATGCATGCATATAATCATAACCAATAGACGCAATCTACTGGGGGGTAGGGGAGGCCGGGGGAAGTTCAATGTGGAAAAATGGAGACATATTTACTTCTCTTTGTAATACTTTAAGCAATAAAATAAAATTTAAAAGAAGAAGCTAGTTAGGCAGTATGATTTGGTGCAAATGGTAGTGGACTACATATTTCTGAGTTGTAGACCTAAGTTTTGGCCCTTTCATTGAGCTCTCTTGGGACTTGAGGTGCAACATTCTCTTTTCTGCACCCCAATTTTCTATCTATCAAATGGAGTAGTTAGACTAGAGTAGAAAGTGTTTTTTTCCAGCACATTAGTTACAGGAAATATTCTGCTAAAGGAGCTTTCATAGCCAATTTATTTGAACTAATGTTATTATAATTTCTATTAGAGGTTTATGATACACAATTGAGTATTAAGGGTCCTTGGAAAACTTAAAATATAAAACACTGTTAAACTTTGCTTTACCCAGTATTTTTCAAACTTACCTAAACATATAATTTATTTTTATTACAGTACCTATTAGCATTATGGGGATACTGTTTCATGGAACTCCCTCTTGGAGAATTGCATTCTTCCTTTGAGCATCCTGAAGTTGGTTAATCCATGCCTGAAATAAATTCCACAGTATGGTGCTTCTTTTATTGGATGGGAAGCAAGAATATGTGTTGGGGAGATTGAATGTATACTCACACAGAGAGACATATACATAGGCATACACACATTATGTGTACATTTTCATACACAGAAGTCCATACATGCCAGGTATCTTCGATTTGCCCCTCAAAAATCCACTCTCAGAGATGCTGAACTGAATAAACATCATTTCTGGATTGTAACGCCTTCTGCGTTTAGCCAAGAGGAGGAACCATTAAAAAAAAACAGGGAGGTCAGGATTATTATTCCCTTAGTTTCCACTCTGAGAACCTGCCTTGGGTTGCTTGAATCTCTTAACTGAGAAATACTTCTCCTTTGAAGGTAGCCAACTCTACAGAATTTTCTCTTCTAGCAGCTGCTCCCTCCCTTAGTCTTCCCCTCAGATGATAACAACTTAAAGGCTACTATCTTGGTTTACTGCCTTAATCTCTTATTGTTCTCAAACATCAACCCCTTTGTAAATAGCCTTTTTGTAAAGACATCTGGTTCAAATTATCCTATATTAAGTGTGTTTTCTGCTTCTGGTTGGGACCTTAACTAATCCACTGCTTTAAAAAAATATCTTTATTGTTGAAAATATTACAGATGTCCTCCCCTCCCATTGACCCCCCCACCCTCCCCCCTTATAACCTCCTCAGGCCTTCCCTGCATTGTTGTTTGTCCATGGGCTATGTGTACATGCATATAAATTCATTGGTTAATCTCTTTCTGCACTCTGTTCCCTTACCTCTGAAATATGTCAGTCTGTTGCATGCTTCAACGTCTTTAGATCTTTTGTGCTTATCAGTTTATTTTGTTCATTAGATTCTCCATATGAGTGAGATCATGTAATACTTGTCTTTCTCTGACTAGCTTATTTTTCTTACCATAATACTCTCCAGTTCCCTCCATGATGTCTCAAAGAAGAGATCTTTTTTTACAGCTGCATTGTGTAAAGGTACCACAGGTTTTTAATCTATTTATCCACTGATGGGCACTTGGGCAGATTCCATATATTAGCTATTGTAAATAATGCTGCTATGAACATAGGGGTGCATATATTCTTTCTGATTGGTGTTTCAGATTTATTAGGTTATATTCCTAGAACTGAGACCACTGGGTCAAATGGCAGTTCCATTTTTTTTTTTATTTTTTTGAGGAAACTCCACACTGTTTCCACAGTGGTTGAACCAATCTGCATTCCTACCAACAATGCTCAAAGGTTCCTTTTTCTCCACATACTCGTCTGCACTCATTATTTGTTGATTTATTGATGGCAGCCATTCTGGCAGGTGTGAGGTGGTACCTCATTGTCCTTTTAATTTGCATCTATCTGGTGATTAGTATGCTCAATTAATTTTTGACAAAGGAGGCGAGAACATAAAATAAAGATAGTCTCTTCAATAAATGGTTCTGGGATAATTGGACAAGTACATGCAAAAAAAAAAAAATGAAACTAGACCACCAGCTTACACCATACACAAAAGTAAACTCAAGTCCAGCGGGCGTGGCTCAGTGGGTGAGCATAAATCTATGAACCAGGAGGTCAAGATTTACTCCTAATTAGGGCACATGCCCAGGTTGTAGCCTGGATCTCCAGTAGGGGACATGCAGAAAGCAGCCAATCATTGATTCTCTTTCATTAATGATGTTTTTATCTCTCCCTTTCCCGTTCTCTCTGAAATAACCCTATCTAATAAAAGACAAAAAGGGTAATTAACCATACCTCTGCTATACTTCCCATTGGCTAATCAGGGAGATATGCAAATTAACCACCAACAAAGATGGCGGCTGGCAGCCACGCAGCTGAAGCGAACATGAGGCTTGCTTGCTCTAGTGATGGAGGAAGCCAAGGTTCCCTGCTTGCCACGGCCAGGCTCTGAGTTCTGGAAGCAACAATGTTTCAATTATAGAAGCTAAACAAACCCCAGATACCTGCTTTCAGCCGGCCGCAGCCTCAGAGCTGGGAGCGCCAGTGACGGCAACTATGTATCAATTATAGAAGGTAAATAAATCCCAGAATTAAAAAAAAAGGAGAGGCTGGGATCTTCAGTTGCTCGCCAGCCTGAAAACGGCCTTCAGCCCCTCACCCAGACTGGCCAGGCACCCCAGTGGGGACCCCCACCCTAAAGGGAGTGTGGTCATCCTGAAAACAGCCATCAGCCCCTCACCCAGGCTGGCCAGGCATCCCATCAGGACCCCCACCCTGATCCGGGACACCCTGCAGGGCAAACCAGCCAGCCCCCACCCGTGCACCAGGCCTGTATCCTATATAGTAAAAGGGTAATATGCAAACTGACCCTAACAGCAGAAAGACTGGGAATGACTGGTCACTATGACACACACTGACCACCAGGGGGCAGACACTCAATGCAGGAGCTACCCTCTGGTGGGCAGTGCACTCACATATGGGAGAGCTCTGCTCAGCCACAAGCCAGGCTGATGGCTGCCAGTACAGCAGTGGTGGTGGCAGCCTTTCCTGCCTCCTCAGCAGCGCTAAGGATGTCTGACTGCAGCTTAGTTCTGCTCCCTGCTGGCAAGTGGACATCCCCCAAGGGCTGCCGGGCTGCCAGAGGGATGTCTGATTGCCATCTTAGGCCCAATCCTCCGGGGAGCAGGCCTAAGCCAGGAGGTGGTCATCCCCCGAGGGGTCCCAGACTGTGAGAGGGCACAGGCTGGGCTGAGGGACCCCCCACCCCGAGTGCACAAATTTTTGTGTACCGGGCCTCTAATATATATATATATATATATATATATATATATATATATATATATATATATATATGAATAAACTCAATTTATTCATATATATATATATGAATAAACTCAAAATGGATAAAAGACTTAAATGTAAGTTGTAAAACCATAATTATCCTAGGACAAAATGTAGACAGCAAATATCAGACATCTCACTGAGCAGAAATTTCACTGATACATCTCCTAGAGCAAGAGAAATAAAGGAAAAGTAAACAAATGGAATTGCATCATTTTAGTAAACAAAAAGCTTCTGCACAGCAAGAGACACTAGAATCAAAATGAAAGGGGAACCTACTGTATAGGAGAATATGTTTGCCACTAATCTACTGCTTTTGAGTTTGAGGGTCATGTGGGCCTAGAGCAGGGGTGGGCAAACTTTGTGACTCGAGGGTCACAATGGGTTCTTAAACTGGACAGGAGGGCCCAACAAAAGCATGGATGGAGTGTTTGTGTGAACTAATATAAATTCAAAGTAAACATCATTACATAAAAGGGTACCGTCTTTTTTTTTTTTTTTAGTTTTATTCATTTCAAAAAGGCCAGATCCGGCCTGCGGGCTGTAGTTTGCCCACGGCTGGCCTAGAGGCATACAGTAGTAGAGAATTGGATTAATGGTTTTAAAACTCAGTAGAGGAACCTAAACTAGAGTTAGAGATTTGGGATTCATTGGTTATACCATAGAAGGAAGTGGAAGCTGTGACAGTGGAGATAATTGCCCAGTAACAGTATAAAGTAAAAAGAGGACTTAAAAGGGCAGGAAGGAGCCTGCAAGGAAGGAACACTCTCACCTCCTAGAAATCCCAATTTTTAAGCAGATAAATACAAAAGGTTGTTTAATAAACAAGAAGTCCTACAAAAAGGAGGTGGATAAATTTAAGGGATATTTAATCCAGACCATCTCTATCTATTAACAAACACTTTCTTAGTGACTTAATTTGGAGGTCTTTTAGGTTCTGGTGGTGCTTAGATTTTCTAAGATATATACTGCTAATTAAGAGCCTTCTCTTTTTTAAAATTAAAGTTATTGGGGTGACATTGGTTAATATGATCATAGAGGTTTCAGGTGTGGGTTTCTATGTTACAAGATCTGTATATTGCACTGTGTGTCCACCACTCAGTCAAATAATCTTCCATCACTATATATTAGATTCCCTTCTCCCTCCACATCCCACCTCCTTCCCTCTGGCAACCACCACACTGCTGTTTGTGTCCAAGGGCTTCAACTTTATAGCTCTCATATAAGTGAAATCACATGATTCTTAGCTTTTTATGTCTTACTTATTTCTCTTAGCATGATATTCTCAAGGTCCATCTATGTTGTCGCAAATGGCAGTATTTCATCCTTTCCTATGGCTAGGTAGTATTCCATGTGTATATGTACCACATCTTCTTTATCCAGTCCTCTATCGCAGGACACTTTGGTTGTCTCCATGTCTTGGCCACCGTGAGTAATGCTACAATGAACATAGGTGTGCATATATCTTTGTGAATACATGTTTTCAAGTTTCTCAGCTATATACCCAGGAGAAGGATTTCTGGGTCATATGGTAACTCTATTCTTAATTTTTTGAGGAATCACCAGACTATTTTCCATAGTGACTGTACCAGTCTAAATTCTCACCAGCAGTGAATGAGGGTTCCCTTTTCTCTGCAACTTCTCGAACACTTGATATTACTTATCTTGTTGTGGGATCCTTCTAATAACTTTTTTCTGTGTCCATAATGATCTACGATTTTCTTGATTCACATATTGTCCCTTTAATATTGACATGACTGACTGAACTATAATTAAGTTATCCTTTTTGCTTCAGGCAGAGAAATAAGTTTTCTTTTTACATTATGTGTTAATTTTATTGACAAACTTGAGATCTATAATTGTCTCATTAGACCACAAAAGTGTAGTGCTCCCAGAAAAAAAAATTAATAGTGAAGATTTAAGTTTTTATTCTTGCTTTTATGGGGAAAGTATTCTAGCCCACAGGAATTTAGGGATAAATTTATAAAAAGCAGCAGCATGGAGTCATGATAGTTCCTTAGATTAGCAATCAGAAAATCTGGGTTCTAGATCTGGAAATAAAGTAAATTTCAGTGTGACTTTTTGGCCTTAGTTTTCTCACCTGTAACATGAGAGACTTAGATAAAATTAATATTTTTAGAAATGGGTTCCATTGAGCCCTGGGAAAATCCTTCAGAAGTCACCTCAGAAAGCAAAGGGAGACTGAAAAAGTGGGTTCTGTTCCAGATCCCTGCTCTTCTAAAGAAGTTCTGCTTTTTCTTTTATAGATATTTAACTCTACGTAATATCCATCTATGCAAAATCAACCAAATGGAACAACACCACCATCATCACTACCACCACCATCAAACACCCAAAATGCCTAAATTATCTTTGAGGTTCTTTCCAATGCTGAAAGGCTAAAAGTCTAGGATTAGGGCATGTATAGGACTAGTCTACCTAAAGAGGACTGCTTTGAGAGATCTTTCTTCTTGCTCCAGGCATGCTCATTATGTAAGCAGAGAAAAGCTGTCGCAAACTGATCTTAGCCTCCTGGTTTTATTGCTGTCTGAGTCTGTTTTAACTCCTGATCTCTAGATTTCTGGTGGCAGAAAGAGAATGGCTATACATTATCATGATATGCTTTTGTCCCCCTCCCACTGAACATTATTCAGGGCTATGTGGGAGAGAGTTACTATTTAGGTAAGATGGGCCATGGGCCAAAACTAGAAAGCAAACAAACTTGAAATGTTTCTCTCACCAAATTGTGCTCTCTAATCTCTCTCTTTCCATCTTTATTTATACTTCTGTTAATTTTGTGGTTGGAACAAGTCTAAATATAAATGAAATCTTCCCCAGATGGTCATGATCTCCAGCCAGGTCTCAAAAGAACAGGGAATTGTGTTACTGTCACCATTTGCTTTACATCTGGAATCTCAAAAGAGGATACAACCAGGGAAAGCCTTGGCCTTTGCTTCCTAACAAGAATACTGATGTTGGGTTGTGTGGAAACTAAGCCAGAAAAGACAATGGAGAAAGAATCCTCTCTTGATTTTAGCAATGAAAAGGGGTGCAGTTAACATGCACCTCCATAGGAGGCATGAATTGGTTGGCAGGAATGCCTTTTGCAGACAGGCCAGAGAGAGAGACACTGAATGGGGCACCCTCATGAAAAGATTTCAGCTGACTTCACAGGAACTTTAGAAAGATCTAAAAAAAAAAAAAAAAAAAAAGAGCTCAAACTGCTGAGAGATAGCTAGAAAAAGAGGCAGCAGACATGATATCAGAAGATCAAGGAGTCATTCTCTCAAGGCTGCTGCCTCTTCTCACTACTTCTCTCTGCCTCCAATTATTAATTTCTGAGGGGTTCAGGAAGAAAGGAGTAGGACTCAAGAGTGGAATCCGATTGGCTTATATAATATTAATTTTTACATTTGTCCATACACCAAGACTTATAAACATAATGTCATAAAAATTATATTTATTTCAATAAACACTAAATTGAGTGCCTATTAAGTACCAGACCATGTGTTAAGCCAATAAGTTCATGGTCCAATGGAAGAAAGAGTAAACACAATTTTAACACAAAACATTGACTGAAATGATAGAGGTCAGAACAGCATGTTACAGAAGCATAGAGGAGAGCCACTTGACTTAAAAGCATGTAGTTTCATAGAACATCAGAGCTGGAAAGAAACAGAGAACATACAGTCCAATCCTTCTCTTTACAGATGGAAAATGTGAGGCCTGGAATAATGAAAGGACTTGCTCAAGGACATATAGCCAGGCAATAGCAGAGCTGAAATTCTAGTTTAGAGAATCAGATTCAGTCAGCCTTCTACCATTCCACACAATTAATTTTTGGCTTCCTTCAAGATGGGTCCTTTGGCCTATAAATTATTTCATAATGCTGGCTTGGGAAAACATCTCTGAGAAGTTGGTAATTTTTTTCTGCAGTCAGTAGACATGCCTATTTGGCCTCCTGGAAAAGCACAGTAGATCTGTCTCTGTGTGTTCTTTCTCTTCTTATGATAGCCTCTACATGAACAAGCCTCACACAAAATTCTGCCATCACCTAGTGGAGCAGCAGTACTAGGGTCCCTGGGTTTATCACCCCAGAAGCAGTGAAATTCTGGGTCGGAACAGGATCACTTGGGTCCCCTCTTTCCTCCCTACTTCAAATGTAGTTTCAAATATAATCTCAGGGAAGAACAGGATAGGCAATATTCTATAATCTAATGTAAGTTTTGGTATACCTGTCAGGTATTTTAACTCCTGCTTGTATGGCTCCAGTAACAGGGAGGCCACTCTCCTAAAAAATAGCTTGTTCCATCTCAGGGAAAATTTGTTAGAAAGCACTATCTTATGATTAATAGAAAATTTATGTTTTCTTACAGTTTCTTCCCATTGGGATATTGTTATTAGGTTGATCTCTTCTGTCTTTCACAGTTTTAAAGACCACAATTATGTCACTTCAGTTTTCTCTTTCCAGATTCAATAGTCCAATGTTCTTTAATTTTTTCCTCATGGGTTTTGGATTCTAACCCTCTCTCTTATTGTGATTATCTGGATCCATTCTTGCTTGGGGTTAAGAAGAGAATGGGGTGACATACTCTTTCCTGTACTGCTAGTGTGAGTGTTAACTGGCAGAGATTTGAAATATTTATTTGGCAACACCTATAAATATTTAAAGTATACTTATAATAGGAAAAAACATAAGTACTCATTAAAGAACATTGATTGTTAAAGTTTGATATAACCATACTAAGAAATAAAATGCTAGCACTGATATGATTGAAGTAGATATATGTCATGATATGGAAAGATGCCCAAGGTACATTAAGTGAAAAAAGTAAGTTGAAAATCATTAGGCACTGTATTATTTCATTCTTATACAGAAAACAAAATAATATATGGGCATATTTATATGGAAACGTAAATTTTATAGGTGTGAGGAACATCTGGAAAGATACACGCTAAATTAGCTTTGAGAAGTGGTTTTGAGGAGACTCAGATTTTTCTTTTATAAGCCTCTGCATTTTAATGAGCATGGATTACTTTTACAAATTGAAATAAATTAAGGTTATATGAAGGAAAGATGGCCGAAACCGGTTTGGCTCAGTGGATAGAGCGTCGGCTTGCGGACTGAAAGGTCCCAGGTTCGATTCTGGTCAAGGGCATGTAGCTGGGTTGTGGGCACATCCCCAGTGGGGGGTGTGCAGGAGGCAGCTGATCAATGTTTCTCTCTCATCGATGTTTCTAACTATCTCTCTCCCTTTCTCTCTGTAAAAAATCAATAAAATATATTTTTTTTAAAAAAAAGGAAAGATGGATAAAGAAGTAAAGTTGATCTGTCCTCTCTTCTTCCTCATTTACAATAGCCACCCCAAAGTTATTTATACAGAGGCAGCTGTAGCACAGAGTTGACTTCAGGCCATAGGGCCAGACTGCCTAGGTTTGAATCCAACCTCTTCAACTTAGAGCATATAACCTTGGTCATGCTACCTACTGTGTCTATACCTCTGTTCTTTTTTTTTTTTTTTTTTCTTTTGTGAAATGGGGATAAACATAGTACTTACTTCATGGAGTTGTTCTGAGGATTAAATAATTTAATAAATATAAAACACTTAAGTGATGATTGGCACATAACAGTTTACTAAATATAAGTAACAATTATATCCATTATTGTCTTATAGTCAATTATACTCTATCCTCTCAATCATGAAGACTTTAAATATTCATTACCCTGACTCCTTTGTTTACTTAATCCCTCACAAAAGATAAATTACTAAGCCTTAACTTCTGTTAGGTAAAAACATATGGTATAATTCCTATTGCTATAGAACAGAAAGGTTTTGATAACAGCAATTTCATATAGTTCAACCTAATACCTCTCCAAGTTTTCGCCAATCATTTCACTCATTTCTTATATTAGGCTTTTAAATTTGGACTGTTACAGCAGTTATTCTTTTAATCAGTCTATGAAACCCTTGGTTTTCTTCCTATACTAATTTGCCTTAAATATATACCCCTAGTGGTGTCTGTACCCTAAACCTACTGATCATGTTTCATCCCTGATCACAGCCTACCAATGGACTATTAATGATCAGAGCAGCAGTCCTTATCACCTCCTTTTTGTTTTAACATAAAATAATATTCACATGTATAATAACTAGTCATGAACATTCTCAGAATTTGGCAAAGCCCCAAAACAAATTCTGCAGGGTAGTGAAGGACATTCACTGCAGACTGTTTTGGTGTGTAATTCATAGAAGCATATTACAAGATTATGAGTAACAAAACCAGCCATTTAAATTAAGTTGGCTATTTTGAAGGATGTAAGAAAAATTTACCTGATAATATTTAGTGCTTTTAAATAATTTCTAGTGAATTTTTAATGTAAACAAAGTTAATGGAAGTAACCTATCAAGTTCTGGAAAACTTCCTTGGAATTTGATTTGAAATGTCACATTAACTTCCTTGAAACCACTGATCAAGTCAACCATGACTGAACACTCCCCCCAACAAAGTATTGTGGTTTGCAATTGCTTTTCTCACCATTCCAACTGAGCCTAAAATTTGTGAAATCACCTTTGTGTTTATAATAATGTGTACAGCGTATATTTATTGAGCATTTATTATGTATTTTACCAGGCACTTCATCTATTGTGCTCTTATTAACAGAGGCATTCATAGTTTCATTCTCACTCATGAGCAAAGTAAATGTAGAGGTGCTACTCACCCTTTGTTTGTCTATCATTATTTTCTTCTTAATAAGGCATGTACCTGAGTATAAGATGAAATAAGACTGGGAAAAGGTCATGTGTAATTCTTAGTAAACTATCTTATAACTCCACCCTACCTTCTCTCCTGCTCAAACAAAGCGCATAACAAAGCAAATTAGTGAATGGTCTTATTATAGGATCACCATGCATCTACTTTATTTTTTAAATTATTTTATTTTTTCCCTTTTTAAAATTACATTTATTGGGGTAGTACTGGGCCAGTGGTGCAATAGATAACATGTCTGACTACGGATCAGAAGACCAATCTTCTTTTTAGGTAAATCATTTGTGAACTTTGATACTTTAACTCTTATAGGTAACACATTAATTTAAACACAGCAGTTGGTTGCAGCACTGGGTTTGGTCTTCCCCCAAAAAAGTTCAAGGCCTTTTGGCTGGCTTTCAAGAGTGGCTGTGCTCTGATCCTCTTTTGTGAGTACCTTTCCCATATTCTTTGCTCTAATAAAATGAAACTCCTCACTGTTCCTTATTTACACTAACACACTGTGTTTTCTCTTCACATCAAGAACTAGTGTTGGAGGCAGAATTCAGTCTCAGGCAAGTAGTCTGGCTCCAGATTCCAGATGCTTATTCACTATGTTCTAATGCCTCTCATGCAGTTCTTGCATTATTCTCTGGGCAGGAATGTCTCCTTCCTGTGTATTTTTTTGTCATCTATGAAAATTTTCATATAGTACATCTGTTCATTTAATGTATGTTGAAGTAATACCCTATCTTGCTTGTATGGTAAAATGTAAAAAGAATTTAAAAATAAATTTATCAAAGTTTAGGGAAGCTAAATTAAAAATTGTACACAGTGTATTTTTATATCAGGCCCTATCCCTGTGGCAAACCAAAAATGAAAAAAAAAAATACTGGAGATAAGAAAGCAAACTATGTCCTGTGATTTGCACAATCTAAGTCTCTATCAGCCGTGAGAATACAGTTCACTGTTTATTGTTTCACAAAGATTACAGATGGCTTCTAGCATAGCTACTCCTTCTGATTAAAAGTTAAAAGCTCTAAAACTACAAGGCAACTTACACAGCCACTGCATTAGAATTTTACTGCTTCATGTATAGCATGTCTCACCTCTTCTGTTTACTACTCCAGAGTAGTTATTTGACATTGAGTGAATTGAATATCTGAACTTTGTTTTCCCCATCTGTAATATGGGAATAAGTTCCCCATTAGCTGGTTATTATCATTAATGTTCATAATGTATATAATGGGGGTAATT
This sequence comes from Myotis pilosus, assembly GCA_036010255.1. Taxonomy (NCBI): domain Eukaryota; kingdom Metazoa; phylum Chordata; class Mammalia; order Chiroptera; family Vespertilionidae; genus Myotis; species Myotis pilosus. The sequence continues at coordinate 16,341,921 of JASKON010000009.1, forward strand.
ACAGCAGTGGATCATAATACATACTGGGGTACATAGGTTCTGGCCAGTGGCTTTAAAAAGACAATATTGACACTTACAGAATATTAAGCAGCAACATTTTTTTCTTTCTTGAAATCTAGAATCACCACTATTTCCTGCTACTAATTTCTCATGCTCAATTGAGCACCAAGTCTTAACTATTCTGCTTCCTAAATATCTCAAATATGTCCCCTAATTTGTAAACCTTCACTACTTCTCACCCAGATGGCTGCAACAGCCTCCAATTGGTCTTCCTTTGGTCTTGCCCAAGTTCAATCCACTTACCACACTGTTGCCAGGGTAATCTTTCTGAAGTGTAAATCTAATCATGTAATTCTTTAACTGAAAACCCTTCAATGGTTCCTTATAATTCTTGTGCCATGATACAGAGAAAATTCCTTAATGTGCTTACTCACCAGTTATGTCTGATCTCTGCCTTCCTTTAAAGTCTTATCTTTGATAATTTCCTACACATACACTATACTTCTGTAAAAATGAATTCATTGGAGTTCTACTGCTCTCTCTCTCTCTCTCTCTCTCTCTCTCTCTCTCTCTTCTCTCTCTCTCTCTCTCTCTCTCTCGTTCCAATGTTTCAAAGTCCTTATTGTGGCCTACAGGTACCATATCTTTTTGTTTCAACCACTTGCTTTCTTACTGTTTTTGAATGCACAAAGCACACTCTCACTTTAGGGTTTTGTCACGTATAGTTCACACTGCCTGAACTGCTCTTTCCCCACATTTACACATAGCTCTTTTCATTTTCATTATGCCTCTGGCAAAACATTACCATGATAGCACCCCACCCTATTCCTTTTGTTTTTTATCTTCTTGGCTTGCTTACTTTTCATATGACTACCTGAATATATATATATATATATATCCTCCCAGAATATTTGCTCCATGAGAGAGGAGACTTCATTTCAACTATCTTACTTCTGTAGCATTTCTAGTGTCTAACACAGTGCCTGTCATAATATAGGCACTCAATAAATATGGGTTAAATGAATGCATTAACATTCTTCCTTCTATTTCATTTTTTCTTACATTTCCCCCCCTTTTCCTAGCTAATGTCTATGCCATTTTTAGATTGTACTTTATTTCCAGCAAAGAGCTGGGTTAAATAATGTTCTTCTGGTTTTCCCCCACTTTCTATATTTTCTCTTATGCTAATACTTATCAGATTATTTCTCTGTGGAAAGGATGAATGGACTCAGATCATGGCAGTCATAATTAAGGCTATTTAGGCTTCATCCTATTATTTATGAAGTATTTTTTAAAAGTATGCAGGGGAATATTGTGCTTTTAAATTGATATTTATTAAAATGATTCTGACTATATTATGGAGGATATACACAGAGTGGCCAGATTATTATGACCACCTGACGTTTGTAGGCAAATTAGCCAAAGGCCTGTTCGATCACCTTTGCTGTCTGCAGTTACCAACATAAAATGTCTTCAATTCGCACAGGAACACAAGGATTGGACAGTTGAGCATTGGAAAAAAGTCATGTGATTGGATGAATTACTTTTCCAGTTGCATCATGCAGATGGCAGAGTGAGAATTTGGCGGAAACAGCATGAAAGCAGGCACCCCCACATGCATGAATACAACCCTTCAAGCTGGTGGGGGCAGTGTTATGGTTTCGGGCATGTTTTCCTGGAATGATTTGGGCCCTTTAATTCGTGTGGAACAACGTCTAAATAGCACAACATACCTAAGTATCATTGCTGATCAAATTCATCCTATCATGTTGATGGCGTATCCCAATGGAGATGGCTTCTTCCAGCAAGACAATGCACCATGCCACAGTGCTCATACTGTGCAGGTGTGGTTTCAAGAACATGAGGGAGACTTTACCTTGCTTAGGTGGCCCCCACAATCACCAGATCTCAATCCAATTGAGCATTTGTGGGACAAAGTTAAAAGAGCCATCAGGCAGCTGGTTCCACAACCATCAAATCTCACAGAATTAGACACTGCTATTCATCAGGCATGGTGTCAGATTCCTCGCATCATCTTTCAACATCTTTTGGAGTCAATGCCAAGAAGAATCGCAGCAGCATTGAAGGCAAAAAGTGGCCCCACGAAGTACTGATGGAGTGGTCATAATAATCTGGCCACTCGGTGTAATAAATCAATACAGGGAGAGCAGAGAGATATGAGAATATGAAGCTAAAGACCAAGACAAGGGAAAAGACTAGAAGCATGCAGAATTGAGAACAGGTCTTGAGCTGTCATGAAGGAAGAATTAACAGAGTTCTGTGATAATTGTATATGATAATAGACAATGCAAACCATGTCAGTTACAATGCTAATATACTGAGCCTGGATAGATATAGAGTTAAGCCAGAGTGGTTCAAGGGGAAATCTATTTGGAAATGCTCAGCAAACAGTTGGAAATTTGAAGTCAGAACAAAGTTAAAGGTATCCTGATAGGTTAAGGAGTCACTGTTTTTAGAAGGATCTTGCTTCTGAGGAAGACAATGGAGAAGGAAGAGACACTCGAGTGTGGTATTAATTATATGGTGGTATCTAAGGCTCTCAGTGCATTTCTCTTTTCCAAGTTCAGAGGAAAATTTTTCACTAAAAAGGAAATATAGCTAAAGTAGATAAAGTTCTGCCTAGTTCTTTTCTAGTTCTTGTGCTAGGCCTATAGTAGACATTTGATCTTCACAACAAATCTGTGAAACAGCTTATGTTATCCCCTTTACGCAGATGAAGAAATAAAAGCTCAGAAAATTTTAATTCAGCCAGCAAATGGCACAGCTGATATCACAACTAGACCTTTATGACTTCTTTCTGTTGCACCAAATCTCAGTGAGCAATTTTGATCAATAGACTTTTTATAAATTTTAAGGGTTTGGGGATGACATAAGTGATGGGAAATATTTGCATGTAATGGATGTATAGAAGAAAGATGCCTCTGTGGTTTGTTCTAACATGGTTAGATTTGACAAGATCTACTCACCTCTGTGGCAGGTTGCTCACTTCTTAAGTATATTCTGACCTTGGTCTAGAAATGAACCTAGGTTTATGGAAGACTTTGGGGAAAAATACTAACTTCAAGTCTTTTTTGATTCATTGTACTACTGGTAATTGAAGCCTAAAGTCATATCTGAGGGTATGGCCTCTGTTTTGAAAGAAAATATATTTATCAGTACATGCATTTCCAAGTTATGAGAAATTAAAACTATATTAATCTTGAATGAACAATGAAGAACTACATTTGAGTCCTTTTCCATTTGTTTGTTGGGTTTGGGGAGCTGGCTTCCTCAATCTGATTTTTAGGGTATGGATTTGATGTGCTAGGTTTGATGAAGGAGTGTCAGGGTCAGAGAAAAACATCATTTGGAAGCATGAAGATGGGCTGAGGAAATGGAACATGGTAGATGGACTCTGGGAACAGTTGTCGACTTTAGTTTAAATATTTTCTTTTCCTACATTATAATATCTTTTAAGAAAGCTTGTAAGACACCAGAGTCTGGTGTTGCTTGTGTCTTGGGGAACGAGGGCAGAAACCTGCATTTTTCTAGGGCGAAGTGATTTAGGGACTATTATAGCATCTGATAAAGCGGTGATTAAGACATGGCTTAAGAAAAGAGGCAGAGAAGTCTGAGGTTATAGGTGACAAGAGACCAGGAGGAAAGATTTGTGGTAAATGTGCACACTTATTAGGAAGTCGAAAAAAAGAAGTAAGGAGAAGATTCTGTAAACATGGGTTTTCTTTCTCTGTCAACCTAAGGTCCCCTACCATTTTGGCAACCTGGGATATTTTGCCAGTTGCCACCATAACAGTGTTTTACTATAGCCTGGAGTCTACTTACTTTTCCTGAGGCCATCCCCTCACCAGGCTTGCCAGTTTCTTTTTTTCTGTTTCATTGAGCTTTGCTGGTGGCAGGGAGGAGGGAAGTTTCTGAAGTTATCAGCTGGCATCATCATTTCTGCCCCCCTTCACCCTCGGCAGCTGGGGTGGAGAAGGGGGAGCTGCAGGTTGGAACAGCAAGCTACCTTAAGGCCATAATGAGGGACAGGAGGCCTTTGATCAGCTCCCCGTTGATGGGCTGTTTTTCCTCATGTCTTTTTTTTTCCTTTCTTTTAAAATGTATTTATTTATTTACCATTTGGTCTGTGGTGAGCAGACTCAGTTAGCTATCTAAAGGTCACTAGGATGGAACCATTTGACCAGAGCGCAATTTTTCACCCTGCCAAGGACACTCTGTTCTACTGTACCTCAGCACTGTCAAACATAATTCAAAACCATTTTTTTCTTCTTCTCTTTCCTTCATTCTTTTACCCTTTCTCCTTTTATTATACCCACTTTTTTTTGTTCAGGTACTCTAATTGTATCTTTTTGTCTTCTCTTCCCCCCCCTCCACACTTTGCAGTCTCTATGATCTTTCCCCCTTGTTTCTTTTCCCCAGGTTTGACCCCTTTTGCCTGAGTGAACTTAAAGCAACATCCCCTGGCCAGTGGAACATCTCTGGGCCTGGTGATCTGGGAAGGCAGAAGATAGGGGAGAGTAAAGAGTATGGTTTTCATCTCTAAACTGATACTAAATTTAAGCTATTGTTGAGGTATTGGTGGAATGTTAAATTGAGCCAGGCACTGGTAAGACGAGGTTAAAAAGCTACATTGCAGAAGGTGTTTGATTTGGGAAAGGACTGAGGACATATGAAAACTGTAATACAGGGAAACTAGACATTATATTTCTCGAAGGCCAATGGGATTAAGATCAGAAGTCTGAGACACTTTGGCACAGCCTATTTAACATGATTTCTGGGATGACTCAATCCTCCTATATTTCATTTCTTTCCCCACTTTGGTCTGATATATCTGTAAGAGGCCTGAAAGAAAAACAATGTTTTAGACAAGAGAAGAGTCAAGTAAGCCATGGGCTGGTTGGAAGTAGTGAATTGAGATTTGGTCATGGTGATCATTGAACCTGTTTTAGCTCCTCTGAGGTTACCTCTGAATCACTCTTTTTTTTAAAAAAAAATTAAATCTTATTTTTCAGATTATTACAGTTGTTCCTCTTCCCCCTCCCCATAGCTCCCCTCCACCTGGTTCCCATCCCACCCCCTGCCCTTACCCTCCCCCCCACTGTCCTCATCCATAGGTGTACGATTTTGTCCAGTCTCTTCCCGCACCCACCACACCCCTTCTCCGCTCCCCGAGAATAGTCAGTCCATTCCCTTTCTATGCTCCTGATTCTATAATATTCACCAGTTTATTCTGTGCATCAGATTTTTTATTCACTTGATTTTTAGATTCACTTGTTGATAGATGTGTATTTGTTGTTCATAATTAGTATCTTTACCTTTTTCTTCTTCTTCCTCTTCTTAAAGGATACCTTTCAGCATTTCATATAATACTGGTTTGGTGGTGATGAACTCCTTTAGTTTTTTCTTATCTGTGAAGCTCTTTATCTGACCTTCAATTCTGAATGATAGCTTTGCTGGGTAAAGTAATCTTGGTTGTAGGTTCTTGCCATTCATCACTTTGAATATTTCTTGCAACTCCCTCTGGCTTGCATAATTTCTGTTGAGAAATCAGCTGACAGTCGTATGGGTATTCCCTTATACGTAACTGACTTTTTTTCTCTTGCTGCTTTTAAGATTCTCCCTTTGTCTTTTTCTCTTGGCATTTTAATTATGATGTGTCTTGGTGTGGTCCTCTTTGGATTCCTTTTGTTTGGGGTTCTCTGCATTTCCTGGACTTGTAAGTCTATTTCTTTCACAAGGTAGGGAAGTTTTCTGTCATTATTTCTTCAAATGGGTTTTCAATATCTTGCTCTCTCTCTTCTTCTGGCACCCCCATAATTGGGATTTTGGTATGCTTGAAGTTTTCCCAGAGGCTCCTTACAGTATCTTCATATTTTTGGAATCTTTTTTCTTTTTCCTTTTCTGGTTGGGTGTTTTTTGCTTCTTCTTATTTCAAATCTTTGACTTGATTTTTGCCATCCTCTAGTCTTCTGTTGGAACTCTGTATAATATTCTTTATTTTAGTCAGTGTATGCTTAATTTCTAGTTGGTCCTTTTTCATATCCTCAAGGGTCTCACTAGATTTCTTGAGTGTCTCACTAAACTTATCGGCAGTTTCTAGAAAATTCTTGAAAAACCTTATAACTGTGGTTTTGAACTCTATATCCTGTAGTTTGCTTTCCTCCATTTCTGGCATTTATGACCTGTTTCTTTGTCTCCACATCTTTATGCTTCCCTGTGTTGATAGAGTGGCTTTCTGTGCTAGGTGCCCTATAGGGCCCAGTGGCTCAGCCTCCCCAGTTACCTGAGGTGAATACTCTTGGTGCACCCCTTTGTGGGCTTTGTGCACAGTCTTGTTTTAATTAAGCCTTGATGGTTGTAGGTATCACTGGGAGGAATTGACCTCCAGGCCAGTTGGCTGTGAGAATCAGCTGTGTCTGCAGTGGGAGAACTTCTGTGCTGGAGACATCCTTCTGGGACAAGACTTGCTTCAGTTGGGCTTTGGTGCTCACTGAGTCTGCCCCCTGAGTGTGTCCCTTATGAATCTGAGGAGTTGTAATCTGGATGGTCCCACTCTGACCACTGGGTACACTGGCTCTTGGATCTCTAAGGAGGTGCTAATTTAGCCTCTTCCTGAGGCTACCCAGCAGGAGCTATGGAGAGATCTGCAGATTCCTCATCTTTGTTTGGGATTTGGAGGTGCCCAGTTGAGGCACAACTGTGAAGCAATGCAAGCTCCTATGGGGCCTTGGGCCTTCTTTTGGATGTTCTCGGTCTCTCTGACCCAGCTGCAGTTTGTTAGGTAATTTTCAGATTGCAAAGGGCCAGGCCTTTCATATGCAAAAGCCTCTGTGCACAGCTTGGGTGGGGCGGGGTCTCAGGGAATCAACAGGATGGAGCAAGCAGCTATGGTTGCTCCTCAGTCCTACCCTAGGAGACCCCGGTCTCAGTGTCCCGATAATCGCTGCAAGCACCTCGGAGAGAAAACCCTCCTTGAATTCTGACTGATGCCAGAAAGTCCAGTTTCTCCCCATATGAGTCTGGGCCCCCAGAGACTCGCCCAGAACTGGAGTTCAGAGCACTCAGGAGCTTGAGATTCCCTTCCGATTGAAAAAGACAACTGCCTCAGTCGCCAGCCCTTTCCACGTGCACCTCTGTACCTCTGCACTTTTCTTCTACACCTCCTCTGAGTCTCGGTGTGCTTTTTTCTTTCCTTCTAGTTGTAGAATTTCAACTCAGCCAGCCTTCCTGTGGTTCTGGATGATGTCTGTTTTGTCTTTTAGTTGTATTTTTGAAGTGGTTGTGTGAGGTAGCAGTTTCTGGTGTTTACCTATGCCACCATCTTGGTTTCTCCTGAATCACTCTTAGTGCCTGAGTTTATTGCCTTTCTTCTTTGGGAAATATATGAGGTGGCAATAAAATGAAGGTAAAAAAGGCCTGAATTCACATGCATAGGCCCAATTCCCAACACCCAGAACTGGGGAAATTTCTCCTGCCTAGCTCTTCCCATGATCATTAAAGCTCAGGCACAGGACTTGCCTGTGCTTGTTGTTGCTGTCTATCTCCATGTAGGTGATTCTCACTATCCAGGACCAAGGCCTCAGTAGAAAAGGAGGAAGCCTAGTTTGAATGATTAAGGATTGTTATCTCCTGAACAAAACTAGACCACAGGTAAAGAAGGGAGAAGATCTCTGAAGAAAGGAGGTAAAATATTCATATGAACCCATATGGAAATAAGGAGAAGTTCAAAGGTAACATTACACATGTAGGCCAGACAAAATAATAATAATAATGATAATAATAATAAAAAAAACTTCTAAAAATGTAGGTTTTTAAGTATTAGCACAGGTTACTGTGAAACATTGTTGCATTTTTCTAAGGAGGTATTAAAAATGAGGTATATTCTCTGCTTTGGATAAGTCAATGCTATACTCCCTAGAAGTCTTATAATTATTTTTTGGCTCTACCCTTGTAAAAGACATTGGCAAATTGGAGTTTTTCCAGAGAAAACTGAAGCACAACGTAAGTCATGGCCTAGATTGAAGAGCTCAAGAAACAAAAATGACTTTGGGAAAGACAAAACCCATAGACAGTGTGATTAACATCTTCAAACACTGAAGCTTTAATGTGAAAAAAGGACTAGATAGTCCTTGTGTTACCTAACTGCATAAATGGGGGAATGAGGAATACTATATGGGGTAAGAGGAGGGGATAATAAGTATGAATTAGGTCAAGAAGAAGCCTTGAGTAACGTTTTTGTGCTAAACCTTTTTGGAAGAAGGAAGATTATACTAGTATATAACAGAGTCTTAGAGCCTCTCTCTACTACTGTGTGCCCTGCAAAGAGTTTAAGGGCTACAGAAAGAACTTTCACAGTAAGTTAGAGTAGGTGTGAGGGTTAGGAGAAAATATGTCCAGCTCTTATTAGAGATATAACAACCTTTGGATGCATATCTATTATATAATACTCCCTCCAGACTGGACCTTTTAATCTACCTTGCATGCCATAACCCAGTTCTCTACTCATTTTTTTAAAATTTCTTTATTGATTAAGGTATAACATATGTGTCCTTATCCCCCACAACCCCCCATCACCCACTCTGGCCCTCACCCACCTGTTGTCTGTGTCCATAGGTTAGGCTTATATGCATGCATACAAGTCCGTTGGTTGATATCTCCACCTTACCCCCATTCTCCTCTAACTTCCATCTGAGGTTTGATGGTGTGATCAATGCTTCTCTGACTATGGATTTGTTCTTTTTCATCAGTTTATGTTGTTCATTATATTCCATAAATGAGTGAGATCACGTGGTATTTATCTTTCTCTGACTGGCTTATTTCACTTAGCATAATGCTCTCCAGTTCCATCCATGCTGTTGCAAATGGTAAGAATTACTACTTTTTTTTAATTTTATTTTTTATTACAAAGGGTATTACATATGTGTCCATTTTTCCCCCCGCCCAAGACAGTCCCCTAGCCTCCCCTATCCCCCAGTGTCTTATGTCCATTGGTTATGCTTATATGCATGCATACAAGTCCTTTGGTTGATCTCTTACCCCCCTACATCCCGCCCCCGAACCCTCCCCGGCCTTCCCGCTGCAGTTTGACAATCTGTTTGAGGCAGCTCTGCCTCTGTATCTATTATTGTTCAAAAAGTTTATAATGGTCTCAATTATCCATGAATAAGTGAGATCATGTGGTATTTTTCCTTCATTGACTGGCTTATTTCACTTAGCATAATGCTCTCCAGTTCCATCCATGCCGTTGCAAATGGTAAGAGTTCCTTCCTTTTTAGAGCAGCATAGTATTCCATCGTGTAGATGTACCACAGTTTTCTAATCCATTCATCTACTGATGGGCACTTAAGCTGTTTCCAGATCTTAGCTATGGTGAATTGTGCTGCTATGAACATAGGGGTGCATATATCTTTTCTAATTGGTGTTTCTGGTTTCTTGGGATATATTCCTAGAAGTGGGACCACAGGGTCAAATGGGAGTTCCATTTGTTGCTTTTTGAGGAAACTCCATACTGTCTTCCATAGTGGCTGCACCAGTCTGCATTCCCACCAGCAGTGCACAAGTGTTCCTTTTTCTCCACATCCTCTCCAGCACTTGTCGTTTGTTGATTTGTTGATGATAGCCAGTCTGACAGGTGTGAGATGGTACCTCATTGTTGTTTTGATTTGCATCTCTCGGATGATTAGTGACTTTGAGCATGTTTTCATATGTCTCTTGGCTTTCTGAATGTCCTCTTTTGAAAGGTGTCTATTTAGGTCCTTTGCCCATTTTTTGATTGGATTGTTTATCTTCCTTTTGTTAAGTTGTGTGAGTTCCCTATAAATTTTGGAGATTAGGCCCTTATCAGATATGACATTGGCAAATATGTTTTCCCACACACTGGGTTTTCTCGTTGTTTTGTTGATGGTTTCTTTTGCTGTGCAGAAGCTTTTTATTTTGATGTAGTCCCATTTGTTTATTTTCACTTTAGTTTCAAGTGTCCTAGGAGCTGTATCAGTGAAGAAATTGCTTCGGCATATGTCTGAGATTTTGTTGCCTTTGGATTCTTCTAGAATTTTTACGGTTTCCTGTTGTACATTTAAGTCCTTTATCCATTTTGAGTTTATTTTTGTATATGGTGTAAGTTGGTGGTCTAATTTCATTTTCTTGCATATATCTGTCCAATTTTCCCAGCACCATTTATTGAAGAGACTATCTTGGCTCCATTGTATGTTCTTGCCTCCTTTGTCAAATATTAATTGAGCATATTGGTTCGAGCCAATTTCTGGGCTCTCTATTCTATTCCATTGATCTATATGCCTATTCTTGTGCCAGTACCAGGCAGTTTTGAGAACAGTGGCTTTGTAATACATCTTGATGTCTGGTATTGAGATCCCACCTACTTTGTACTTTTTCAGGATTGCTGCAGCTATTCGGGGTCTTTTTTTTATTCCAGATGAACTTTTGGAGAGTTCGTTCTAAATCTATGAAGTATGCCGTTGGTATTTTAATGGGAACTGCGTTGAATTTATAGGTTGTTTGGGTAGTATTGACATTTTAATGATGTTGATTCTACCAATCCATGAACACGGTATGTTCTTCCATCTGTTTATGTCTTCCTCTATATCTTTTTTCAACGTCCTGTAGTTTTCTGAGTAGAGGTCTTTTACCTCTTTAGTTAAGTTTATTCCTAGGTAGCATAATTTTTTTGGGTGAGATGGTAATCGGTGTTGTTTTTATAATCTCTCTTTCTGAAAGTTCACTATTGGTGTATAGAAATGCCTCAGATTTCTTGGGGTTAATTTTGTATCCTGCTACATTGCCAAATTCATGTATTAAGTCTAGTAGCTTTTTGATGGAGTCTCTAGGGTTTTGTATGTATAATATCATGTCGTCTGCAAATAAGGACAGTTTTACTTCCTCTTTTCCAATTTGGATGCCTTTTATTTCTTCTTCTTGCCTAATTGCAATGGCTAACACTTCCAGTACTATGTTGAACAGGAGTGGTGAGAGGGGGCACCCCTGTCTTGTTCCTGTTCTTAGGGGAAATGGTGTTAGTTTTTGTCCATTGAGTATAATGCTGGCTGTGGGCCTGTCATATATGGCTTTTATTATGTTGAGGTATGATCCTTCTACTCCCGCCTTACTGAGAGTTTTTATCAAAAATGGGTGTTGAATTTTGTCAAATGCTTTTTCTGCATCAATTGATATGACCATGTGGTTTTTTTCTTTCAATTTGTTTATGTGATGTATCACGTTTATTGATTTGCGGATATTGTACCATCCTTGCATCCCTGGGATAAATCCTACTTGGTCATGATTTATGATCTTTCTGATGTACTGCTGGATCCGATTTGCTAAGATTTTGTTGAGGATTTTGGCATCTATGTTCATGAGGGATATTGGCCTGTAATTCTCTTTCATTGTGTTGTCTTTACCTGGTTTTGGTATTAGGGTGATGCTGGCTTCATAGAATGAGCTTGGAAGTGTTCCTTCCTCTTGAATTTTTGTAGTAGTCTGAGGAGGATAGGTTTTAGTTCTTCCTTGAATGTTTGGTAAAACTCCCCTGTGAAGCCGTCTGGTCCTGGGCTTTTGTTTGATGGAAGCTTTTTGATGACTGCTTCAATTTCTTCCATAGTTATTGGCCTGTTGAGATTTTTAGATTCTTCCTGATTGAGTTTTGGAATGTTGTATTTTTCTAGGAATTTGTCCATTTCCTCCAGGTTGTTTAGTTTGTTGGAGTAGAGCTGTCCAAAGTATTTTTTAACAATCATTTGTATTTCTGTGGGGTCTGTTGTTATTTCGCCTCTATCATTTCTGATTTTGTTTATTTGGGTCCTCTCTCTTTGCTTCTTGGTGAGTCTGGCTAGGGGTTTATCAATCTTGTTTATCCTTTCAAAGAACCAGCTCTTGGTTTCCTTGATTTTCTGTATTGTTTTTTTTGGTCTCTATGTCATTTATTTCTGCTCTAATCTTTATTATCTCCTTCCTTCTGCTCACTCTGGGGTTTTCTTGTTGCTCTCTTTCTAAATCTTTGAGTTTTAGAGTTAGATGATTTACTACCATTTTTTCTTGTTTTTTGAGATAGGCCTGTAGAGCTATAAACTTCCCTCTCAGGACTGCTTTCATTGTGTCCCATAGGTTTTGGATTGTTGTGTTTTCATTGTCATTAGTTTCCAGGATGTTTTTAATTTCTTCTTTGATCTCATTGGTAACCCATTCAATATTCAATAACATGCTATTCAGCTTCCAAGTGTTTGAGTATTTTGAGTTGTTTTTATTGTAGTTTATTTCTAATATTATGGCCTTGTGGTCTGAGAAGATGCTTGGTATGATTTCAATCTTCTTGAATATGGGGAGACTTTGTTTGTGACCCAGTATGTGGTGTATTTTTGAAAATGCCCCATGTGCACTTGAAAAGAAAGTATATTCTGTGGCTTTGGGGTGAAGTGTTCTGAAGATGTCAGTTAAGTCCATCTGATCTAGTGAAACATTTAGGATTGCTGTTTCTTTGCTGATTTTTTGTCTAGAGGATTTATCCACTGATGTCAGTGGTGTGATTAAGTCCCCTACTATGATTGTATTGTTTTTGATCTCTCCCTTGTTATCTTCCAGGAGGTTTTTTATGTATTTGGGTGCTCCTGTATTGGGTGTATATATGTTTATCAGGGTTATATCCTCTTGTCGTATCAATCCCTTTAGTATTATGAAGTGGCCTTCCTTACCTTTTGTTATGGCCTTCACTTGGAGGTCTATTTTGTCAGATATAAGTATTGCTACCTCAGCTTTATTTTCATTTCCATTTGGCTAAATGATATTTTTCCATCCCTTCACTTTCAGTCAGTGTGAGTCCCTTGTTCTGAGGTGGGTCTCTTATAGACAGCATATATATGGGTCATGTCTTTTTATCCATTCAGCCACTTGATGTCTTTTGATTGGAGCATTTAGTCCGTTTACATTTAAAGTTATTATTGAAAGGTACTTGCTTGTAGTCATTTCTATTTTTGTGCCTGTGTTCTTTCTTACCTTTTCATTTCTTCTTTTTACAGCATTCCCTTTAGCATTTCTTGCATTGCTGGCTTGGTAGTGATAAACTCCCTTAGGTTTGTTTGTTTGTTTGTTTTTGTTTTTTTTTTTTGTCTGCAAAGCTCCTGATTTCACCTTCAATTTTGATTGATAGTCTTAATGGATAGGGTATTCTTGGATTCAGACCTTTGCTTTGCAACACTTTGTATACCTCCTTCTTTTCCCTGCTAGCTTGATGTGTTTCTGTTGAGAAATCATTTGATAATCTGGTGGGGGATCCTTTGTAGGTAACTCCGTCTCTCTCTTGCAGCCTTTAAGATTCTCTCTTTGTTATGAAGATTTGCCATTTCTATTATGATGCTTCTTGGTGTGGGTCTTTTGGGGTTCATCTTGCTTGGGACTCTCTGTACTTGTGTAACTTTTTTCTTCCCCATATCTGGAAAGTTTTCTGTCATTATTTCTTCAAATAGATTTTCTAATCCTTGCTGCTCTTCTTGTCCTTCTGGCAGCCCTATTATGCATATGTTACTTCATTTCTTGTTGTCCCAAAGCCCCCTTAGGCTCTCCTCCTGCTTTTCAATTTTTTTCTCCAGTTGCTGTTCAGATTGAGCTTGTTTCTCTACCTTATCTTCTAACTCATTAATTCGGTACTCTGCTTCTTCTTGTCTACTGTTGAAACCGTCCATGGTGTTTTTGATTGTAGCTATATCACTTTTCATTTCCTCCTGATTCTTGCATAGGTTGTTGATTTTCTCATCATCCAGTGAATGAATTGTATAACCATTACTATGAATTCTTTATCTGTTATGTGGCATGCTTCAATTTCATTAATTTCCTTTCTTGGAAACTCCTCATTTTCTTTCCTCTGGGGGTTGTGTCGTCTCCCCATTCTGACTATCTCCAGTTGTTTCAAACGTTGAGTTGCATGGGCCTGGGATGTGTGCAATGGGAGCTTCACACCACTCTAGTGTCACTGAAGATCTTTGACACTAAGATGTGTGGTTGTGGTGGGTTGGTAAGAACCAGGCTCACTCAGAGTCAGTGTTACCAGTGCTCAAGGTGGCCTTGTGTGCACACTTAGAATCAGGGACCCCCCTGCACCATGCTGAAACAGAGCCCCCCCTGAAGTGTGTTGAAAATCAGAGCCCCCTAGCATGCACCAGGAGTCCGAGTTCCCCAAGAATCTAGTATCAGAGTCTCTGTTGCTTCGCGTGAACTCGCATTGAGAATCAGGGTCCCTGTGTGCACATGCACCAAGAATTGGAGTCACTGGCTCTTAGTGCAAATGCACAGGGAATCAGGGATCCCAGGCGCGGGTGATAAGAAACACAGTCAAGTCACTGGTGCTTGGTGCTGCTTCCTGCCCTTAGAATCGAGGTTCTGGGGCCCTTGCTGCAGGGAACAAGTTCCCAGTGTTTGCGCGTTAGCGCCCATGCTAAGGTTCCTTTAGCCCATGCTGCGCGGAACAAGTTCCCAGTGTTCGTGTGTTTCTAGGCTAAGGTTCCTGTAGCCTTGCTGTGCAGGACAAGTTCTGGTGTTCTCGCGCTTACCTGATAAGTTTCCTGTAGCAGCACTGAGGCCCTGGCAAGGGGTGGGTCTATCAGTTACTATGGCACTGCCCAGGAGCCTGCTTGGAGGGGGATGGGCTCTGTTACTCACAGGGATCTGCCACGGGGATATCTGGATTCTTGGTGTCTGTGGGTCTGTAGCTGTGGTCGCAGGTCTCTGCCCCCAGTGGCTGCAGGGTCATGGTTTGCATCTGAGACCAGACTGGGTGGTGCTGAGGCCAGGATCCTAGTCTCAAACAGCTCTGTTTCTGAAGGTGGCATGGTCTTTGTGCCTGCGCTGGCCGCCCAGGAGTGTCCGCCTGGTAGCAGGGTGCCGCCATCTGAGACAGCCCAGTTTAGCAGCCCCTTAGAAGACCTGCAGAATCTAAGTGTCCCTAGCTCATACACACACAAACCACACACGTCCACACACTCCTCTATCACTCCCTCACACGCTCACACTCTCTCCTTCCCTACCTTCCTGCCGGTTGCCATCTTCCTGCTGGAAGATTTTTGATGACTGTTTCTATGTCCTCCATAGTTATCAGCCTATTTTATTTTTGATTCTTTCTGATTGAGTTTTGGAAGGTTCTATTTTTCTAGGAATATGTCTATTTCCTCTACGTTGTCTAGTTTATTAGAATAGAGTTGTTCATACTATTTTTTTTAACACTCCTTTGTATTTCTGTGGGGCCTGTTGTTGTTTCATCTCTTTCATTTCTGATGTTGTTTATTAGGGACCTCTCTCTTCTTGTTGAGCCTGGCTAAGGGCTCATCAATCTTGTTTATCCTTTCAAAGAAACAGCTGGGTTTTTTATTGATCTTTTGTATTTTTTTAATTCAATGTCTTTTATTTCTGCTCTGATCTTTATTATCTCCTTCCTTCTGCTCAATCTGGCCTTTTCTTTTTGATCTTTTTCTAATTTTTTGAGTTGTAGTGTTAGATAATTTACTACCATTCCTCCTCCTCCTCCTCCACCTCCACCTTCTTCCTCCTCCTCCTCCTCCTCCTCCTTCTTCTTCTTCTTCTCCTTCTTCTCCTTCTTCTTCTCCTTCTCCTCCTCCTTCTTCTTCTCCTTCTTCTTCTTTTTCTTCTTCTTCTTCTTCTTCTTCTTCTTCTTCTTCTTCTTCTTCTTCTTCTTCTTCTTCATTTTCGTTAGGTAGGCCTGTGAAGCTATAAACTTCCTTCTCAGGATTGCTTTCATTGTGTCCCATAGAATTTGGATTGTTTTGTTTTTATTGTCACTATTTTCCAGGATGTTTTATTTTTTTATCTTTATTTCTTTATTGGTTAAGATATTACAAATGTGTCTTCATCCCCCCATTAACCCCCAACCTCCCATCCCACTCATGCTCTCATCCCCCTGTTGTCCATGTCCATTGGTTTGGCTTATATGTATGCATACAAGTCCTTTGGTTGATCTCCTCCCCTTACCCCCACCCTCCCCGACTTTCCTTCCTGGGATTGACAGTCTGATCGCTGTTTCTCCATCTCTGGATCTGTCCCTGTTCATCAGTCTATGTTGTTCTCTATGTTCCACAGATGATTGAGATCATGTGGTATTTATCTTTCTCTGACTGGCTTATTTTGCTTAGCATAATGCTCTCCATTTCCATCCATGCTGTTGCAAATGGCAAGAATTCCTTCATTTTTACTACAGCGTAGTATTCCATTGTGTAGATATACCACAGTTTTTTGAGCCACTCATCTGCTGATGGGCACTCAGGCTGTTTCCAAATCTTAGCTATGGTGAGTTGTGCTGCTATGAACATAGGGGTGCATATATCCTTTCTGATTGGTGTTTCTGGATTCTTGGGATATATTCCTAGAAGTGGGATCACTGGGTCAAACGGGAGTTCCATTTTTAACTTTTTGAGGAAACTCCATACTGTTCTCCACAGTGGCTGTAGCAGTCTGCATTCCCACTGGCAGTGCAGAAGGGTTCTTTTTCTCCACATCCTCGCCAACACTTGTCGTTTGTTGCTTTATTGATAATAGCCATTCTGACAGGTATGAGATGGTACCACATTGTTATTTTGATTTGAATCTCTCAGATGATTAGTGACTTTGAGCATGTTTTCATATGTCTCTTGGCCTTTCTTCTGTTTTCTTTCAAAAAATATCTATTTAGGTCCCTTGCCCATTTTTTGATTGGGTTGTATATCTTCCTTTTGGTAAGTTGTATGAGTTCCCTGTAAATGTTGGAAATTAAACCCTTGTCGGTGATAACATTGGCAAATATGTTCTCCCATGCAGTAGGCTTTCTTGTTGTTTTGTTGATGGTTCCCTTTGCTGTGCAAAAAGTTTTTATTTTAATGTAGTCCTATTTGTTATTTTCTCTTTAGTTTCCATTCTGTTAAGAGCAGTATAGGTAGAACAGTAGGTCCCCTGGGGGTGAGGACGATGGAGCCCAACACGCTGGGGGGTCTGCATGCACAACTCCGGAGACCAGGTTCAGAAACACAGATCCAAGTTTATTGGGGAAGTACAGCCGTATATAAAAGGGTAAGCAGCCAATGCAATAGGGACACACTTGCTATGTTATCCAATGGCTGTGAGGGTCGGTGCTAAGAGTAGGTGGCTTTTGGAGACTTGTCAGGCAGGCGTTGCCACTTCCTGGTGTGCCAAGGAAGCCTGTTTGCTGGAGTGTGCTCACAGCGTTGCTTCGGCCGCAGCACTGAGATAAATCTCTTGAGCTCTGCCCACATATAGGTGAATGTATTTCTTCAGTAAATGTCTGAAATTTTGCTGCCTGTGGATTCCTCTAGTATTTTTATGGTCTCCCGTATTATGTTTAAGTCCAATATCAATTTTGAGTTTATTTTTGTGTAAGGTGTAAGTTGGTGGTCTAGTTTCATTTTTTTTTTTCAGGTATCTGTCCAAATTTCCCAACACCATTTATTGAAGAGGCAGTCTTGTCTCCATTGTATGTTCATGCCCCTTTGTCAAATATTAATTTAGCATAATGGTTTGGGTCAATTTTGGGGTTTTGTATTCTATTCAGTTGATCTACATGTCTCTTCTTGTGCCAGTACCAAGCTTTTATCAGAATGCTTATTTGTAATACACCTTGATATCTGCTATTGAGATCCCACCTACTTTGTTCTTCTTTCTCGGGATTGCTACAGGTATTTGGGGTCATTTTATCCTCCAGATGATTTTTAGCGAATTCGCTCTAGGTCTGTGAAATATGCTGTTGGTATTTTAATAGAGAGTGTATTGAATCTATAGATTGCTTTGGGTAGTGTGGATATTTTCATGATGTTGATCCTACCAATCCATGAACAAGGTATGGTCTTCTATCTGTTTATGTCTTCCTCTATATACTTTTTCAGTGTCTTGTAGTTTTCCACATACAGATCTTTCACTTTCTTAGTCGCATTAATTCCTGGATATCTTAATTTTTCTGGTGCGATGGTAAATGGGATTGCTTTTTTAGGCTCGCTCTCTGTTAGGTCATTATTGGTGTATAAAAAAGCCATACATTTCTAGGTGTTAATTTTGTATCCTGTTACATTGCTTAATTTATTTATTATGTCTAGTAGTTTTGGATGGAGTCTTTAGGTATTCTATGTACAATATCATGTCATCTGCAAATAATGACAATATTACTTCTTCTTTTCCAATTTGGATGCCTTTTATTTCTTCTTCTTGTCCAATCATTGTGGCTAGCACTTCCAGTAATATGTTGAACAGAAGTGGTGAAAGTGGGCATCCCTGTCTTGTTCCTGATCTTACGGGAAATGGTTTCAGTTTTTGCCCATTGAGTATGATGTTGGTTGCATGTTTGTCATATAAGGCTTTTATTACGTTGAGGTATGATACTTCTATTCCCTCCTTGGTGAGAGTTTTTATCAAGAAGGGGCGTTGGATTTTGTCAAATGCTTTTTCTGAATCAATTGATATGACTATGTGATTTTTATCTCTCAGTTTGTTTATGTGATGTATCACCTTCATTGATTTGCAGATATTGTACCATCCTTGCATTTGCAGGATAAATCCTATTTAGTCAAGGTGTATGATTTTTCTGATGTACTGCTGGATCTTATTTGCTAAGATTTTGTTGAGTATTTTGGCATCTATGATGGATACTGGCCTGTAATTCTCTTTCATTCTGCTGTCTTTACCTGGTTTTGGTACTCGGGTGATGCTGGCTTCATAGAATGTGCTTGGAAGTGTTCCTTCCTCTTTTATTTTCTGGAATAGTCTGAGTAGGATAGGTTTTATTACTTCCTTGAATGTTTGGTAACACTCCCCTTTGAAGCCATCTGGCCCTGGGCTTTTGTTTGCTGGAAGCTTTTTGATGACTGCTTCAATTTCTTCCATTGTTATTGGCCTATTGAGATTTTTAGAACCTTCCTGGTTTAGTTTTGGAAGGTTTTATTTTTCTAGGAATATGTCCATTTACTCCAGGTTGCCTAGTTTGTTAGAATAGAGTTGTCCATAGTATTAGTTAACAATCCTTTGTATTTTGGTGGAGTCTATTGTTATTTTGCCTCTTTCATTTCTGATTTTGTTTCTTTGGGTCCTCTCTCTTTGCTTCTTGGTGAGCCTGGCTAGACACTCATCAATCTTGTTTATCCTTTCAAAAAACCAGCTCTTGGTTTCATTGATCCTTTGTATTTTTTTTGGGGGGGGCCTCTATGTCATTCATTTCTTCTCTGATCTTTATTATCTCCTTCCTTCTGCTCACTCTGGGCTTTTCTTGTTGCTCTTTTTCTAATTGTTTGAGTTGCAGAGTGAGATGATTTATTACCATTTTTTTTTTTTGAGATAGGCCTGTAGAGCTATAAACTTCCCTCTCAGGACTGCTTTCATTTTGTCCCATAGATTTTGGATTGTTGTGTTTTTATTGTCATTAGTTTCAGGGTGTTTTTAATATCTTCTTTTATCTCTTTGATAACCCAAGCATTGTTTAATAGCAAGCTTTTTAGCTTGCAAGTGATTGAATTTTTTGGATGGTTTTATTGTAGTTTATTTCTAATATTTTGCCATTGTGGTCTTAGAAAATGCTTACTATGATTTCAATCTTCTAGAATTTGTGGATACTTTGCTTGTGACCCAATATGTGGTCTATTTTTGAAAATGTCCCATGTGCACTTCAGAAGAACCTATATTCCGTGGCTTTGGGGTGAAATATTCTGAAGATATCAATTAAGTCCATTTGATCTAGTGAGTCATTTGGAATTGCTGCTTCTTTGCTGTTTTTTTGTCTAGAGGATTTATCCAGTGATGTCAGTGGTGTAGTAAAATCTTCTACTATGATTGTATTGTTGTTGATCTCTCCCTTGATTTCTTCCAGATTTTTTATTTATTTATTTGTGTGCTCCAGCATTGGGTGCATATGTTTATCAGGGTTATATCCTCTTGTATCAACCCCTTTAGTATTATGAAGCGGCCTTCCTTATATTTTGTTATGGCTTTCATTTTGAGGTATATTTTGTCCAATATAAGTATTGCTACCCTAGCTTTGTTTTCATTTCCATTGGCCTTAAAGATATTTTTCCATCCCTTCAATTTAAGTCTGTGTGAGTCCCTTATTATGAGATGGGTCTCTTGTAGACAGCATATATACAGGTCATGTTTTTTTATCCATTCAGCCACTTGATGACTTTTGATTGGAGTATTTAGTTCATTTACATTTAAATTTATTGTTAAAAGGTACTTTTTTGTAGCCATTTCTATTTTTTTGTGCCTGTTTTCATTCTTAACTTTTTTTTTTTTTTACATCAGTCCCTTTAGCATTTTTTACATTGTTGGCTTGGTGGTGATAAACTCCCTTAATTTTTTTTTTGTCTTTGAAACTTATTTCCCCTTCAATTTTGAATGATAGCCCTGCTGGATAGAGTATTCTTGAATTCAGTCCCTTGCTTTGCATCACTTTGTAAATTTCCTTTCATTCTTTTCTGGCCTGATGTTTTCTGTTGAGAAATCATTTATAATCTAATGGGAGATACCTTATATTTAACTTCCTCTCTCTTGAAGCCTTTAAGATTCTCTCTTTGTCCTGAACATTTGCCATCATAATTATGATGTGTCTTGGTGTGGGTCTTTTCGGGTTCATCTTATTTGGGACTCTCTCTGCTTGTGTGACTTTTTTCTTCCCCACCTACATGAAATGTTTTTTTTGTTTTGTTTTGTTTTGTTTTGTTTTTTGTTTGTTTTACATACCCAAAGGGAGATATAAACTGACACCAAACTCTGTTAAGGCAAATTATGCTTTATATAGTCAATGCCTTCACAGCACCTCACACACTGTGGTCACTGATGAGCTTCACAGTCAACCAGCCTGAGGGTAGATCCCATGCATGAAAATGTAAAAAACAATCAAGACTCAATATAACTTTCAGAAGGGATGTTTTTGGAGCACCCAGACCTGGAGATCAAGGATACTGCACCACTGGACCACACAGGACACTTACTATATAAGTCCACCCCACTAATACTGGGAATCATAGCATGTCTATCTCTAATACATAAAGACATACAAAGATGCATCCAAAACGGAAAGACAAAGAAACAGGATCCAAATGAAAGAACTGGAAAAAACTCCAGAAAAAGACCCAAGTAAGATGGAGGCAAATGATATTTCAGATACAGATTTAAAAGTAATGATTATTAGGATGCTCAACAGTATGAAATGG
This sequence comes from Myotis pilosus, assembly GCA_036010255.1. Lineage (NCBI taxonomy): Eukaryota > Metazoa > Chordata > Mammalia > Chiroptera > Vespertilionidae > Myotis > Myotis pilosus. Next base: position 16,363,136 of record JASKON010000009.1, read on the forward strand.
GTCATATAAACCATAAAGAAAAAACAGTCAGAAAGGATGAATACACTGGAAGGAATAAACAGCAGGTTGTATTAAACAAAGGACTGAACCAATTATTTGGAGGATAAGTTAGAAAAAACACCCAATCAGGGCAGCATTTTTTTTTAAATGAAGATAGTCATCTTTGGGATAACATACAGAGTAATAACATCCACATCATAGGAGTACCAGAAGGAGAAGAGGCTGCAATGGATTGAGAATTTATTTGAAGAAATAATGACTGGAAAGAAAATAAAAGAAAAGAAAGAAAAGAAAAGAAAGGAAAGGAAAGGAAAGGAAAAGGAAAGGAAAGGAAAGGAAAGGAAAAGAAAGGAAAGGAAAGGAAAGGAAAGGAAAGGAAAGGAAAGGAAAGGAAAGGAAAGATAAAGATATATAAGTCCAATAATTGCAGAATCTCAAAGATGGAACCAAAGAGACCATACCAAGACATATCACATTTGAAATGGCCAAAGTTAAAGAAGAAGTCTAACAAGAGAGAGAGATGTTAGTCATGTATACGGAAGCTTCCATGTGACTGACAGCTGATTTCTCATAAATAACCTATCAGGCCAGAGGGATTGGCATTAAATATTCAAAGTGATGAAAAGCAAGGACCTACAAACAAGATGACCTTACACAGCAGGGCTATTTTTGAAAAATGAAGCAGAAATAAAAAGCTTCCCAGACAGGCCAGTGTGGTTCAGTGGTTGAGTGTTGGCCATAAACCAGGAGATCACACTTTGATTCCTGGTCAGGGCACATGCCCAGGTTATGGACTTGGTCCCCAGTAGGGGGCATGCAGGAAGCAGCCTATCAAGATGTCTCTCTTATCATTGATGTTTCTATCTCTTTCAGTCTCTCCCTTTCTCTCCCAGCATTTTTTTTTTAAAATTTTAAAGAAGGAAGCAAAAACTTAAATAGAAAAGGGGTTCCTAGACCAAGAAAGAAAGAAAGAAGAAAGAAGAAAGAAAGAAAGAAAGAAAGAAAGAAAGAAAGAAAGAAAGGCACTTGTTTCCACCAAAGCAGTGTCACAAAATAATGTTAAAGGGAAAGAAGAAGAAGAAGAAGAAGAAGAAGAAGAAGAAGAAGGAGAAGGAGAAGGAGAAGGAGAAGGAGAAGGAGAAGGAGAAGGAGAAGGAGAAGGAGAAGGAGAAGGAGAAGGAGAAGGAGAAGGAGAAGGAGAAGGAGAAGGAGAAGGAGAAGGAGAAGGAGAAGGAGAAGGAGAAGGAAGGAAGAGGAGGAGCAGAAAAAAACAGGAACAGATCCTTAACCGGTTTGTCTCAGTGGATAGAGCATTGGCCTGTGGACTCAAGGGTCCCAGGTTCGATTCCGGTCAAGGGCATATACCTTGGTTATGGGCATATCCTTAGTAGGGAGTGTGCAGGAGGCAGCTGATCAATGTTTCTCTCTTATCAAAGTTTCTAACTCTCTATCTTTCTCCCTTCCTCTCTGTAAAAAATCAATAAAATATATTAAAAACAACAACAACAAAACAGGAACATAGTTAAAAGAATAAATGACTACAAGCCTATAAAAAAGAAAAATCTTAAGTAAAGAGTATAATTTTACATTTAAATGAACTTTTAAAAAAACAAAAAAACCAAAGCTTTAAATGAGTAGAAGTAAAGAAATAATAAAGATCAGAGCAGAAATGAACAAAACAGAGTCTAAAAATAAATAAAATAGATCAATGAAACCAAGGGCTGGTTCTTTATAAAGGTAAAGAAGGTTGACAAACCATTAACTGCACTCATCAAGAAAAAAAGGAAGAGGGAATAATAAACCCAGAAATGAAAAAGAAGTGACAACTAACACCAAAGAAATATGAATTACTATAAAAATATTATGAACAATTATATGCCAACAAATAACATTCTGGAAAAAAATGAATAAGTTCCTAGAAACGCACAGTCTTCCCAAACTGAATTAAAAAGAATCAGAGAATCTGAGTAGATAGATTACAATTAGTGAAAAACAAGCAGTAAACAAAAAAATTTCCAACAAAACAAAATACTGGATAGATTCACAGGTAAATTTTACCCAGCATTCCAAAGGTTACTAACACCTATCCTTCTCAAACTATTCCAAAAAGTTCAAGAAGAAAGACTCTCAAGCTCACTTTATGAGACTATCATTATCCTAATTCCAAAACCAGGTAAAGACAACATACAAAAAAGAAAATTATAGACCAATATCCCTTATGAACATAGATGCTAAAATCCTCAAAAAAGTATTAGCAAATTTGATCCAGCAATATATTAAAAAGATCATACAGCATGATCAAGTGGGATTTATTTTGGGAATTCAATGCTGATACAATATTCACAAATCAACAACTGTGATATACAACACAAACAAAAAGATAAAAACCACACGATCATATCAATAGATGCAGAAAAAGCATTTGACAAAATCCAGAAACCATTTTTGATAAAAATTCTCAAAAAAATGAGAATAGCAAGACCATATCTCAACATAATAAAGGTCATATATGAACAACATGCAGCTGAGATCATACTCAATGAGCAAAAACTAAAAACATTTCCCTTAAGAATAGGAGCAAGATAGGTATGTTCACTTTTGCCACTCTTATTCAACATAATAGTGGAAGTCCTAACCACAGAAATCAGACAAGAAAAAAAAAAAAAAAACATCTTGAGTGGCTGACATCAGAAGCGTATACATCCAGAAACTCTGCAACCACGACCCCCAGGGCCTAGCTAGGAACCTAGGAACACGGATCTCAAGCAGCGCAAATACTTGGGCTCAGACAAGCCTGCTCCTCCACACGGAAAGGTCCGATTTTGCATAAATATCTAGAAAGAACTATATAACCAAACACATGGAGAAGAGAGATCATGGGGAGACAAAGAAACAGCCAGCATATCCGCATATGAAAGAAAAACAGGCATCACCAGAAAAGGAAGTAAATGAAATGGAGGCAATGGAGGCAAGCAACCTGTCAGAGAAAGAAGGCAGAGAAATGGTCATAAGGTGGATGAAAAGAATGGAAGAAAAATTCAACAATATATTTAAAAACCAAGAAGAAAAAAGAAGAACCAAGAAAAATGAAAAATGACATCACTGCTATAAAGAACTGAATAGAAAGCATCAACAGTAGACTAGAAGGAGCAGAGGACCGCAACAGTGAGCTAGAAGACAAGCTAGGAAAAAATACGCAAGTAGAGCAGCTTCTAGAAAAAAATAATTAAAAAGCAGGAGGAGAGCATAAGAGACCTTTGGGACAACACGAAATGAAACAACATCTGCATAATAGGGGTGCCAGAAGGAGAGGAAACTGAGCAAGAAGGAGAAAACTTATTTGAAGAAACAATAACAGAAAACTTCCCTGATATAGGGAAGAAAAAACTCACACAAATCCAAGAAACTCACAGAGTCCCAAACAAAATGAACCCCAAAAGACCGATGCCAAGGCACATTATAATTAAATTTGCAAACACCAAGGACAAAGAAAGAATCTTAAAAGCGGCCAGAGAGAGACAGAAAGTTACCTACAAAGGATCCCCATCAGACTAGCAACTGATTTTTCAACAGAAACACATCAGGCAAGAAGGGAATGGAATGAAATATACAAAGTCCTGCAAAGGAAGGGACTAAATCCAAGAACACTGTACCCAGCAAGGCTATCAATCAAAATTGAGGGTGAAATCAGGAGCTTCACATACAAAAAAAGGACTATGGGAGTTTATTACCACCAAACCAGCAATGCAAAAAATTCTAAAGGGTCTGCTGTAAAAATAAAAAAATAGAAAACAAAGAAGGAACACTGGGTAAAGAATAAAAATGGCGAGAAACAAGTATCTATCAATAATAACTTTAAATGTAAATGAATTAAATGCCCCAATCAAAAGACATAGGTAACTGAGTGGATAAGAAAACATGACCCATATTTGGCTGTCTACAGGAAACCCACCTCAGAAAAAAAGATGCACACAGACTGATGGTGAAGGGATGGGAAAAGGTTTTTCAGGCGAATGGAAATGAAAAAAAACCTGGGGTAGCAATACTTATATTTGACAAATTAGATCTCAAAGTGAAGGACATAAAAAGAGATAAGGAAGGCCACTTCATAATACTAAAGGGAGTAATCCAACAAGAAGAAATGACTCTGGTAAACGTATACCCACCTAATATAGGAGCACCCAAATACATTAAAAAAAAATTCTGGAGGAGATCAAGGGAGAGATTGACAGCAATACACTCATAGAAGGGGACTATAATACCCCACTATCACCATTGGACAAACCCTCTAAACGAAAAATCAGCAAAGAAACATCAATCCTAAATAACTCACTAGATCAGATGGAATTAATTGACACCTTCAGAACATTTCACACTGAAGCCACAGAATATAGATTCTTCTCAAGTGCACATGGGCCATTTTCAAAGATAGACCATATATTGGTTCACAGGCAAAGTCTCTTCAAATTCAAGAAGATTGAAATCATATCAAGCATCTTCTCAGACCACAGTGGCATAAAACTGGAAATCAACTACAATAAAAAGAATCCAAAGAAATCAAACACATGGACACTAAATAGCTTGCTATTAAACAATAAATGTGTCACCATAGAGATCAAAGAAGAAATGAAAAACATCATGGCAACAAACGACAATGAGAACATGACAATTCAAAAACTATGGGACACAGCGAAAGCAGTCTTGAGAGGGAAGTTCATAGCTATATAAACCTACTTCAAAAAACAAGAATCAATAATAATAAATTACATAACCCTACAAATCAAAGAATTAGAAAGAGAGCAACAAGAAAAGCCCACAGTAAGCAGAAGGAAGGAAATAATAAAGATCAGAGTGGAGATAAATGACATAGAGACAAAAAACAAACAAACAAACAAAAAACCCCCACAATACAAAAGATCAACAAAACCAAGAGCTGGTTCTTTGAAAGGATAAACAAGATTGATGAGCCTCTAGCCAGGCTCACCAAGAAGCAGAGAGAGAGGACCCAAATAAACAAAATCAGAAATGAAAGAGGAGAAATAACAACAGAACCCACAGAAATACAAAGGATTGTTAAAAAATACTATGAAAAACTCTACTCTAACTAACTAGGCAACCTGGAGGAAATGGATATATTCCTAGAAAAATAAAACCTTCCAAAACTCAATCAGGAATATTCTAAAAATCTCAATAGGCCAATAACTATGGAAGAAATTGAAGCAGTAATTAAAAAGCTTCCAGCAAACAAAAGCCCAGGGCCAGATGGCTTTACAGGGGAGTTTTACCAAAAATTCAAGGAAGAACTAAAACCTATACTCCTCAGACTATTCCAAAAAATACAAGAGGAAGGAACACTTCCAAGCTCATTCTTTGAGGCCAGCATCACCCTAATCCCAAAACCAGATAAAGACAACACAATGAAAGAGAATTACAGGCCAATATCCCTCATGAACATAGATGCCAAAATCCTCAACAAAATCCTAGCAAATCGGATCCAGCAGTACATCAGAAAGATCATACACCATGGTCAAGTAGGATTTATCGTGGGAATGCAAGGATATGGTACAATATCCAAAAATCAATAAACATGATAAATCACATAAAAATTAAGCGATAAAAATAACATAGTGATATCAATTGATGCAAAAAAAGCATTTGACAAAATCCAACACCCATTTTTGATAAGAACTCTCGGCAAGGTAAGAATAGACGCATCATACCTCAACATAATAAAAGCCATATATGACAAACCCACAGTCAACATCATACTCAATGGGCAAAAACTGAAACCATTTCCCGTAAGTACAGGAACAAGACAGGGATGCCCACTCTCACCACTCCTGTTCCACATAGTACTGGAAGTATTAGCCATTGCGATTAGACAAGAAGAAATAAAGGCATCAAAATTGGAAATGAAGAAGTTAAACTGTCCTTATTCACGGATGACATGATATTGTACATAAAAAACCCTAAAGACTCCATCAAAAAACTAGTAGACTTAATAAATGAATTCAGCAATGTAACAGGATACAAAATTAACACCAAGAAATCTATGGCATTTCTATACACCAATAATAAACTTACAGAAAGAGAGGCTAAAAAAGTAGTCCCATTTACCATCACACCAAAAAAAAATTAAGATACCTAGGAATAAACTTAACTAAAAAGGTAAAAGACCTCTACTCAGAAAACTATGAGACATTGAAAAAAGAGATAAAGGAAGACATAAACAGATGGAAGAACATACCATGTTCAGAAAACTAAGAGACATATGAAAACATGCTTAAAGTCACTAATCTTCCAAAAGATGCAAATCAAAACAACAATGAGGTATCATCTCACACCTGTCAGAATGGCTATCATCAACAAATCAACAAACAAGAAGTGCTAGACAGAGTGCTGAGAAAAGGGAACACTCATGCACTGCTGGTGGGAATGCAGACTAGTGCAGCCCCTATGGAAGACAATATGGAGTTTCCTCAAAAAGGTAAAAATAGAACTTCCATTTTACCCAGTGATCCCACTTCTAGGAATATAACCCAAGAAACCAGAAACACCAATCAGAAAGGATGTATGCATCCCTATGTTCATAGCAGCACAATTTACCATTGCGAAGATCTGGAAACAGCCTAAGTGCCCATCAGTAGATGAATGGATGGATTAGAAAACTGTGGTACATCTACATAATGGAATACTATGCTGCTCTAAGAAAGAAGGAATTCTTGCCATTTGCAACAGCATGGATGGAACTGGAGAGCATTATGCTAAGTGAAATAAGCCAGTCAATAAAAGGAAAATACCACATGACCTCACTCATTTATGGATAATAAAGACCATTATAAACTGATGAACAAAAATAGATACAGAGGCAGAGCAGCATTGAACAGACTGTCAAACTGCAGTGGGAAGGCTGGGGAGGGGTAGGGGGTTGGAGGTGGGGTAAGAGATCAACCGAAGGACTTGTATACATGCATATAAGCATAACCAAAGGACAGAAGACACTGGTGGGTAGGGGAGGCTGGGGGGATATCAAGGGGGAAAAAAAGGAGACATATGTAATACTCTTGGTAATACTTTAAGCAATAAAACAACATTAATAAAAAATAAAATAAATTAATAATGGGAAGTAAAAATGTCATTACTTGCAGGTTTCATGATGTTGTACATAGAAAACCCTAAGCACACCACCAAAAAATTACTGGATTTAGTAAATGAATTCAGAAATGTAGAAAAATAAAAAAATAACACCCAGAAATTGATGGGATTTTATACACCAATAATGAATTCTCAAAAAGAGAAACTAAAAAAAATAACAATCCCACTTACCATTGCAACAAAAAATTAAGATACTTAGGAATAAACTTAACTAATTAGGTAAAAGATTTGTAGGTACTGGGAAAACTACAGGACATTGAAAAAAGAGATACAGGAAGATATAAACAAGTGGGAGAATATACCATATTCATGGATTGATATAATTAATATCATTAAAAACCACACTACCCAAAGCAATCTATAGATTCAATGCAATCCCTATTCAAATATTCTAAGTGAAATAAGCCAGTTAGGGAAAGACAAATGTCACTTGAGCTCACTTATATGTGGAATCTGATGAACAAATCGGTCCAGAGGCATGGATACATGGAACAGACTGACAGATCTCAGATGGGAGAGGAAGTGAAGAGATTCACCAAAGAACATATATGCATATATCCATAACCCATGGTCACAGACAATAATGTGAGTAAGGCCTGTGGTGGGGAATGGACTGGGTGGAAAGGGGCTGAAAGAGGGAAATTCAGGACATCTGTAATACTGTCAACAATTAAAAAGTAAACTGTGGTACATTTACACTGCTAGGATACTGCTAGGCCATAAAAAAAATGGATATCTTATCTTTTATGATAGCGTAAATGGAGATTATTATGCTAAGTGAATTAAGCCAGTTATAGAAAGGCAAATAATATATTATCTCACTTATATGTAGAACCTAATAAACAAAAATAAACTGATGCACAAGATAGAAACAGAGGCATGGATACATGGAACAGACTGACAGCTGTTGGAGGGGAGGGGAGTTGGGGGATTGGACGAAATTCTTTAAGAAAAAACACATATGTACAGGCTGTCCCAAGAAATGTATACACACTGTAACAGCTGATAGCTCAATTTTGAAACTAAATGTATTTTTATAAACACTGCCTTTATAATTATTCAAAGTGTGTGTGTACAATGTTTGGGACACCCTACATATAACACATAGCCACAGACAAGCGTGTGGTGATAGCCAGAAAGATAGAAAGAGGGGGATAGGTAGGTGCATGATGTAGTGTGTAGATTATGTTTTATTGTTGTTGTTTTTTAAACCAATGTCAACTCAATAAATTCAATTAAAATTAAAAAAGACACAAGCCGAAACCGGTTTGGCTCAGTGGATGGAGTGTCGGCCTGTGGACTGAAGGGTCCCAGGTTCGGTTCCGGTCGGGGGCATGTACCTGGGTTGCGGGCACAGCCCCAGTAGGAGGTGTGCAAGAGGCAGCTGATCAATGTTTCTCTCTCATCAATGTTTCTAACTCTCTATCTCTCTCCCTTCCTCTCTGTAAAAAATCAATAAAATATATTTTTTAAAAAAGACACAAATCAGATATCTCTTTTCCATTTAAAAGCAATGATGTCACTATACTTAAAATCTCAACTATTTACCATAGCTGGCAAGGCCCTACAACATGTGCTCAATGCTTACTCATTGTATTCTGTCTACTATGATACATTTTCTGTTTATCACATCTCAGGCCGACAGGCCTTCCTAATAATCCTGGAATCATTTCTGCTCATTTCTGTCTTAGGTCCTTTGTGCTTTGTGTTCACTCTACCTGGAATACCTAACATGCTCCCTCACTTCCTTCAGGCCTTCCCCTATCATCCTATTAGAAATAACACACAATTTTTGTCACTCTTTTCCACCTTTATTATGTACAGAACCTAAATCAGTGGTTCTCAACCTATGGGTTGCGACCCGTTTGGCCGTCGAATGACCCTTTCACAGGGGTCGCCTAAGACCATCCTGCATATCAGATATTTACATTACGATTCATAACAGTAGCAACATTACAGTTATGAAGTAGCAACAAAAATAATTTTATGGTTGGGTCACATCACGAGGAACTGTATTTAAAGGGCCAGAAGGCTGAGAACCACTGCCCTAAACAGTATAATAAAATTTGTATTTTGATTTATTTAAATTTTTACTGTGGCTCTATAAATAAGATATAAACTTCATAAGGGCATGATATAACAGTGGTAAGGGTGTCTATTCTGGTACTAGACATTTAAAATTTGAAACCTGACTTCATGGCTCCATTAATAAGAAAGTTACTTAGCCATTGTGTTTTGTTTTTATTCAGATTCCTCATCTGAAAAAATGGGATAAGGATGATAATTATCTTATAATGTTGTGAAAACAAAATAAATGAGATAATTCCTTGAAAAACAGCCAAAAGAGTGTCTGAAACATAGTAAGTTCTGTATAAGTGTTAGTTATTACTATTCTCTTCTCTATCTCAGCACTTGGATTATCTCTTGGAACATAGCAGGTATTTAATAAATATTTGTAGAATGATGATGTATCTACATTGTGTACCTGATTTTCAGAGCATCTATTAGACAGAGTTAAGTGTTTGAAGAACATAGAAAATTTTATGATACTGACTCTAATCTCCTGGAATGACAGAACAATGGGAAATTATAGAGATGATAAGGATCCACTCAGACAAGAAGAGAAACACAAATATAAATACAAAAAGAATGGGAGAGGAATAGAGAAAGAGTTTGTTAAGAAGTAGTGATATACACATATAGTGATGAAATATTTTCAGTTGAACCCACTCATCTGCTGAATATGCAACCCTGCTCCCATTATTCTCAGTAGACAGAATACCAAGGAAAATGAAGATTTGGCTAATTAGGAAACAGATTTAGAATAGCCCTAATTCCTTTCTCCCTAAGAGTCTGAGATTCAGTGGATGCCAACCAATGAGACAGTTCGCCTAGTGAAAGTAAGTCTCTTGCCTGGATTGTGTTTATCACAATCCTATATAATAAAGAGGGAATATGCAAATTGACTGTCACTCTGCCACAAAGATGGCAGCAACAATAGCCACAGGATGGCGGTGACCAGTCATCTCAGCCCAGCCTGAGTCCCCCAGTCCTGGGGGGGCAGCTGCTGAGAGTGGGCAGTGTGAGCGGCCTGGAGGAATGCTTGCTTTGTCACTGTGGTGAAGAGGCAAATGTTCAGGCCCGGCTGCAGAGGAGTTCTGGCCAAATACCAGAACATACTGGTACCGATTCAAAATGGCAACTGCTCCATTGGCCTTCACCTCAGTACTAAGTTTGGAGGACTGTCTTCTAAGTAAAGTAGATCCCCTACAAGACCAATTACCACCGAAGACTCCACCAGACCAGAAGTCAGTGCTGGGTTGCCATGGTGACAAAACACTGACTTGGGCCACTGCGGGCACCCTGCCCCAGCACTGACTGCCTAGGGGGGTGCGGATCAGGCCTGGAGAGAGGCCTGCAGAGAGAAAGGCAATGTCTGATCCATAGCCTCTGTGGCAGCCATTGATCAGAACTTGCCTCTCTCTCTCCCCGCCTGGCCAACAGCTGGCAGTTCTCCACAGGCCTCCACAGGGGCTGCTGATCAGCCCTGCCTTTCTGATCAGGCCCCATTGATATGCCCAGAGATGCTGACTGGCATAGAAACTGACCAATAAGAACCAAATCTGGGTCAACTGTGAGGAGCCAATGGCTGCCTAGAGGTGGAGCTTTTGACACTAACTGGCATAGAAACTGACCAATCAGAACCAAATTGACTGGCAGAGGAGGGAAGTTAGGGGCAACATCAGGCCAGCAGGGAAGGACAGGTGGGGGTGAGATCAGACCAGCAGAGGAAGGCAGTTTGGGGCAATCAGGCAGGCAAAGGCAGTTAGGGGCTATCATACTGGCAGAGGAGAGCAGTTGCAGGAGAGATCATGATGGCAGGGGAGGACAGTTGGTGGAGAGATCAGGCCAGCAAGGGAGGGCAGTTAGGGGCAATCAGACAGGCGGGCAGGTGAGTGGTTAGGAGCCAGCTGTCCCAGATGTGAGAGGGGTTCACAATTGGAGTGGGTGCAGGCTGGGCTGAGGGGACCCCCCTCTTGCATGAATTTCTTGCACTGAGCCTCTAGTTATATATATAAGAAATAGGTTAGATGGGATGAAGAATTTCTGAATCATGTATGAGAATATTGTATTCAATCCTTTGGAAGCAGAGGGGTAGCTTCCATTTCCCCTCCTTCACTTTAGAATCTTAAATCAGAGGCTGGCTAGTGGCTATTACCATTTGGTAAGAAAGCAAGGAAAAATATAAGACATGATTTAGAAAGGTCACTTTCTAGCTGAGATCTAAGAGGTATTCTTACCCGTCATCTCTGGAGCCTATAAGAAGTATTTTTCTTCCTTCTTTTCTTGCAAGTATCTATGATGTTAGTCTTTTTCTCTGGACCTTTATTACCCCAAGACTGTTCTCAAGGCCTCACAATATCTTAATTATACATTCACAGTGCTGGCACTGGTCCTTATGGTAACTTTCTATAAATTAAGAATGAGCACCACTTAAATTTAAGCCTGTCCAGGGCACATTGACTCATGTCACCTTCTCAGCCAGACAGCATTGTGTAGTGAACAATCTGTGCAATTGTATGAATTATTCTGGTAGATTCAGTAATACTAATTGACATATTTGGATATGTACTTTGTTGGTAGGAACATCTGGAAGAGAACAATGTGGTTTTTCCATCTGGCAAAAGAGTTTATGCATTCTTCCTGGAAGTCCTTGATGTTCCCTATAATCTGTATATATAAAAAGCCAGTGACCAGAACACTATAACGACCAGAATGACCGGTCGCTATGACCCCCACTGTGGCCAGCAAGCCAGCCTGATCAGGGGGTGGGTCTGGCTGGCCAAGCTCCTGCAGCTGCTCCCCCCAGCCGGCCCTGCCACCATTGGGCCCCCACCACCCAGATCGGCCTGCATACCCTCACCCCAACTGGCCCTGCTCCTGATCGCCCCCCTACCTCAATAGGGGGCAGGGCTTCCAACCAACCTCCTGCAGCCCCTCCCATTCTCAGCCCCATCCCAGGTTGCCCCCCCCACCCCAATCAGGGTCAGGGCCAGTGGCTCACTGCCCACAGTCCCTCCCCATGGTTGGCCCCACCCCTGATCAGCCCCCACCACCCTGATCAGCCTGTGGCCCATACCCTGGCCACTGACCTCCATACAACCCCCCACCCAATCCCCCCCCCACTCTATTCAGGTGTGGGACTGGCAAGCCCACAACCCACAACCCCTCCCTATGGCCAGCCCCACCCACTATCAGTTCCCCACTCTAATTGGGGGAGGGGCCCACTGTCCAATTGCCTGTGGCCCCTCCACCCAGCTGGCCAGGCCTTAATCAGGCCCTGATTGGGCTGGGCCAGCTAGCCAACCTCCTGCTATCTCCTCCTCCCAACAGGCCTGGCCTTGATCTGCCGATTGGGGCGGGGCCAGTTGGACCCTACCCATGAATGAATTTGCGCACTGGGCCTCTAGTAACTAAATAAATGAGAGAAGTAATATAGGAAGGAGAGAAGCAAGAAAGGAGAAAGGAGTATGTTTGGAAGTGGGAGGTTTGACAGAGCTTAATTCATGAACTACAACATGTGGAGAAGATGGTGTGAGGGGAGATAGAGGAAAATATGGAAGAAACTAACAATGACTGAGTGCCTACTATGAGCCAAATATTCTGCTAGTTGTTTTACAAGTATCATATTACCAACACCTCACAGTCCTACAAGATAAGTTTTTAAACTCCCTTACATTTTTTTTAATTTTTTTTAATAATGATGAAATACACATAATATAAAATTGACCATTTTTCCATTTTATGGTAAAAACACAAGACATAAAATTTATCACCTTAACCCTTTTTAAATGTACACTGTAGTGAAATTAAGTATATTCATATTGCTGTACAAACATCACCATCATCTATTTCCAGAACTCTTTTCATCTTGCAAAAATGAAACTCAATACCCATTAAACGATAATTCCTCATTCCCCTCTCCATCCAGCCCCTGGCAACAACCATTTTACTTTCTGTCTCTGTGAATTTTAATACTCTAGGTACCTCATATAAGTAAGTTAATACTGTACTTATATTTTGTGACTAATTTAGCATAATGTCCTCAAGGTTTATTTATTTTGTAGGATATGTCAGAATTTCCTTTATTTGAAGGATAAAATATATACCACTTTTGTTTATCCATTCATTCACAAATGGAAATTTAAGGGTCTTTTACTTTTGGATATTATGAATAATGCTGTTATAAACATGAGCATACCAATATATCTTTGAGACCCTGCTTTCAATTTTTGTTTTGTTTTACATCCATAAGTGGAATTACAAGATTTTATTGTAATACTATATTTTAATTTTTAGGGAACCATCAAACTGTTTTCCTTTACCATCTGCATTAGGATTCCAATTTCTATACAACCTCAGCAACACTTCTTATTTTATGTTTTATTTTTATTGTAGTCATCCTAATGAGTGTGAGGTGGTATCCTATATCATAAAAGAGAAACATGCAAATTAGCACCCCTCCATTACGCTCAAGCCACACCCAACAGCCAATCTGAGTGACTATGCAAGTTAACCCGACAGAGATGGCAGTTAATTTGCATAGCAGGTGTCAGGTGCCTCAGGAGGTGACAGCGGCTGGCTGCAGGCTCCTGGGACTTTCGCCAGCTTTGGGAGGTGAGGCCATAGCCACGCCCGTGGGATCCCAGGACTTTAGCTGGTTGGGGAGGCGTGGCCGCCTGTGCCTAGCCATGCCTGCGGACTCCTGGTACCTTGCCGGCAGAGAGCGGGAGGTTTGGAGGACTTGGCAGAGCAGGAGACTGCTGGACATAGAGAAGAGCCAGAAAGAGGGCAGTTTGGAGGGCGCGGCTCCCTCTGTCACCCCAGCTTCCTCATCACAGCTGTGGGAACTGACAGCAGGGAGGAGGAAGTCCCACCCCCACAGAATCAACCAGAATCAGCCATCAGTCAGACAGCTCTCAGTGGCCTGATAGCCAGGACTCTCATTCACCTGTATCTCAGACCGTGACAGTAGAGAGGTGGGACTATGTCTAAAGAAGAACTGTTGATACAACATAGCTCAGCAGCCGAAAGATGCCCGCATTATTGACAGAAAGTGTCTGCAGAGCAGCATGTGTCTGATCTTGAAAGAAGGCGGCGCTTGCGACAGGATGTATCTGAACACCAGCTACTGGAAAAACGTCGCTCTGATGCCGAAAAACACTGGCGTTATTGACAGAAAATGTCTAATTACCAACGTGCCTTTGAAGTTGAAAGAAGGCAGTGGTGACGACAGAATATGTCGAGGGAACAGTCATCACCAAGTACTACCAATACCAGTAGGAACTGCCTTCTCAGTGAAAATGGTGTACATGAGGATGTAATCCTCAAACATAGTTGTAGTGGAATGACAGTTTGATGTGAATTTTGCCTATCACTAAATTTCTTGGATGAAAAACCATCCGATGGGAAATTTACTTGATGTTGTAGCAAAGGGAAAGTCTGTCCAAATGATATACATTTTCCAGATTACCCAGCATATTTAAAAAGATTAATGACAAACTAAAATTCTGACAGTAAAAATTTCATGGAAAATATTCATTCCATAAATAGTTCTTTTGCTTTTGCTTCCATGGGTGCAAATATTGCATCACCATCAGGATATGTGCCATACTATTTTGGAATACACGGACAAGTTTACCACCGTACTGGAACTTTACATCCTTCAGATGGTGTTTCTAGGAAGTTACTCAACTCTATATTTTGGATACAGCCAAAGCTACAAGTAAAAGATTAGCAATGCCAGAAAACCGGGGCTGCTCAGAAAGACTCATAATCAACATCCACAACCTCATGCATGAAATAAATGAATTAATAAAATCATAGAAGATGCTGAATGAGGTAGAAAAGGAAGCCCAATCTGAAGCAGCAGCAAAAGGTATTACTCCCACAAAAGTAACAATGGCGATTAAATATTATTGTAACAGTGACCCAGGTAGATATAATTCTCGTCGTGTAACCGAGGTTGCTGTCATATTCAGAAACGAAGATGGAGAATCTCCTTTTGAAAGGGACTTGCTCATTCGTTGTAAACCAGATCCCAATAATCTGAATGCCACTAAAATCAGAATCCTGTTTCCTACATTAGATGCAATGACATATCCTATTCTTTTTCCACATGGTGAAAAAGGCTGGAGAGCAGATACTACATTAAGACTCAGAGACAACAGTGTAATCGACAATAATACTAGACAAAATGTAAGGACACGAGTCACACAAATGCAGTGGTATGGGTTTCATCTCTCTGTGTGGGACACGTTCAAAACTATTTTAAATGCAGGAAAATTAACTCAACAGTATCGTGGATTTGTATTAAAAAATGGAGGCCAATTGGATACATTTCATCATAGCAAACAAATCTAAGTTGAGAGTTGAAAAATATAGTGGTTTGATGGATTATCTCAAATCTAGATCTGAAAAGGACAATGTGCCGATTGGTAAAATGATAATACTTCCATCATGTTCTGAGGGTAGTCCCAGAAATATGCAGCAGCGATATCAGGATGCTATGGCAACTGTAACGAGGAATGGAAAGCCTGATTTATTCATAACCATGACATGCAATCCCAAATGGGCAGATATTGCAAACAATGTAAAATGCTGGCAAAAAGTTGAAAACAGATCTGACTTGGTAGCCAGAGTTTTTAATATGAAGCTGAATGTTCTTTTAAAAGATATCTGTAAATTCCATTTATTTGGCTAAGTAATAGCTAAAATTCATGTCATTGAATTTCAGAAATGCAGACTGCCTCATGCTCACATATTATTGATATTAGATAGTGAGTCCAAATTACATTCCTCTAATTAATTCCCTTTCAATGTGCATGAATTTTGTGCACTGGGCTACTAGTCTCATTATAATGTTCAATTGTATTTCCCTAATTATTAGTTATATTGAGCGTGTTTTCATGGGATGTTTGGCCATTTGTGTATATACTTTAGAGAAATATCTATTCAAGTTTTTGCTCATTTTTTAGTAGGATTGTTGTATAATTGTTATTGAATTGTAGGAGTATTTAATATATTGTGAATATTAACTCTATATCAAATGTATTATTTGCAAACATTTTCTCCTATCCCATGGGTTACCTTTTCCTTTTCTTTCTTTTTTTAATCCTCACCTGAGGATATTTTTTCCATTGAATTTTAGACAGAGTGGAAGTGGGGGGGGAGAGACAGAGGAAGAGAAACATTGATGTGAGAAAGACACATCGATTGGTTGCCTCCCTCATGCTACCCAATTGGGGCTGGGGATCTAGCCTGCAACTGAAACACGTGCCCTTGACTGGAATTGAACCCAGGACTCTTCAGTCCATGGGCCAACAATTATCCACTGAGTCAAACTGGCTAGGACAGTGGTTGGCAAACTCATTAGTCAACAGAGTCAAATATCAATAGTACAATGATTGAAAATTCTTTTGAGAGCCAAATTTTTTAAACTTAAATAATATAGGTAGGTACATTGTTATTAACTTAATTAGGGTACTCCTAAGGCTTAGGAAGAGTCACACTCAAGGGGCCCAAGAGCCACATGTGGCTAGCAAGCCGCAGTTTGCCGACCACAGGGATAGGACTTCTCTTAACTGATTGTGTACTTTGATGCCATTTATAAAACCACATCATTAAGGTATGATTGACATACAAAAAAACTGTACATACTAGTATTTAATGTATACAATCTGGTGAGCATAATATGCCCTAAACATACACATCACCTTCAAAAGTTTTCTCCTGCCATTATTATTATTAACTAGAGGCCTGGTGCACAAAAATTTGTGCACTCGGGCGTAGGGGGCCCCTCAGCCCGACCTGTGCCCTCTCACAGTCTGAGACCCCTCGAGGGATGACCACCTGCTGGCTTAGGCCTGCTCCCTGGGGGGATTGGGCCTAAGATGGCAATCAGACATCCCTCTGGCAGCCCAGCAGCCCTTGGGGGATGTCCACTTGCCAGCGGGGAGCAGGCCTAAGCTGCAGTAAGACATCCTTAGCGCTGCTGAGGAGGCAGGAGAGGCTCCCACCACCACTGCTGTACTGGCAGCCATCAGCCTGGCTTGTGGCTGAGCAGAGCTCCCCTATGTGGGAGCTCACTGACAACCAGGGGGAAGCTCCTGCATTGAGCATCTGCCCCCTGGTGGTCAGTGTGTGTCATAGTGACCAGTCATTCCCAGTCTTTCTGCTGTTAGGGTCAGTTTGCATATAACCCTTTTACTATATAGGATAGAGGTCTGGTGCACGGGTGGGGGCTGGCTGGTTTGCCCTGAAGGGTGTCCCGGATCAGGGTTGGGGTCCCGCTTGGGTGCCTGGCCAGCTTGGGTGAGGGACTGATGGCTGTTTTCAGGCTGGCCACACCCCCTCTATTGTGAGGGGTCCCCACTGGTGTGCCTGGCCAGTCTGGGTGAGGGGCTGAGGGCTGTTTTCAGGCTGGCCAGTGACTGAATCTCCTAGCTTCTCCTTTTTTTATTTTTTTTTCCAGGATTTATTTACCTTCTATAATTGAAACATTGTTGCTGTCATTGGCAGTCCAAGCTCTGAGGCCGCGGCCAGCTGAAAGCAGGTATCTGGTTTTTTTTTTAGCTTCTATAATTGAAACATTGTTGCTTTCGGAGTTCTGGCCACGAGAGGCGGGAAACCTTGGCTACCTCTATCACTGGAGCAAGCAAGCCTCATGTTCACTTCAGCTGCGGTGGCTGCCAGCCGCCATCTTTCTTGGCAGTTAATTTGCATATTGCCCTGATTAGCCAATGGGAAGTGTAGCGGAGTTATGGTTAATTACCCTTTTTGTCTTTTATTAGATAGGATTATTATTTTGTGATAAGAATACTTAACATAAAATCTACCTGTTAGAAAATAGCAAATTCTTAAGGGCAGAATACAGTATTGTTAACTATAAGCCCTATACTGTACAGTAGATCTCTAGGACTTAGCTTGCAAACTGAAACTTTGTACCCTTTGACTAATACCTTCCCATTTCTCCCTTCCACCTGCTTCTGGTAAACCATCACTTTATCATCTGCTTCTATGTGTTTGAATATTTTAGTTTCTTTATATAAATATTAGCATGTAGTATTTGTCCTTCTATGCCTGCTTTGTTTAATGTAGCATAATGCCCTCCAGGTTCATTGACGTTGTCACAAATGGGAGGATTTACATCTTTCTTGAGGCTGAATAATACATATGTATATTCTAGAAGCCTAGTGCATGAAATTCATGCATGGGGGTTCCCCTCAGCCCAGCCTACACCCTCTCCAATCCGGGATCCCAGGGATAAGGCCTAAACTGGCAGTCAGACATACCTCTCACTGTCCAGGACCACTGGCTACTAACTGCTCGCCTGCCTGCTTGCCTGATCACCCCTAACTGCCGCCCTGCCAGCCTGATCAACCCCAACCGCCTCTGCCTGCCAGCCTGATCACCAATAACTGTCCCCCACTGCTGGCCTGGTTGTCCTAAGCAGCCTGCTGTTCAGGCGTTTGGTCGTCCCTCACTAAACCCCTGCCATCCTGGTCGCCCCATGCAGCCTACTGTTCAGTCATTTGATTATCCCTCACTAACCTCCTTGCTGGCCTTGTCACCTCATGCAGCTGGCTGTTCGGTTGTTACTGTGACGGAGTCCTGGACAATTTGCACATTCCTCTATTATTAGTATAGATGTCACATTCTCTTTGTCTTTTGATGGATACTTAGTTTCTTCCATGTCTTAGCTATTGTGAATAATACTACAATTAACTTGGAAATACAGATATCTCTTTGAGATTCTGATTTAAATTCCCTGGGATTGCTAAATCATATGCTAGTTTTATTTTTAAAATTCTGTCTTGATGAACAAGAATAGATGCAGAGACAAATGGTAGGGGAGGGGGATTAGAGAGCAACCAAAGTACTTGTATGCATGCATATTAGCATAACCAATGGACACAGACACTGGGGCAGTGGGGACTTGCCCAGGGTGGGAATGGCTGGGAGTCGGTCAATTGGGGGAAAGGAGGACATATGTAAAACTTTTGACAATATTAAATAAAATACAAATAAAATAAATTAAAAATTATCTTGATTATCTTGGGTATTGTGAATAATACTACAATTTATTTGGGAATGCGGATTCCCTGGGATTGCTAAATAATATGCTAGATTTATTTTTAAATTTTTGAGGAACCTCTGCATTGTTTTCCATAGTGACTACACCAGTTTATATTTTTACTGATCCTAAAAGGGTTCATTTTGCAATATCTTTGCCAATGCTTATCTTTTTTTTTTATCATAGCTATCTTAAGAAGAATGAAATGATTTCTCATTGTGGTTTTAATTTGTATTTTTTGATAGTCATATATTCTATATGTCTTTTTTGGATAAATATTTCTTTATGTCCTTAGCCCATTTTTTATTTAAATGATTTGATTTTTTTTTTTTTTTGCTATTGAGTTATAGGAGTTCCTTATATATGTTGGATATTAAGCCTTTATTGAATATACAGTTTACAAATATTTTATCTATTCTTTAGATTGCATTTTCATTTTGTTAATTGTTTCATTTACTGTTAAGAAAGATTCCATCTGATATAATCTCATTTGTCTCTTTTTGCTTTTGTTGCCTATGTTTTTGGTGTCAAATGTAAGAAATAATTGTCAAGATCAATGTCAAAAAGCTTTTCCCCTAGGTTTTCTCCTAGGTGTTTTGTGGTTTTAGATATTAAATTTAACTCTTTAATACATTTTGGTATAATTTTTGTATGGTGGATGATAAATGTCCAATTTCATTATTTGGGATATGGTTATCTAGTTTTTCCATAACTTAAATGTCCACTCTGGAGAACATTAGCTTTAAGAGGAAATGTCTGAGGAGATCCCCCCTTTAGGAAGGAAAAGTTTTGCAAATGCAACTTTAAGTTTGTAGTACTGAGAAAGGTATCCTGTAAGTGGAGGCATTTATTGCAGAGATTATATTTCCTGTATTATGTATTCTGGGATCTCATGTTGCTGATTAGATGACTGACTAGGTGTGCATAATTTTATTTCTGAGTTTTCTATTCGACTCCATTGATCTATGTGTCTGTTTTAATGCTAGTACCACATTGTTATAATACTGTTGCTTTGTAATATATTTTGAAATCAGGAAATGTAACACTCCAGCTTTATTTTTCTTTCTCAAGATCACTTTGGCTATTCTGGGTCTTTCATCATTTCATAAGACATTTAGGTATTTTTCCCATTTTTGTAAAAAGAAAAACAAAGCCACTAGAATTTTGTTAGTAATTCCATTGAATCTATAGATCACCTGGGATTATCAATATTTCAAAAATATTAATTATTCCAATCCATGAATGTGGGGTGTCTTTCCATTTATGGTGTCTGCTTTAATTTGATAACCATCTTACATTTTTCAGTGTACATGACTTTTAGCTGATTGATTAATTTTATTTCTAAGCATTTTTAGCTATTTATTAGCAGTTTTAGGTTTAAAACCAAAATAACTAGACAGTACAAAGATTTTCATAAACCATGATTCCATATATGCATAATTTGATGTATTATCAACATATCACAAGAGAATGATACATTTGTAAAATTACTGAACCTTTCCTGGAGAAAATATTGTGTACATTTGAAAGGAATGTATAGTCTGTTACTGATAAATGAAATGTTCTGTATATATCT
This sequence comes from Myotis pilosus, assembly GCA_036010255.1. Lineage (NCBI taxonomy): Eukaryota > Metazoa > Chordata > Mammalia > Chiroptera > Vespertilionidae > Myotis > Myotis pilosus. Next base: position 16,384,003 of record JASKON010000009.1, read on the forward strand.
GTTAGTTTACTTTGATGTATAGCATTGTTCAAATCTTCTGTTTACTTATTTATTTTCTGTCTGGGTGTCCTACACATTATGGAAAGTGGAGTATTGAGTATTTCTACTATATAGTACTGTTGTTTATTTCTCCCTTAAATTGTTAATATTTGCTTTATATATTTAGGTGCTAGTATGTTGAGTACATGTATATATATAACTAGAGGCCCGGTGCACAAAAATTTGTGCACTCGGGGGGAAGGGGGGGGTCCCTCAGCCTGGCTTGTGCCCTCTCGCAGTCTGGGACCCCTCCGGAGAAAACACCCTGCTGGCTTAGACCTGCTCCCGGGTGGCAGAGGGCAGACCCAATCCCTAGGTGCAGCCCCTGGTCGGGCTCAGAGCAAGGCCAATTGGGGAGTTGGGGCACTGCCCCTTGTCATGCACAGAGCAGGGCGGATTGGGAGGTTGCGATGCCACCCTCAATCACACTCAGGGTAGGGCCGATTGGGGGGTTGGGGCACCACCCCCTGTCACACTGAAGGCAGGGTTGATGGGGAGGTTGTGGCGCCACCCGCTGTCATGCACAGAGCAGGGCCAATCAGGGGGGTTGGGGCTCCGTACCCTGTCACACACAGAGCAGGGTTGACCAGGGGGTTGGGGAGCTCCCCCCTGTCACGCAAAGAGCAGGGCCCATCAGGGGGTTGGGGAGCTCCCCCCTGTCATTCACAGAGCAGGGCGGATCAGGGGGTTAGGGTGCCACACCCTGTCACACTCAGGGCAGGGCCAATGGGGAGGTTATGACTATACCCCGGCACACACAGAGCAGGACCCGTGGGGGCGGTTGGGGCTTCACCCTCTATCACCCACAGAGCAGGGCTGATCATGGGTTTGGGGTACCGACACTGTCACACTCAGGACAGGATTGATGGGGATGTTATGGCTCTACCCCGTCACACAGAGAGCAGAGCCCGTGGGGGGGTGGTGTTGGGGCGCCACACCCTGACACACACAAACCAGGGCAGATCAGGGGGTTGGGGAGCTCCCCCCATATCAGGTACAAAGCGGGGTTGATCAGGGGGGTGGAGGGCCTTCCCTTGTCACGCACAGAGCAGGGCCGATAGGGAGGATGTGGCCCCACCCCCTGTCACACACAGAGCCGCAGGGCGATCAGGGGGTTTGGGCGCTGCCCCCTGTCATGCTGATCCTGGTGCCGGGAGGCTTCGCGGCTCCGCTGATCCTGGTGCTGGGAGACATATTACCCTTTTACTATATAGGATAGAGGCCTGGTGCACGTGTGGGGGCCGACTGGTTTGCCCTGAAGGGTGTCCTGGATCAGGGTGGGGGTCCCCACTGGGGTGCCTGGCCAGCCTGGGTGAGGGGATGATGGCTGTTTGCAGCTGGTCACACACCCTTCAGGGTGGGGGTCCCCACTGGGGTGCCTGGCCAGTCTGGGTGAGGGGCTGAGGGCTGTTTTCAGGCTGGCAGGTGACGGAAGCTCCCAACCGCTCCTTTTTTTTTTTTTTTCTTTTTTACTCTGGGCCAGCTTTAGCTCTGAGGCTCCAGCTCTTAGGCCTCTGCTCCTGAAAGCAGGTATCTGGCTTGTTTCAGTTCTATAATCAAAACAATGTATAACTTCAGCTCTGAGATCCTAGCTTGCTGAAAGCAAGTTTCTGGGGTTTTGTTTAGCTTCTATATTTGTTACAATGTTTCAAACTGCAGGCTCAGAGGCCGGCAAGTCATGTGGGGAACGTTGGTTTCGTCCGTCAATGAAGCAAGCAAGCCTCATGTTAGTTTCGAGCTGCCTGGCTGCCAGGCGCCATCTTGGCTAGCAGTTAATTTGCATATCGCCTTGATTAGCCAATGGGAAGGGTAGCGGTCATACGCTAATTACCATGTTTCTCTTTTATTAGATAGGATTGTTATATCTTTATCTTGAATTGACACTTTTATCATTATGCGTTGACCTGCTTTGTCTCATATGAAAAATTTTAACTTAAATCTATTTTGTTTTATATAAGTACTAGGGGCTCAGTGCACAAATTCATGAACCTTGAAAGGAACTCTGTGTCGCGAGGCAGCAGTGGGAAGAAGGGTGGGTCTTGGCCGATCCACCGTGCCCCAGTCTGGTCCCTCCCACTGTGGTCCCTGATCCCCTCTCTGCTGGCAGCCCCACTCCCACCGTCACCACTCCTACATGCTGACAGCACTGGCCCCACTTGCACCTGCTGACTGTATGGAGTGATTAGGGCCTGCACCCACAGTGGGTGCAAGCAGGGCCAGTGCTGTCAGCATGTGCGAGTGGCAGCTGCTGCCCTGATCACCCCTCAGGAGCAGGGAGATGTGGAGAAGCCCTCAGGGGTGATCAGGGCCAACAGATGTGGCTTGCACAGCTGACAGCACCAAGCGATCGAGACCAGTGCCAGGTTCCAGCAGCAGGTGAGAGCGGTGGCTCTGGCACCAGCTGTGGGTACAAGCGGGGCCATCAGCAGCAAGGGGTGCGAGAGGTGGTTGCCAGCCCCGATTGTCCCTCAGGAGCAGGAGGAGGTGGAGAAGCCCTGAGGGGTTATTGGGGCCAGCAACTGCTGCTCACAACTGCTGCTCACACCTTGCTGCCTGATGGCACCAAGCTATTGGGGCCGGCACCAGGTACTGGCAGCGGGTGCAAGCAACAGCTTCGGTGCTGGCAGTGGGTCCATGCAGGGCTGATGTTGGCAGCAGGTGCAAGCACCAGGCAGTACCACGGCACGCAGGAGCAAAGAATTTTCAGTAACCACCAGAGGCTCACCCTGCTGGCAACAACCAGTGCCCCGCCTTGGTCTGGCACCCCCACTCACCTGCTCCACCATCCCGCCACAGGGCCAACACCTGCCATGTTATGCCCATGCCCCTTGTGGTCAGCACATATCATAGTAACTAGATTTTTCAGTTGTTTGGTTGTTCCACTGTTTGGTTGTTCCACTGTTTGGTCTATTTGCATATTAGGGATATATATATATATATATATATATTAGAGGCCCGGTACACAAGTGGGGCTGAGGGCACTTGTGCCCTCTCACAGTCTGGGACCCCTTGGGAGATAATGACCTTCTGGCTTAGGCCCGCTCCCTAGGTGCCTGCACCGCTGCCCCTGGTCGGGCTCAGAGCAGGGCCGATTGGGGAGTTGGGGCACTGCCCCCTGTCATGCACAAAGCAGGGAGGATCCGGTGGTTGCAATGCCACCCTCAGTCATACTCAGAGTAGGGCCAATCAGGGGGGTTGGGGCGCCACCCCTTGTCACACTCAAGGCATGGTCAATGGGGAGGTTGGGGCACCGTCCCGTCACCCACAGAGCAGGGCCAATCAGGGGGTTGGGACACTCCCCCCTGTCACACTCAGTGCAGGGCCGATGGGGAGGTTGCGGCTCCACCCTGTCACACACAGAGCAGGGCCCATGGGGAGGTTGGGGGGCCGCACCCTGTCACACAAAGAGCAGGGCCGATCAGGGGGTTGGGAAGCTCCCCCCTATCAGGCACAGAGCAGGGCTGATCAGGGGATTGGGGCGCCTTCTCCTGTCACAAACAGAGCAGGGCCGATAGGGAGGTTGTGGCCCAGCCCCCTGTCACACACAGAGCCACAGGGCAATCAGGGGTTTGGGCGCTGCCCCTCGTCACGCTGTTCCAGGGGCCAGGAGGCCTCTCGGCTCCGCTGATCCCAGTGCTGGGAGGCATATTACCCTTTTACTATATAGGATAGAGGCCTGGTGCACGGGTGGGGGCCGGCTGGTTTGCCCTGAAGGGTGTCCTGTATCAGAGTGGGGGTCCCGCTTGGGTGCCTGGCCAGCCTGGATCAGGCGACGATGGCTGTTTGCATCTGGTCACACCCCCTTTAGGGTGGGGGTCCCCACTGGGGTGCTTGGCCAGTCAGGCTGAGGGGCTGAGGGCCGTTTTCAGGCTGGCTGGTGACTGAAGCTCCCAACCGCTCCTTTTTTCCTTTTTTTTTTATACTTGGATTTATGGCTGTCACTGGAGCTGAGAGCTGGCTTTAGCTATGAGACCTCGCTGCTGAAAGCAGGTTTCTGGCTTTGTTTACTTTCTGTATTTGAAACTTTGTTGCGACTCCAGCTCTGAGATCCCAGCTAGCTGAAAGCAGGTTTCTGGGTTTTTTTTAGCTTCTATATTTGTTACAATGTTTCAAACTGTGAGCTCAGAGGCTGGCAGCGGCAGGCGGGGAATGTTGGAGTCCTCCGTCACTGAAGCAAGCAAGCCTCCTGTTCGTGTCAGTAGCCTGGCTGCCGGCCGCCATCTTGGCTGGCAGTTAATTTGCATATAGCCCTGATTAGCCAATGGGAAGCTTAGCGGATGTACGGCTAATTATCATGTTTCTCTTTTATGAGATAGGATATAATCACCTTGGTGATTTTCAAAAATTGCGTAATATTTCTGAAAAACCTCGTCTTGCTACAAGGGGTTGTCTGAGAGAAACTGTAGATTTTCTCTTTTTTAGATATATTTTTATTTATTTTAAGGCGGAAGGGAGAGGGAGAGATAGAAACATCAATTATCAGAGAGAAACATCGATCAGCTGCCTCCTGCATGACCCCCCACTGGGGATCAAGCCCACAACCTGGGCACATGTCCTGATCATAATTAAACTGTCATTTTAGTTCATAGGTGGACACTCAACCACTGAACCATGTTGGTTGGGTTTTAGATTATTTCAATTAACCTACAGCCTATTCCTATCTCTGCTATAAAAATGGTGGGAGTCAGATTAATTTTTTTCTGATCTCACCTCTTGCCCATAGGCAGAAAAATGTGTTTTAGACTCTTAGTCACTACCATGTCCCTTGCTGGGAGCCCCAGGGAAATAGAGAGATTAATTGCAGGAGTATTCTGTTTCTTGGAAAGTGATAGATCCACACAATGGAACGTTTAGGGTTGTATTGATCCTTTTGTGTAATGCAAGTAACAGATCCAAGATATGGTCACTGAGCCCTGCTTGTAGCTTGCTCCTCAGGGAAACCTCTTTTCCACCTGAGAAATTCTTTTTATCCTCCATGAATTTTACATTTTGTTTTGTACCATCCATTGTGGAGGTCAGGCAGTAACACTGCATGTGCTCTTACTGCCATATTTGGTTTCTAAGTGTGTTGTCATAGTAATTCTCCACATTCTGCAGTGATCGCCCATTGCCTTGATGGGAAAAGCTTCCCCCTTGATTTTTTTTTTCACTCAAGTTTGGCTTTACTTACAAAAGCCCCTACTTTCTGCTTGTTTATTCATGGCCACGGTCCATGGACTAAAAGGAGGGGAGAGTTGCAGAGAGGAGTATTTAGCATTATACCTTCCACCCACTTCTAAGTCTCTTTTTTTAAATAAATATTTATTTATTGTGTTTTTTAAATCTTTATTGTTGAAAGCATTACATAGGGCCTCCTTTTCTCCCAATAAATCTCTTCCAGCTTGCCCCCATACTCCTCCGTCCAGGCCTTCTCCACCCCACAGTCTGTGTCCATGGGTTATGCATATATGCATACTAGTTAATTGGTTGATAATTTCCCACCGCCCTTGCTTTCCCTCTGAGGTTCAACAGTCTGTTCATGCTTCCATGACTTTGAGTCTACTCAAAGTTTTTGATGATCAGTTTATTTGGTTCATTAAATTACACATATGAGTGAGATCATGTTATACTTATATTTCTCTGACTGGCTTATTTTGATCAGCATAATACTCTCTAGGTCCACCCATTCTAGTGCAAATAATAAGAGTTATTTCTTTTTCATTGTCACATAATATTCCATGGTGTAAATGTACCATAGTTACCCACTAATTTATCCACTAATATACTGATGAGTACTTAAAAAGTTTCCAAGTATTAGCTATCATAAATTGTGCTGCTATGAACATAAGGGTGCATATATTCTTTCTGATGAGTGTTTCAGGTTTTTTAGGATATTTTCCTAGAAGTGGGATGACTGGGTCAAAAGGAGTTCCATTTTTAATTTTTTGAAGAAACCCAATACTGTGTTCCACAGTGGGTGCACCAGTCTGCATGTGCACAGCAGTGTACTAGGATTCCCGTTTCTTCACAACCTTAAGCACACTTGTCAGTGGTTGACTTGTTGATGATAGCCATTTTGACAGGTGTGAGGTGATATCTCATTGTCATTTTGATTTGTATCTCTCAGATGATTAGTGACTGAGCATTTTTTCATATGTCTCTTGGTTTTCTGTATGTCCACTTTGGAGAAGTGTCTATTTATGTCCTTTGCCATTTTTTTATATTTTATTGATTTTTTTACAGAGAGGAAGGGAGAGGGATAGAGAGTTAGAAACATTGATGAGAGAGAAACATCTATCAGCTGCCTCCTGCATACCTCCTACTGGAGATATGCCTGCAACCAAGATACATACCCTTGACCGGAATCGAACCTGGGACCTTTCAGTCCAAAAGTCGACGCTCTATCCACTGAGCCAAACTGGTTAGGCCCTTTGCCAATATTTAATTGGAATTTTTGTCTTCATTTTGTTAAGTTGTATGAGTTCCATAATTATTTTGGAGATTAACCACTTATCAGATGTATGATTGGCAAATATATTCTACCATGTAGTGGGCTCTTTTGTTATTTTGATGATGGTCTTTATGGCAGTGCATAAACTTTTTATTTTCATGTAGTCCGATTTGTTTATTTTCTCCTTACTTTCCATTGTCCTGGGATATTTAACTAGTAAACATTGCTATGATAGATGTCTGAGATTTTAGCGTCTATGGTTTCTTCTCGGACTTTAATGGTATCACGTCTTACATTTAAGTCTTTATCCATGTTGAGTTTATTCTTGTGTATGGTGAAAGTTGGTGGTCTAGTTTCATTTTTTTTGCATGTACCTTTCTGATTTTCCCGACACCATTTATTGAAGACTCTGTCCCTGCTCCAATGTATGTTTTTGCTTCCTTTGTCAAATATTGAGTATAGTGGCTTGGGTCGATATCTGGGTTTTCTGTTCTGTTCCATTATCCTACATGCCTGTTCTTCTGACAGTACCAGACTGGTTTGAGTACAGTGGTTTGTAGTTTAACTTGATATCTGGTATTGTGATTCCTCCAACTTTGTTCTTTGTCAAGATTGCTGCAGATATTCGGATCTTTTTTGTTTCCATATGAATTTTTGGAGTGTTTGTTCTAGGTCTGTGAAATATATCATTGGTATTTTAATAGAGGCTGCATTAAATCTATAGATTGTTTTGGGTAGTATGGTCATTTTAATCATGTTTATTCTACCAATCCACCAACATGGTATATTCTTCCACATTTTTATATCTTCCTCCATATCTTTTTACACACCCTGTAGTTTTCAGAATACAGGACTCTTATCTCTTTGGTTAAATACTTATTCATAAGTATCTTGATTTTTTTTTGTTGCAATGGGAAGTGGGATTATTTTTTAGTTTTTCCTTTGAGTATTCACTATTGGTATATAAAAATGCTATGGATTATGGGTTATTAATTTTGTATCCTGTTACATTTATGAATTCATTTATTAAATCTAGTAGTTTTCTGATGGAGTCTTTAGAGTTTTCTATGTACAGTATAATGTCATCTGCAAATAGTGAGAGTTTTACTAACTCTTTTCCAATTTCTATGCTTTTTATTTATTTTTCTTGTATGATCACTATGGCCAGGACATCCAGAACTAAGTTGAACAAAAGTGGTGAAAGAGGGCATTCCTGAGTTGTCCCTGTTCTTAGGGAAAATTGTTTTAGTTTTTACCCATTGCATATGATGTTAGCTGTAAGTTTGTCTTATATGGCCTACTTTGCTGAGAGTTTTTACCAAAAAAGGGTGTTGGATTTTGTCAAATGCTTTTCTGCATCAATTCATATGATCATGTGATTTTTGTCTTGCAGTCTGTTTATGTGCTGTATGACATTTATTGATTTGAAATTACTGTGCCAGCCCTGCATCCCTCAGAATAAATCTCACTTTGTTGTGATGTATGATCTTTTTAATGTGTTGCTAGATCCTGGGTTGTTAAAATTTTGTTAAGCATTTTAGAGTGTATGTTCATCAGGGTTATTGGCCTGCAGTTCTCTTTCTTTGTAGTGTCTTTACTTGATTTGGGAATTAGGATGATGCTGGCCTCATAGAAAGAGTTTGGAAGTGTTCCTTTTTCTTGAATTTTTTGGAATAGTTTTCAGAATCGAGATGTTAGTTTTTCTTTGAATATTTGATAAAAGTCCCCTGTTAATCTGTATGGACCAAGGCTTTTGTTTTCTGGAAGATTTTTATATTACTGCTTGAAGTTTACCAGTTTTTTATCAGCCTCAGGTTTTCTGATTCTTCCTGATGGAGTTTAAGAAGGTTGTATTTTTCTTGGAATATGTCCATTTAGTACAGGTTTTCATGATTGTTGTAATAAAGTTATTCATAGTATTTTATTACAACCCTTTGTATACTTGTGAGGTCAGTTGTTATTTTAACTCCTTTATTTCCAATTTATTTTGGTCCTCTCATTTTCTTTACTGGTGAGCCTGGTTAGAGATTCATCAATCTTGTTTATCCTTTCAAAGAACTGGCTCTTGGATTTATTGATCTTTTGTATTTTTTTTTGTCTCTATGTCACTTACTTCTGCTCTGATCTTTATTATTTTCTTCCTTCTACTTGTTCTGGACTTTTCTTCGTGTTCTTGTTATAATTCTTTGAGTTGTAGTGTTAGATAACTTATTACCAGTTTTTCTTGTATTTTGAGCACCTGCAGTGCTATGAGTTCTCTCTCAGAACTACTTTCACTGTGTCCCATAGGTTTTGGATTATTGTGTATTTGTTTTCATTTGTTTCCAATATGTTTTGTATTTCTTATTTTATCTATCTTGTAAGCCATTCATTGTTCAAGACAATGCTATTTAGCCTCTATATATTTGTATGTTTTTGAGCACTTTTATTGTCTATTTCTAATTTCATGCCATTGTGGTCTGAGAAGATGCTTGATAGAGTTTCAATATTCTTGATTTTGTAGAGACTTATCTTGTGTCATAACATGTGGTATATCTTTGAAAATGTCCCATGTGCACTTGAGAAGAATGTATAGTTCACAAATTTGGAGTGGAATGTTCTGAAGAAGTCAAATAGTTCCATCTGTTCTAGAGTGTCATTTAGGCTTGCTGTTTTCTTGTTGATTTTTTGTCTAGAAGATTTATCCAGTAATGTCAATGGGGTATTAAAATTCCCTACTATAATTGTATTGCTGTCTATCTCTCCATAGATATCCTCCAGAACTTTTTTATATATTTAGATGCTCCTGTATTGGGTGCATATATATTTGCTAGAGTTATAGCCTGTTGTTCGATGGATCCCTTTAGTGTTATGAGGTGGCCTTCCTTATCTCTTGTTATGGCCTTTACTTTGAGGTCTATTTTGTCAGATATAAGAATTGCTACCCCTGCTTTTTTTTATTTCCATTTGCCTGAAAAGTTTTTTCCATCCCTCCACACTCAGTCTGTGTCAGTCCTTTGTTCTAAGGGGGGTCTCTTGTAGACAGCATATATATGGGTTATGTTTTCTCATCCATTCAGCTACCCTATGTCCTTTGATTGGAGCATTTAATCCATTTACATTTATAGTTATTATTGATAGGTACTTCTTTGTTGCCATTTTTATTCTTTATTTTTGTGTTCCTTCTTCTCTTTCTACTTCTTCTTTTTACAACAGTCCCTTTATTATTTCTTACATTGCTGGATTGGTATTACTAAACTCCCTTAGCCTTTTTGTCTGCAAAGCTTCTGATTTCCCCTTTAATTTTGAATAATAGCCTTGCTGGATGGAGTATTCTTAAACTTGTTCCCTTACTTTGCATTACATTGTATACTTCATTTCATTCCTTTCTTGTTTGATGTGTTTCATTTGAAAAATCAGTTGATAGTCTAATGGTAGATCCCTTGTAAGTAATTTTCTGTCTCTCTCTGGAAGCCTTTATGGTTCTTACTTTATCACTAATGTTTGCTAATTTAATTATTATATATCTTGGTGTCAGTATTTTGGGGTTCATCTTTTTTGTAACTCTCTGTGCTCCTGGGCTTGTTTTACTTTTTTCTTCCCCAAGTCAGGGAAATTTTATGTTATTGTATCTTATTTTTTTTTAAAGACACATTTATTCAGCATCATGATCAGACTATTACATTTAGCAATCAACAGAATGGGTGCAAAAAATCTACATTAAAACCCTTTGTTGGAATGCTTTACACTTTCCACAGAACAGAAACTAAAATAAGCTATTATACAATTAGTCACAAATACAGTCCTTGAGGTTTTTTTCCCCCCATTAACATGAGTATTGTTTAACACATGTCTTCTTTGTAGCAGTTATACTCTGCCACTACTGTGCTTGGCTGACTTCACAAATCTGTTGTAACCTGTAGCTTCTCTGTCACTTCTCTGACTCTCCTATTCTGCTAAACTTTGTTTCCTGGCAATAATTAAAACCTTCTGCCACTGCCATAGCTACTGTTTCTGTTAGAACCACCATAGCCAATTTGGTTTTGTGGTTTGGCAAAGTATTGACCTCCACCACCATAAGAGCCAGAGCTTCTGCCTCCAAATTTTCCTCCTTTCATAGCCCCAAAATTTGAATATTGATTTTTGTAATTTCCAAAATCATTGTAGATTCCACCACCTCCAAAATTGCTTCCATCATTACCAAATACCTTATAGCCATACCCAATGCCACCATATCCATCACCACCACAGCTGCCACCAAAGCCACCTCGAACACTGAAGTTTCCTCCATGACCAAAGTTGTCATTCCCACCAAAACCCCCTCCACGGCCACCTCTGAAGTTTCCAGAACCACTTCAACCTCTTTGGCTGGATGAAGCACTAGCCATCTCTCGCTTATATAGGGCTTTCCTTACTTCACAGTTGTGGCCATTCACAGTATGGTATTTCTGAATGACAATCTTGTCTACAGAGTCATGGTCATCAAAGGTTACAAAAGCAAAACCTCTCTTTTTGTCACTGCCTCAGTCAGTCATGATTTCAATCACTTCTATTTTCCCATACTGTTCAAATAATCTCTTATGTGATTTTCTTCAGTGTCTTCTTTAATACAACTGACAAAAATCTTTTTCGCAGCTAAGTTGCACCAGGTCTTTGAGAATCTTCTCTTGAGTCAGCCCTCTTTGGTTCTACTACTCTTCCGTCCATCTTGTGTAGCCTTACGTTCATTCGTAGCTGCATCCACCTCCTTCACAGTGGCATAGGTGACAAACCCAAAGCCTCTGGAGCACTTTGTATTTCGATGTCTTATCACCACACAGTCCGGGATTGTTTCCCATTGCTCAAAATGGCTCTGCAAACTCTCATCAATTGTTTCAAAGTTCAAACCTCTGATAAAGAGCTTCCACAGCTGCTCTGACTGTTTAGGAGACTCAGACTTGGACATGATGACTGTGGTAGGGGAAATTCCAATGATACTTACTCTATGGCATTCACCAGCAGAAAGGAGTTATTTAAGGAACCTATCTCTGTCACTATTCCTTGAAACAGGTTTTCTATACCCTCAGCTTTTTTTTTTTTTGCTTTTATCCATTTTGAGTTTATTCTTTTTTTATTGTTTTATTGCTTAAAGTATTACAAAGAGTATTACATATGTCACCTTTATTCCCCAAACTTAACAATCCCTGGCCTCTCCTACGCCCCAGTGTCTTATGTCCATTAGTTATGCTTATATGCATGCATACAAGTCCTGCATTTGACCACTTACACTTTCCACAGAACAGAAACTAAAATAAGCTATTATACAATTAGTCACAAATACAGTCCTTGAGGTTTTTGTTCCCCCATTAACATGAGTATTGTTTAACACATGTCTTCTTTGTAGCAGTTATACTCTGCCACTACTGTGCTTGCCTGAGTTCACAAATCTGTTGTAACCTGTAGCTTCTCTGTCACTTCTCTGACTCTCCTATTCTGCTAAACTTTGTATCCTGCTACATTGCCTACTTAATTTATTAAATCTAGTAGTATTTGATGGAGTCTTTAGGGTTTTTTTATGTACAATATCATGTCATTTGCAAATAAGGACAGTTTTACTTCCTCTTTTCCAATTTGGATGCCTTTTATTTCTTCTTCTTGCCTAATTGCAATGGCTAATACTTCCAGTACTTTGTCGAACAGGAGTGGTGAGAGTGGGCATCCCTGTCTTGTTCCTGGTCTTAGGGGAAATGGTGTTAGTTTTTGTCCATTGAGTATGATGTTGGCTGTGGGTTTGTCATATATGGCTTTTATTATGTTGAGGTATGAGCCTTTTATTCCCACCTTGCTGAGAGTTTTTATCAAAAACGGGTGTTGGATTTTGTCAAACGCTTTTTCTCCATCAACTGATATGACTATGTGGTTTTTATCTTTCAATTTGTTTATGTGATGTATCACGTTTATTGATTTGCGGATATTGTACCATCCTTGCATCCCTGGGATAAATCCTACTTGGTCATGGTGTATGATCTTTCTGATGTACTGCTGGATCCAATTTGCTAAGATTTTGTTGAGGATTTTGGCATCTATGTTCATGAGGGATCTTGGCCTGTAATTCTCTTTCATTGTGTTGTCTTTACATGGTTTTGGTATTAGGGTGATGCTGGCTTCATAGAATGAGCTTGGAAGTTTTCCTTCCTCTTGAATTTTTTGTAGTAGTCTGAGGAAGATAGGTTTTAGTTCTTCCTTGAATGTTTGGTAAAACTCCCCTGTGAAGCCTTCTGGTCCTGGGCTTTTGTTTGCTGGAAGCTTTTTGATGACTGCTTCAATTTCTTCCATAGTTATTGGCCTGTAGAGATTTTTAGATTCTTCTGATTGAGTTTTGGAATGTTGTATGATTTCAATCTTCTTGAATTTGGGGAGACTTTGTTTGTGACCCAATATGTGGTCTATTTTTGAATATGTCCCATGAGCACTTGAGAAGAACGTATATTTTGTGGCTTTGGGGTGAAATGTTCTGAAGATGTCAATTAAGTCCATCTGATCTAGTGAATAATTTAGGATTGCTGTTTCTTTGCTGATTGTTTGTCTAGAGGTTTTATCCAGTGATGTCAGTGTTGTATTAAAGTCCCCTACTATGATTGTATTGTTGTCAAACTCTCCCTTGATATCTTCCAGGAGTTCTTTTTATGTATTTGGATGCTCCTGCATTGGGTGCATATATGTTTATCAGGGCTATATCCTCTTGTTGTATTGATCCCTTTAGTATTATGAAGTGGCCTCCCTTATCTCTTGTTATGGCCTTCACTTTGAGGTCTATTTTTTTCGTTACAAGTATTGCTACCCCAGTTTTTTTTCTTTTCCATTTGCATGAATGATATTTTTCCATCCCTTCACTTTCAGTCTGTGTGAGTCCCTTCTTCTGAGGTGGGTCTCTTGTAGACAACAAATGTATGGGTCATGTTTTTTTATCCATTCAGCCACTCGATGTCTTTTGGTTGGAGGATTTAGTCCATTTACATTTAAAGTTATTATTGAAAGGTACTTGTTTTTAGCCATTTCTTTTTGTGTGTGTGTGTGTGGCTGTTTTCTTTCTGAGGTTTTTATTTCTTCTTTTTAGACCATTCCCTTTAGCATTCCTTCCATTGCTGGCTTGGTGGTGATAAACTCCCTTAGCCTTTTTTTGTCTGTGAAGCTTCTTATTTCCCCTTCAAGTTTGAATGATAGCCTTGCTGGATAGAGTATTCTTGGATTCAGTCCTTTGCTTTGCATCACTTTGTAAATATCCGTCCATTCTATTCTGGCCTGATGTGTTTCTGTTGAGAAATCATTTGATAATCTAATGGGAGATCCCTTGTATGTAACTTTCTGTCTCTCTCTTGCAGCCTGTAAGATTCTCTCTTTGTCCTGAGTATTTGCCATGGTAATTATGATGTGTCTTGGTGTGGGTGTTTTCTGGTTCACCTTGTTTGGGACTCTCTGTGCTTGTGTGACTTTTTTCTTTCCCACCTTAGGAAAATTTTCTGATCTTATTTCTTCAAATAGGTTTTCTAAGTCTTGTTCCTCTTTCTGTTGTTCTGGCACCCCTATTATTCGTACGTTGTTTCATTTCATGTTTTCCCATAGCTCCCTTAGGCTCTCCTCCTGTCTTTTATTTTTTTCTCCAATTGCTGTTCAGTTTGGGTGTGTTTTCTTTCCCTGTCTTCTATTTTTTTTAAAAAAATTAATAAATTACTATTTTGAATAAATTGTTTTATTTCAGACTCCAGTGAGATACATAAGGACATTATTGCTTCCACTTGTTATGGTGATTACTTATTTCATCTTAAAAAAGGTATTTACATTTTTAACACTTTGGGTTAAAGAGAAGAACTTATAATAGATTGATAATATCTCAGAATTCTGTCTTATATTTAGGATGAACTCTTCCCTTCCCCAAAAACGTTTTTTTATTGAAATATTTTTTTAATCTAGTATTTTTTTATTTTTATTTTTTTATTGCTTAAAGTATTACAAAGGGTATTACATATGTGTCCATTTTTCACCCCCGCCCTAGACAGTCCCCTAGCCCCCCTTACCCCCAGTGTACTATGTCTATTGGTTATGTGCTGGGATCCAACCCCAGCAGGTCCAGGGGTCCCCAAAGGTGTGGACGGAGTTGGCGAAGAAGGAATGACATGGAGACAGCATTCAGTTGATCAGCAGCCTTGCCAGGATCTCTAGCCACAATCTCCAGCCAAGTTCTGTGTCCATGATCTCTTGCTAGGTTCTCCAGCCAGGTTCTCCAGGTCATCCAGCCAAGTTCTGTAGCCATGTTCTCTCGCCAGGCTCCCCAGCCAGGCTCGGCCCAGGCTCTCCAGCCAGGCTCGGTAGCCAGGCTCTGTCTAGGCTCTCCAACCAAGCTCCGCAGCCAGGTTCTGTCCAGGATCCCCCGCCATGTTCTTTCCAGCGAAGCTCCTCCATCTCCAGACTCTGCGCAGGCTCTGTCCTCAAGTTCTGTCTCTAAGTTCTGTCTCTCGGATCCTCATCTAAGTTCTGACTCTTAAGTTCTGTCTCTCGAATCTTCATCTGAGTTCTGGGTGTAGGTTCTAAGTTCTGTCTCTCGGGTCTGTCTCTCGGTCTGCCTCTCTACGTTCTGTCTCCTGTTGTCTTGTTGCATCTGTATTTATACCAGTTGATTCTAATCCTATCAATCTCTATTCCAAAGGTTAGGGCGTTTCTTATCTCCATTCCAGGGAGTAAAGATTATGTAGTTTAAGCATGATTGTTCGTAGTTAAAGTGATTAACTACCCGCCTGGCACTTAGTTAAGAGGTTTTATTCCCTCCCTAACTTCAGGGGAAAATCCCTACCTGGGGAAACAATCTTTCTCGGAGAGGTGACCTTGGTTAAAACACATAGTGCCAAGAAGGTGATCAAATATATTAAGAACAGTATGCCATATACACCAGGTCCCTTGAAACAGCAAGGATGGACTGGCTCCCGGCAGTTATGCTTATATGCATGCATACAAGTCCTTTGGTTGATCTCTTACCCCCCTACCAGCTGCCCCACAACACTCCCCGGCCTTCCCGCTGAAGTTTGACAATCAGTTTGACGAAGCTCTGCCTCTGTATCTATTATTGTTCAAAAGTTTATAATGGTCTCTATTATCCATGAATGAGTGAGATCATGTGGTATTTTTCCTTCATTGACTGGCTTATTTCACTTAGCATAATGCTCTCCAGTTCCATCCATGCTGTTGCAAATGGTAGGAGTTCCTTCCTTTTTAGAGCAGCATAGTATTCCATCGTGTAGATGTACCACAGTTTTCTAATCCATTCATCTACTGATGAGCACTTAGGCTGTTTCCAGATCTTAGCTATGGTGAACAGTGCTGCTATGAACATAGGGGTGCATATATCCTTTCTGATTGGTGTTTCTGGTTTCTTGGGATATATTCCTAGAAGTGGGATCACAGGGCAAATGGTAGTTCCATTTTCAGTTTTTTGAGGAAACTCCATACTGTCTTCCATAGTGGCTGCACCAGTCTGCATTCCCACCAGCAGTGCACAAGTGTTCCTATTTCTCCACATCCTCTCCAGCACTTGTCGTTTGTTGATTTGTTGATGATAGCCAGTCTGACAGGTGTGAGATGGTACCTCATTGTTGTTTTGATTTGCATCTCTCGGATGATTAGTGACTTTGAGCATGTTTTCATATATCTCTTGGCTTTCTGAATGTCCTCTTTTGAAAGGTGTCTATTTAGGTCCTCTGCCCATTTTTTGATTGGATTGTTTATCTTCCTTTTGTTAAGTTGTGTGAGTTCCCTATAAATTTTTGAGATTAGGCCCTTATCAGATATAACATTGGCAAATATTTTTTCCCACACAGTGGGTTTTCTCATTGTTTTGTTGATGGTTTCTTTTGCTGTACAGAAGCTTTTTATTTTGATGTAGTACGATTTGTTCATTTTCTCTTTAGTTTCAAGTGCCTTAGGAGCTGTATCAGTGAAGAAATTGCTTTGGCATATGTCTGAGATTTTGTTGCCTTTGGATTCTTCTAGAATTTTTATGGTTTCCTGTCATACATTTAAGTCCTTTATCCATTTTGAGTTTATTTTTGTGTATGGTGTAAGTTGGTGTTCTAGTTTCATTTTCTTGCATATATCTGTCCAATTTTTCCAATACGATTTATTGAAGAGACTATTTTGGCTCCATTGTATGTTCTTGCCTCCTTTGTAAATATTAATTGAGCTTATTGGTTCGGGCCGATTTCTGGGCTCTCTATTCTATTCCACTGATCTATATACATATTCTTGTGCCAGTACCAGGCAGTTTGAGAACAGTGGCTTTGTAATACAGCTTGATATCTGGTATTGAGATCCCACCTATTTTGTACTTTTTCAGGATTGCTGCAGCTATTCGGGGTCTTTTTTTTATTCCAGATGAACTTTTGGAGAGTTCGTTCTAGATCTATGAAGTATGCCGTTGGTATTTTAATGGGAACTGCGTTGAATTTATAGGTTGTTTGGGTAGTATTGACATTTTAATGATGTTGATTCTACCAATCCATGAACACGGTATGTTCTTCCATCTGTTTATGTCTTCCTCTATATCTTTTTTCAACGTCCTGTAGTTTTCTGAGTAGAGGTCTTTTACCTCTTTAGTTAAGTTTATTCCTAGGTAGCATAATTTTTTTTTGGTGAGATGGTAATCGGTGTTGTTTTTATAATCTCTCTTTCTGAAAGTTCACTATTGGTGTATAGAAATGCCTCAGATTTCTTGGGGTTAATTTTGTATCCTGCTATATTGCCAAATTCATGTATTAAGTCTAGTAGATTTTGATGGAGTCTCTAGGGTTTTGTATGTATAATATCATGTCGTCTGCAAATAATGACAGTTTTACTTCCTCTGTTCCAATTTGGATGCCTTTTATATCTTCTTCTTGCCTAATTGCAATGGCTAACACTTCCAGTACTATGTTGAACAGGAGTGGTGAGAGGGGGCATCCCTGTCTTGTTCCTGTTCTTAGGGGAAATGGTGTTAGTTTTTGTCCACGGAGTATGATGCTGGCTGTGGGCCTGTCATATATGGCTTTTATTATGTTGAGGTATGATCCTTCTACTCCCGCCTTACTGAGAGTTTTTATCAAAAAATGGGTGTTGAATTTTCTCAAATGCTTTTTCTGCATCAATTGATATGACCATGTGGTTTTTATCTTTCAATTTGTTTATGTGATGTATCGCGTTTATTGATTTGCGGATATTGTACCATCCTTGCATCCCTGGGATAAATCCTACTTGGTCATGGTGTATGATCTTTCTGATGTACTGCTGGATCCGATTTGCTAAGATTTTGTTGAGGATTTTGGCATGTATGTTCATGAGGGTTATTGGCCTGTAATTCTCTTTCATTGTGTTGTCTTTACCTGGTTTTGGTATTAGGGTGATGCTGGCTTCATAGAATGAGCTTGGAAGTGTTCTTTCCTCTTGAATTTTTTGTAGTAGTCTGAGGAGGATAGGTTTTAGTTCTTCCTTGAATGTTTGGTAAAACTCCCCTGTGAAGCCTTCTGGTGCTGGGCTTTTGTTTGCTGGAAGCTTTTTGATGACTGCTTCAATTTCTTCCATAGTTATTGGCCTGTTGAGATTTTTAGATCCTTCCTGGTTGAGTTTTGGAAGGTTGTATTTTTCTAGGAATATGTCCATTTCCTCCAGGTTGTCTAGTTTGTTGGAGTAGAGCTGTCCATAGTATTTTTTAAAGATCATTTGTATTTCTGTGGGGTCTGTTGTTATTTCTCCTCTTTCTTTTCTTATTTTGTTTTTTTGAGTCCTCTCTCTTTGCTTCTTGGTGAGCCTGGCTAGAGGTTTGTCAATCTTGTTTATCCTTTCAAAGAACCAGCTCTTGGTGTCATTGATTTTCTGTATTGTTTTTTTGGTCTCTATGTCATTTATTTCTGCTCTAATCTTTATTATCTCCTTCCTTCTGCTCACTCTGGGGTTTTCTTGTTGCTCTCTTACTAATTCTTTGAGTTGTAGATTTAGATGATTTACTACCATTTTTTCTTGTTTTTTGAGATAGGCCTGTAGAGCTATAAACTTCCCTCTCAGGACTGCCTTCAATGTGTCCCATAGGTTTTGGATTGTTGTGTTTTCATTGTCATTAGTTTCCAGGATGTTTTTAATTTCTTCTTTGATCTCATTGGTAACCCAATCAATATTTAATAGCATGGTATTCAGCTTCCAGGTGTTTGAGTATGTTGGGTTGTTTTTATTGTAGTTTACTTCCAATATTATGGCCTTGTGGTCTGCGAAGATGCTTTTTATGATTTCAATCTTCTTGAATTTGGGGATACTTTGCTTGTGGCCCAATATATGGTCTATTTTTGAATATGTCTTATGAGCATTTGAGTGAAATGTATATTCCCTGGCTTCGGGGTGAAGTGTTCTGAAGGTGTCTATTAAGTCCATCTCATCTAGTGAGTCATTTAGGATTGCTGTATCTTTGCTGATTTTTTGTCTAGAGGGCTTGTCCAGTCCTGTCAGTGGTGTTTTAAAATCCCCTACTATGATTGTATTGTTGTCAATCTCTCCTTAGATATCTTCCAGGAGTTTTTTATGAATTTGTGTGCTCCTGCATTGGGTGCATATATGTTTACCAGGGTTATATCTTCTTGTTGTATTGATCCATTTAGTATTTTGAAGAGGCCTTCCTTATCCCTTGTTATGGCCTTCACTTTGAGGTCTATTTTGTCCGATATAAGTATTGCTACCCCAGCTTTCTTTTCCTTTCCATTTGCCTGAAAGATATTTTTCCGTGCTTTCACTTTCAGTCTGTGTGAGTCCCTTCTAATGAGGTGGGTCTCTTGTAGACAGCAAATGTATGGGTCATGGTTTTTATCCATTCAGCCACTCAATGTCTTTTGGTTGGAGCATTTAGTCCGTTTACGTTTAAAGTTATTATTGAAACTTACTTGTTTGTAACCATTTCTTTTTTTGTGTGGCTGTTTTCTTTCTGAGCTTTTTATTTCTTCTTTTTATACCAGACCCTTTAGCATTCCTTGCATTTCTGGCTTGGTGGTGATAAACTCCCTTAGTCTTTTTTTGTCTGTGAAGCTTCTTATTTCCCCTTCAATTTTGAATGATAGCCTTGCTGGATAGAGTATTCTTGGATTCAGTCCTTTGCTTTGCATCACTTTGTAAATTTCCGTCCATTCTTTTCTGGCCTGATGTGTTTCTGTTGAGAAATCATTTGATAATCTAATGGGAGATCCCCTGTATGTAACTTTCCATCTCTCTCTTGCAGCGTGTAAGATCTTCTCTTTGTCCTGAGTATTTGCCATGGCAATTATGATGTGTCTTGGTGTGGGTCTTTTTGGGTTCATCTTGTTTGCGACTCTCTAGGCTTGTGTGACTTTTTTGTTCCTCACCTCAGGGAAGTTTTCTGATATTATTTCTTTGAATAGGTTTTCTAATCCTTGTTCATCTTTCTGTTTTTCTGGTACCCCTATTATTCGTATGTTGTTTCGCTTCATGTTGTCCCAAATCTCCCTAACCTCTCCTCCTGTCTTTTAAATTTTTTCTCCAATTGCAGTACATTTTGGGTGTGTTTTGCTTCCTTGTCTTCTAATTCACTAATTCGGTCCTCCGCTTCTCCTAGTCTACTGTTGATACTTTCAATGGTATTTTTATTGCAGCTATATCACTCTTCATTTCTTCTTGGGTGTTACTTAAGTTTTTGATTTTTTCATCAGTTTCTTCTAGCTTCTTCCATATGTTATCGATTTTTTCATCTGTTTCTTCTTGCTTCTTGCAGAGGTTCTCAATTTTTTCCTCTATCCAGTTTATGCACTCTAGGTTCCTTATTCTGAATTCTTTTTCTGTCATGTTGCATGCCTCTCTATTACTTAGTTGCTTTTCTGGAGAGTCCTCCTTCTCTTTCCTTTGGGGGTTTCTTTGTCTACCCATGTTTGATCTCACTGACATATGTAGACATTGAGTCGTTCAGTGGCTGCTTCCTGGGTGGCAGTGACTCCTTGGTCTGTGTTGCTCTTCGGGCGTTTGCGGTAGGAGCTGCTCTTCAGTTGGCGGCAGCTCCTCTGGTGGGTGCTGTTCACAGCTGTGGTGGCTCTTCTGGCTGGTGGGGGAAGGTTTCACGTACAGCTGCTGTTCCTCAGCATAGGGTGTGGTGCTCAGTAGGCTGCTGTTGCTTGGATCTGCTGCCTTGATTTAAAGGCACAAAATACAACACAACAAGGCACCACGTACCAGGCACTAAACACAAATATATTCATGATATTAATAACCCCAAATAAAGGTGACCACCCGAATTAAGAGAATTAGGGGATAAGGAAGAAGGAAGAGAAAAAGATAAAAAAGAAAAAAGAAAAGAAATGTAGGGACCTAAAAAAGGAGTGAAAAAATGAAATTGGGAAAAAGGAGGGGGAATATAAAAGCGAGAAAAGAAAAGAAAAAAAGAGCAAAAAGAGAGAATGAAGTGGAAGAGGGGAAGAGACTTTTTATATGAGGAGAATACTCCTATAGAACCACCACTAATCCCAACAAATTCCAGCAACAGCTCCCTGGAGATGGATGCAAACTATAAACAACCAATAATATAATGATGAAAATAGAATGGAGAACACTAATCCCAAAATAAAATAAAGAGAAAATAAAATGGCACTTTCAAAAAATGGTAAAATGGTAGCTGTAATAATACTGCTTAAAAATAAGAAGGTACTAATTAAAAGGGTAAAATAAGGTGATGGAAAAAGAAGAAAAAAGAAAAAAAAGGAAAAAAAATTGGTTTCTTAGTTAAAAGGTGAAAAAAAAAAATGCAGCAGTGAAGGTCCTTTGGTTCTTCTATTCTTCAGTCTGGCTCGCCTTTAGTCCTGCCAGGTATTCAGGAGAGTGTTGAGTTTCCCTGCGATACACTGTTCCTCTGTGTTGTAAACCACAGTCCTTATTTTAAAGCAGGCAGTATTTGTTTCCCAGACTGCTTTATTTTGTGTTTAGCAAAGAGTCAGTTTGTGCCTCAGCCTCTGGGTGGCAGTGTTCTGGGGTTGGCTTCTGAGGCTATACGGCTTCTCTATCGCATTTATAACTGATTTGGAGAGGTCAACTATCCAGAACTGGTTCCTCAATAGTTACCCGCTCTGTGTTGTTGCTGGGATTGAAAATCCCTCTATAGGCCAGACCCTGTTAACTCCCAGGGACTGATCAGATTTTTTGAATCCTTGATCTCCTTTAGGGTGGAATCTGGGTGTGGCTGTGCTCCTTCCCTGGGGGCTGGGTGGGGGGAGTCTCACTCTCCAGAGAGAATGGCTGTCCCAGTCCTGGGCTCAGGAGTGTCTCAGCACTCAACTCACTGCCACCTCTCCCGGCCCGCCTACTCTCCTCAGTCTCTCCCCAGATTCCACTCGTCTCCATCTTCTCCCTCTCTTCAGCACAGGAGAGTATCAGTATCTGAAATGTCTTATGAACAGGATTCAGTGAAAACAAACAAACAAACGCCAGCCGCGGAAACGGGGAAGGTTTAGGTTCTGTAAGCTCCTCTCTTACTGGCACTGCATGGTCTGGTCAGCTCTTCAGGCTGCCCGCTTTAGGCTCAGTCCTCCGTGATCACAGAACCCAGCTCTCAAATGCCCCTGCAGCGCCAGGAGTCCCGCAGATCTCCTTTCCCCAGTCAGGGGCTGTGCCTGTCCCAAGGGACACAGCTGTCTGCCACGCGGTCTCCCTCCGACCCTCTGGGCTCAGAGGTCTGGCAAACTTTCCTGCCCAAATCCCTGTTTTTTTTTTGGTTTTTTTTTTTTTTTTTTTTTTGTTTTGTTTTGTTTTTTACCTTTCCAGGGGAGTTCTGCCCTTCCCAGCTACAAACCGTCTCACCAGCTGAGCAATTTCGCCAATTCAGGGTGGGTGTTATTAGTTTCAGCTGCTCACTCCATTTGCTCCGGGACATGACCTGGGATGCGTCTGCCTATATCTCCGCCATCTTCTCCTTCTCCCCTGTCTTCTAATTCGCTAATCGGTCCTCCGCTTCTCCTAGTCTTCTGTTGAAACTTTCAATGGTGTTTTTTATTGCAGCTATATCACTCTTCATTTCTTCTTGGTTCTTACATAAGTTATTGATTTTTTCATCTGTTTCTTCTTGCTTCTTGCATAAGTTGTTGATTTTTTCCTCCATCCGGTTTATGCACTCTAGGGCCCTTAAACTGAATTCTTTTTCTGTCATGCTGCATGCCTCGGTTTCACTTAGCCGCCTTTCTGTCGAGTCCTCCTTTCCTTTCCTTTGGGGTTTTCTGTGTCTACCCATGTTTGATCTCACTGACATATCTAGATGTTGAGTCATTCAGGGGCTGCTCCTTGGGTGGCAGTGGCTCCTCCGACTGCAGTTGCTCCTCTGTTGGTTGTTGTAGCAGCTGCTCCTCAGTTGGCAGGAGCTCTTGTGGTGGTTGCTGTTCACCGCTGTGGTGGCTCCTCTGCCTGGTAGGGGGAGGCTTCACACACAGCTGCTGTTCCTCAGACAGAGGATGTGCTGATCACGAGGTTGCTGTTCCTTGTATGGGGCAGGCTACACACGCAGCTGCTACTCCTTGAACTGGGATGGACTGCTCACGTGGCTGCTGATCCTTGAATGGGGGCTGGCTGCACACTGCTGTTGTTCTTCTGATGTGGTGGGCTGCTTGTGGGGCTACTGTTCCTAGGACTGGCTGCTGCTCATTGGATAGGTGCAGGCTGTTGTGGCTCTGCTCCTCAGACTGGTGTGTGCTGCAAAGAGCTGCCACTCCTCAGATTTGGGTGGTCTGTTCGTGTGGTTGCTGCTCCTCGGACCAAGGTGGGCTGGTGCTGCTCTTCAAATGGGGCTGGGCCACTCGCAGAACTGTTGCTCCTCGAATTGGGGCGGGCTGTTCACACAGCTGCTGTTGCTTGGACTAGTTCAAAGTGCGGGCTGTGTGCAGGTGCTGCTCCTCAGATGGGGTCGGGCTACACAGGGCTGCCTCTCCTCAGACGTAGGAAGACTGCTTGTGTGGCTGCTGCTCCTTGGACAGGTCGGACTGCTCACGTTGTTGCTGCTCTTCGGACAGGGAAGCGGGCTGCTCACACAGTTGCTGCTCCTTGGACAGGGGCAGGCCATATGAGGCTGCTGCCCTTAGTCTCGAGGCAGGCTGCTCACAGGGCTGATGCTCCCTGGACAAGAGTGCACCAATCATGTGTCTGCTGCTCACGTGGTTGAAAAAATAATGTGAACAGAAGTAGGAAATAAAGGAACAAACAAACAAACAAAAGGGAGTACAAAGAAAGAAGAAAAAAATGTAACAAAAAGGGAAAACAAAGAAAAAAGCAAAAAAAAGCTAACAAAATAATAAAAAAATAAAGTTGAAAAATTGAAATGTCATTCCTTTGGCTGGCTTAAGATCCCAATTTTCTGGAATGTCTGTGATTTCCTTGTTTTGTGTATAAAAGATCTATTCCATTATGTCAGTTGTGTGTAAAAGAGCCATACTATGACTGTTTTTCTGTAAATTTCTCCCTTAAAGTTTTTTTTTAAGAATTTTTATATATATTTAGTTGCTCCTATATTGGGAGCATATATGTTTACAAGGGTTATATCCTTTTGTTGGCTCAATCCCTTTAGTATTATGTAGTGCCCTTTTTCGCTTCCTGTTATGGCCTTTATTTTGAAGTCTATTTATGCAGATATAAGTATTGCTACCCCAGTTTTTTTTTTCCTTTTCCATTTGCATGGAAATTTTTTTTCACCCATTCACTTTCACCCTATGTAAGTATATTGTTCTGAGTTGGGTCTCTTGTAGACAGCATATAGTTGGGTCATATTTTCTTATCGATTCAGCTACCCTATGAATTTTGGTTAGAGCATTTTATCCATTTACATTTAAGGTTATTATTTGCTAGAGGCCCGGAGAATGAAATTCGTGCATGGGAGGTGTCCCTCAGCCTGGCCTGAACCCTCTCGCAATCTGGGACCCCTCAGGTAGGGTCCTTAGGCCTGGCCAGCAATCAGGGCCTATTGGGGCTTTCCTTCCCCCTAGCTACCAGTAGCTGGTCCTGCCCCCGCCACTGCCACTGCTTGCCATTTTGCGGCACTGCCTTCCCTCCCCTGTCACCAGCTGCCCCCTCTGTGGGCAACAGGCATGAGGGACAATCATTTGGCTGGCCTGGGCCTCCCTCTGTGGAGCAATTGCTGGCCAGCCCCACACACCTGCCACAGCATCGCTGGCTGGTGGCCTGGGCCTCCCTCTGTGGGGCAATCGATCAACCGTGGAGCTCTGTGATCTATTGCCCAGCAGAGGGAGGCCCTGCCCACCTGACCAAGGCTCATGATCGATCATTGTGCAGAGGGTGGCCTGGGCCTCCCTGTTTGGGCAATTGTGGGGCAATGGCAGGGCCTCTGACCAATCTCATTGCACCCACCTTGGCTGGCCTGGTGACAGTAAGTGTCGTAGTGTGGTCATCCAGAAGGTTGTCTGAATGGTCGTTCTGCTATTTGGTCATTTGGTCAATTTGATATTATGCTTTTATTATTATAGATAAGTACTTATTTATTGCCATTTTCATTCATTATGCTTATATTTCTCTCTCTTTCTTTCTATATTTATTCTTTTTACAGCAGTCCCTTTAACATTTCTTGCAATGCTCTTTTGGTCATAATAAACTCCGTAAGTCTTTTTATTTTTGTCTGTGAGGCTCTTTATTTCACCTTCAATTTTGAATGTTAGCCTTGATGGATAGAATCGTCTTGGGCATAGATCCTTACTTTTTATTACTTTGAATACTTCATTCCATTCTCCTCTAGTCTATTTTTTCTGTTGATAAATCACCTGACAGCCTATGGGAGCTCCCTTGTAGGTAACTGACTGTATCTCTCTTTCTGGCCTTAAGATTATCTCTTTCTCTTTAACGTTTCCCTTTTAATGATATGTCTTGGTATCGGTCTTTTGGAGTTTGTTTTAATTGTGACTTTCTGTGTTTCCTGAACTTGTGTGACTTTTACCTTCACCAGATTAGGGAAGTTTTCTGTCATTTCTCCCAGCAAGTTCTCTGACCTTTTTTCACTTTCTTCCCTCTCTGGTACCCCTATATGCTGATGTTACATTTCATGTTTTCCCAATGTTTCATTAAATTGTCCTCTTCCTTTTTATGTTTTTCTTTTTGCTGCTATTATTGGGTGATATTTTTCTACATCATCTTCTAATTTGCTCATTCCATCCTCTGCTTTCTCTAAACTGCTCTTTATTCCTTCCAGTGTATTCTTTTTTTTTTTTTTTATTACAAAGGGTATTACATATGTGTCCATTTTTCCCCCCCGCCCAAGACAGACCCCTAGCCTCCACTATCCCCCAGTGTCTTATGTCCATTGGTTATGCTTATATGCATGCATACAAGTCCTTTGGTTGATCTCTTACGCCCCTACCTCCCGCCCCCGAACCCTCCCCGGCCTTCCCGTTGCAGTTTGACACTCTGTTTGAGGCAGCTCTGCCTCTGTATCTATTATTGTTCAAAAGTTTATAATGGTCTCAATTATCCATGAATAAGTGAGATCATGTGGTATTTTTCCTTCATTGACTGGCTTATTTCACTTAGCATAATGCTCTCCAGTTCCATCCATGCCGTTGCAAATGGTAAGAGTTCCTTCCTTTTTAGAGCAGCATAGTATTCCATCGTGTAGATGTACCACAGTTTTCTAATCCATTCATCTACTGATGGGCACTTAGGCTGTTTCCAGATCTTAGCTATGGTGAATTGTGCTGCTATGAACATAGGGGTGCATATATCCTTTCTGATTGGTGTTTCTGGTTTCTTGGGATATATTCCTAGAAGTGGGATCACAGGGTCAAATGGGAGTTCCATTTGTTGCTTTTTGAGGAAACTCCATACTGTCTTCCATAGTGGCTGCACCAGTCTGCATTCCCACCAGCAGTGCACAAGTGTTCCTTTTTCTCCACATCCTCTCCAGCACTTCTCGTTTGTTGATTTGTTGATGATAGCCAGTCTGACAGGTGTGAGATGGTACCTCATTGTTGTTTTGATTTGCATCTCTCGGATGATTAGTGACTTTGAGCATGTTTTCATATGTCTCTTGGCTTTCTGAATGTCCTCTTTTGAAAGGTGTCTATTTAGGTCCTTTGCCCATTTTTTGATTGGATTGTTTATCTTCTTTTTGTTAAGTTGTGTGAGTTCCCTATAAATTTTGGAGATTAGGCCCTTATCAGATATGACATTGGCAAATATGTTTTCCCACACAGTGGGTTTTCTCGTTGTTTTGTTGATGGTTTCTTTTGCTGTGCAGAAGCTTTTTATTTTGATGTAGTCCCATTTGTTCATTTTCTCTTTAGTTTCAAGTGTCCTAGGAGCTGTATCAGTGAAGAAATTGCTTCGGCATATGTCGGAGATTTTGTTGCCTTTGGATTCTTCTAGAATTTTTATGGTTTCCTGTCGTACATTTAAGTCCTTTATCCATTTTGAGTTTATTTTTGTATATGGTGTAAGTTGGTGGTCTAGTTTCATTTTCTTGCATATATCTGTCCAATTTTCCCAACACCATTTATTGAAGAGACTATCTTGGCTCCATTGTATGTTCTTGCCTCCTTTGTCAAATATTAATTGAGCATATTGGTTCGAGCCAATTTCTGGGCTCTCTATTCTATTCCATTGATCTATATGCCTATTCTTGTGCCAGTACGAGGCAGTTTTGAGAACAGTGGCTTTGTAATACATCTTGATGTCTGGTATTGAGATCCCACCTACTTTGTTCTTTTTCAGGATTGCTGCAGCAATTCGGGGTCTTTATTCCAGATGAATTTTTGAAGAGTTCGTTCTAGATCTATGAAGTATGCCATTGGTATTTTAATGGGAAGTGCATTGAATTTATAGATTGCTTTGGGTAGTATGGACATTTTAATGATGTTGATTCTACCAATCCATGAACACGGTATGTTCTTCCATCTGTTTATGTCTTCCTCTATCTCTTTTTTCAACGTCCTGTAGTTTTCTGAGTAGAGGTCGTTTACTTCTTTAGTTAAGTTTATTCCTAGGTAGCTTAATTTTTTTGGTGCGATGGTAAACGGGATTGTTTTTATAATCTCTCTTTCTGAAAGTTCACTATTGGTGTATAGAAATGCCTCAGATTTCTTGGGTTTAATTTTGTATCCTGCTACATTGCCAAATTCATGTATTAAGTCTAGTAGCTTCTTGATGGACTCTCTAGGGTTTTGTATGTATAATATCATGTCATCAGCAAATAAGGACAGTTTTACTTCCTCTTTTCCAATTTGGATGCCTTTTATTTCTTCTTCTTGCCTAATTGCAATGGCTAACACTTCCAGTACTATGTTGAACAGGAGTGGTGAGAGGGGCACCCCTGTCTTGTTCCTGTTCTTAGAGGAAATGGTGTTAGTTTTTGTCCATTGAGTATGATGTTGGCTGTGGGTTTTTCATATATGGCTCTTATTATGTTGAGGTATGATCCTTCTATTCCCACCTTGCTGAGAGTTTTTATCAAAAATGGGTGTTGAATTTTGTCAAATGCTTTTTCTGCATCAATTGATATGACCATGTGGTTTTTTTCTTTCAATTTGTTTATGTGATGTATCACGTTTATTGATTTGCGGATATTGTACCATCCTTGCATCCCTGGGATAAATCCTACTTGGTCATGGTGTATGATCTTTCTGATGTACTGCTGGATCCGATTTGCTAAGATTTTGTTGAGGATTTTGGCATCTATGTTCATGAGGGATATTGGTCTGTAATTCTCTTTCATTGTGTTGTCTTTACCTGGTTTTGGTATTAGGGTGATGCTGGCTTCATAGAATGAGCTTGGAAGTGTTCCTTCCTCTTGAATTTTTGTAGTAGTCTGAGGAGGATAGGTTTTAGTTCTTCCTTGAATGTTTGGTAAAACTCCCCTGTGAAGCCGTCTGGTCCTGGGCTTTTGTTTGATGGAAGCTTTTTGATGACTGCTTCAATTTCTTCCATAGTTATTGGCCTGTTGAGATTTTTAGATTCTTCCTGATTGAGTTTTGGAATGTTGTATTTTTCTAGGAATTTGTCCATTTCCTCCAGGTTGTCTAGTTTGTTGGAGTAGAGCTGTCCAAAGTATTTTTTAACAATCATTTGTATTTCTGTGGGGTCTGTTGTTATTTCGCCTCTATCGTTTCTGATTTTGTTTATTTGAGTCCTCTCTCTTTGCTTCTTGGTGAGTCTGGCTAGGGGTTTATCAATCTTGTTTATCCTTTCAAAGAACCAGCTCTTGGTTTCATTGATTTTCTGTATTGTTTTTTGGTCTCTATGTCATTTACTTCTGCTCTAATCTTTATTATCTCCTTCCTTCTGCTCACTGTGGGGTTTTCTTGTTGCTCTCTTTCTAAATCTTTGAGTTGTAGAGTTAGATGATTTACTACCATTTTTTCTTGTTTTTTGAGATAGGCCTGTAGAGCTATAAACTTCCCTCTCAGGACTGCTTTCATTGTGTCCCATAGGTTTTGGATTGTTGTGTTTTCATTGTCATTAGTTTCCAGGATGTTTTTAATTTCTTCTTTGATCTCATTGGTAACCCAATCAATATTTAATAGCATGCTATTCAGCTTCCAGGTGTTTGAGTACTTTGGGGTGTTTTTATTGTAGTTTATTTCTAATATTATGCCATCGTGGTCTGTGAAGATGCTTGGTATGATTTCAATCTTCTTGAATTTCGGAAGACTTTGCATGTGACCCAATATGTGGTCTATTTTTGAATATGTCCCATGAGCACTTGAGAAGAACGTATATTCCCTGGCTTTGGGGTGAAGCGTTCTGAAGATGTCTATTAAGTCCATCTGATCAAGTGAGTCATTTAGGATTGCTGTATCTTTGCTGATTGTTTGTCTATAGGACTTATCCAGTGCTGTCAGTGGTGTATTAAAGTCCCCTACTATGATTGTATTGTTGTCGATCTCTCCTTTGATATCTTCCAGGAGTTTTTTATAAATCTGGGTGCTCCTGTATTGGGTGCATATATGTTTACCAGGGTTATATCTTCTTGTTGTATTGATCCCTTTAGTATTATGAAGTGGCCTTCCCTATCTCTTGTTATGGCCTTCACTTTGAGGTCTATTTTGTCTGATATAAGTATTGCTACCCCAGCTTTCTTTTCCTTTCCATTTGCCTGAAAGATATTTTTCCATCCTTTCACTTTCAGTCTGTGTGAGTCCCTTCTAATGAGGTGGGTTTCTTGTAGACAGCAGATGTATGGGTCATGTTTTTTTATCCATTCAGCCACTTGATGTCTTTTGGTTGGAGCATTTAGTCCGTTTACGTTTAAAGTTATTATTGAAAGGTACTTGTTTGTAGCCATTTCTTTTTTGTGTGGCTGTTTTCTTTCTGAGCTTTTATTTCTTCTTTTTATACCAGACCCTTTAGCATTCCTTGCATTGCTGGCTTAGTGGTGATAAACTCCCTTAGCCTTTTTTGTCTGTGACGCTTCTTATTTCTCCTTCAAGTTTGAATGATAGCCTTGCTGGATAGAGTATTCTTGGATTCAGTCCTTTGCTTTGCATCACTTTGTAAATTTCTGTCCATTCTTTTCTGGCCTGATGTGTTTCTGTTGAGAAATCATTTGATAATCTAATGGGAGATCCTTTGTATGTGACTTTCTGTCTCTCTCTTGCGGCCTGTAAGATTTTCTCTTTGTCCTGAACATTTGCCATGGTAATTATGATGTGTTTTGGGGTGGGTTTTTTGGGTTCACCTTGTTTGGGACTCTCTGGGCTTGTGTGACTTTTTCTTCCCCACCTCAGGGAAGTTTTCTGATATTATTTCTTCGAATAGGTTTTCTAATCCTTGTTCATCTTTCTGTTGTTCTGGTACCCCTATTATTCGTATGTTGTTTCGTTTCATGTTGTCCCAAAGCTCCCTTAGGCTCTCCTCCTGTCTTTTAATTTTTTTCTCCAATTGCAGTACATTTTGGGTGTGTTTTGCTTCCTTGTCTTCTAATTCACTAATTCGGTCCTCCGCTTCTCCTAGTCTACTGGTGATACTTTCAATGGTGTTTTTTATTGCAGCTATATCACTCTTCATTTCTTCTTGGGTCTTACTTAAGTTGTTGAGTTTTTCATCTGTTTCTTCTTGCTTCTTGCAGAGGTTGTCGATTTTTTCCTCCATCCGGTTTATGCACTCTAGGACCCTTATTCTGAATTCTTTTTCTGTCATGTTGCATGCCTCTGTATTACTTAGCTGCTTTTCTGGAGAGTCCTCCTTCTCTTTCCTTTGGGGGTTTCTTTGTCTACCCATGTTTGATCTCACTGACATATCTAGACTTTGAGTCGTTCAGTGGCTGCTCCCTGGGTGGCAGTGAGTCCTTGGTCTGTGGTTGCTCTTCGGGCGGTTGGGGTAGCAGCTGCTCTTCAGTTGGCGGCAGCTCCTCTGGTGGGTGCTGTTCACAGCTGTGGTGGCTCTTCTGGCTGGTGGGGGGCGGTTTCACGTACAGCTGCTGTTCCTTAGCAGAGGGTATGGTCCTCAGGAGATTGCTGTTGCTTGGATCTGCTGCGTTGATTTAAGGGCACAAAATACAACACAACAAGGCACCACGTACCAGGCACTAAACACAAATATATTCACGATATTAATAACCCCAAATAAAGGCGACCACCCGAATTAAGAGAATTAGGGGATAAGGCAGAAGGAAAAGAAAAAGATAAAAGAGAAAAAAGAAAAGTATGGACCCAAAAAAAGAGTGCAGAAATGAAATTGGGAAAAAGAAGGGAAAATAAAAGCGAGAAAAGAAAAAAAAAGAGTGAAAAGAGAGAATGAAGTGGAAGAGGGGAAGAGAGTTTTTATATGATGAGAATACTCCTATAGAACCACCACTAATCCCAGCAAATTCCAGCAACAACTCCCTGTAGATGGATGCAAACTAGAAACCACCAATAATATAACGATGAAAATAGAATGGAGAACACTAAACCCAAAATAAAATAAAGAGAAAATAAAATGGCAATTTAAA
Source organism: Myotis pilosus (assembly GCA_036010255.1). Taxonomy (NCBI): domain Eukaryota; kingdom Metazoa; phylum Chordata; class Mammalia; order Chiroptera; family Vespertilionidae; genus Myotis; species Myotis pilosus. The sequence goes on from JASKON010000009.1 coordinate 16,415,400, forward strand.
AGATGGTAAAATGGTAGCAGTAATAATACTGGTTAAATATAAGAAGGTAGTAATTAAAAGGGTAAAACCAGGTGATGGAAAAAGAGGAAGAAAAAAAAAGAAGAAAAAAAGGGAAAAAATATTAAAAAAAATAAAAATAAATTGGTTTCTTAGTTAAAAGGTGAAAAAAGAAAAAAAAATTGCAGTAGTGAAGGTCCTTTGGTTCTTCTATTCTTCAGTCTGGCTCACCTTTAGTCCTGCCAGGTATTCAGGAGAGTGTTGAGTTTCCCTGCGATACACTGTTCCTCTGTGTTTTAAACCACAGTCCTTATTTTAAAGCAGGCCGGATTTTTTTCCTAGCCCGCCTTATTTTGTGTTTAGCAAAGAGTCAGTTTGTGGCTCAGCCTCTGGGTGGCAGTGTTCTGGGCTTGGCCTCTGAGGCTATACAGCATTGAAAATCCCTCTATAGGCCAGACCCTGTTAACTCCCAGGGGCTGATTAGATTATTTTAATCCTTGATCTCATTCAGGGTGGAATCTGGGTGTGGCTGTGCTCCTTGCCTGGGGGCTGGGGGGAGGAGTCTCACTCTCCAGAGAGAATGGCCGCCCCAGTCCTGGGCTGAGGGGCGTCTCAGCCCCCACTCCGCTCCCCCCTCTCCTGGCCCCCCGCCTCTCCTCAGTCTCTCCCCGGATTCCACTCCTCCGAACCCTCTCCCTCTGTTCAGCACAGGTCAGTGTCTGTATCCGAAATGTCCCATGAACAGGGTTCGGCGAGAACAAACAAACAAATGCCGGCCGCGGAAACGGGGAGGGCTTGGTTTCTGTAAACTCTTCTTTTACGGGCACTGCATGGTCAGGTCAGCTCTTCAGGCTGCCCCCTTTAGGCTCAGTCCTCCGTGATCACAGAACCCAGCTTTCAAATCCCCCGGCGCCAGGAATCCCGCGGATCGCCTTTCCCCGTCAGGGGCTGTGCCTGTCCCAAGGGACGCGGCTGTCTGCCACAAGGTCTCCCTCCGACCCTCTGGGCTCAGAGGTCTGGCAAACTTTCCTGCCCAAATCCCTGGGGTTTTTTTTTACCTTTCCAGGGGAGTTCTGCCCTTCCTGGCTGCAAACCGTCTCACCAGCTGAGCACTCTCGCCAATTCGGGTGGGTGTTATTAGTTTCAGCTGCTCACTGCATTTGCTCCGGGACACGACCTGGGACGCGTCTGCCTATATCGCCGCCATCTTCCTTCCCCTCCACCCCAGTGTATTCTTTATATCATCTATGTCAGTGGTTCTCAACCTTCTGGCCCTTTAAATATAGTTCCTTATATTGTGACCCAACCATAAAATTATTTTCATTGCTACTTCATAACTGTAATGCTCCTATTGTTATGAATCATAATGTAAATATCTGATATGCAGGATGGTCTTAGGCGACCACTGTGAAAGGGTCATTTGACTGCCAAAGGGGTCATGACCTACAGATTGAAAACCAGTGATCTATGTCATTCTTCATTTCTGACGGATTCTTTTTTAGGTTTTCATGCCCTTTTTTATGCAGCTGAGCATTCTTAAAACCATTAATTCATACTCTGTTTCTGATAATTTGCTTGCCTACAATTCACTTAGCTCTTTTTCTGAAGATTCCTCTTTTTCCTTTATTTGTATCACCATTTTTTTGTTTCATTGTATTTATTTCTGTGTATTAGATAGGACTGCTATGATTCTCAATATTGGTGGAGTTCCCTTCTGTAATAGTTGTCTTATAGGAACTAGTGGTGTAGGTTCCTTAATCAGATGAGCTTAGTGCTCAAGGAATGTCACTTCTGTGGGTTATATGATTCCTCCTGTTGTGTTTGGGTCTTGATTGCTGCTGACCCCTTTGTGGGTGGGATCAGTTCTTGGGCTGGCTGACTTTGAGGCTCAACCCCAACAATGTCTTGACAATTTCTGACAGAACAAAACCAGACTAATCCAAAAACAATACTAGAGGAAAACCAAAACAAACAACAACAAAGAATAAAAAGATATGTTTACTAAAAGACATGAGACCAAAGAATTTTAGACCTAAAAAAGAAGCAAAAAGAGAGAATATAAAAGAAAAGAAGAAATACAGATGAAAAAAGAATAATAAACAGAAATCAAAATTATAAAATACATAATAATAATTTCAAAATAATAATGCTGAACCAAATAAAATATAGATAGGAAATGAAAAATGAAAGAAAAAATAAAATTAAAATAAGAAATAGGGAAAATGTAATAAAAGGAGAGATATAAGATACATAGACTTAAAAATAAAATAAATTAAATACAAAAATAGACAAAAGATTAAAAAGATAAATTAATATCAATAAGTGGACTTTACTTCCACAGATTTAGGTGCCTGCCTCAATTTCTCTTTGGATCTGCTATTTGTGGAGCTTGCTGGATTTTGCTCTGATATTGTCCAAATCTGGACTCTTGGTGTGCTAGTCCTAGGCCTCCCTGTTGGTACTCTGTTGTAAGCCAAAGTGAGTCACTGTTCCTGCCTGGCCATCAGCAACCTGACTGACTCACAGCTGGGCAGAATGCTAACTAGTCCACTGAGCAGGGCTTCTGGAGCCCAGAAACTGTATCTGCCTTGGGTATCACAATTTGAATATCCTTGCTGGCAGCTGTTCTCCCTTTCCCCATGGAATTGGGCTCCACAGGGGTATCAGGGATCTGGTAGATGGCTTAAACAGACTCACATTAGAGGTCATGCCCATATATTGTAGGAGGGGAGGTAAACAATCTCTTCCCTTCCCAGGGTTGGGGACATCATCTCTGGTTCCCTGTAATGCAGTTAAAGGCCCAAGACACATCTGCCTGTCTCCTGGACCAATGCCTACCCAAAAGGTATGGTTGCAAAGCCTCAGCTCTGCCTGGCTCTTTATCACCCCCTTTAAGCCACATCAAGTAGGAGGGGATAAAAATTAATCAGGCCAGCTTGTCACTCTAATCTTTCAGCACATCTGGCCTCCACTGGCTGAAGCCTCTGCCCTGGCTCCATCTGGGGGAAAATGTCCAAACCATACATGCACAGATTTCTAGCTCAGAGCTATTCCCCTTTGCCTTGGGTTGCAGCAGGATGGGACAGACCCAGCCATTCTTCGGGTATGGGAAATGGTCATCATGATGTGCTCAAGTTGGGCAAGACTAATCATCTTTCCCAAGCCACACTGTTCAGCCCCCTTCTGGTTCTATGCTGGAACTTTTCCCAGTGAACATAGGGCTCCTCAGATTCCCTGATGGGCGTATTGATCAGATACCTTTCTTGGCCCAGGTTTTGCCCCATGGCCCTTCAAAGACATAGATCAGAGAGAACTTCCCAGTCTGGTGTTATAACAAAGAAATCACTCTTTGTCTGGGATGATGCAGTCTGAGGGTCCTAGTTCGACCAAATCCCCACTGATTCTCACTGCCTTATGTTACATGGGCTCACTTTCCCTTCTCTATCTCCCTAGATTGGGGATTCCTGCATGATCTGAAACTCCACACTATCAATGGATGGGGCTTCCGCTATCATGCTTTCCCTCCAGCTTTGCAGGTTCAAAGGTGCACCAGTTGTCTCACCCTCTCCGTGTGTCCTCCTATTATTTCTCCATATTCCCTGAATACAATACTCCATATCAGCCACACTTCAGCTGTTTTTGTTAAGCAAAATGCTCTATAGTTTAGCACAAGTCCAATCCAGAGTTTGGAGCAAGCTGATGGAGCCTCCACCTACTCTGCAGCCATCTGTAAATTATGTTGATTCTTTCAATCCATGAAAATGAAATAGCTTTTCTTTTCTTTGTGTCTTTTTCAATCTCTTAATAATGATTTGTAGTTTTCAGTGTGTAGTTCCTTCACATCCTTTGTATTCCTAGGTATTTTATTCTTTTTATTACAATTGCAAAAAAATTATTTTTTCCCATTTCATTTTCTGATATTTCATTGTTGTTATATAGAAATGCAAAGGGTTTTTGTACATTGGTTTTACAGTTGTATTGGTTTTATAGTTGTATCCTGCAACTATACTGTATTTGTTTACTGTTTTTATTGTTATTTGATTTTATTGTTATTTAAGTGGCTTTCAATAGATGATTGGATAAAGAAGATGTGGCACATATATACAATGGAATACTACTCAACCATAAGAAAAGATGAAATACTACCACTTTTGACAACATTGTGGACTTTGAGAATATTATGCTAAACAAAATAAGTCAGGTAGAAAAAGTCAAAAACCATATGATTTCACTCATATGTGAAATATAAAACTGAAAGCAACAAATGAACCAACCAACAAACAAAAGCTCACAGACACAGATAAAAGCATCGTAGCTACCAGAGGGAAGGTGTATGGGGAGTAGTAAATGGTTAACTGGGTTAAATATACAGTGACAGAGACTGAGTTGACTTTGGGTGGTAAACACACAATGCTCAATACAGATGATGTACCATAAAATTGTACACTTAAAACCTATATCATTATATTAAACAATGTCACTGCAACACATTTAACGGGAAAATATGTGGTCAAGACTGCAGAATAGGTAAAGTCTATTCATGTCTCTTCCCAAGACCACATCAAAATTATAACTGTATTGCCCTTGCCAGTTTGGGACAGTGGTTAGGGTCCTGGGTTCAATTCCTGGTTAAGAGCATGTACCTCAGTTGCATGTTCAATCCCCAGCCCTGGTCAGGGTGCATGCAGGAGGCAATAGTCAATGTATCTCTCTCACATTGATGCTTCTCTCTCTCCCTCCTCCCTCCCTTCCACTCTCTCTCTCTGAAGATCAATGGAGAAAATATCCTTGGGGGAGGATTTTTTTAAAAATTACAACTGTATTATAGAACAATCATCATTGAGAACCACCTGGGGACTCCTGAGCCAAATCCCTATAACTAAGGTGAAAACTAAGAAGCCATGTCAAGACTGATAAGAGGCTTATCGATGTGGAACTAGCAGGTCCTTTACCTGTTGTGTGGCACTTAAATTTCATAAGGGATATATTGTCTGCAGAGGTCTCCCTAAGGAGCAATGGGTCACAGCTCCACACAGGGTCCCTAGTCCAGAAAATAAGAATCAGGAAGAGGAGTTCCCATGACATTTGACTGTGAAAACAAGTGGCAATTATATCTCAGACAGACAGGGGCTATGGGAAACCTAGTTACTACAGATCTTATAGCACCCTTACACAGATTCACTCTTTCACAAAGTAACTCAATCAAATTTCCAGTCAGAGGCACCAGCTCAAAAAGCCCAGGGACATATAAGAAGAAATTAAATAGGCTAACATCAAGGTGAGAGCTGGAGGGACAGGGTCAGAGAAACTCCTTCTAAGGACAAAAGTGTTGATAAGACCATTTCCCTTTGTTGAACTCTTCTCCCACACAGCCAACACAGCACAGGAGAACAACAAATCGGTGCTCTGAATTAAGCTAACATTGTTTACTCCACCCTGATGATTCCCTGATACCCTTACCCCACCCAATTCTTCCACCCAGCTTGAGCCTCTTTGTGACCCTTCACACAATGGCTGGCCTTGTCTCATGCTGTAGATGTTTCCAAAATCACTCAAAGATCCACAAATCACAATCAAGCCTTGACAGCCTTGGCATGCCTTTTGCTAATTGACCCAAAACCCAGCAAAACCGGTGACATATCGCAACTTACATTGTAACTCCCAACAGTTGGCTCCAAGCCTGGTATAAGTGGCAGCCAGTTCTGTCCTGGAACATAGCTTTCAACTAAGAGCCACAAGCACAGCCAGGTGCTATATATGGTGTCAGATGAAGACTACACTTATCAGGGTGATTACCTCAAAAATTATATAAATGTCTATTAATTATGTTGTACATCTGAAACTAGTATAATATTGGAAGTCAACTGTAATTTGAAAAAAAAATTGTATACATTCAGCCAAAATGAGGAGACAAAGAAACATGTCCCAAATGAAAAAATTGGACATAATTCCATAAAAAGAACTAAGTGAAATAAAGATAATCAATGTACCAGATGTAGACTTCAAAAACTGGTTATAAGAAGGCTCAATGAACTTAAGGGATAAATAGATAAACTCAGCTAGAACTTCAACAAAGAGATAGTAAACACAAGAAGAGAACCAGTCAGAAATTTTGAATGCAATAACTGAAATGAAGAATTTTCTAGAAGGTAATAACACCATATTAGATGAACCAGAGGACTGAATCAGCAAATTGGATGGCAAGGTAGTGAAAAATACCCAAAGAAACTAAAAAAAGAAAATAAAATATTTGAAAACAGAATATAGTTTAAGGGAACTCTGAGACCATATTAAACGTACTGACATTTACATCATAGGGATTCTAGAAGAAGAGAGAGAACAAGGGATTGAAAATATATTTGAAGAAATAACGATTAAAACATACTTAGCATGGCAAAGGAAATAGACATACAATTCAGGAAGTATGGAGAGTCCCAAACGAGGTGAACCAGATGCCCAAACAAGATATGTTATAGTGGAAATGCCAAAGGTTTAAAACAAAGAATCTTGAAAGCAACAAGAGAAAAGCAGCTAGTACATGGAAACTCTTATAAGAGTTTCAGCTCATTTATCAACAAAAACTTTACAAGCCAGAAGAAATTGGCAAGAAATGCTCAAAGAGATAAAAGGAAAACACCGACAGCCAAGACTAGTCTACCCAGGAAGGCTACCTTTTCTTTCTTTTATTTTTCTTTATTGATTAAGGTATTACATGTGTGTCATTATTGCTCCATTGCCCCCCCATCCCCGTGATCATGCCCTTGTCACCCCTGTTGTCTGTATACATTGGTTAGGCTTATATGCATGCAGACAAGTCCTTTGGTCATCTCTCCCCCTTACCCATTCTTTCCCTCTGAGGTTTGAAGGTCTGATCGATGCTTCTGTCTCTGGGTCTGTTTTTGTTCATCAGTTTATGTTGTTCATTATAATCCATAAATGAGTGAGGTCATGTAATATTTATCTTTCTCTGACTGACTTATGGCGCTTAGCATAATGCTCTCCAGTTCCATTCAGCTATTGCAAAAGGTAAGAATGCCTTCTTCTTTGTTTTTTTTTTTTTACCACAGTGTAGTATTCCATTGTGTAGATGTACCACAGTTCACTAATCCACTCATCTGCTAATGGGCACTTAGACTGTTTCCAAATTTTAGCTATGGTAAATTGTGCTACATAGGGGTGCATATACCCTTTCTGATTGGTGTTTCTAATTTCTTGGGATATATGCCTAGAAGTGGGATTACTGGGTCAAATGGGAGTTCCATTTTTAACTTTTGGAGGAAACTCCATACTGTCTGCACCAGTCTGCATTCCCACCAGCAGTGCAGGAGGGTTCCCTTTTCTCCGCATTCTCTCTAGCACTTGTCATTTGTTGATTTTTTGATGATAGCCATTCTGACAGGTAAGAGATGGTACCTCGTTGTTGTTTTGATTTGCATCTCTCAGATGATGTCTGGAATAAAAATAACCCCAAATAGCCACAGCGATCCTGAGAAAGAAGAACAAATTAGGTGGGATCTCAATACCAGATGTCAAACTGTATTACAAAGCCACTTTTCTCAAAACTGCCTGGTACTGGCACAAGAACAGACATATAGATCAATGGAATAGAATAGAGTACGCAGAAATCAACCCAAACCACTATGCTAAATTAATATTTGACAAAGGAGGCAAGAACATACAAAGGATTCAAGACAGTCTCTTCAATAAATGGTGTTGGGAAAATTGGACAGATACATGCAAAAAAAGGAAACTAGGCCACCAACTTATACCATACACAAAAATAAACTCAAAATGAATAAAGGACTTAAATGTATGACGGGAAACCATAAAAATACTAGAGGAATTCAAAGGCAACAAAATGTCAGACATATGCAGAAGAAGTTTCTTCACTGATACAGCTCCTAGGGCATTGGAAACTAAAGAGAACATAAACAAATAGGACTACATCAAAATGAAAAGCTTCTACACAGCAAAAGAAACCATCAACAAAACAACAAGAAAGCCCCCTGCATGGGAGAACATATTTGCCAATATTATCACCAATAAGGGTTTAATCTCCAACATTTATAGGGAACTCATACAACTTATCAAAAGGAAGATAAACAGTCCAATCAAAAAATGGGCAAAGGACCTATGTAGACACTTTTCAAAAGAGGACATTCAAAAAGCCAAAAGACACATGAAAACATGCTCAAAGCCATTGGTATTTTAATGGGGGAATGTATTGAATCTATAGATTGCTTTAGGCAGTATGGACATTTAATGATGTTGAGTCTACCAATCCATGAACAAGGTATGTTCTTCCACCTGTTTATGTTTTCCTCTATCCCTTTTTTCAGTGTCCTGAAGTTTTTCAAGTGCAGGTCTTTTACCTCCTTAGTTAAGTTTATTCCCAGGTATCTTAATTTTTGTGGTGCAATGGTAAATGGGATTGCTTTTTTAGTCTCTCTTTCTGTAAGTTCAGTGTTGGTCTATAGAAATTCCATAGATTTCTTGGCATTAATTTTGTATCCTGCTACATTGCCGAATTCATTTATTAAGTCTAATAATTTTTTGTAGTCTTTAGGGTTTTCTATGTACATTATCATGTCATTTGGAAATAAGGATAGTTTTACTTTTTCTTTTCCAATTTCTATGCCTTCTATTTCTTCTGCTCGTCTGATTGCAATGACTAATACTTCCAGTACTATTTCGAACATGAGTGGCGAGAGTGAGGAACTCTGTCTTGTTCCTGTTCTTAAGGGAAATGGTTTTAGTTTTTGCCCATTGAGTTGGATGTTCGCTGTGGGTCTGTCATATATGGCTTTTATTATGTTGAGGTATGATCCCTCTATTCCCACCTTGCTGAGAGTTTTTATCAAGAAAGGGTGTTGGATTTTGTCAAATGCTTTCTTTGCATCAATTGATATCACTATGTTATTTTTATCTCTTAATTTTTTATGTGATTTATCATGTTTATTGATTTGTGGATATTGTACCATACCCTTGCATTCCCATGATAAATCCTACTTGGTCATGGTGTATGATCTTTCTGATGTAATGCTGGATCTTATTTGCAGGAATTTTGTTGAGAAAGGTTATCTTTTCAATCAAAGGAGAAATAAAAAGTTTCACAGACCAGAAAAAGCTGAAGAAGTTCATTGCTACTAATCCAGTATTACAAGAAATATGAAAGGGATATATATTTATTTCAGAGAGGACAGGAGAGAAGAGAGAGATAGAAACAACAACCTGGAGAGAGAATAATTGATCGGCTGTCTCCTGCATGCCCCACACTGGGGATTGAGCCTGCAACCTGGACATGTGCTCTGACCGGGAATCCAGCTGTGACCCTCTTGGTTCATAGGTTGACACTCAACCATTGAGCTATGCCAGCCAGGCAAAAATACTTCTTTAAGAAGAAAATAAAAGATTAAAAATATGAATATGACAATATAGAAACAAAAATTTTCTATTGACCAAGACAAACACAATTCAAGCAGTGGATCAACTAAGTATAAAGCTACTAAAAATAGGAGTATCATGTGTAATTACAACAATAAATTAAGGAATATAAGCAAGCACACATAAAAAAAGTAAATAATAACAATGACAAATAAATGTTTAGAAGATAAATAAAAATTGTAGTGATTTTAGAATGTGTTCAAACTTGAGAGACATCAACTTCAAAAAGACTTCTATAGACATGGCTTGGTTTATCTGAAGGACATGGTAAACACAAAATAAAATCTACAAGAGATATACAATAAAAAACAAGAAAATATTCTAAATATAATACTATAGAAAGTATTCAAGACACAGGAGAAGAGAGCAAGAGATTAAGAAAAGAACAGAGAATTTAAAAAGAATGAGAAAATATTAATAAAATAGCAATACCGGCATATCAATAATTATTTCAAATGTAAATGAAATAAGTGTTCCAACCAAAAAATGTGGGGTGTCTGAATAAATAAAAAAGAGAAACAAGATTCATACATATCCTGCCTACAAGAGACCTACTTCAGATTGAAAAACACATGCAATCTCAAAGTAAATGGATGTAAAAAGATACTTCAAGGAAATGGAAATTTTCAAAAAGCTGTGATAGAAATACTTATATATTAAAAAAAAAACAGACTTGAAAACAAAGATTGTAACAAGAGAGAAAGAAGTGCATTTTATAATGGTAAAGGGATCAGTGCAACAAGAGTATACAACTCTTGTAAACATCTATGTTCTCAGCATAAGAGCAGCTAAATATATAAAGTAAATATTAAGAAACATAAAGGGAAAGATAGTCAGTAATACAATAATATCAGGGGACTTTCACACCCCCTTGACTTCAGATGGTAGATCATCCAGACTGAAAATCACAAGAAAACCATGGCCTTAAATGCATGCTACACCAATGAACTTAATTCATTTTTTAGGACATCTCACACAAAAGCAGCAGCATATACATTCTTTTTATATTCACATGGAACATTTTCCAGGACACACCACATATTAGGCCACAAAACAAGTATCAATGAATTTAGGAATATTAAAATCATATCAATCATCATCTCTAATCACAGTGGTATGAAACTATAGTAAATTATAAGAAAACATTGAAAACCACATAAATGTGTAAGGGCTAACTAATATACCTTGAGACAAATTAATATGAAAATACACTGACCCAAACTCTTTGGACAAAGACAAAGAAGTTCTAAGGAGGAAATTCAAAGTAATAAAAACCTGAATCAAGAAATAACAAAAATATCAAACCATCTAACATCACCTAAAGCAGTGGTTCTCAACCTTCCTAATGCTGCAACCCTTTAATACAGTTCCTCATGTTGTGGTGACCCCCAATTTCATTGTTATAAATTGAACATAATTAAAGCATAGTGATTAATCACAAAAACAATATGTAATTATATATGTGTTTTTCGATGGTCTTAGACGACCTCTGTGAAAGGGTCATTCGACCCCCAAAAAGGTCATGACCCACAGGTTGAGAACCGCTGACCGAAAGGAACTAGAATAATTAAAACAAAGAATGAGTAGAAGGAACAAAATAATAAAGATAAAGGAAAAAATAAATATACTAGAGACAAAAAAAGAAAGAAAAGATCAATGAAACCAAGAGCTGGTTCTTTGAAAAGATAAATAATATTGGCACACTTTTAACTGGATTTATCTCCCCCTCTCCCCCCCCAAAAAAAGGTCCAAATAAATAAAATCAGAAAAGAAAGAAAAGTGACTAAAGCACCTCAGAAATATAAAACATTACAAGAAAATATTGTGAACAACTCTATGCCAACAGATTAGACAACCTGAAAAAAATGAATACATTTCTACAACTATACAAGCTTACAGGAATGAATGAGGAAGAAAGAGAAAACCTGAACATACTGTGAAAGTGAACCAGTGATCTTTTCTGTCAAAGAAAGGAGCTCGCTTCCATCTTATGTCCCACCATTTTGATATGACCTTCAGATTCTTTCAGGGGGCCACCATCTTAAGTTCTGCAATTTTGATATGACCTTCAGGCTCTCAGGGGGGCTGCCATCTTAGGTTCTGCCTTACCTTCCCCTTCCTCTGAATTACCCAATCCTGCAATAATGGGAACCTGAGCTCTGAACCCTGACCAATCAGGTCAGAGTTCAGAGTGAGGGACAGGGCAGACTCTGCATCAGGAAATAAAACCAGAACAGACTTCTATTTTGGTGTGCTTTTGCCCATGATTTCTAGTTGGCAGGAGTACCCTTCTGTGCAGAAGTAACTTTGCCTTGCCGATCCATTTTCGAGTGTTTGTCCCATTCCTTCGACATTGTTGAGAGCATTTCTAACAATTTGGGAGCTCATCTGGGATTTAGCCACATTAACAGGTCGTTTGAACCCCCCCTCCTGAGAAGGTGCGCCCCACCATCTCCTTATGGTTGCATTTGGGAGAGGGAGGCCTACCATACTCTGAGCCAGCAACAGACTCCAGATCGAAGGTAGATTGGCAATGCAGGGGAGGGTCCCAGGAAACCGCAGTGACCAAACCATTCTGTGCACAGACCAAGGTACAAAAGTCTTCAGAGAGAAGTAAGTAGTGCCTTTGTGGTCGGGACCTCCCGGAGTTTGTGTGTGTGTGAATGAGACGCTTCCCGGTAGCAAAGTGAGTGTGGAGTCCCTATTCCAGGCTCACGGCCAGAAGTGGACGAAGAAATGGGAAAGGAGTGCAAGAAACCTCTAAATTGGGGTGGAGGGGGGGATGGTGAGCCTCTAGTAGACACACAGCAGAGTGTGAGAAATCCTCAACTTAATAGGGGGGTTGAGCCTCTGGTAGACACACAGTTAAACCGTAGGGATGAGCAACAAAAATTCCTCCAGAAGTAAGATCAGAGGACAGGGGAAGAAAGTTCAGATTCCTCCAGATAATCCATTGGGTTTTATGCTCCAATACTGGGAAGATAATTCTAGAACTAAAAGGAAAAGTAAGCAACAAATGATAAAATACTGCCGTTTTATCTGGACACAGGAACCCATTCTAAAACCATCTGTATTTTGGCCCACATTCGGGTCTGATGAGGATTGGGTTTGTCAACTTCTCATACAATATGTTAATGATAAAAGTGCAGTCACTCAAGAGAAGATTGACTATGCTCTCTGTTGGAGAAAAGAACCAGTCGTCCTTTCCCCCTAAAGGCAGAAAAGCCTAAAAGAGAACAAGGGGGTCAGACAAATGGGATCCCTTGAATTGCCTTTCCCCTCTCTATGCCACCAGGAGACAATCTGAGAAAACATCAAAGATGGCTGATTTACAATCCCAACCTCCCCCTCAGGTGGAGGGCTGGCTTGATAAGGCTCCAAACTGTGGCCAGGAGGCTTCTACGCCACAAGAAACCTCCTTTTCTAGATTACGAAAAGAACCAGAGCAATGCAAAAAGGATATTCACAGCTGTTATAATTGTAATGGTGCGACTCGTGGAGATGACCACCAGGGACTCAGATCAAAGATTTAGGAGCCTTTATTAAGCTGGCCAGCGACTACAGTTACAGCACCCTGCCAAAGCAAAGGCTGAACTGCAGCTCAGAGTATAGGAATTACAGCATTTTTATTTGCAAAATCCACGAAGTTACAAAAACCTTAGTTCCCAACACAGTATAGTATCAATACCTTCCTATCTATGTGTTTTAGGAACAGAGAGTACAGCATATGGAGAAGGGGCCATGAGACCATATCTCAAGGCCTGGCCTGATGTCAGTACCTTCCTGTCAATGTGTTTTAGGAACAGAGCACAGCGCGCCCTATCTGGCTGAACTGCCAGATATGCAGCCTAGCACAATAATAATGTTATGGTCATAAGGAAACCCCTCTAATGTGTGGAAATAATTATTGTGTGAGATGTTTGCTGTGTAAAGACCCCGATACTCTGTAACTTCCAATATGTGGTGAATGCCCCACTATCTTGATGTGAATGCCCTAAGCCTTTAAAGTGTAAACACCCAGCTCCTAGCATAAGGCACCCTGTCTAGCCCACACTGATAAGACACAAGTTGTTTACTACTGGCTATATAAGCACCAGATTTTCTTCAGTTGATGTCTCCTGACTGATGAGAGGAGGAATCCACATTGCTCCATGAGAGGAGCCCCTGATTGACTGTTCTGCTGTATGAGCCTGAACCAACTGCGGCCACTTGTCTGTCTCCGTCTTCATCGTCTGTCTTTCAGTATCGCCAGGTGGCCTTTGCTGGAGCCTAGGACCCACTAGGGATAGGTAAATAAACGTTGTGTGATTGCATACTAATTCTATCTTGTGTGTTCATGTGTTCCGGTTCAGCTCAACTGTCTAGACATTGAAATACCAGGGGATAGGCCGTTATTGGTGACCCCTGGTCACCTACGTATGTCCCACTAAATCTAGACAGATAATTAATTAATTAGGGCATAATTGGGACAACAGTCTACCCTTCCCATCATCTCAACCCCCTTCCAATGGACTATACCCCTTGGGAGGAGGGAGAATAGGCCTTGTAAATGTTCTACTCACCAGTTCAGAGGTGAGGGAACTTAAGAAAGAGTTAAAGCCTCTGATGGAAGACCCACATAGTGTAGATGACCAATTAGATCAATTTCTAAGCCCACAAGTATATACATGGACCAAATTAATGTTCATTTTAGGAATCCTATTCTTGGGAGAAGAGAGAGCAATGATTTGAAGGTCAGCTATGGTGGTCTGGGAATGAGAGCACCTGACTGGCCCTGAGGCACTTTCAGCAGAGGTAAAATTTCCAAACCAGGAGCCCCAGTGGGACCATAACAATATGGACCATAGAGGGCACATGAGAGATCTTAGGGAGATAATCATTAAAGGAATTAGGGAAGCAGTTCCCCAGTCTCAGAACCTAAATAAAGCCTTTAATATTCAACAAGGCAGAGAAGAAGGGCTTTCCAAATTTTTATCAAGACTAAAAGATCAAATGAGAAAATACTCTGGGTTAGACCCTGAGGACCCATTGGGTCAAGGATTATTAAAATTACTAGTGGCCCAGTGCATGAAATCTGTGCACATTAAAGGGGAATTAATTAGAGGAAATATTTTAATATTGCTATTGCCCTTTTTAATAGAAGAGTCTGACTGGCCCCATCCCCATTGGGCAACACCAAGTCCTGGCCGGCTCCACCCCTATCAAGCCTCACGTCCCAGTGCTGGGGCGAGGAGCAGGGCCTCAGGTCCCCAGGCCCCAATGCCTGGGTGGGGGTCACAGCCTCAGGTTCCCCGGCCCTGGCCTGTGCCACGCAGCCTCATCCAGACCTGCTGTACCTCAGGACCCATCAATGCACCTCCTGTTTTCTGGTCGTTTGGTCATTACAGATGAAAATAAAGTCATGCATTTAAGCATGCACATTCATTTCCAATGCCTGATTTGTCTATATTCTCTAAATTGCAAAATAAATAAGATCTTCAGCCAGATAGCATCATAATGCCAGGTTCTTTATATAATGACACACACCATTCTCTCCACTCAATATACTCCATTTGAATGGATTAAATGTATGTGACTCACATGAAAGGCACTGCTGCTTGCTGTTACTAGAGGACGCATTAGCTCATTACCTAATGCCAATCTGTTTGGGCAGTGGTTTAAATGGTATATACTGACTTGAAGAACAGAAGGAAAAATAACAACAACAACATAAAACAACGTTGAGTGCAGTGGATGGCAGAATCCTCTCCCTTTCCCTTTGTTTTTTTTCTGCTTTTCCCATAAACCTATTTGCACTTTACCTGAAAATTAACACAGAAGACAAAATCAGATGCTGTAATCTGCATTTTATAATGCCATTTGAGTACAAAGAGGTATTTTTTTTCAATCTTTACTTTTTTATTTTAATCAATGCAGCTCAAACTTGCTCCCAACGTTCCAGGAGCCAGGCCAACATGGCTGTGCAGACACACCTTTGCTAGGTGCTGTCAGGCTTCAGGACTGGGGCAGGGAACATGCTAGGTGTTGCTGGAAATGAATCAGCCCTCCTCTCCACATAGCAGGAGTCTTTTCATTATAAAATTCAAAGCAGAAGCCTTTTTCCATTACCCTCATCCCCAGCCCTCCTCTCGGGAGGAAGGAAGGGACTGGGAGGAAATTTACTCTGGGTTCTTTGATTTCTATTATTTAACTGAGCCAAGTGACAGCTGCTTCTCTGAATGCAACACCAGTCAGCTCAGGGGTAGCCACACCTGGAAGGCAAATGGAAGAGCTGACCAGGAGATTTGACCAAGCCCGAGCATGTGGGTCACAGCAACCTCAGAAGGTGGGCTGCTCCCAAAGATTCTAGGCTCCTCCCAGCTCCACACCCCAGCCCTCTGCTCTCCCCCTTTCACCCACAGGTGCCACGGCATGGTGTGCCCCAAGGCTTGGTGTGCAGATGCCAGGGTTGCAGGTTCAAGACACTCTGCCTCCTCCTGGCAATTTGATCCATAAGCATCAGCAGGGACCTTTCCACTCGGTCTTAGTGTTTGGTCACTGCTGAGGTTTTCTGGACTCTATGCCAGGGACAGCCAGGACCTTTGCCTTTGACCAACACAGTCCCTGCAGCCTGCCTGGGGTACACCCAGTTCTGGAAAAGTGTGGGGGCATGGCTGGCCTGGGTGAGGGGCCATGGGGAGGTGGGGGAGTTGGCTAGCTGCCCCACCCTCAATTGGGGTGGAAGAGGCTGATCGGGGTGGGGCCGAAGGAGGGGCTGGGCAGGGTAGCCATCTTATGACAGTGTTACAGCATGAGGGTAAATTTGCATATTACCTCTTTATTATATAGGATATTTAGTCACTAACAGTTGGCCTGACACTTTGAGAAAATTACAGAAATTGGAAAGACAAAGGCTTAGAGGAACTAAGGTATATATATATATATATATATATATATATATATAGAGAGAGAGAGAGAGAGAGAGAGAGAGAGAGAGAGAGAGAGATGAAGAGAAACAGAAACAAAAATCTAAAATAATGCTTACCACTATTGAACAAGTAACCCAGGGAAGGACTAGCCCTAAGAGCCAAAAACAGAGACCACCACAATGGGGGCTACCTAAGGGAAGAGGAGCACCAGGACTAAAGAATGGAAAAGGAAAGAATAAATGCTATAGATGTGGGAAGGAGGGACACTTCAAGAGAAAATGCCCAGAATTAAAGAGAGAGGAGAGGGTAGTACCTCTCATGACTTTTGATTAAGACTAGGGAAGTCAGGGGCTCATTTATGTTAAAGGGTCCTACCAAGAGCCCTTGTTAAATTTAGAAATAGGACCCGATAGGGAGGAAGTAATATTTCTGGTCAACTCAGGGGTGACCTGCTCCTCTCTAGTATATCATCCCACATCCCTGAGCCTATCCAATGAACATTTACTAGTTTCAGGAGTGAAGGGTGAAGGCTTTAATGTGCCCATTTCAAGGAAACACAAGTCATGTACAAAACCCAGCAGGCCCAGACAGAATTTGTACCTGAGGCTGGGACCAATCTTTTAGGTTGGGATTTAATGACAAAATCGGAATTGGACTAACGATGGGGCACAAGAAAATGCAGGTCTCCCTTAATCTTTTGTCTACCAAAGAGGAGGAGAAAATCCTCCCTGAAGTCTGGATCAGGGAAGGAAACTGGGGAGGGTTAGATATTCCCCCAATTCAGGGTGAGTTAAAGAATAAAGGGGAGTCAGTCAGGAGGAGACAATGCCCAATCCCATTAGAAGGGAGAATGGGGTTGCAACCAATTATAGAAGGCTTGTTACGGGATGGCCTCTTTGAACTCTGTATGTCTCCTTTCAACACCCCTATTCTGCCAGTAAAGAAATCAGATGGATCTTACAGACTAGTCCAAGATTTAAGAAAAATCAGATTGTTCAGAGAAGACACCCTGTAGTTCCAAACCCATTATACTCTACTCAGAAAAATACATCATAATCATGCTTGGTTCATTGTAATTGATTTAAAAGACACCTTCTGGGTTTGTCCTCTAGCAAAGAAGAGTAGAGACATTTTTGCTTTTGAATGGGAAAATGTGATTACTGGAAGAAAACAACAGTATCGCTGGACGGTTTTGCCGCAAGGGTTTACATACTCACCCAATCTGTTTGGGCAGATTCTTGAGCAAGTCCTAGAGAAATTTGAGACTCCCCTCTCAGTTAGACTAATCCAATATGTATATGATCTATTGTTCTCAGGAATTAACAAAGGAGAAGTTACTGATACTACTATAGGTTTACTTAACTTCCTAGGTCAACATGGTTTAAGGGTCTCAAAAACAAAGCTAAAATTTGTGGGAAAAGAAGTAAAATATTTGGGACATTTAATAAGTGAAGGGAAGAGATGATTAAGTCCAGAAAGAGACTCAGGGATTACTAACATGCCACTCCCAAATACTAAAAAATAACTTAGAAAATTCTTAGGACTAGTGGGATACTGTAGGTTATGGATTGATTCTTAAGCGTCTAAAACTAAGGAACTGTATGTCAAACTTTTGGATGAGGAACCGAATCCCTTTCTGTGGAAACCTGAGGAGATGCAGTTAGTAGAAGTTCTCAAAGAGGCCTTAGTTACTGCTCCAGTGCTGGTGTTACCCTCATTGGAGAAATCACTCCATTTATATGTTAATGCAGATAAGGGAACCACCCTAGGAGTTCTAACCCAAGAGCATGGGGAGAAAAAAAAAAACGGTTGCATACTTGTTTAAACTACTGGATCCAGTTACTAGAGGATGGCCTGAGTATGTTCAATCTGTAGCAGCAACCACCCTATTAACTGAAGAAAGCAGAAAGCTGACCTTTGGGGGAGCATTAATTGTTAGCACTCCACATCAAGTTATAACCATTCTCAATCAAAAGGTAGGCAAGTGGCTAACTGAATCCCAGATATTAAAATATGAGGCCATTTTATTAGAAAAAGATGGCCTAATACTTACTACTGACAGCTGTCTAAATCCCACTGAATTTCTAACTGGAGGAGGGGCACTGGGTCGTGTTGAACACCATTGCATGGATCTCATAGATTACCAAACCAAAGCGAGACCCGACCTCAGGGAAACCCCTTTCTCTACAGTGTTTAAACTCTTCGTAGATGGTTCCTCTTGAGTGCTTGAGGGAAAAAGGCACAATGGATACTCTGTTGTAGATGGGGAGCAATCCACTGTTGTGGAATCAGGGAGACTGCCCAATGGGTGGTCTGCCCAGACATGTGAATTGTTTGCCCTCAACCAGGCTTTAAAATGTTTAAAGGGAAAAGAGGAAACCATCTACACAGACTTAAAATATGCCTTTGGCATAGTGAACACTTTTGGAAAAATCTGGACTGAGAGGGGTTTTATCAATAGAAAGGGACGAGATCTAGTACACAAGGAATTAATCTCCCAGGTATTAGAGAGCCTAATGTTACCTGAAGAAATAGCAGTAGTACATGTGCCTGAGCATCAATGAGGCTATTCCATTGAAGCCCAAGGAACAGATTAGCAGATGAGGCTGCTAAGAAAGAAGCCCTCCAGCCTGTAGCCCTGATTTTTCATCTCACTCCTGTCCTTTCCCCACTTGCTACCCTGGTTTTCACTCCACAGGAGGAAGAGCAGCTAGCCAAGATAGGAGCCTCCAAAACTCCTGAAGGGAAGTGGCTCTTACCGGTGGGAGGGAAATGCTTTCTAAGACCATTATGAGGGAACTAGAAGCCCATTGCACGAATTCGTGCAAGAGTAGGCCTTCTTTCCCCTAGCTGCTGGCACCGGCTTCCCTCTGGCACCCGGGACCCGGGCTTCCCTTGTAGCCCCAGCTTCGTCCGGAAGGATGTCTGATCTAATTAGCATATTACACTTTTATTATTATATATTACTAATCCAATTGCATAAAGACAGTCATTGGGGCCACAGGCCATGTGTGATGCTGTTCTTAAGAACCTATGGGTGTGTAGGTATATATACTGTCACAAAGCAAGTTAATGAGAGCTGTATTACCTGTAGAAAAGTGAACAAGCAGGAACTGAGGAAACAACTATCAGGAGGGAGGAACCCAGGCTTAAGACCATTTCAGAGTATCCAGGTGGATTATACTGAGATGCATAAAATAGGTAGCCTCAAATACCTCCTAGTGATAGTAGATCAGTGGACTGATTGGGTTGAAGCCATTCCGCTACCGAGTGCTACAACCAGTAACATAACTAAGGCACTCTTAGAAAATATAATTCCTTGCTTTGGATTGGTTGAGAACATAGATTCAGATAATGGAAGCCATTTTACAGCCACCATTATTAAGGAACTAATGAAAATCATGGGAATAAAATGGGAATATCACACACCCTAGCACCCACCCTCCTCAGGCAAAATAGAAAGAATTAACCAAACTCTGAAAAGACACATCACCAAATTAATCCTAGAAACTAAGCTTCCCTGGACAAAATGTCTCCCGATTGCTCTTCTCAGAATTAGAATAGCCCCCCATAAAGACATTGGGATAGCCCCTTATGAGATGCTTTATGGATTACCTTATTTAGGTTGAAATTCTGATCTGCCAACCATGGAAACCAAGGATCAATTTCTTAAAAACTATATATTGGACCTCTCCTCTACTCTCTCTCAGGTTACAAGGACTACTTGCCCATACCCCACCTCTTGAATTCCCAGTACATCCTTACCTACCTTGTGATCATGTCCTGATCAAGACCTGGAAGGAAGACATACTTGAGCCAGCCTGGGAAGGACCTTATCAGGTGCTCTTCACAACTGAGAATGCTGTTTGCACTGCAGACAAAGGTTGGACCCACAACACTTGGATTAAGGGAACTCCATCCTCGAGTTCCGACTGATTCCAGACAGTCAAGTTTCTCCCCGTATGAGTCTGGGTCCCCAGAAACTTGCCCAGAACTGGAGTTCAGAGAAGTCGGGAGCTTGAGACTCCCTCCCGATTGAAAAAGATGACCGTGTCCTCAGTTGCCAGCCCTTTCCACGTGCGCCTCCGTACCTCTGCACTTTACTTCTGCACCTCCTCTGAGTCTCAGTGTGCTTTTCTCTTTCCTTCTAGTTGTAGAATTTCAACTCAGCCAGCCTTCTTGTGGTTCTGGATGATGTCCGTTCTATCTTTTTGTTGTATTTTTGAAGTGGTTGTGTGAGGCAGCAATTTCCGGTGTGTACCTATGCCACCATCTTGGTTTCTCCTTATCTATCTCTTTATTTATTTGTTATTATTCTATTCTCTGTTGTTTTGTTCATATATTTAATTTCCCTCTTCCTTTCTGCTACTCCAATTCCCTTTCTTTTTTTTAACTACTCAATTTTGAAAAAAATATTTTTGTCTCTTTGCTTTTTCTTTTCTTATCCTAATTTCTTAACTTGTTTCACTTCCTAAATTTAAGCTTATCTACTCTCTATTCTATCCTCCTTTATGATTTTTTTCTTCCTTTCTCATTATTTTTCCTCCTCTATTCTAAACCATAGTCCTTTCCTTATTCCTCTAATTCTTTATTCTTATTTTCTTTATTGAAGCTCTGCAGCTATAGATTCTTCCTCCCACTTCTTGTTTTTTGTCTGTGCATTTTGGTTTCTTTGTTTGTTCTGTTGTGTTTTCTTCCGATAATTTTACATTTTTATTTTTTATCATCTTGCTCTCTTTTCTCTTTTCTAATTCTCTTAGATCTGGTGGTCACTTTCTGAGAGAGACTATAGGGGTCTTTTGTACATTCTTATTGTGTTACTTCTGTGTTGTGTGTTGTCTTATTGCATTTTGTGCTGTTCAATCAGCACCTCCACAATGACTGACACAACATGGTCAGGAGTGAGCCACATAATCGGACATATCTGAGAGCAGACTTCATTCACAAATGGGATAATAACCTTCAAGACCCAACTACAGCAGGGAACCCAAATATCACAAGTAAGGGGCCATCCTAGAATACCTAGGCCAGGACCTGAGAGACTGTAATACTGGGTCCCACAAAACACCTACTTCATAATACCAGCCACAAAAATCTGGGTGGCATGGCAGTTTTATCTAATATATAGAAACAAATACAAAAGAACAAAAAAAAAAAAAAAAAGGGAAGATAAAGAAACAACTCCCAAATAAAAGAAAAGGAGAAATCGCCAGAAAAGGAACAAAATGAAATGGATGCAAGTAAGTTTTCAGATAAATAATTCAAAGTAATGGTTTTAAGGATGCTAAAATATCTAAAAATGAATTACAAGCAACTCAATGAGAATTATAAGGAGCCAAATGAGAAATACACCAAAATGAATAAGAATCAAGAAGAAATGAAGAATGACATAGCTGCAATAAAGAACACCCTGGAAGGTTGCAACAGTAGAGTAGAAAAAGCTGACAACCAATTCAGCGAGTTGGAAGACAAGGTAAAAAAAAACACAAGCAGAGCAGCAACTGGAAGAAATTAAAAAGCAGAAAGAGAGTCTAAGGGAGCTTTGGGAAAGCATGAAACAAAACAATATCTGCATAATAGGGGTGCCAGAAGGAGAAAAAGCAGAGCAAGGAATAGAAAACCTATTTAAAGAAATAATGACAGAAAACCTCCTTGACTTTGGAAAGGAAAAAGTCACACAAGTCGCACCGAGTCCCAATTAAGATGAACCCAAAAGACATACACCAAGACACATCATAATTAAAAAGCTAAATGTAAAAGACAAAGAAAGAATCTTAAAGGCTGCAAGATAGAGACAGGAAGTTACATACAAGGGATCTCCCATTAGACTATCAACTGATTTCTCAATAGAAACATATAAGGATAGAAGGGAATGGCATGAAGTATACAAAGTGATGAAAAACAAGGGACTGAATCCAAGAATACTTTATCCAGCAAACCTATCATTCAAAATTGAAGGTGAAATCAGGAGTTAGCAGACAAAAAAGGTAAAGAAGTTTATTACCAACAAACCAGGGATGCAAGAAATGCTAAAGGGACTGTTGTAAAAAAATAAATAAATCAAAAGGGAAAAAGGAACACATGCATAAGGAATAAAAATGGCAATAAATAAGGACCTATTGATAATAACCTTAAGTGGAAATGTATTAAATGCTCCCATCAAAATACATAGGATAAGAAAACCACACACACATACACACACACACACACACATATGCAGTCTACAAGAGGCACATTTCAGAACAAAGGACTTACACAAACTAAAAGTGAAGGGATGGAAAATTTTTTTCAGGCAAATGTAAATGAAAAAGTGCAGGGGTAGCAATACTTATATCTGACAAAATATACCTCAAAGTGATGGCCATAAGTATATAATGAAGACCACTTCATAATACTAAAGGGATCGGTACAACAAGAGGCTATAACTCTGGTAAACATATATGCAACCAATACAGAAGCACCCAAATACACAAAACAACAATAACAACAGCAACAAAACAAACAAACAAAAACTTGTGGATGAGAGCAAGTGATATATCAATAGCAATACAATCATAGTAGGGGACTCTAATACCACACTGACATCACTGGTAAAACACTTCTAGACAAAAAATCAACAAGGAAACAGCAATCCTAAATGACTAACTGGAACAGATGTAACTACTAGACATCTTCATAACATTTCACCCCAAAGCTATAGAATATACATTCTTCTCAAGTGCACATAGGGCATACTTAAAGATATACCAAATGTTAGGACACAAGGTAAGTCTCTGCAAACTCAAAAAGATTGAAATCATATCAAGCATCTTCTCAGACCACAATGGCATGAAATTAGAAATCAGCTATTATAAAAATACTCAAAAACAATCAAATACATGGAGGCTAAAATTGCATGCTATTAAACAATGAATGGGTTACCAAAGAGATCAAAGAAGAAAAAGAATCATCCTGGAAACAAATTAAAATGAGCACACAACAGTCAAAAATCTATGGGACACAGTGAAATCAATTCTGAGAAGGAAAGTAGGCACTATAGGCCTAACTCAAAACAAACAAACAACAAAAAGAAAACCACAAGAAAAACTTGTAAGAGATATCTAACAGTATAACTTAAAGAATAAGAAAGAGAACAATAAAAGACCAGAGTAAGTAGAAGGAAGGACATAATAAAGACCAGAGTAGAAATAAATGACATAAGGACAGACAAACAAACAAAAAATGCAATAAAACCAAGAGCTGGTTCTTTGAAAGTTTAAAGGAGATTGATAAACCTCTACCCAGACTCACCAGGAAACATAGTGAGAAGAACCAAATAAACAAAATCAGAAACAAAATATGTGAAGGAACACCTGAGTTTACAAAAACACAAAGGATTGTAAAAAAATAAAATATACTATGCATGACTATTTTCCAACAAACTGGACAACCCTAACAAAATGGACATATTCCTAGAAAAATGCAATCTTCCAAAACTAAATTAGGTAGAATCAGACAACCTAAATAGGCTAATAACAACTGATGAAATTAAAGCTGTCATAAAAAAGCAAAAAAACAAAAGCCCTGGTCCGTATCCGGTCACAGGGTAGTTTAAACAAACATTCAAAGAATAACTAACACTTCAAAATATTCCAAAAATTCTAGAGGGAAGAATACTTCCAAGCTCTTTCTATGAGGCTATCATTACCCTAAACCAGAGGTCCTCAAATTATGGCCCTTGGGCCACATGTTTTTGCCACCACTGTCTGTTGCTTAGCAGCCGACTAGTTTTTTTTTTTTTCTTTTTTAACTATAGTCCGGCCCTCCAACCGTCTGAGGGACAGTGAACTGGACCCCTGTTTAAAAAGTTTGAGGACCCCTAAACCCAAAACAAGATAAAGACACTACAAAGAAAGAGAATTACAGGCCAATATCTCTGATGACCGTAGATTCTAAAATAACAAAATTTTAGTAAATCAGATCTAGCATTAAAAAGATCATACACCATGACCAAGTGGGATTTATTCTTAGGATGCAAGGCTGGTATAATATTCACAAATCAACAAAGGTGATACAACACATGAACAGATTGCAAACAAAAATCATAGGATCATATGAATTGATGCAGAAAAAGCATTTGACAAAATCCAACACCCTTTTTTGATAAAAACTCAAAGTGCTAATAGAGGGATAATATCTCAATATAATAGAAGTCATGTATGACAAACTTACAGCCAACATCATTCTCAAAAGGCAAAAACTAAAATCATTTTCCTAAGAAGTGGAAAAAGACAGGAATGCCCTCTTTCACTACTGTTGTTCAAAATAGTAGCAGAAGTCCTAGCCATAGTGATCAGATAAGAAGAAATAAAAGACATACAAATTGGAAAGGAAGAATTAAAACTCTCATTATTTGCAGACATAATAATACTGTACAGAGAATGCTCTAAAGACTCCATAAAAACTACTATATTTAATAAATGAATAAAGAAAGGTACCAGAATACAAAATTAACACCAAAACACTATGGGATTTTTATTTATTTTTATTTTAAATTCTTTATTGTTGAACGTATTACATATGTCCACATTTTCCTGAATTGTCCTCTCCTACCCCACCCCTGCTCCATAGCCCAGGTCTTCACCCCCCTATTGTCTGTTATGCTTATATACATAGTTCTATGGTTGATCTCCTATGCCCTCCCAACCCTCTCCTATGCCGCCCTCGCCTGCCATCTGAGGTTTTATGGTCTGTCCAATGATTCTATGTCCCTGGATCTATTTTTGATCAGCAGTATATGTTGTTCGTTATATTCCACAAATGAGTGATGTCATGTGTTAATTATCTTTCCCTGACTGGCTTATTTCACTTAGCATAATGCTCTCCAGGTTCATCCATGCTGTTGTAAATGGTAAGAGCTCTTTTTTTTACAGCAGTGTAGTATTCCATTGTGTAGATGAATCACAGTTTTTTAACCAACTTATCTGCTGATGGGGATTTATGCTGTTTTCAAATCTTAGCTATTGTAAATCGAGCTGCTATGAATATAGGGTATCATATATTCTTTCTGATATGGTGTTGCTCATTTATTGGGATATATTCCTAGAAGTTGGATTACTGGTTCAAATGGGAGTTCCATTTTTAATTTCTTGAGGAAACTACATACTGTTTTTCACAGTGATTGCACCAGTTTGCATTCCCAACAGCAGTGCACATAGGGTTCCTTTTTCTGCACTTGTCATTTGTTGATAATAGCCATTCTGACACGTGGTGAGGTGACACCTCATTGTCATTTTGATTTACATTTCTTGGATGATTAGTGATTTTGAGCATTTATATATGCCTCTTGGTTTTTTATATGTCTGTTTTCAAGAAGTATCTATTTAGGTCCTTTGCCCATTTTTTGATTGGATTGTTTATCTTCCTTTTGTTAAGCTGTATGGATATGCTATAAATTTTGGAGATTAAAACTTTATCAGATGTAACATTGGTAAATATGTTCTCTCATTCAATGTGCTCTCTTGCTATTTTGTTGATAGTTTCTATTGCTGGGCAGAAGTATTTTATTTTATTTTATTTTATTTTATTTTATTTTATTTTATTTTATTATATTTTATTTTATTTTGATGTACTCCCATTTGTGTATTTTCTCCTTAGTTTCCCTTGTCTTAGGAGATGTGTCGGTAAAGATATTGCTTTGAGATATGTCCGATATTTTGCTGCCGATGGATTCTTCTAAGATTTTTATGGTTTCCCATCTTATGCTTAAGTCTCTTATCCATTTTAAGTTTATTTTTGTGTATGGTGTAAGTCGGTGGTCTATTTTCATTTTTTTGCATGTATCTGTCATATTTTCCTAACACCGTTTATTGAAGAGACTATCACTGCTCTACTGTATGCTTGTAACTCCTTTGTCAACTATTAATTGAGCATCCTGGCTCTGGTTGATTTCTGGGCTCTTTGTTCTGCTCCATTTGTACATATGTCTGTTCTTGTACCAGTACCAGGCAGTTTTGAGAACATTGGCTTTGAAATATAACTTGATATGTGGTATTGTGATCTCTACAATTTTGTTCTTATTTCTCAGAATTGCTGTGGCTATTCTGGGTCTATTTTTATTCATTATAAATTTTTTGAGAGGTTGTTTTAAGTCCATGATACATACCATTGGTATTTTAATGGGGATTGGGTTGAATCTATAAATTGCTTTGGGTAGTATGGACATTTTAATGATGTTGATTATACCAATCCATGAGCATGGTATATTCTTCCACCTGTTTATATCTTTCTCTATCTCTTTTATCAAAGTCCTGTAGTTTTCTGTATCCTGTTACATTGCCAAATTGATGTATTAAATTTAGTACTTTTAAATAGAGTCTTTAGAGTTTTCTATGTATAATACCATGTCATCTGGGAATAATTACACTTTTACTTCTGCTCCAGTTTGGATACCATTTATTTATTCTTCTTGTCTGATTGCTGTGGCTAGCACTTCTAGTACTCTGTCCAACAGGAATGGTGGAAGGGGGCATCCCTGGCTTATTACTGTTCTTAGGGAAAATAGTTTAATTTTTTACCCATTGAGGATGTTGTTGGCCATAGGTTTGTCATACAAGGCTTTTATTATATTGAGTTATGATCCCTCTATTCTCACTTTTCTGAGAGTTTTTATAAAAAAAGGTTGTTGGATTTTGTCAACTTGATATGATTATGTAATCTTTGTCTTTCAATTTGTTTATGTAATGAATCACGTTTATTGATTTTCAACTATGCTACCAGCTGTGTATCCCCAGAGAAAAATCCACAAACCCACATAGTCATGATGTATGATCTTTTAGATATATTGCTGGATACCATTTGATAGAACTTTGTTGAGTAATTAGCATCTATTTTCATCATGGATATGGGCCTGTAATTCTCTTTCTTTGTAGTGTCCTTATCAGTATTTGGGATTAGGGTAATGTTGATTTCCTAGAAAGAGCTTGGAAGTGTTCTTTCCTCTTGTATTTTTTGGAATAGTCTGAGGAGGATAGGTTTTAGTTGTTTAAAAGTTTGGTAAAACTCCCCTCTGTAGCTGTCTGGCCCAGGGTTTTGTTTGCTGAAAGTTTTTGGATGACTCCTTCAATTTCCTTCATAGTTATCAGCACATTCAGATTTTTTAATTCTTCCTGATTTAGTTTTGGAAGGTTGAATTTTTCTAGGGATATTTCCATTTACTCTAGGTTGACCACTTTGTTGAAATAGAGTTGTTCATAGTATTTTTTTAAAAAAATCATTTGTATTTCTGTGGGGTCGGTTGTTACTCTGCCTCTTTCATTTCTGATTTTGTTTATTTGGGTCCTCTCTCTTTGCTTCTTGGGGAGCCTGGCTAGAGGTTCATTGATCTTCTTTATCCTTTGAAAGAACCAGCTCTTGCTTTTATTGATCTATTGTATTGTGTGTGTTTTTGGTCTCTATGTCATTTATTTCCACTCTGATCATTATTATCTCCTTCCTTCTGCTCACTTGGAGCTTTTCTTGTTGCTCTTTTTCTAATTCTTTAAGTTGTAAGGTTAGATCATTTATTACCAGTTTTTGTTTTTGAGGTAGGCCTGTGGAGCTTTTAAATTCCCTCTCAAGACTGCTTTCACTGTGTCCCATAGGTTTTGGATTGTTGTGTTTTCATTGTCATTTGTTTCCAGGATGTTTTTTATTTCTTCTTTGATATCTTTGGTAACCTAATCATTGTTTAATAACATGGTAGTTAGCCTCCATGTGTTTGATTTTTTTTCACTGTAGTTGATTTCTAATATTATGCCATTGTGATCTGAGAAGATGCTTCATATGATTTCAATCTTCTTGAATTTGAAGAGAAATTCCCTGTGTCCCAATATGTGGTCTATCTTTGAAAATGTTCCCTGTGCATGTGAGAAAAATGTATATTTTGTAGCTCTGGGGTGAAATATTCTGAAGATGTCAATTAAGTCCATCGGATTTAGTGAGTCGTTTAGGATAAACAGCTCTTTATTTGTTGATTTTATTTTTGCCTAGAGAATCTATCCAGTTATATCAATGCAGTATTAAAGTCCCCTACTATGATTGTTTTGCTGTCTATCTCTCCCTTGATATCTTCCAGAAGTTTTTTTTTTTTTTTAATGTATTTGGGTGCTCCTGCATTGGGTGTATATATGTTTACAAGTGTTATAACCTCTTGTTGTATTAATCCCTTTAGTATTACAAAGTGGCTTTACTTATCTCCTGTTATGGCCTTCACTTTGAGGTCCATTTTGTAAGACATAAGTATTTCTACCCTAGCTTATTCTTCATTTCTTTTTCCCTGAAAAATATTTTTCCATCCTTTCACTTTCAATATGTGTGAGTCCCTTGTTCTGAGGTGGGTCTCTTGTAGACAGAAGATATATCGGTCATGTTTTCTTGTCCATTCAGACACTTAATATATTTTGATTGGAGCATTTAATACATTTATGTTAAAGGTTATTACTGATAGGTACCTGTTTGTAGCAATTTCCATTCTTTATGCCTGTGTTCCTTCTTACTTTTATATTTCTTCTTTTTACCACAGTCACTTCAGCATTTCTTGCATTGCTGGCTTGGTAGCAATAAAATCCCTTAGTCTTTTTTTTGTGATACTCTTGATTTACCCTTCACTTTTTAATGATAGCTTTGCTGGATAGAGTATTCTTGGATTCAGTCCCTTGCTTTGCATCACTTTGTATACTTCATTCCATTCCCTTCTGTCCTGATGTGTTTCTGTTGAGAAATCTTTTGATAGACTAATAAGAGACCCCTTGTACATAACTTTCTGTCTCTCTCTTGTACCCTTTAAGATTCTATCTTTGTAATTAATATTTGCCAATGTAATTATGACACATCTTGGTGTGAGTCTTTTGGGGTCATCTTGTTTGAGACTCTGTGCTGCTGTGCCTTTTTTCTTCCCCAAATCAGGGAAGTTTTCTGTCATTTCTTCTTTTTTTAAATTTATTTATTTTTTTATTGCTTAAAGTATTACAAAGGGTATTACATATGTGTCTTTTTTTCCCCCCGCCCTTGACTATCCCCTGGCCTCCCCCACCCCCCAGCGTCCCATGTCCATTGGTTATGCATATATGCATGCATACAAGTCCTTCGGTTGATCTCTTATACTCTTTTTTTTTAATTAAATCTTTATTGTTCAGATTATTACATTTGTTCCTCTTTTTCCCCCATGACTCCCTAGTTCCCTCCCCACCCTCCGCCCTCACTCCCCACCCACTGTCCTCATCCATAGGTGCACGATTTTTGTCCAGACTCTTCCCGCATCTCCCACACCCCTTTCCCCCCCAAGAATAGTCAGTCCATTCCCTTTCTATGTCCCTGATTCTATTATAATCACCAGTTCATTCTGTTCATCAGATTATTTATTCACTTAATTCTTAGATTCACTTGTTGATAGATGCACATTTGTTGTTCATAATTTGTATCTTTACCTTTTTCTTCTTCCTCTTCTTAAAGAATACCTTTCAGCATTTCATATAATGCTGGGTTGGTGGTGATGAACTCCTTTAGTTTTTTCTTATCCGTGAAGCTCTTTATCTGACCTTCTATTCTGAATGATAGCTTTGCTGGATAAAGTAATCTTGGTTGCAGGTTCTTGCTATTCATCACTTTGAATATTTCTTGCCACTCTCTTCTGGCCTGCATGGTTTCTGTTGAGAAATCAGCTGACAGTCGTATGGGTACTCCCTTGTAGGTAACTGACTGTCTTTCTCTTGCTGCTTTTAAGATTCTCTCTTTGTCTTTTGCTCTTGGCATTTTAATTATGATGTGTCTTGGTGTGGTGCTCCTTGGATTCCTCTTATTTGTGGTTCTCTGCATTTCCTGGACTTGTAAGTCTATTTCTTTCACCAGGTAAGGGAAGTTTTCTGTCAATATTTCTTCAAATAGGTTTTCAATATCTTGCTCTCTCTCTTCTTCTGGCACCCCTATAATTCGGATGTTGGTACATTTGAAGTTGTCCCAGAGGCTCCTTACACTATCTTCATATTTTTGGATTCCTTTTTCTGTCTTTTTAAAAAAAAAAAATATATATATATATATATATATATATATATATATATATATATATATATATATTTTATTGTTTTTTTACAGAGAGGAAAGGAGAGGGATAGAGATCTAGAAACATCGATGAGAGAGAAACATCGACCAGCTGCCTCCTGAACACCTCCTACTGGGGAAGTGCCCTCAACCAAGGTATATGCCCTTGACCGGAATCAAACCTGGGACCTTTCAGTCCGCAGGCTGACACTCTATCCACTAACCCAAACCGGTTTTGGCTGCATTCTTTTTTCTTTTTGCTTTTCCGGTTGGCTGTTTTTGCTTGTTCATATTTCAAATCTTTGACTTGATTCTTGGGATCCTCTAGTCTTCTTGGATCTCTGTATATTATTCTTTATTTCATTCAGTGTATGCTTAATTTCTGACTGGTCCTTTTCCATTTTTTTTTTTTGGCATTGTCATTAAGATCCTTGAGGTCTCACTAAGTTCCTTGGAGGTTTATAGATGATTCTTGAGTAACCTTATAACTGTGGTTTTGAACTCTAAATCCAGTAATTTGCTTTCCTCCATTTCTTTCATTTGTGACATGTTTCTTTGTCACTGCATTTTGGCTGCTTCCCTCTGTTGATAGAGTTGCTTTGTGTAGTAGGTGTCCTAATGGGCCCAGTGGCTCAGCCTCTCCAGTCACTTGAGGTGGACACTCTTGGTGTGCCCCTTTATGGGCTGGGTGTAGAGTCTTGTTGTAGTTAAGCCTTGATTTCTGTTGGTATCCCTGGGAGGAAATGACCTCCAGGCCAATTGATTGCAAGGACCTGCTGTGTCTATAGTGGAAGAACTGCTGTGCTGGAGACACCCTTATGGGGCAAGACTTGCTATAGTGGAGCTTTGGTGCTCACTGAGTCTGCCTTTTGAGTGTGTCACTTATGGATGTGAGGAGTTGAAATCTGGTATCTGACCACTGGGTACACTGGCTCCTGGATCTCCAAGGAGGGGCAAATTCAACCACTGTATGAGTCTGCCCAGCAGGCGCTACCACGAGATCTGCAGATTTGTCTTCTTTGTTTGGGGTTTGGAGATTTTGGAGCTCTCTGACCCAGCTGCAGTTTGTTAGGTTTGGCTGCCAAAGGTCAGGTTATTCATTTGCGCTGCGGTGCACAGTTTGGGTGGGGTTGTAAATTGAGTGGGGTAGGGTCTCAGAGAATCACAGGGGAGGAACATACGGTGCTGGGGTCCAACCCCTGCAGGTCCGGGGGTCCCCAAAGGAGTGGATGGAGTCGACGAGGAAGGAATGACACGGAGACAGCATTCAGTTGATCAGCAGCCTAGCCTGGATCTCTAGCCAGGTTCTGCCACCAGGTTCTCTATCCAGGTTCTCCAGCCAAGTTCTGTCTAGGTTCTCCAGCCAGGTTCAGTCACAAGGTTCTGTGTACAGGTTCTCCAGCTAGGTTCTGTAGCCAGCATCTCCTGCCAGGTTCGATGTAGGACCTCCAGCCAAGTTCTGGTTGGGATCTCCAGCCAAGTTCTGTCTAGGTTCTCCAGCCAGGTTCTGTCACCAGGTTCTATGTTTTATTGTCTTGTTACATCTGTATTTATACCAGTTGATTTTAATCCTACCAATTTCTATTCAAAAGGTTAGGGCGTTTCTTATCTCCATTCCAGGGAGTAAAGATTATGTAGCTTAAGCAAGATTGTTTGTAGTTAAAGTGATTAACTACCCACCTGGCACTTAGTTAAGGGATTTTATTCCCTAACTTCAGGGAAAAATCCCTACCTGAGGAAACAACCTTTCTCAGAGAGGTGACCTTGGTTAAAACACATAGCGCTAAGGAGAGCAAACATATTAAGAACAGTATGCTATATATGCCAGTTCCCTTGAAACATATGCTGTGCAGATGTTTCTTTCCTGCAGCGACTGTGTCAAGCAGCAAGGATGGACCGGCTTCCGGCAAACAGAGATGGCTGTTGTCAGCCATCTCTGTGACTCTGAGCCTCTCTGCACGCGTCTCTGCATCTCAGTGTCTCCACACCCCTGAGTCCCCGAGTCCCACACCCCCACAGTAACAATGATCCCTGTGAGCAGTTCTGCAAGAAAGCCACCCTTGCTTTCTGACCCGATGCCAATCAGTCCAGTTTCTCCCCGTAGGAGTCTGGGTCCCTAGATTCTCTCCAGAAATGAGTTCAGTGCATTTGGGAGCTTGTATCTCCCTACTGAAAAAAAACTGGGCACCCAGGTGCAGCCCGGTTTGTGCACCTCCATACCTCTGCTTTTGGCGCCTCTGCACCTCCTACCCAGCCTCAATGCGCTTTTTCCTTTCCTTCTAGTTGTAGAACTTCCACTCAGCAAGCTTTCCTGTGGTTCTGGATGATCGCTGTTTTGTCTTTTAGTTGTAGTTTTAATATGGCTGTAGGGGGCGGCACGTACAGGTATATACCTTATGCCACTATATTGGTTGTCCTGAGACTTCCTTTTTTATTCATGTTTGGATAATTACCTGTTATAGTTCTGTTATTGATTACTAGTTTGGTTCCATTGTGATCAGAAAATACACTCTGAATAATTTAAAATATTTTAATTAATTTATTTTTTTTGTGGGCCTAGAGTATGGTCTATCTTGGTATACATTCCTGGGCACTTATAAAGAATGTGTATTCTATTATTAAAGTGGAGTTTTAGATACTTAGATAGATAAATAGATAGATAGGTTAGATTAACCTGCTGTTTAATATTGCTGTTGAATTTTCTATATATTTATTGATTTTCTGTCTAGGTGTTTTGTCCATTAGTGAGCAAGGAATATTGGAGTCTCCAACTATAATTTTTTATTTGTCTATTTCTCCTTTCAGTTCTATCAATTTGTGCTTTGCATATTTTACAGTTCTGTTGCTTGTTGCATACATGTTAATTGCTGTGTTTTCTTTATGGATTGAGCCTTTTATAATTATACAATGTCCTTTTCTGTCTTTCTTAATTTTATTTGCTCTTAGTGTACTTTATCTGATATGAACATAGTTACTCTTGCTTCCTTTTGCTTAATATGCTCATGTTATATCTTTTTTCTATCCTTTTTAAAAACTTTTTCTATCATTGTATTTGAAGTGTGAAGTGATTATTGTATAGATAGAAATGAACTAAGTCATCTTTTAAAATGTACTTTATCAATCTTGGTCTTTTAATTTTAAACTGTGTTCTGAACATTTTAATTTAATTTATTAATATATTACGGCTTAAACCTGCCACTTTAATTTTGATTTATCTTTGTTTTTTTCAGTTTTTTTTTTATTGTTTTGCTGTTTTATTTTTTTGCATTACATGAGCATACTTTAGACTTCTAAGTCTATTTATGCATAGTTTTGACTATATCTCTTTTTACAGCATATATAGTCATTAAGTATTACTTTATATATACAAAACTTATCAATCTATTGTCATGCTACCAGTTTATTTTATGCTATTTAAAATATATTTGTCTTAAATATTTCCTTCACACACTGCATCAGAACCACATCAGATAATGTAACATTTTTTGTTTAAAACATCATATATCATCTTAA
Organism: Myotis pilosus; assembly: GCA_036010255.1. Lineage (NCBI taxonomy): Eukaryota > Metazoa > Chordata > Mammalia > Chiroptera > Vespertilionidae > Myotis > Myotis pilosus. The sequence continues at coordinate 16,449,317 of JASKON010000009.1, forward strand.
TATATCAAGAGAAGGAAGACATTCTAATTTATCCATATTTTGATTATATATATTTTTCTTCCTAATGTTCTAAGATTCTTTTTTTGGACATTTTCTTCTCTGTTTAGAGAACTCCATTTAGCCACTATTTTAGAGTTGGTCTGATGACAATTTTTTTTTTAAGTTGCCCTTACCTAGAATGTCCTGATTTTCCTCTTTTTCCTAAAGTATATTTTTACACTGAATATAAAATTCTGACTTGCTTTTTACCCTAGCACTTGAAAAATATGGTGTTACTTCCTTCTGACCTTCACAGTTTCTTATCAGAAATCCACCATCATTTGAATTGCTTAAACTTAAAGTTTCAATTTATCTTTTTCTGTTTCGATATTTTTTCTTTCTCTTTAATTTTAAGAATTGTGACTGAGTCTTGGTTTGAATTTATTTGATTTATTCTATTTTGAATTTGCTCTACTCCTCTAATCTGTAGGTGTATGTCTTCTGCCAAATTTGGAAAGTTTTCTATCATTTTTAAATACATTTTATTGATTTTTTACAGAGAGGAAGGGAGAGGGATAGAAAGTTAGAAACATCAATGAGAGAGAAACATCGATCAGCTGCCTCCTGCACACCCCCTATAGGGGATGTGCCCGCAACCAAGGTACATGCCCTTGACCGGAATCGAACCTGGGACCCTTTAGTCCACAGGCTGATGCTCTATCCACTGAGCCAAGCCAGTCAGGGCCTATCATTATTTTTTAAACTTTTTTTTTTTTAAATTGATTGAAGGAGAGAAGAAGAGAGAGAGAGAAACACTGAGTTAGAGAGAAACATCAATTGGTTTCCTCCTGACTGGGGATCAAACCTGCAACCTGGGTATGTGTGCTAACCAGGAATCGAACCTACTACTTCTTCCTGTATGGGATGATGTTTCAACCAACTGAGCCACACTTTCCAGTGATACCATTATTTTTTAAAATTATTTTTCAGCCTATACTTTTTTTAACCATTCTTTGAGACTCTTCATGAATGTTAGATCAATTTTTATAGTCCCAGAAGTTCCTGAAGCTCTGTTTTTTTTCCAGTTTAATTTCTCATTTTTCTTCAGATTGAGAAATTATCTTTTATTTTATATTTCATTGATTCTTTCCTCCATTCTTCCTATTCATTGAGTTTATTTTATTTTATTTTGGTTATTGTATTATTCAGTGTTAAAATTTATATATGGATATTCTTTATAGCTTCTTGTGTTGAAACTTTCTATTTCTTTGCTGAGATTTACTTTTTCATTTGTCAGTGTGCTTGCCATTTTCCATTGACACATTCTTATGATGGCTGCTTTAAAATCTGTGTGAGATAATTCTAATACCTGTTAATACTATTTCTTGGTATGATGAAATTATTTTTTTATTGAAAAAAGAACAATTTGGGTAGTATGGTAGGAAATTCTGGATCTCATTTAAAACTACTTTAGCTTGTTTCCTGACATGGTTTTAGAAGGGGGGAAACGTACCACTTCATTACTGCCAGATGGTAATAGTAATCCAAGTTCCCCTCTAGGCCCCCATTGACACCCAACAGGGGTGGAGGAACTGGAACTACTCATTACTGCTTGGCAAAGGTGAGAGTTCTGACTCCCCTCTAGGCCTCCACTAATACTTTTCTGGCTGGGAAGAGTAAGAATGCCTTTTTGTGGCTCCTAATATGACCTCCACTGACAATACACAGGGACTGGCCTTGTTACTGCTGAGAAGTGTTGAATGTTCTGACTCTCCAATAGGCATCCTCTGATATCACTTGAAAAGAGAGCGGAGAGGAAAGGAAGAGAGGCACCACGTTATGGCCAGGTGTGAATATAAATCCAAGTTTCCTATGTGGTCTTCACTGATACTTGGTGATGGAGGTGCTCAATACTTCCCAGTAGTAATGAAAGATCCCTACTCAACCTTCTATGATACCTCCTTGGCAGCAGGTGTTTGGGTGCCTTGGTATACCCTGATGAGGGTGGAAGTCTAGGTTTCCCAACTGTCCTTTGCTTATGTGGTGGCTGTAGTTTTGGGTTTTTTTTTTTTTTTTTTTCCCCTGTGGTATTTGACTGGAGTAGAGATGGGGTTGTCAAAAATTATCATTCTTCCCAGGATGCCCTTTTTATAGTCCTTTGGCTAGCAAGAGGAGACTTGTTTGAACATTCTGTCTGCACCTGTTGGCACTTCTGGGTGGTTGGCTTATTTAGTGTCAAGTGTGGGACATATGAGGCTAGAAGAAAACAGAGAAAATTCACCAGGATTTTGTTCCTGGGGGCTTGCAGTCCCTAACCAGTCTGCCTAAATCTTTTCAAAGTTCCACATCTTCATATATATATATATATATATATATATATATATATATATATATATATATGTATATATATATATATGTATATGTATATATATATATATATATATATATATATATATATATATATATCTACACTAATACAAGAGAAACATGGTAACTGGCTTACGACTGCTACCCTTCCCATTGGCTAATCAGTGAGATATGCAAATTAACTGCCAGCCAAGATGACGGCCAGAAGCCAGGCAGCTTGAAACTAACATGAGGCTTGCTTGCTTCAGTGACGGAGGACTCCAACGTTCCCCGCCTGCTGCTGCAGGCCTCTGAGCCTGCAGTTTGAAACATTTTAACAAATATAGAAGCTAAAAAAAAAAAACCCAGAAACCAACTTTCAGCGAGCTGGGATCTCAGAGCTGGAGTCAAAGCTGGAGTTATACATTGTTTCAATTATAGAACTGAAACAAAACAGATACCTGCTTTCAGGAGCAGAGGCCTAAGAGCTGGAGCTTCAGAGCTAAAGCTGGCCCAGAATTTAAAAAAAAAGAAAAGAAAAAATGGAGGGGGTGGGAGCTTCCATCACCCGTCCTGAAAACAGCCCTCAGCCCCTCACCCAGACTGGCCAGGCACCCCAGTGGGGACCCCCACTCTGAAGGGTGTGTGACCAGCTGCAAACAGCCCTCAGCCCCTCACCCAGGCTGGCCAAGCACCCCAGTGAGGACCCCCACCCTGAAGGGTGTGTGACCAGCTGCAAACAGCCATCATCCCCTCACCCAGGCTGGCCAGGCACCACAGTGGAGACCCCCACCCTGAAGGGGGTGTGACCAGCTGCAAATAGCCATCAGCCCCTCACCCAGGCTGGCCAGGCACCCCAGTGCAGACCCCCACCCTGACCCAGGACACCCTTCAGGGCAAACCTACCAGCCCCACCCATGCACCAGTCCTCTATCCTATATAGTAAAAAGGTAATATGCCTCCCAGCAATGGGATCAGCAGTGCCAAGAGGATTCCCGGCACCGGGATCAGTGTGACAGGGGGCAGCGCCCAAACCCCCTGATCACCCTGCGGCTCTGTGTGTGACAGAGGGTGAGGCCACAACCTCCCTATCCACCCTGCTCTGCTTGTGACAGGGGAAGGTGCCCCAACCCCCCCACCCCCCACAGGGGCCCTGCTCTGTGTGTGACAGGGTAGAGCCATAACCTCCCTATCGCCCCTGCCCTGAGTGTGAGAGTGGCGGTGCCCCAACCCCCTGATTGGCCTTGCTCTGTGGGTGATAGAGGGTGGTGCCACAACCCCCCCTCCTTCCCATGGGCCCTGCTCTGTGTGTGATGGGGTTGAGCCATAACCTCCCCATCGGCCCTGCCCTGAGTGTGACAGTGGTGGCGTCCCAACCCCCTGATCTGCCCTGCTGTGTGTGTGACAGGGGGCGGTGTCCCAACTCCCCTATCGGCCCTACTCTCTGAGTGACAGGGCGGAGCTCCTCAACCCCCTGATGGGCCCTGCTCTGTGCATGACAGGGGGGAGCTCCCCAACCTCCTGATCAACCCTGCTCTGTGCGTGACGGGGGGAGCTCCCCAACCCCCTGATTGACCATGCTCTGTGCGTGACAGGGTAAGGAGCCCCACCCCCCCTGATGGAACCTGCTCTGTGCGTGACAGGGGGCAGCGCCCCAACCCCCAGATTGGCCCTGCTCTGTGCGTGACAGGCGGTGGCGCCACAACCTCCCCATCGACCCTGCCTTGAGTGTGACAGGGGGCAGCTCCCCAACCCCCCAATCGGCCCTACCCTGAGCATGACTGAGGGTGGCATCACAACCTCCCGATCCACCCTGCTCTGTGCATGACAGGGGGCAGCGCCCCAACTCCCCAATCGGCCCTGCTCTGAGCCTGACCAGGGGCTGCACCTAGGGATTGGGCCTGCCCTCTGCCACCTGGAAGCAGGCCTAAGCCAGCAGGTCGTTAACTCCCGAGGGGTCCCAGACTGCAAGAGGGCACAGGCCGGGCTGAGGGACCCACCCTTCCCCCCCGAGTGCACAAATTTTTGTGCACCGGGCCTCTAGTATGTATATATGATATATATATCATATTTGCCGGCTTATAAGATGATTTTTTGGCCCTGAAAAATATGCCTCCAAGTGGGGGGTCGTCTTATACGCCAGGTACACTTCAGATAGACTGCCCATAGTGCTTGCCCCATGCCATAGTGGCCTCCCGATGCCCGCCCACTTCATTCCACATACCGTTCAGGCATCAGCAGCGCTGCTGGGTGTATGCTCGGCTGCTATGCGATTTTGCTGTTATGCGATTTTACCACACTCGCAAAATCGCACACAGCTGACCATACACCCAGTATGATAGCGCAAAATCGCGAATCGCGATACCATACTGGGTGTATGGTTGGCTGTGTGCGATTTTGCGAGTGTGGTAAATTCAGGTTACCGTATATTTCTTTACATATGCATTGAAGATTCGCGATTTTGCGCTATCATGGTGCCTGTTAGAATGCTGAAGAGCTCGCACTTGCGCACTAGTGAGGTCCCAGGGAGATGCTGATGCAAGGGTGGACCAGATTGCTATAGTGACAGGGCGGGCAAACAGGGAGCAGGGACCAATCAAATCAGGCTTTGTATACAGCCAACAGCCAACCACAATACTGCCCCATTGTACAGTACAGCATAGAAAATGTCGACCAGTCAAACCCCTATCATCCCTATCATGGCACCAGCCAAAAGACAGAAGTATGATGCAAATTTTAAACTAAAAGTTATAAACTTTGCTAAGGAAAATAATAATAATGTTTACCGGTAATAAACTTGCACTCTTTTATGTATATGTTTGATTACATACAGCCTTGTGACAGTTTTCCTGCATGTCATAAGCATTTGAATATAAATTAAAATGTTAAAATCAAATCTGATATTGTTTTACCTTTTATTTGGTGTGTGGAAGGTGTGCGGAAGAGGGGGTAGTCTTATACGGCGAGTATATAACAAACTTTGTATTTTGAGTGGAAATGTTAGGGGGTCGTCTTATACGCCCAGTCGTCTTATACGCCGGCAAATACGGTATATATTCATGAAAGTGTGGTTTTATATAGTGGTAAAATGGGAAAAAGTAGATCCACTTCACATTTCTAGAAGGATAAATTCATATCTGTTTTAAAAGATGACTGTGGGAGAACCAAGATGGTGGTGTTGGTAAATGAATGTATTCACTGCTTCTCACAACCACATCAAAATTACAACTAATATACAGAAAAACCGTTATTCAGAACTGCCCTTAAATCTGGCTGAATGGAAAACCTACAACTAGAGAAGTAAATAAAAAAATCACATTGAGATTGGTAGAAGGGGTGGAGGTGCGAAACGGTCTGGACGGGCACCCACGTGTATCTTTTTTTTAATCAGAAGGGAGATCTCCAAGGCTTACCATGAGAATCAGGGCGTCCCAGCCCCACAGAAAACCTTTATCCTAGGGTTTCAGACCTTGGAAGAAAAGTCCCTGCAACTATGGCTATAAAAACTAGTGAGGATTATGTCTGAGCGACACAGAGGCTGCTGGAGTTCCAGGTGTTCCTTTTAAAGAGCCTGCACATGAACTTACACACTCCCACTTCCTCTGAGGTCCAGTGCTAGGTGGTGGCTTTGTGGAATATAGGAACATATGGGGGGGGGGACTGAACTGTATGGCATTGAGGAAGGAACTTGGGTCCAGCTTTCTCCCAGATAGGGGTGCTCACAGGGATCATTGTTCCTGTGCTGGGATCTCCCACATTACAGAACTTACTGGAAGCCATATCTGAGTTTTCATCAGAGTTGTCCATACTGTTTACTCCACCCTGGTTATTCCCTGAGACCCCGCCCCATCCAATTTGCAGCCCCAGACAAGCTGTTTGAAGCAGTTTTTCCATATAAATGGCCTGTCCTGGCTCAGGCTTCAGACTTTGCTAAAATCTCTTAAACAAGCAGCAGCTGGAGTCAGCATGCTCAGATCAAAAGACTAAAAGTGTCATTACCACCAAACCAGTATTGCAAGAAATGTTAAAAAAAAATGCTTTAATAATAAGAAGACATATAGAGAGAGCCTTAGCCGATTTGGCTCAATGGCTAGAGCATTGGCTGGTGGGCCGATGGTCAGAGATTTGATTCCTGTAAAGGGCATGTGCCTCAGTTGCAGGTTTGATCCCCAGCCCCAGCCAGGGTGCATGCAGGAAGTAACCAGTTAACTTGTTCCTCTCGCATTGATGTTTCTCTCTCTCTGTCTGTCTCTCTTCCTTCCACTCTCTAAAAATCAAGGGGAAAATATACATGGAGGAGAATTAACAACAAAAACAAAATAAATACATATAGAAAGTAACAGGTATAAAGAAAAATGGCAATAAATAAATATCTATCAATAATAACTGAAATGTAAATGGTTTAAATGTTCTAATCAAAAGATATAGGATAGCTGAATGGATAAAAAAAACATGACCCATATGTATGCTTTCTACAAGAGACCCAGCTAAGAACAAAAGATACACCCAGGCTGGGAAAAAAAAAGGATAAAAAATATTCCACACATATGGAAATTTTTAAAAACCTGGGGTAGTGATAATTTTATCTAACAAAATAGACTACAAAATAAAGGCCATAACAAGACACAAAGAAGATCACTATATAATACTAAAGAGATTGATTCAACAAGAGGATATAACCCTTGAGCACCTAAGTATATAAAGAAAATATTGGTAAATTTTAAGGGAGCAAACTACAGTAATACAGTCATAGTAGATAATTTTAACATCCCACTGTCATCAATGGAAAAATCTTCTAGACAAAAAAGTCAACAAGAAAAAAGTGACCTTAAACAGAACACTTGATTAGATGGATTTAATTGTTATTTATAGAACATTTTATCTCAAAGCACCAGAATATATATTCTTCTCAAGTGCACATGAAACATTCTCAAAGATAGGCCACATGTTAGGGCACAAAATAAATCTTATCAAATTTAAGAAATTTGAAATCATATCAAGCATCTTCTCAGATCACAGTGGCATAAAACTAGAATTCAATTGCAATAAAAAAAAAAAACCTCCCAAAAACATTCTAACATATGGAGGTTAAATAGCATATCAAAAAAGGAAGGGTTTACAATGAGATGGATGACATCAAAAATTAACTGGAAGCAATCAGACAAGAAGAAATAAAAGGTATCCAAATTGGAAAAGAAGAAGTAAAACTGTCATTATTCCCAGGTGACATGATATTTTACACAGAAAACCCTAAAGACTACATGAAAAATACTAGATTTAATAAATGAATTTGGCAACATAGCAGGATACAAATTTAACACCCAGAAATTGATGGCATTTTAATTCATCAATAATGAGCTCACAGAAAAAGAAACTTTAAAAAATCCCATTTACCATTGCAACAAGTAAATTAAGTTTCCTAGGAATAAACTAAACTAAGGAGGTAAAAGACCTATACTCAGAAAACTGCAGAATATTGAAAAAGAGATAAAGATATAACAAGTGGAAGAATATATAATGTTCATGGATTGGTAGAATCAACATTAAAATGTCCACATTACTCAAAGCAATCTATAGATTCAATGCAATCCTTATTAAAATACAAATGGCCTATTTCACAGACCTAGAATGAACTCTCCAAAAATTTATATGGAACAAAAAAAGACCCTGAATAGCTACAGCAATTCTGAGAAAGAAGACCAAAGTTGGAGGGATCACAATACCAGACATCAAGTTATATTACAAACCACTGTTCTCAAAACTGCCTGGTACTGGCACAAGAACAGACATATAGACCAGTGGAACAGAACAGAGAACCCAGAAATCAACCCAAGCCAGTATGTTCAAGTAACATTTGACAAAGGAGGTAAGAGCATACAATGGAGTCACAACAGTCTCTTCAATAAATGGTGTTGGGAAAATTGGACAGATACATGCAAAAAAAATGAAACTAAACTACGTACTTACACCATACACAAAATAAACTCAAAATCGATAAAAGATTTAAACATAAGATGGGAAACTATAAAAATCTTAGAAGAATCCATAGGCAGCAAAATATCAGACATATATTATAGCAATACCTTTACTGATACATCTCCTAGAACAATGGAAACTAAGGAGAAAATAAACAAATGGTACTACATCAAAATGAAAAGCTTCTGCACAGCAAAAGAAACCATCAACAAAACAACAAGAAAGCCTACTGCATGGGAGAGCCTATTTGCCAATGTTATCTCTGATAAGGGTGTAATATCCAAAGTTTATAGGGAACTTATACATCTTAACAAAAGAAAGATAAACAATCCAATAAAAAAAATGGGCAAAGGACCTAAATAGACACTTTTTGAAAGTGGACATACAGAAGGCCAAGAGATATGAAAAATGCTCAAAGTCACTAATCAGCTGAAAGATGCAAACCAAAACGACAATGAGGTACCATCTCACACCTGTCAGAATAACTATCATAAATAAATGAACAAATGACAAGTGCCAGTGAGTATGTAAAGAAAAAGGAACCCTGTTGCACTGCTGGTGGTAATGCAGACTGGTGCAGCCACTGTGGAAACCAGTGTGGGTTTTCCTCAAAAAATTAAAAATGGAACTCCCATTTGACCCAGGAATCCCACCTGTAGAAAAACATCCCAAGAAATCAGAAACACCAATCAGAAAGAATATATGTACCCCTATGTTCATAGCAGCACATTTTACAATAGTTAAGATTTGGAGCAGCCTAAGTGCTCCAAATTAGTGGATTAAAAACCTGGGGTTCTAGGGGGTAGGGGTTGGGTGCCAGGGACATTGGTACTCTCTTCCTTTTCTTTGTGTCTGTGGTATGCGCAATGAGTGTGGACAGATGTTGTGCTTTCCTTCTTCCTTACCTGTAAAGGTGGAGAGACTTCTGATCTTTTGCTACCTCTTTAAATTCACAAAGAACAGTAAGTTGATAACTGGCATTTGAGGCAGTGACACCTTTGTTTTCCTCTCATTAGTGCACACAAAATTTCCAGTGCACAGCCCTGGTCCTACCACACATCACACTCTTAGTAAAGCTCCTACAACTTTGGAGTCTCTGCTTATGTGTGGGTATTCCCCTGGGAACAGGGCTAGTCATGGCCACTCTGAGAGTCTTCTTAGTGTGCTGCTGAGCCAGGGAGACCATACAACTCTAGTCTGGGCCTAAGTGAGAGTGTTAGTGCTCCAGGCCCATGGGAACTAGATATTGGGCAACGGGGAGATGGGAGCCAGCTTCTTGCTAGGACCAGGTTGAGGTGGAAGTGAACCCCCCGCCCCTGCATCCTGTTCCCTGGGCATGCGATAGCTTGAACTTTGGAAAGGAGCAACCCCCGACCCGCCAGTGCTAGCCAGTATGGAAACATGGGAAGGGTCTGACCAAAGTGATATGTATCCTCTGAGGGACAGGCCCACTGCCACTCTGTTTTGAGGATGGCTCCCACCCATTGACTCAGCCCTGTCTGGGGTTTTACCCCTTGACCCTCACTTTTGGTTTTCTCCACCAGCCTTAGACACCTCCATGAACCCAGAGCTCATTAGGCCAGACTAAGGTTGCCAAAATTAGCTTCACTGTCCTGGGCAGACTGGAGCCACAGGGCTGAGCCAGCAGCTTTATCTTCTTCATTTTGCTTTGTGCTTTTTCTTTTGTTTTTTCTTTCTATTTTAAGTTCAGACCAAAAAATTCTGGAGTCATCCTCTACCCCTAACCCTTCCAGAGACCCTCCAGCTGAAAACAGAGCCTGAGTTCAGGGACCCTAGTCCTAATGGTGTATTTTGGGAGTGAGGGCTCCTGGGTAAGCCCTCAGGCAGTACCTGCAGCCCTGAGACAGCTCCTCTTTCTCTGTTGGGAAATGGAGGACTGAGCCCAGGGTCTCTTCTTCCAGCAGGTCAATAAGGGGCAGGCTTGCTGCAGGCCCCTTTGCTCTCCCTACCCCACCAGACTCCCTCAGCACCTAAACCACATCACGCAAAGTCCCTACTACATGGGAAGTGCACACTTGCCTAGCCTGTGTGTGGCCTCTTCTGCTATGGGCAACCACAAATGTGAGGTGACTTGTGAAAGTAAGTGATTCATTTGCAGACCTTAGGGAATTGGTGCAAAGGCCCCTCACTCAAGGACGTTTGTGAGACATCATAACACCTGAATGGGGAGGGAGAGGGATGGAGTTATAGCTGTTTTGTTTAATTGGAATTTGAAGAGGGATGGTGTCCTTACTTTATGTCCTTCCGAGAAAAGGGGAGGGACACTGTGATCGCACTCTTGTACTGACCACCACCACCACTGTCAGTCATCACACTGAGTTTATTTCCCTCCAGTGTTTGGAAAATTCAGGTCAGAGCTGCAAGTATGCAGTCCTCAAGTATCATAGAAAAGCAATTCACCTATGACTGATCTCTCCATTCAGAAGTGTGTAGTCTTAATGTACAGTGATGTGAAACTGCTATTTTATAATCTTTTCATTAAAAGCTTGATTGAAAACTAAACAAAATGAAACAAAACAAAAAAGCTTGTGGTACATTTACACCAAGCATGTCAAACTCAAAGGCTTACATGGGCCAAATAAACAAGGTTTAAGTTTATGTGAGCTACAAAATCCAGAAGCTTCAATTTTCATAGAAACTTAGGTTTATTTCGATGGAGACATGCTGCATACATAGGGCTGAAATAAAGGAGTAATTGTCAACATAAAATAATAGAACACTTTAATAAAAATTAATATTTTAGCACTAACTGCTTTGGCTCAGTTGATAGAGCAACGACCTACGGACTCAAGGGTTCCAGGTTGGATTCCGGTCAAAGGCATGTACCTTGGTTGCAGGCACATCCCCAGTAGGGAGTGTGCAGGAGGCAGCTGATATATGTTTCTCTCTCATAGATGTTTCTAACTCTCTATCACTCTCCCTTCCTCTGTAAAAAATTAATAAAACATATTTTTAAAAAGTTAATATTTTATCTTGAACATTAACTTACCAGACACTGAGTAACTGCACAAATTAATAAGCGTAATGTAAATAAACCTATTTTTCTTGTTCTCTGAAAGCTAAACATTTCCTGTTGTGCACAGCAAACAAGTCAGTACAAGACTAATGACTTGGCAATTGGCTGCTAAAGTATTCGCTGCTAGTATTAGAGGAGAGAAATAGTGCGCCTGTGGGTAAGGCACGTAAGGGAAATGAACGCAACAGGAATATAGTAATCAGTCATTAGCTAACGTTGTAGTTTGTTATTAATAATTATGTATAACAAGATATTGTAAAAATTAAGTTATAAAATATTTATTTAAATGTTTCTTACATACTGTTATATTGGCTAGGCCACAAAAAAATACTCATTGTGGGCTGCATGCAGCCCATGGGCCATGAGTTTGACATGCTTGGCCTACATCATACTCAATGGGCATACTCAAAAAGCATTCATCCTAAGAACAGGAACAAGACAGGGGTGTACACTTTCACCCCTCTAAGTAAACATAGTACTGGAAGTGATCAGAGATGAGACCAAATAAAAACAACCAAATTGGTAAGAAGGAAGAAAAATTGTTATTGGAAGATGACATGATATTGAACATAGAAAAACCTAAGAACTCTGACAAAAAACTACTAGATTAATAAATGAATATGGCAATGTAGCAGGATACAAAATTAACACCCAAAAATTGATGGCAATTTTATACGCCAATAATGATCTCTCAGAAAGAGAAACCAAAAACACATTGCATTTACCATTGCAAAAACAACAAAAAAATAAAGTTAAGAATAAAGTTAACCAAGTAGGTAAAAGGCCTGTACTCAGAAACTTACAGAACATTGAGAAAAGACTTAGAGGAAGATATACACAAGTGGAAGAATATACCCTGTTCATGAATTGGTAGAATTAACACTATCAAAATGTCCATACTACCGAAACCAATCTATAGATTTAATGCTATCCCAATTAAATCCCAAAGACTCAAAAAACATTTATGGATCCATAAAAAGATCCTGAATTTGCCGCAGCAATCTTGAGAAAGAAGAACAAAGCTGGAGGGTTCACAATACCAGATATCAAGTTATACTACAAAGCCACTGTAATTAAAACAGTCTAATATTGGCACAAGAACAGTCATACCAATGGAACAGAATAGAGAACCCAGAAATCCACCCAAACCATTGTGCTCAAGTAATATTTCACATTAGAGGCAAGAGCATACAAGGAGTCAAGACAGGCTCTTCAATAAATGGTGTTAGGAAATTTGGACAGCTACATGCAAAACAAACAAACAAAAAAGGAATTAGGCCATCAACTTACACCATACACAAGAATAAACTCAAAATGGATAAAAGACTTAAATATGTAATGACGCCATAAAAATTCTAGGAGAACATGTAGGCAGCAAAATATCAGACATCTCATGTAGCAGAATTTTCACAGACACATTGCAAATTAAAACTACAACAAGGTACCACCTCACTCCTGCCATCATGGCTATCAGTAATAAATCAACAAACAACAAATGCTGGAGAAGATGTGAAGTAAAAGGAACCCTTCTACATTGTTGGTGTAATGCAGACTGGTACAGCCACTATACAAAACAGTGTGGAATTTCATAAAAACAACAACAACAAAAAAACCCCACAAAAAACAAATATGGAACTGCCACTTGACCCAGTGATCCCATTTTTAGGAATATATACTGAGAAACCTGAAACAAAGATCAGAAATTACATATAACTGAGTGGCCAGATTATTATGACCACCTGACGTTTGTAGGCAAATTAGCTATAATTTCACGTTGAAGTTGCTAGAGAGCCAGACCATTATATATAGGGAAGCAGGTTGTTTACCACGATAGTAGAAGTGATTTTTTTCTGACGATATGGGTAAACAGCGCGACTTAACAGCCTTTGAACGTGGGATATATATAGGTATACTGAGTGGCCAGACTATTATGACCACCCCATCAGTACTTTGTTGGGCCACCTTTTGCTTTCAATTCTGCGGCAATTCTTCTTCGCATTGACTCCATGAGATGTTGAAAGGTGATGCGAGGAATCTGACACCATGCCTGATGAATAGCACTGTCAAGTTCTGTGAGATTTGATGGCTGTGGAACCAGCTGCCTGATGGCTCTTTTAACTTCGTCCCACAAATGCTCAATTGGATTGAGATCTGATGATTGTGGGGGCCACCTAAGCAAGGTAAAGTCTCCCTCATGTTCTTGAAACCACTCCTGCACAACATGAGCACTGTGGCATGGTGCATTGTCTTGTTGGAAGAAGCCATCTCCATTGGGATATGCCATCAACATGATAGGATGAACTTGATCAGCAATGATACTTAGGTATGTTGTGCTATTCAGACATTGTTCCACACAAATTAAAGGGCCCAAATCATGCCAGGAAAACATGCCCCAAACCATAACACTGCCCCCACCAGCTTGAAGGTTTGTACTCATGCATGCGGGGTGCATGCTTTCATGCTGTTTCTGCCAAATTCTTACTCTGTCATATGCATTATGCAACTGGAAACGTGATTCATTGGACCACATGACTTTTTTCGAATGCTCAACTGTCCAATCCTTGTGTTCCTGTGCGAATTGGAGACATTTTATCTTGGTAACTGCAGACAGCAAAGGTGTTCAAACAGGCCTTTGGCTTCCATATCCTATATGATTCAGTGTACGGCTAATTTGCCTACAAATGTCAGGTGGTCATAATAATCTGGCCACTCAGTATATATGTACCCCTTTGCTCATAGCAGCATTATTCTCAATAGCTAAGATCTTGAAATAGCCCAAGTGCCCATCAGTAGATGAATGGATAAAAAAAAAAAAACACACACAAAAAATTGTGATCCATTTACACAATTGAATACCATGCAGCTGTAAAAAAAGAAGGGTCTCTTACCCTTTGAGACAGCATGGAGGGAGCTGGAAAGAAATAAGCCAGTCAGAGAAAAACAAGTATCACATGATCTCACTTATATGTGGAATCTAATAAACAAAATAAATTCACAAACCAAAGTGACCCAGAGAAATTGAAGCATGCAACAGACTGATGAATTTCCAAAGAACTAATATGCATATATGCATAACTCATGGACACAGGTAATAGTGTGGTTAAGGCCTACCAATGGGGTGGGAGCAGGGTAGAGGAGGTCTATGCGCAAAAAAAAAGGGAGATCTGTAATAATTTCAACAATAAAGATTAAATTAAAAATGCTGTCTTATCAACTTTTAATATACCTACTGTTAACTATAGTCACAGTGCTTTATATTACATACATAGGACTCATTCATCTTACATTTGGAAGTGCATATCTTTTGACTGTCCTTACCATTTTTACACCTCTGACCTCTGGCAACCATTAATCTATTTCTGCATCTGTGATTTGATTTTGTTTTGTAGATTCCACACGTAAGTGATATCACACAGTATCTGTCTTTCACTGTCTGACTTACATCACTTAGCATAATTCCATCAAGGTCCACATATGCTGTCTCAAATTCAGGTTTTTCTTTTATATGACTAAATGACATTCCATTACATATACATAAATAATTTATTTTATTCTTTGTCTAATCATCTGTTGATAGACCAGTTTTAACTCCTTATGCTTGTTTATATCTCTCTGTCTTTGTATAAGCTATTTCTTCTGCTTAAGAAAATTCTAACATTTCCAAATAAAATAGTACTTCCATGAAGTCTTTCACAACCTATGGTGGTTCATCACCCTCTCCTAAGTTTCCATAGCACTTTATTTTAACTCTGTTATAGGACTTAGTACATTGTATTTATAACTAGTCTCTCGGGTCTTACCAATCTATAGTATACATTTTATTGCTCTTGCATGTACTGGCTCATACAAGACCTCAAATCTATCCAAAATATTCTCCTCCACATGAATATCACTGGTATTTCTGTGTATCCTAAAGGTGTGGTTCAAAGGATCTTTCAAACAGGTCTTTGCCTGCCAGGTCCCAATGCAGTTCTGTCACCCAATACAGTTCTGCTGGCTGTTGTCACTTTTTTGTTAACTACAGTCTCCCATTTGTTGCATTCTACTGCTTTGCTCACACCTAAGTCAGCCACTGGGCTGTTGCCTCTATTGGTCACCAGAGCCAATATGGATTCCAGTGAATAGTAGTTTACAGACAAAAGAGACTTCAGCCCTAGCCGGTTTGGCTTAACCGATAGAGCATCCACCTGTATACTGAAGGGTCCTGGGTTCAATTATGGTAAAGGGCGCATGCCCAGGTGGTGGGCTCAATCCCCAGTAGGGGGCATGCAGGAGGCAGCCGATCAATGACTCTCCCTCATAATTGCTATTTTTATCTTTCTCTCCCTCTCACTTCCTCTCTGAAATCCT
The DNA here is from genome assembly GCA_036010255.1 of Myotis pilosus. Classification (NCBI taxonomy): domain Eukaryota; kingdom Metazoa; phylum Chordata; class Mammalia; order Chiroptera; family Vespertilionidae; genus Myotis; species Myotis pilosus. The sequence continues at coordinate 16,465,005 of JASKON010000009.1, forward strand.
ATATAATAAAGAGGGAACATGCAAATTGACTGTCACTCTGCCACAAAGATGGTGGCACCCACAGCGGAGGCAGGGTTTCCATAACACAAGATGGCTGCACCCACGGCGGAAGCCGAGTTCCCATAAGAAGCCTTAACGAGCAATCAGCAGGGACCTGAGACTGCGCCCCCCCAATACCCCCCATGGGGCTTGACAGGGGACCTCAGGCCACTCCCTCCGCTCTGGTGCCAGGCTGGGGGACCTTAGGCCGCACCACCCACCCAGCAGCGCACTCGACGGGGGACCTCAAGGTGAGCCCGCTGCCCTGGTGCTGGGGCAGGGGACCTCAGGCTGTACCCCCCAACCTGCAGGCCTTGACAGGAGACCTCAAGGTGCGCCCCTTGCCCTGGTGCCAGGCTGGGGGACCTCAGGCCATACTCCCCAAACTTCAGGCCTTGATGGGGTACCTCAGGCTGAGCCCTCCACCCTGGCACCGGGTCAGGGGACCTGAGGCTGTGCCCCCCCACCCAGCAGAGCTTGATGGGACCTGAGGCTGTGCCCTCCTCCTGGCAAGGTTTGACAGGAGACTTGAGGCTGCACCACCCTCCTGGCACCAGGCCAGGGGACATGAGGCAGCTCCCCCTCACCCAGTGGGGCTTGATGGGGGATCTCGGACCATGCCCCCCACCCTGGCAGGGCTTGATGGGGGACTCAAGGTGTGCCCCCCACCCTGGCTTGGGCCAGGGGACCTCAGGCTGTGCTCCCTACCCCAACACCGGGCTGGGGGACCTCAGGGCATGCCACCTGCCTGGCAGAGCTTGACGGAGGACTTTAAGATATGGCCCCCTCCCAGCGCTGGGCCAGTGGACCTGAGGCTGCAACCCTGCTAAGTAGGGCTTAACAAGTGTGGGACCGGCCAGGTCTGGATCTAGCCCAATGGGGGTGGGGCCGGCTGGGTCTGGGTCTCATGCGATTTTGAGTCACACGTGGGTGGGCATGGACTTGACTCTGGGTCCCATGGTGCACCCCAGACTCTGACAGGAAGGAGATTTTCATACACATTTTACTAATTTTCTTTCATCTCTGACACTTCTATTATAGAAAAAGGGCAAATAGCAATATTAAAATATTTCCTCTAATTAATCCCCTTTTAATGTGCACAAATTTTGTAGTATCTAATCTAATAAAAGAGAAACATGGTAATTGGTGTACGACTGCTACCCTTCCCATTGGCTAATCAGTGAGATATGCAAATTAACTGTCAGCCAAGATGGTGGCCGGCCGCCAGGCAGCTTGAAACTAACATAAGGCTTGCTTGCTTCAGTGATGGAGGAAACCAACGTTCCCCCCGCCTGCCTTGCAGGCCTCTGAGCCTGCAGTTTGAAACATTTTAACAAATATAGAAACTAAAAAAACCCAGAAACCAGCTTTCAGCAAGCTGGAATCTCAGAGCTGGAGTCAGAGCTGGAGTTATACATTGTTTCGATTACCTACATTCAGCAGCGGAGGCCTAAGAGCTGGAGCCTCAGAGCTAAAGCTGGCCCAGAATTAAAAAAGAAAACAGAAAAAAAGGAGCGGTTGGGAGCTTCCGTCACCCGGCAGCCTGAAAACAGCCCTCAGCCCCTCACCCAGACTGGCCAGGCACCCCAGTGGGGACCTTCACCCCGAAAGGTGTGTGGCCAGCTGCAAACAGCCCTCAGGCCCTCACCCAGGCTGGCAAGGAACCCCAGTGGGGACCCCCACCCTGAAGGGTGTGTGACCATCTGCAAACAGCCATCAGCTCCTCACCCAGGCTGGCCAAGCACAACAGTGAGGACCCCCACCCTGATCCAGGACACGTTTCAGGGCAAACCAGCTAGCCCCACCCATGCACCAGGCCTGTATCCTATATAGTAAAAGGGTAATATGCCTCCCAGCACTGGGATCAGCGGTGCCGAGAGGCCACCCGGCACTGGGATAGGCATGACAGGGGGCAGCACCCAATCCCATGATCGCCCTGCAGCTCTGTGTGTGACAGGGGGCGGGGCCACAACCTCCCTATCCACCCTGCTCTGTTCGTGACAGGGGAAGGCGTCCCAACCTCCTGATCAGCCCTGCTCTGTGCCTGATACGGGGGAGCTCCCCAACCTTTGATCGCCCTGTGGCTCTGTGTGTAAAAAGGTGCGGCGCCTCAACCCCCTGATCGGCCCTGCTGTGTGTGACAGGGGGCAGTGCCCACCCCCCCACGGGCCCTTATCTGTGAGTGACAGGGTATAGTCATAACCTCCCCATCAGCCCTGCCCTGAGTGTGAGAGTGGCGGTGCCCCAACCCCCTGATCGGCCCTGCTCTGTGGGTGATAGAGGGCAGGGCCACAACCCGCCACCCACAGGCCCTGCTCTGTGTTAGATGGGGTAGAGCCATAACCTCCCCATCTGCCCTGCCCTGAGTGTGACAGTAGTAGCGTCCCAACCCCCTGATCAGCCCTGCTCTGTGGGTATTGAGGGCCGTGCCCCAACCCCCTGATCTGCCCTGCTCTGTGTATGACAAGGGGCGGTTCCCCCACTCCCTTATTGACCCTACTCTCTGAGTGACAGGGGGGAGCTCCTCAACCCCCTAATGGGCCCTGCTTTGTGCATGACAGAAGGGAGCTCCCCAACCTCCTGATCGACCCTGCTCTGTGCATGACAGGGGGCAGCTCCCCAACCCCCCTGATGGGCCCTGCTCTGTGCGTGACAGGGGGGAGCTCCCCAACCCCCTGATCGACCATGCTCTCTGCGTGACAGGGTAAGGAGCCCCAATGCCCCTGATGGGCCCTGCTTTGTGTGTGACAGGTTGCAGCACCCCAACCCCTGGATTGGCCCTGCTCTGTGCATGACAGGCAGTGTCGCTGCAATCTCCCCATCGACCCTGCCTTGAGTGTGACAGGGGGCGGTTCCCCAACCCCCCAATCGGCCCTACCCTGAGCGTGACTGAGGGTGGCATTGCAACCTCCCGATCCGCCCTACTCTGTGCCTGATAGGGGGGCACCCCAACTCTCCAATCAGCCCTGCTCTGAGCCTGACCAGGGGCTGCACCTAGGGATTAGGCCTGCCCTCTGCCACCAAGGAGCAGGCCTAAGCCAGCAGCTCATTATCTCCCGAGGGGTCCCAGACTGCAAGAGGGCACAGGCTTGGCTGAGGGACCCCCCTCCCCCCCACCAGTGCACAAATTTTTGTGCACTGGGCCTCTAGTATATAATAAAAGGCTTCAAATTTAGGAGAAGAATGCTTTTTTGGTTTTTTTTGTTTTGTTTTGTTTCATTTTGTTTTGTTTTGAGGGGGGAGACAACCACTTCAAATTTTCAGAGACTCTTTATTTTGAAATAATTATACATTTACAGAAAGTTGCACAGAAATATATAAGGAGTTCTGGTGTACCCTTCACTTGGTTCCCCTAATGGTTATCCTATCTAATAAAACAGAAACATGGTAATTGGCGTATGAGCATTACCCTTCCCATTGGCTAATCAGCGAGATATGCAAATTAACTGACAGCCAAGATGGCCGCCGGCAGCCAGGCAGCTTGAAACTAACATGAGGCTTGCTTGCTTCGGTGACGGAGGAAACCAACATTCCCCACCTGCTTTGCCGGCCTCTCAGCTGCACTCTAAGCAACTATGTTACAAAAATAGAAGCTAAACAAAACCCCGGGCTTCAGCCAGCAGGACTGTAACATTGTTTCAAACACAGAAGGGTAAACAAAGGCCAGAAACCTGCTTTCAGCAGTGGAAGTCTCATAGCTGGATCCGAGCCTCAGAGCTAAAGCTTGCCCAGAATGAAAAAAAAAAAAAAAAAGGAAAAAAGGATAGGTTGGGAGCTTCAGTCACCTGTCAGCCTGAAAACGGCCCTCAGCCCCTCACCCAGGCTGGACAGGCACCCCAGTGGGGACCCCCACACTGAAGGGTTTGTGACCAGTTGCAAACAGCCATCATCCCCTCACCCAGGCTGGCCAGGCACCCCAGTGGGGACCCCCACCATGATCCAGGACACCCTTCAGGGCAAACCAACTGGCCCCCACCCGTGCACCAGGCTTCTATCCTATATAGTAAAAGGGTAATATGCCCCCCAGCACTGGGATCAGAGGAGCCGAGAGGCCTCCCGGCACCAGGATCAGCGTGACAGGAGGCAGCGACCAAACCCCCTTGATCAACCCTGCTCTGTGTGTGACAAGGTGCAGCTCCCCAATCCCCCCCCCGCTCCTCATGGGCCCTTCTCTGTGTGTGATGGGGTAGAGCCATAACCTCCCCATCGGCCCTGCCCTGAGTGTGACAGTGGCAGCACCCTAACCCCCTGATCCGTCCTGCTCTGTGTGTGACAGGGGTCGGTGCCCCAACTCCCCTATCGGCCCTACTCTGTGAGTGACAGGGGGGAGCTCCTCAACCCCCTGATCAGCCCTGCTCTGTGTGTGACAGGGGGTGGCACCCCAACTCCCCAATTGGCCCTGTTCTGAGCCTGACCAGGGGCTGCACCTAGGGATTGGGCCTACCCTCTGCCACCCGGGAGCGGGCCTAAGCCAGCAGGTCGTTATCTCCCGAGGGGTCCCAGACTGCGAGAGGGCACAGGCCGGGCTGAGGGACCCCCTGTCCCCACCCTGAGTGCACAATTTTTTGTGCACCGGGCCTCTAGTATTGTATATAAATATAAAGCAACAATAAAATGAAGAAACTGACATTTGCACAATGTATGTGTATAGATCTTTGGCATTTTATCACAAGTAGATTGAAGTAGTCATAATTACAATCACAATCACTGAAAATCACCCTCTCATGCCCTAACCAGTTTGGCTGAGCGGATAGAGCATCAGCTTGCGGACTCAAGGGTCCCAGGTTTGATTCTAGTCAAGCGCATGTACCTTGGTTGCGGGCACATCCCCAGTAGGGGGCATGCAAGAGGCAGCTGATCAATGTTTCTAACTCTCTATCCCTCTCCCCTCTTCTCTGTAAAAAAAATCAATAAAATATATATATATTTTAAAAAATCTCCCTCTCTTTATAATCACACCCAGTCGTCTGCAACACACCATTCTTAAGCTCTGGAAATCACTACTCTATTTTCCATCTCTATATTTTTTTTTTACTTGAAAATGTTATATAAGTGTAATCATAGTGTGTGACCTTTCAGTATGTTAATTCAGTTAGATAATACACTCAATAGCCATTTAAATTTTTTATATCCGTAAACACTTAATTTGTTACTGAGTACTTTTAGCCCTTGGTATGTATGCATGACTTTTTAGTAATTGTCTGTTATAGGACATTTTAGTTGTGTTATGGTTTGAAGTGTGTCTTCCAAAAAAATATATGCTAAAGGGCTAACTCCAAGTAACTCAGCATATGACTTTATTTGGGGAAATGGGATCTTTAACAAGGTCATCAATTAAAATGAGATCATTAGCATGGGCCATATCCAATATGACTGGTGCTCTTATAAAAAGGGGAAATTTAGACACAGGAACAGACATTCACAAAGAGAAGACTATGTGAAGAGGATACAGGGATAATTCAGTGTGATGCTGGAGGATTGGAGTGAGGCATCTGTAAGCCAAGGAATGCTAAAGACAGCTGACAAATCACCAGATGCTAGGAGGAGACATGGAAGAGATTCTCTCTTACTGACCTCAGGAGGAACCAATCCCGCCAAAACGTTGATTTCAGACTTAATAGTTTCCACACAATACATTTCTGTTATTTTAAGCCTACCAGTTTGTAGTAATTTGTTATGTCAGCCCTAGGGATCTAATACAAGTTATTTGCAGGTTGGGAGTATTACAAGAATTCATGTACAGGTTTTTGTGTCAACATATGTTTATATTCATTTGGGGTATATAAAAAGAGTTCAGATAGGGACATTTACTCCAAGATGCTAGATCACTTTATCTTGAACATATTGTTCCCTTTCAAAACACAGGAGCATTCCTAAGCCCTCTTTGTCACCCCCAACAATGATGGCAACTCTTAAGATTATTATGCCAAGTAATTTGGCTCATCAGTGCTTTAACTTCTCCAGTTTAGAACAGGAGTTGAGCTTTTATCACTAAATGTTTAAAAAGGCTCGTTTTGAACCTCAACCTGAATTTCACATCTGATACAAACAATAATTTAAAATGAGTCATAGATTTAAATGTAAGGGTATAAATATTTTAGAATAAAATATAAGAGAAGTCTTGGTTTGAATTCTGGGTATGCTTCCTTCCAGTTGAACTATCGCCAATCATTTCACCTTTCCCAATTCCAGTGTGGGTGTTTTCTTTTCATCTGTCAAACAGGGTAGTCTCAAGAATTAAATAAGGTAACAAATGGAAAAAATACATTGTACAGGGCTTGACACTACAAAGTGAACACTGAGTGAAATGTTGCATAGTTTCCCCTCTATTTTGTGCTAAATCTGCCTTCCTATGACTTCTACTCATTGGACTAATTTCTATCACTAAGGTCTACTTTTGATCAGGCCAATCCATCTTCTATGTAATAAAGGCTACTCTGCCCTGGCCATCGTTGCTCAGTTGGTTGTAATGTCATCCCATACACCAAAAGATAGCATGTTTGATTCCTGTTGGGGGTGAGCATACAAGAGGTGGTTGATTAGTGTTTCTCTCTAACATCAATGCTTTTCTCTCCATCTTTCCTTTCTTCTCTCTAAAATCAACTTTAAAAGGCTACTGTGGCTTGGCTTGCATGGCTCAGTGATTGAGCACTGACTTATGAACTAGAACAGGGTTTGATTCCAGATCAGGGCACATGCCCAGTTTTGGGCTCAATCCCTAGTAGGGAGCTTGCAGGAGGTGGCCGATCAATAATTCTTTCTCATCATTGATGTTTCTATCTCTTTCTCCCTCTCCCTTCTTCTCTCTGAAATCAATAAAAATATATTTTAAGGGGAAAAAAAGTTACTCTGAATCTAAAAGAGTGCTGTTACCTGGGGCAATATAAAGTATTCCTATAGAATGAGGTTGGTGATTTTGTAGGACAGCAGGGAGGAGGGAGGCCACAGGTACTTTGTGGGTTCTGTTGATGACAGCAGTTTTGTGGCTACAAGGCTGTCCTTCATAATAGGAACAAACATGGCTTCTTGTTGATTCTGTTGCTATTTGGAGTAAGGATCTTCTTTATATAGTAAATGCCTCCTCCCCTTATCAGGTATGTGCAATGAAGTCATTCTAATACTCAGGCTGAGCCAAAGAAGGTATTTCCATGGAGATAAACTGTGTTGGTGAGAACACTCTGGATAAGAGCAGCATTATAGGAAAAGGCTTGGGTCTGTTATTCTTGCGCAGAGTCTATACAATGAACTTGATTTTAAGAATACTTGGCAGTGTTGAGTGGAGAATGCTACCAAACAATCTTGGGATGTGTGGTGGTCAGAGGCACTAGGAGCCTCATGCAGATCTATCATCATTTAGGAGCCCATACTGGAACACTTGACATTCTTTAATATAGGCCTTGTCTCTATCCTACTAGGTGCCCTTCATCTAAGTCTTTTTACATAGATTAAAAGGGTTACCTGTACTTTTACTTCTATGTCAGTGGGATAATAAATATTTTTCAAAAAGAATTTGTAGAAATGTCTGAGACAATACTATAGCCTGATTTTTTTTCACATATCTAGACCTGCATTTCATTCCTGACTTTTAGAGATCTTTTTTCCATCTAAGTCACTATCTTTATCATCAGCTAGGGTTTTCAAAGCTCTGGCCAATTTCAATGCATTGAGTAATGTGTCTGAGGCTCTTAGTAAACTGAATAGCCCAGTTATAGGTCAACATTTATTCAGGAAATAACAATTTCTTGATTTTTAGGTATGGACAGACTTTTAGAAAGCAATGAGCTCCGTGGTGCTCATCAAAATCACCTGAGAAGCTTATTAACAATTTAGCTTCTAGGGCTATACTCAGGCTTAATAAATCAGAATCAATATGGTTTATGCTTAGGCATGTATATTTTTAACATGCTCCTCCAGTGTTTCTTATGTACTACAAAGTTTGAGAACCATTGATGTAATCCAACCTTTTCTTCTCCCTTCATATATAAAGAACTGAGGTATACAAAAAAAAAATTGACGTTTTAAAGTTCACAAATATAACTGAAGAAATGTTTAGAAAGATAATTTTGGACATATTTGTAATTTTTAAAGTTCATTTTGTCTAAAAAGTACTTCTGGGGCTCTGAACCTCATATAAATCAAGATTAGTGCCAAAGAAATAAGGCTTTGGTAAACCTATGCAACTAACATAAAAAGATAAAATTAGGACCCTGGGGTTTATGTCTTAAAATTCAAGCCCTAAATTGTTTCAGCACTGAAGAAAGACAAGGTGCTTTAATACAGGAGGCTCAAAAGCCTTTGAGCTTTGCTTCAGGGAAGCCCGGAAGCCACAGCCCAGTTAATGGCTCTGAGGATTAATTGAGCTAAAAATAAAACATAAACTGTGTTTGAGGTGCTTTTTTTCCCCCTTTATATTTACACAGAATTTTATTAAGGCATGCGTTTCTTGAAAGATGAGATTAGATCTGCGTGGGATTAGATGAAAATGTACAAGAATTTTATATTTTCCTTGTAGCTCTACAGCTGCCTCTGCAGAAGACATCTCCCAGGGATTGGGCCCTGGGTCATGTTCTTTTGAAATTTTGAGTGGGTTCAGATATTTTTTAAATGGGCCCTTTCATCCGTGTCAGAAGAACAGCTTGATTCTTTGGTTCCTCTCCAAGTTAAGGGCAGATTATATGAGGCCATTTTAATTTGCTTATTCTGAAACTTCAATCAGTGGTTTAGGAAAGATACTTTTAGTCAATCAGTAGCCAAACACACACACAAGCCCTATAGTTAAAAAAATCCCCTATGGTGTTGCACTCCAAACTCTAGTGATTTATCAGTGACTATGGTTTACTAACAAAGAGTGCATGACCTTCTGGCAATTTGGAGACAAGGAGAGGGAAAGGAATGAGAAGAGAGGGAGTGAGATTAGGCAGCCAAGATGGAAAACAAGGGAGGCAATGAACAAAAATGACTCCTGGAACTTTAAGAGGGATTTAGCCACAAAGAGGCTTTCCTCATTTTTCAAATTGACATTTATTTTAAAAGCCATCAAGGTAAAATGTGGCCTTAGAAAAACAGAAGAAAATGTTCTGATTTGATTCCTTAATAGAATCAGCACCAAATTTGCCCATTTTTCATGGGTCTCATTTCATTGGAGAACTCCCTAGTCCCCACTGAATCTAGTGACCATTGAAGTTGGAATCAGACTGTAAGAAACTTAATATTGTGTATTGTTCTGAGAAAGAGATGGGGAGGTGATGCTGATCCACAGCCTCCCAATCCCCCCAAGGAAGGACAGGTTAAGGGTTACTGACCAGGTCTTTTGAAAAGCCTGGTCTTTGGTAAATATTATTTCTTGCTACTGTCCTTAAAGTAGGCAATTCTGTGGACCCTGAATTTGGTTGAAAAGTACAATGGATGAAGAGATAAGAAGTCAAGGTAAAATCTTAGCTCTGCCATGAATATGTGGCATTTGGCAATTCACATGACCTTTTCATGGTCCACATAAGCCTTCCTCACAGGATAATTGAAAACGAGGGTTTCATCAGATATAAACAACCTGTCATCCCAGGCCTACCACATTTAGACTTATCCAAATGTTTGAATGTTTCTGGTCCCAACTAAATCTATTTAATCATTCCTTAAACATGCCTTAGGCATCTTATTCCTCTGCACTTCAGATATTCTTCATGTTTGGAAAGTTTACCCTCTTAGTCTTATCCCATTCAAACCCTCCTCAAAATTCAATGAACTACTTTAAAGAAATAATTTTCTGCCATGACCAGTGTAGCTCTAAGTTGGTTGAGCATTGTCCCATGAACCAAGAGGTCCCTGGTTCTATTCCTAATCAGAGTACATGTCTCTCACATTGATGTTTCTGTCTCTCCCTTTTCCCTCCTCTCCCTCTAAAATAAATAAAAACATTAAAAAAAGAAAATAAATACTTTCCTCATGTCCCTCCAGGGCTCTTTCCCTCTCCTTTACTCTCATTGTCTACTGCTCATTTGGTACTTGTCATACATGGCTGCCTCTAGTAGCCTGAAAGTTTCTTGAGTATAGGGAGTACATTCTACTCAATAAATTAAGTTAATGGTTATAAAATATCTTTATAAATTATCTATCATGGCAATTATTTCATGGCAGTTATTTTAAAAAGAAACTATGAAATAGTAAAACGATTTGGATTAAGATGGATCCAAGTACTGGTGTTGGCCACTTCACTTTTACAAGTGAAGTTATACCACAATTAATGCTGTGTGACTTTGGGACAAATTACCAAAACACTTTACACTTAGTTTTCCCATGGGTAAAATGTGAATAAAAATAGATACCATCCTAAGTAAATTGATATGGGGGTAAATTGAGATTGATGGGTACAGATATTTTGTAAAAGTTGAATTTTACAATTGAAACAATTAAGTAGGTAGTATGTGTACCAATACCAAACATTAACCTCCCCCACCATAACATTCACACAGTAGGCCAAGGGAATTGTTTATTGGTACCATGATTATAACAATGATGATCAATGGCACTATTTTCTTCTTCCTTGAACAAGGAAGGATACAGCCATGGTGTGAGCCCCGCAAACAGCCCATGGGCTTCATTATGGAGAACAATTGGCCTGACTTACCCCAGGTTTATTTTTTCACAGAATATCAGAGTGAAAGAGCTTTTTAGAGAATATCCAGTTGAACTTCTTCATGTCACTGATATGAACAGTGATGCCCAGAAAAAAAGAAGAGGCTTGCCTAAGATGTGGTATGAGCAGTTATACGTATTCTGATACAGATATAGACACAAAGTAACAGGTATTTATTGACAGGTCTTTGAATTTAAAATACTCCATTTTAATATTCCATCCTGATTGGTAAGGTTTAGCAGAGATGAAATCCAAGGTCACATAACCAAGAAGTAAGGAGCCAGTACATGAGTTCAGTGCTGTCTGCCCCTTAAGCCCAAGTACCAATCCTCTCCCCAAGCAAGGACCTGTTCTGATATTTGCAACTTCTTCCTGTGTATCACCCACAGAGAAGTTAGACTCAAATCTTTCCCTCCTGGTCTTAGCTTCAAGTGATAGTATACATATTCCTGAGGTAGAATTGGAATGAAGTACAGATCATTTGTAGACAGCATGGATGGAACTGGAGATTATTATTTTAAGTGAAATAAAACAGTCAAAGAAACCTAAGCAATGTAGTCTAGACAGAGGTAAGAGACAAGGAAAAATAACCAGCCTCAAGTTTAGTGCAACTTTTCTTTCACATATATCATTTATTGAAATACTAGAGGCCCACAGCATGAAAATTCATGCACTGGAGGAAGGGGGTCCCTCAGCCTAACCTGCCCCCTCTCACAGTCTGGGAGCCCTCAGGGGCAGGAGGAAACCTGGCAATTAGGGGAAGGCGATGCCCCATCACACCTCTGCTGCTGCCACTGCCTGCAGTGCAAGCCTTGGCTAGCCCTGGTTACCTGAGCCTCGGGCAGCCCTGGTTGGCTGAGCAGCTGCCATCCGAGGTTTGCCTGTGCCTCGGGCCGGCCCTGGGTGGCTAGGGGGCTGAGGGGACATGGGGTCTCTAGAGGCAGGCACACGGAGTGGCCGGGCCCAGCCTTGCCATGCCTGCTGTCCTGGCAGGGCTGAGGGGACTGGGTGATACCATCTTGTGGCTGTGGGTGCTGCCATCTTTGAGGGCAGGGCAGTCAATTAGCATATTCCCTCCTTATTGGCTGTGGGTGCTGCCTTCTTTGTGATGGTGTGAGGGTTAATTAGCATACTCCCTCTTTATTTGATAGGATTATTTGACTAGTCTATGGGTAATTTAACAAAGTGTACAGGTTGGCAAAAGTAGGTTTACAGTAGTCAGTACAAAAACAGAGTTAAGAAAGCTATTATAATATTCATAACCTGCATGTCTTTTTCCATATGAATAACTGTAAACCTACTTTTGCCCACTCCTATACTTAATATCTCAAGTTCTCAACCTGAAAGTTCTTTATTATTATTTTTTAACTTTATTTTTATTGTGGACATTATCACAGATGTCCTCATTTTCCTCCCTTTTGTCCTCCTCTACCCAACCTCTGCCTGCTTACCTCTGGCCATCACCATAATATTGTCTGTGTCCATGGCTATGCATATTTGTTCTTTGGCTAATCTCTTCACCTTCTTTCAATCATAACCCCCATCTCTCTCCCTTCTGATCTTTGTCAGTCTTTTCCGTATATCCATGCCTCTTGTTCTATTTTGTTTGTAATTTTATTTTGTTCATTCGATTCCAAATATAAGTGAGATCATATGGCATTTATCTTTCTTTAACTGTTTTTATTTCACTTAACGTCATAATCTCCAGGTCCATTCATGCTGTCTACAAAATATAAGAGTCTCTTCTTTTTGACCACCAGGTAGTATTCCATTGTGTAAATGTGCCACAGATTTTTATCCACTCATGATGGACACTAGGGCTGTTTCCAGATCTGGGGTATTGAAAATAATTCTGCCTTACCTGGCCAGTGTGGCTCAGTGGTTGAGCATCGTCCTCTGAACCAAGAGGTCACAGTTTGATTCCCAGTCAGGGCACATACCTAGGTTGTTAGGTTGATCTCCAGTGAGGGGCATGCAGGAGGCAGCCAATAATGATTCTCTCTCATCACTGATGTTTCTATGTCTCTCTCCCTCTCCCTGCCTCTCTGAAGTCAATAAAAAAATATATTTTTAAAAAGAAAATAATGCTTCTTTGAACATAGAGGTGCATATATTCCTTCAAAATGGTGTTTTGGTATTCTTAGGCTATATTCTAAGAAGTGGGATGACTGGGTTAAAATGCAGTTCCTTTTTCAATTTTTGAGGAAATTCCATACTGTTTACTACAGTCTGAATCCTCACCAACAGTGCATGAGGGTTTCCTGTTATCCACATTCTTGCCAGCACTTTTTTTTTTATTGATTTATTTATGGTAGCCATTCTGGTAAGTTTGAAGTGATACCTCATTGTGGTTTTAATTTTCATTAAATGATTAGTGATGTTGAGCATTTTTTTCATATATTTATTGGCCATATGTATGTCCTCTTGGTAGAAATGTATATTTAGGTCCTTTGTCCATTTTTTATTTGACTGATTTGTCTTCTTTGTATTGAGTTATGTATGTTCTTTATATATTTTGCAAATTAACCTTTATCGGATGTATCATTGGCAAATATGTTATCCCATACAGTGGGTTCCCAATTTGCTTTGTTGATGGTTTCTTTTGCTGTGCAGATATTTTTTAGTTTGTTGTAGTCCCATTTGTGTGTGTGTGTGTGTGTGTGTGTGTGTGTGTGTGTGTGTGTGTGTTTACCTTTGTTTCCCTTGCCCTTGGTCACACTGGTCGGCAAACTGCGGCTCATGAGCCACATGTGGCTCTTTGGCCCCTTGAGTGTGGCTCTTTCACAAAATACTGACTTCTGCGCATGGGCCACAAAGTTTCAATCGCACTGTATGTGTGAGCCAGCACATGGTATTTTGTGGAAAAGCCACACTCAAGGGGCCAAAGAGCCGCAGTCTGCCGACCACTGCCCTAGGAGATGTATCGGCAAACATGTTGTTACTAGAGATGTCTGATATTTTGCTGCCTTTGATGTCTTCTAGGATTTTTATGGTTTCACAACTTACATTTAAGCCTTTCCTCCACTTTGAGCTTACTCTTGTGTGTGATATAAGTTGGTGGTCTGGTTTCATTTTTTTTTTTTTTGGTATGTACCTGTCCAATTTTCCCAGCACCATTTATTGAAGACTGTCTTTACTCCATTTTATGATCTTGCCTCCTTTGTCAAATATCAATTGTACATAAAAGCTTGGGTCAATTTCTGGGTTCTATGTTTTATTCCATTAATAATCAATACGCCAGTTCCTATGCCAGTATCAGGCTGTTTTGATGACAATGGCCTTGTAGTATATTTTGATATCAGGTATTGTGATACCTCAAATTTGTTCTTTCTCGAGATTGCTGAGACTATTCAAGGTCTTCTTTGGTTTCATATAAATTTATGGAATATTTATTCTAGGTCTGTGAAATAATTTCAAGCTCTTTTTACAAGGCCACCATTGGCCATTGATATTTTTCTAAGAATTGTGTTGAATCTATAGATTGCTTTGGGTATTATGGACATTTTAATGATCTTAACTTTCCTAATGTATGAACAAGGTATATGCTTCCACTTGTTTGCATCATCTTCAATTTCTTTCTTGCTTCTGTATTTTATTATTTTCTTCATACAGTTCTTTTAATGTCTTGGTTAAATTTATTTCTAGGTACCTTATTGTTTTTTTGCAATAGTGAATTAGATGGCTTTCTTAGTTTCTATTTCTCATAGTTCATCATTGTTGTATTAAAAAAAGCCACTCATTTCTTAATATTAATTTTGTATCCGGCTACTTTGCAGAAATCAATTATTAAATCTAGTAGTTTTTTTTTGGTAGAGTCTTTAGGATTTTCTATGTACAATATCATGTCATCTGCAGTTAATGACAGCTTCACTACTTCATTTCCAATTTTGATGCTATTTATGTTTTCTTCTTGTTTGAGCACTGTGGCTAAGACTTCCAGTACTATGTTGTATAAGAGTGAAGAAAGCAGGCATCCCCATCTTCTTCCTGATCTTAAGGAAAACACTTTAAGGATTTGCCCATTAAGTATGATGTTAGTTGCAGTTCCTTCATATGTGGCCTTTATTATTTTGAGGTATGATCCTTCGATTCCCACTTTGCTGAGAGTTTACCATAAATGGGTACTGGATTTTATGGAATGTTTTTTTTCTGCATCTATTTTATGATCATGTCATTTTCATCATTCATTTTCCTTATGTGATTTATCATATTTATTGTTTTGTGAATACTGCACCAACCTTACACCCCCAAAATAAATCCAACTCGGTCATGGTATATGTTTTTTTCAATGTATTACTATATCCAGTTTGCTGGAGATGTCTGAGATTTTGCTGCCTTTGGTTTCTTCTAGGATTTTTTATGGATTCACAACTTACATTTAAGCCTCTCATCCCTTTTGAGTTTATTCTTGTGTGTGGTGTAATTTGGTGGTATATTGTTGAGGATTTTAGCATCTATGTTCATCAGGGACATTGGCTTATAATTTTCATTCTCTGAAGTGTCTTTATCTGGCTTTGGTATTAGGATAATGGTGGCCTTGTAAAAAGAGCTTGAAAGTCTTCCCTCCTCCTGATTTTTTTTGAATAGTAAGAGGAAAATAGGTGTTAGTTCTTCTTTGACTGATATAATTTGCCCATGAAACCATCCAGTTCAGGATTTTTGTTTCCTAGGAAATGATTTTCATCAAAATAAAAAGCTTCTGCACAGCAAAAGAAACCATCAACAAAACAACAAGTGAGGCCACAACATGGGAGAACATATTTGCCAATGTTACAGATGATAAAGGTTTAATCTCCAAGATGTATAGGAAACTCATACTACTTAACAAATGGAAGATAAATAATCCAATCAAAAAATGGAAAAATTGCATAAATAAACACTTTTTGAAAGTGGACATACAAAAGACCAAGAGGGCTATGAAAAAATGCTCTGTCACTACTCATCTGAGAGATGCAAATCAAAATGACAATGAGGTATTATCTCATACCTGTTAGAATGCCTATGATCAACATATCAACAAATGACAAATGCTGGAGACGATGTGGAGGAAAAAAGGAACCCTCATGCACTGCTGGTGGGAATGCAGACCGGTGCAAGCACTGTGGAAATCAGTATGGAGTTTCCTCAAAAAATTAGTTTATGTTGTTCATTAGATTTCACAAATGCATGACATCATGTGATATTTATCTTTCTCCAACTGGTTTATTTCGCTTAGCATAATGTTCTCCAGATCCATCCATTCTGCCGCAAATTATAAGAATGTTTTTCATTTTTACAGCAGTGTAGTATTCCATTATGTAGATGTACTACAGGTTTTTAATACACTCATTTGCTGATGGGAACTTTGGCTGTTTACAAACCTTAGCTATTGTAAATTGTACTGCTATGAAAATATGGGTGCATATATTCTTTCTGATTGATGTTTCTGATTCCTTGAGATATATTCCTAGAAGTGGGATTAGAGTCAAATGGGAGTTCCATTTTTAATTTTTTGAGGAAACTCCATACTTCCATTTGTTAAGTAGTATGAGTTTCCTATACATCTTGGAGATTAAACCTTTATCATCTGTAACATTGGCAAATATGTTCTCCCATGTTGTGGCCTCACTTGTTGTTTTGTTGATGGTTTCTTTTGCTGTGCAGAAGCTTTTTATTTTGATGTAGTCCCATTTGTTTATTTTCTCTTTAGTTTCCATTTTTCTAGGAAATGTATCAGTAAACATATTCCTATGACATATGTCTTATATTTTGCTGCCTATGGATTCTTATAAGATTTTGATGTTTTCACGTCTTACCTTTAAGACTTTTATCCATTTTTATTTTATTTTTGTATAAGGTGTACGTTGGTGGTCTAGTTTCACTTTTGCATATATCTGTCCAATTATCTCAACACCATTTATTGCAGATACTATCTTGACTCCATTATATCCTCTTCCTTTCTTTGTTAAATATTACTAGATCATAATGGCTTGGGTTGAATCTGGGTTCTCTGTTCTGTTCCATTGGTCTGTATGTCTGTTCTTGTGCCAGTACCACACACTTTTGAGAACAGTGGCTTTGTAATATAACTTGATGTCTGGTATTGTGATCCCTCCAACTTTGTTTTTCTTTCTCAGAATTAATGTGGCTATTTGGGGTCCTATTTTATTCATATAAATTATTGGAGAGTTTGTTCTAAGTCTGTAAATTCTGCCATTGGTATTTTAATGGGAATTGAATTGAATCTATAGATTGCTTTTGGTAGTATGGACATTTTAATGATGTTGATTTTACCAATCCATGAACAAAGTACATTCTTCCATTTATTTATATCTTCCTCTATTTTCTTTTTGCAACATCCTGTAGTTTTCGAAGAACAGGTTTTTACCTTCTTAGTTAAGTGTATTCCTAGGTATCTTAATTTTTTGTTGCAAGGCTAAATGTGATTGGCTTTTTGGTTTCTCTTTCTGTGACTTCATTATTGGTGTATAACACAGCCATCCATTTCTGGATGTTGACTTTGTATCCTGCTATTTTAAAGAATTCATTTATTAAATCTAGTCCTTTTTTGATAGAGTATTTAGGATTTTCTATTTACAATAGCATGTCATCTGTGAATAATGAGTGTTACTTCTTTTCCAATTTGGATGCCTTTTATTTCTTCTTATCTGATTGATATGGCTAGAACTTCCAATATGATGTCGAACAGGAGTGGTGAAAGTGGACATTCCAGTCTTGTTCCTGTTCATAGGGGAAATGGTTTTAGTATTTGACCATTAAGTATGTTGTTGGCTATAGGTTTCTCATATAAGGTTGTTATTATGTTGAGGTATGATCCCTCTATTCCCACTTTGATCAGAGTTTTTATAAAAAAATAGGTGTTGGCTTTTGTCAAATGCTTTTTTCTATATTAATTGATATGATCATATGATTTTTGTTTTCCAATTTGTTTATTTATTTTCACACATTATATCAGCTTTGCATCCCTGGAATAAATCCCACTTGGTCATGGTGTATGATATTTTTAATGAATTGCTGGATGTGATTTGCTAATAATTTGTTGAGGATTTTATCTTCTATGTTCATCAAGCATATTGGCCTCTAATTCTCTTTCTTTGTAGTGTCTTTATTGGGTTTTGGGATTAGGGTAATACTGGTTTCATAGAAATATCTTGTAAATGTCCCTTCTTTCTGAATTTTTTGGATGATAGGTACTACTTCTTCTTTGAATGTTTGGTAAAATACCCCTGCGAAGCCATCCTGATAAGGTCTTTTTTTGCTGGAAATTTTTTGATTACTGATTCAATTTCATCAATAGTTATCAGCCTATTCAGGTTTTCTGATTCTTTCGGATTGAGTTTTGAAAGATTATATGCCGGGAGCCGGTTCATCCTTGCTGCTTGACACAGTCACTGCAGGGAAGAAACATCTGCACAGCATATGTTTCAAGGGACCTGGCATATATGGTATACTGTTCTTAATATGTTTGCTCACCTTCTTGGCGCTATGTGTTTTAACCAAGGTCACCTCTCTGAGAAAGGTTGTTTCCCCAGGTAGGGATTTTCCCCTGAAGTTAGGGAGGGAATAAAACCCTTTAACTAAGTGCCAGGCAGGTAATCACTTTAGCACACTTAAGCTACATAATCTTTACTCCCTGGAATGGAGATAAGAAACGCCCTAAACTTTGGAATAGAGATTGATAAGATTGGAATCAACTGGTATAAATACAGATGTAACAAGACAACAGGACACAGAACCTAGAGACAGAACCTAGCAAGAGAACATGGCAAAAGATCCTGGACAGAACCTGGCTACAGAACTTGGCTGGAGAACCTAGACAGAACCTGGCAACCGAACCTGGCTGAAGAACCTGGCTATAGAATCTGGCAACCGAACCTGGCTGGAGAACCTAGTGAGAGAACCGAACCAGAACTTCGCTGGAGGTTCTGACCAGAACTTGGCTAGAGATCCTGGCTAGGCTGCTGATCAACTGAACGCTGTCTCTGTGTCATTCCTTCTTTGCCGACTCCGTGCACACCTTTGGAGACCCCTGGACCTGCTGGGGTTGGACCCCAGCAATCATATTTTCCTAGGAATATGTCAATTTCTTCTAGATTGTTCAGTTTGTTGGAATAAAGTTGTTCAGAATATTTTTATACACCTTTGTATTTCTGTGGAATCA
This sequence comes from Myotis pilosus, assembly GCA_036010255.1. Lineage (NCBI taxonomy): Eukaryota > Metazoa > Chordata > Mammalia > Chiroptera > Vespertilionidae > Myotis > Myotis pilosus. The sequence continues at coordinate 16,483,835 of JASKON010000009.1, forward strand.
GTTGTTATTACATGTCTTTGTTTCTGATTTTGTTTATTTGGGTCCTCTCTCTTTGTTTCTTATTGCTTATTGAGCCTGGCTAGAGGTTCATCAATCTTGTTTATCCTGTCAAAGAACCAGCTCTTGGTTCTATTGATCTTCTGTACTGTTTTTGTCTCTATGTCATTTATTTTCACTCAGATCTTTATTATTCCCTTTCTTATATTTACTCTGGATGTTTTTGTTGCTGTCTTTCTAATTCTGTAAGTTTTAGGACTAGGTAATTTATGACCAGTTTTTCTTTCTTCTTCTTCTTCTTCTTCTTCTTCTTCTTCTTCTTCTTCTTCTTCTTCTTCTTCTTCTTCTTCTTCTTTTTTTTTTTTTTTTGAGGTAGACCTCTAGTGCTATGAACTTTCCCTTAAGGACTGCTCCCAGATTTTGGATTTTTGTGTTTTCATTTTCATTTCTTTTCAGGATTTTTTTTATTTCTTCTTTGATCTCTTTGGTAACCCATTCATTGTTTAATAGCATGCTATTTAGCCTCCAGGTGTTTGTTTTCTATTGTTTTTATTTAGTTGATTTTTAATTTTATGCCATTGTAATCTGAGAAGATGTTTGATATGATTTCAATTTTCTTGAAGTTTTAGAGACTTAGCCTGGGTCCCAATATATGGTCTATCTTTAACTATGTCGCATGTGCACTTGAGATAAATGTATATTCCTTAGCTTTGGGGTGAAGTGCTCTGAAGATGTCAATTGATTCCATATGATATAGTGAGTCTCTTATGGCTGCTGTTTCTTTGCTAATATTTTGTCTATTGGATTACCCAGTGGTGTCAATGGGGTATCAAAGTCCCATACTATGATTGTATTGCTGTCAACATCCCCCTTGATATCTTCCAGAATATTTATGTATTTGGGTGCTACTGTATCAGGTGCATATGTGTTTATCAGAGTTATAGCATCTTATGGAACTTATCATTTTATTATGATGAAGTGTCCTTCCTTATCTTTTGTTATGGACTTCACTTTGAGGTCAACTTTGTCTGGTATAAGTATTGCTACCCCAGCTTTTTTTTCATTACCATTTATCTGAAAATATTTTTCCATCCTTCACTTTTAGTCTGAATGAGTCCTTTGTTCTGAGGTGTGTCTCTTGTAGACATCATATATATGGGACATATTTTCCTATTCATTCACTTACCTTATGTCTTTTGATTGGAGCATTTAATCCATTTACGTTTAAGGTTATTATTGATAGATACTTTTTTGACATTTTTATTCTTTATTCCTGTGGACCTTCTTCTCTTTATTTTTATTCTCCTTACAGCAGTCTTTTTAGTATTACTGGGTTGGTGTTAATGAACTCCCTTTACCTTTTTTGTTTGTGAACGTCCTGATTTCACCTTTAATAGTAATTTTGTTTTTTATTTTTTGTTTTATTTTTTAAATTAAATCTTTATTGTTCAGATAATTATAGTTGTTCCTCTTTTATCCTCCCATAACTCCCCTCCACCCGGTTCCAACCCCACCCTCCACCCTCACCCCCCAACCCCGACTGTCCTCATCCATAGGTGCACAATTTTTGTCCAGTCTATTCCCACATCCCCCACACCCCTTTCCCCCCAAGAATAGTCAATCCACTCCCTTTCTATGCCTCTGATTCTATTATAATCACCAGTTTATTCTGTTCATCAGATTATTTATTCACTTGATTTTTAGATTCACTTGTTGATAGATGTGTATTTGTTGTTCATAATTTTATCTTTACCTTTTTCTTCTTCTTACTCTTTTTAAAGGATACCTTTCAGCATTTCATATAATACTGGTTTGGTGGTGATGAACTCCTTTAGCTTTTCCGTATCTGTGAAGCTCTTTATCTGACCTTCAATTCTGAATGATAGCCTTACTGGATAAAGTAATCTTGGTTGTACATTCTTGGCATTCATCACCTTGAATATTTCTTGCCACTCCCTTCTGGTCTGCAAAGTTTCTGTTGAGAAATCAGCTGATAGTCCTATGGGTACTCCCTTGTAGGTAACTGACTGTCTTTCTCTTGCTGTTTTTAGGATCCTCTATTTGTCTTTTACTCTTGGCATTTTAATTATGATGTGTCTTGGTGTGGTCCTCTTTGGATTCCTTTTTTTTTTTGGGGGGGGGGGGTTCTCTGCGCTTTCTGGACTTGTAAGTCTATTTCTTTCACCAGGTAGGGGAAGTTTTCTGTCATTATTTCTTCAAATAGGTTTTCAATATCTTGCTCTCTCTCTTCTTCTGGCACCCATATAATTCTGATGTTGGTACGCTTAAAGCTGTCCCAGAGGCTCCTTACACTGTCTTCATATTTTTGGATTCTTTTTTCATTTCCCCTTTCCGGTTGGGTGTTTTTTGCTTCTTCGTATTTCAAATCTTTGTCTTGATTCTTGCGATCCTCTATTTTGCTCTTGAAACTCTGCATAATATCCTTTATTTCGGTCAGTGTATGCTTAATTTCTAGTTGGTCCTTTTTCATAACCTCGAGGGTCTCATTAGATTTCTTGAGGATCTCACTACATTTATCAGTGGTTTCTAGAAAGTTCTTGAAAAAACTTTAAAGTGTGGTTTTGAACTCTATATCCAGTCATTTGCTTTCCTCCATTTCTGTCATTTGTGACCTTTTTCTTTGTCTCCGCATTTTTTGCTTCCTTGTGTTGGTATAGTGGCTTTGTGTGGTAGGTGTCCTATAGGGCCCAGTGGCTCAGCCTCCCCAATTACCTGAGGTGGACACTCTTGGTGCACCCCTTTGTGGGCGTTGTGCACAGTCTTGTTGTAGTTAAGCCTTGATTGTGGTAGGTATCACTGGGAGGAATTGACCTCCAGGCCAATTGGCTGTGAGAATCAGCTGTGTCTGCAGTGGGAGAACTTCTGTGCTGAAGACACCCTTATGAGGCAAGACTTGCTTCAGTGGAGCTTTGGTGCTCACTGAGTCTGCCCCCTGAGTGTGTCCCTTATGGATCTGAGGAGTTGTAATTGGATGGTCCCACTCTGACCACTGGGTACACTGGCTTTTGGATCTAAGGAGGTGCTAATTTAGCCTCTTCCTGAGGCTACCCAGCAGGAGCTAAAAAGAGATCTGCAGATTCCCTTTCCTTGTTTGGGGTTTGGAGGTGCCCAAATGAGGCCCAGCTGTGAAGCAATGCAAGCTTCTGTGGGGCCTTGGGCCTTCTCTTGGAAGTTCTGGGTTTGTCTTGGCCCAGCTGCAGTTTCTTAGGTAATTTTCAGATTGCAAAGGGCCAGGGCATTTATATGCAAAAGCCTCTGCCACAGCTTGGGTGGGGCAAGGTCTCTGGGAATCAACAGGGCGGAGCAAGCAGCTATGGGTGATCCTCAGCCCTGCCCTAAGGGGCCCTGCGTGTCAATGTCCCAGTAATCACTGCGAGCACCTTTGAGAGAAAGCCGCCCTTGAGTTCTGAGTTCTGCCGGCTGCCAGACAGTCCAGTTTTTCTCTGTATGAGTCTAGGTCCCCAGAGACTCACCCGGAGCTGGAGATCAGAGCAGTCAGGGGCTTTTGGCTCCCTCCCAATTCAAAAAGACAGCTGCGTCTTCAGTTGCCAACCCTTGCCGTGTGCGCCTCCTTACCTCTGCACTTCTGCACCTCCTTTGAGTCTGAGTGTGCTTTTCTCTTTCCTTCTAGTTGTAGAATTTCCACTCAGCCAGCCTTCCTGTGGTTCTGGATGATGTCCATTTTGTCTTTTAGTTGTATTTTTGAATTTGTTGTGGGAGGCAGCAATTTCCAGTGTTTACCTATGCCGCCATCTTGGTTTCTTCTTAGTAATTTTGAATGATAGCTTCAATGGATGGGATATTCTTGGAATCAGTCCCTTGTTTTGCATTACTTTGTATACTCCATGCTATTCCCTTATGGTCTAATGTGTTTCTTTTGAGAAGCTAGTTGCTAGTTGATAGTCTAATGGGATATCCCTTATAGGTGACTTACTGTTTTTCTCTAGCAGCTTTTAAGATTCTTATTTTGTTGTTGATGTTTGCTAATTTAATTACAATTCATCTTGGCATTGGTCTTTTGAGGGTTCATCTTGTTGGCGACTCTGTGTGCTTCTTGGACTTGTGTGACTTTTCTTCACCCAATTCAGGGAAGTTTTCTGTCATCATTTCTTCAAACAAGTCTTCTATTTCTTGCTCAGGTTCCTCTCCTTCTGGCATGCCTATTATGTGGATGTTGTTTGATTTTGTGATGTCCCAGAGCTCACTTAGACTCTCCTTCTTTTTTAGTTTCTTCCAGTTTCTGTTTTGCTTTGGTGTTTTTTCTACCTTGTCTTCTAACTTGCTGATTCTACTGTTGAAACCTCCCATTGTGTTCTTTATTAAAGCTATGTCATTCTTCATTTCTGCTTGATTTTTATACATGTTGGTGATTTTCCCATCTAGCTGGTTGAGCACCCTTTTAACCATTATTCTGAATTTATTCTCTGACAAATTGCTTGCCTCCATTTCATTTATTTCCTTTTCTGGTGAGCCTTCCTATTCTTTCATATGGAGGTTGTTTCTTTGTCTCCTCATTTTTGCTGTTCCTTTATGATTGTTTCTATATATTAGATCAAACTTCTATGGCACCCAGATTTTTTGAATTTGTGTTATGTTGTAGATGTTTTGTGAGACCCAGTGGTGCAGTCTCTCAGGTCTTCTTGGCTGGGAATTCTAAGGATGATTCCTGCTTGAGATATTTGGGGGTTTTTGATGTAGTTGGATCTTGAATGTTATTGTCCCATTAGAGGATGGAGTTTCCTCTCAGTGTGTCTGGTTATGTGGCTTATTCTCTATCACTTCGTGCCAAATGTTGTGGAGGTGCTGACCACAAAGTACAAAATACAACACAACACAATGCTACACAAAAGGAACAGAACACAAATGTACATAAGACACCTATAATCCCAATGAAAGTCACCACCAGAGAAAAGAGAATTAGGAGAGAGAATAGAGAAACAAAATTATAGCAAGAAAAGAAAAAGAAAGATTATTGGGAGAAAACACAACAAAACAAACAAATAAATCAAAAAGCACAAACAGAAAACACCAAAAAAGGGGGGTGGGGGCAGAATCTGTAGAGGCAGAGCTAAACATAGAGAAAATAAGGTTAAGGAATTGGATGAATATGGGAAGTACTGCCATTAAGCACAGAGGAAGGAGAAAGAGAATGAATGGATAAGGATAAATAAAAAAGCAAAAAATATTAATTAATTTATTAATTTAAAGGAGAATAGAGGAGAGCATAGATAGGTCTGAATTTAGGAAGTAAAACTAATTATAAAGTTAAGAGAAAAAAGGGCAAGTGAAGTGAGGGGAAAAAATGAGTAACAAAGAAAGAGAAGGGGAAATATGGTAGGAACAGGGAAGAAGAATTTATTTTTATGAATAACCCAACAGAGACTACAATAATAATAACACATCAATAAATCAGATAAAGAAGATCAATTTTTTAAAAAATATGTAAAAAGAAAGATGGAAACTAAAGCAGGGAAAGAAGAAGAAAAGCGATGAAAAAGGGAATAGCAAGGAAGAAAAGGTTGAATAAAATAACAATATAAAAATTAAATTTAGACCTATCAGATGCTCAAAACTCAGAGGGAAGGCAGGGGAGGGTGGGGATAAGGGGGAAAGATCAACCAAAGGACTTGTATGCATGCATTTAAGCATAAGTGATGGATGTGGACAACAGGGGGGGGGAAGGTGAGGGCAGGATTGGGGGGATGAGAAGACATTGGGGGGATAAGGACACATTTGTAATATCTTATTCATAAAAAAATAAAAATATTAAATTTAAAAGTACTATTTTTTTTTTATTGAAACAATTTAAAAGTTAAGTGTTGGTCAGTTTAGCCACATTTTAATGCCCCATGAGGGCTGGTTTAGGAAGCCACTCTTCTGTCTACCAATTCTGGGCTTTTGTTAGGTAGTTATGTGCTGACCACTGTTAGGCAATGTCTTTGGCGTTTAGCAGTGTGTTGAATCTCCAAGCATTCCACCACTCCTCTGCTTGTATCTTGTCTCCAGAGGCCTTGGATGCAAGCAGAAGTGACCAATCAGCCCACTTTGCCTGTCTGCCAGCTGTCAATCTTAATCACTCAAATGTCTGTTTCTGACAGGGTTTTAGTTAGGGGTGCTGCTGTTTTGCTTTCCAGGAATCAGATGGATGTCTTTTCTTTGACCCAGAGCTACTCCTCCATGAGTCGCCCAAAATATTACTCTGGCCTTGGTTGGTAAGGTATCTTTGTATGGAGACCCATAGGGATGGCTGACAACCCGCAGACTTTATCAGTAGGGTTCCCAGAATAGTGGGGTAGACCAGGCCCTTTTCCAACCCAGTCACTGGGGAATCTTTGGGGGATATTCAGAGCTTTTGTTTCTTTTGTATAGCTCAAAATGCAGACAGGGTGTGGCAGGCTGTATTATCTGTCTTTATGCTACTGGGTGGAGCTATCTCTTCAGGAGAGAAACAGCTGCTTAGTTTTGGAAGGTTGTGAATGTCCCAATGCTGGATTCTTGGCATGTCTCCCTGCCCCACTTCCCTCCCCAGCCTCTCCTCAGTCACCTCAAGTCTGTGCCTCTCCCTGCACCGCAGCCTCAGGTGAATGTTTTCAACTAAAAAGTCCTATGTTCTGGATTTAGCAAATAAAAGCAAAGACAAAACAGAAGCAAAACAACCATGAAACTGTGGGTTTCTCTACCCCCAACACTGCGGCACTCAGACCAATTATCAGGGTGCCTGTCAGTCTGCAGCCTTTAGCAGCTGTGGTCTTAGGTCTAGATTCCGCATCCTCCAGCAGCCCTGTGGCTTTTTCTTTCCACAGGTGGATATTATGCCTGTTACCAAGGGATGTGGATTTGGTGCAATGCACCTTCCTCCTTACCTTCTTGGCCCAGCAGCTAGGCATCACTCTACAGCCCAGATCCCCCATCCTACCATTCCTCAGGCATCCTCTGCCCTTCCTCATTGTATACCACCTCCTCAGCTTTTTTTAATTCGCCAATTCTGGGTGGATGTTCTCTGATTTAGTTATAATATCAGTCTGGGCCTGGAATGAGATGCACAAAATGTCTATTTGGCCACCATTTTTTTCTTCCTTCACTTATTATTTAATGAATTAATATTTATTCGGTATTTACTCTGGTTGCGACATTGTGTGCTACATACAGAACAGAATGGTAACAACAGAGACAGTATAGAGAATGAATTGGAAGTGGGAAAGTGTGGAGTCTGAAAAAATTCATTTAGAGATCATTGAAATAGACCTAGCAATAGATACTGTGTAGGAAAAGAGATGATGCTAAAGGCCTGAATTAAATTCGTAGAATTGGGGATTGATAGGAGAGTTTGAATTAGAAAGAGAGCCAGGAAATCCAATTCAGAGGAAACAATGGATTTTGAATGTGGGTAGACTTAGAAATGGAGGAGAAGGAAGATGGAAATTGTCTAGTTAAGCATCCTGGAGATACAAAGGTGTCAGGGTAGTTGAGCAGAAAGATGAGCATCAGTCATTTCCATTATGCATCTCTTGTACCAACTTAGATTTCTCAAAAATGGAAACATAATCAAGGCTCATATTCAACTGGCCTACACCTGTATGGTGATGGCTTCTCAGCCTTAACAATATTGACATTATGAGTGAGATAATTTGTTGTGTGTGTCAGGTGGCATAATATGTTGTTTAGCAGCATGCCTGACGTCTACCAACTCGATGACAGTAGAACTACCTCCGTCATAACTATCATAAATGTATCTAGACCAGCCGTGGGCAAACTACGGCCCACGGGCCAGATCTGCCCCTTTTGAAATGAATAAAACTAAATAAATAAATAAATAAATAAAAGACCGTACCCTTTTATGTAATGATGTTTACTTTGAATTTATATTAGTTCACACAAACACTCCATCCATGCTTTTGTTCTAGCCCTCCAGTCCAGTTTAAGAACCCATTGTGGCCCTCGAGTCAAAAAGTTTGCCCACCCCTGATCTAGACATTGCCAAATATCCCCAGAGAAACAAGATCACCCCCATTTGAGAACCACAGTTGTAGTCATATCAACTGTTAAAATACTCATGTCTCTCAAATCTACTCTCCACTTCCTTGACTTCTTCAGTACCTCTCCCAGCTCTCTACATTGTAAAATACTAGAGGCCCAGTGCATGACATTCATGTACTGGGGGAGGGGTCCCTCTTAGTGCAGCTTGCATCCTCTCGCAGTCTGGGATGAGGAGCAGGCCTAAGCCAGCAGTCTGACATCCCCCAAGGGATCCTTAGCACTGCTGTGGAGGCAGGAGAGGTTCCCATCACTGTGCTCGCCAACCATGAGCCTGCTGTAGAGTCCGGCTTCTGGCTGAGTGGCACTCCTCCTGTGAGAGTGCACTGACCACTAGGGGGAAACTCCTGTGTGCAGCGTCTGCCCCCTGGTGGTCAATGCACATCATAGAGAACAGTTTTTCCAATGTTTGGTCAATTTGCATATTAGCCTTTTATTATATAGGATTGCCTGGAACACAGATGGAATTCTAGGAACTTTCTCCAGTGTCGTGAGCTAATGTCCATTTGTATTGATCATTCTTCTTGCTATATAGATTGTGAATATATTTATTATCACTTTTAAATGTCCTCAAAAAGCCCACCACCCTATTGTCTGTGTCCATGGGCAATGGATATATGCATATAAGTCCTTTTCTTAATCTCTTCCAGTCCCTCTCCCTTCTTTCCCATTGATATTTGTCAGTCTGTTCCATGTTTCCATGCTTCTGGTATTATTTTATTCATCTATTTATTGTGTTCATTAGATTCCACACATAAGTTGAGATCAGGTGATATTTGTCTTTCTCTGACTGGCTTATTTAATTTAGCATAATAATCTCCAGGTCCCTCCATGTAGTCTCAAAAGGTAATAGATTCTTATTTTTTACAGCTGCATAGTATTCCATCTTGTAAGTGTACCACAGCTTTTGTATCCATTCATCTACTGATAGGCACTTGGGATGTTTCCAGATATCAGCTATTATAAATAGTGCTGATATGAACATAGGGTTGCATATATTATTTTTGATTGGTGTTTTTGGATTCGCATCTCTGTAATTTTGTTGTAGACTAAGGTATGGCTGTGTGTTTTAAACATTAAGCATGAATTTTACTGTCTATCTTTTTTACAAAATAATATGTGCCTTTTATTAAATTAGAAATTACTGCTAATAAAAAGAAAGTGAAAATACATATTCTATTAACTCAGAGGTAACCTTGGTAAACCCCTTGATTATATATTCTTCTGCTAATCATTTTGTGAATTTTATCTAGAGCAAGTATTTGTTCTTCATTGGTTATGTAATCTTTGCAACTACTGACAATATTTCCATAGAATAATTAAGAATAAAGGCTATTTTATTTTATGTTTTAGAAAATCAATAAACCACCAGTCTCCAAGTTTTTCATTTAAAAAAATAAATAATAGCTGTGGTACATTTACACAATTGAATGCTATGCAGCCATAAAAAAGAAGGATCTATCACCCTTTGAGACAGCATGGAGGAACCTAGAGAGTAATATGCTAAGTGATATAAGCCAGTCAGATAAAGACAAATATCACAAGATCTCACTTATATGTGGAATCTAATGAACAGAATAAACCAATGAACAAAATAGACACAGACATGGAAGCAAGGAACAGACTGTTGAATTTAGAGTGGTTGGGTGGGAAGAGATTAATCAAAAAACATATAGGCATATATGCATAAAACCCATGAGCACAGACAATAGTGAGGTAAAGAGCTGGGGAGCAAGTGGAAATGGGAAGGGAGGGGGTCAATGGGAAACAAAAAGGGGACATTTGTAATACTTTCAAAAATAAAGATACATTTTTAAAAAGAAAAACTGAGGCACCAAGAGAAGGATTAATTTGCCTAAGTTTATACAGTGAATCAGTGTTAAGGTTGCTACTAAAAAACAGGATTCCTAACTCCTATACTAGTATAATTTTCACAAGAAAATGATAAGCCTTTAATTGTGCATTCTCAGTCACTATAACACCATAGCATGAGGAATCTTGTAAGGTAATGTGTAGGGGATACTTTCTGACACCTCTCAGATCTCATCACAAAGAGAAAAGGCTACTCTTCACAGAAGCAGCTTTCTGTAGTGGAAATACTCTAGGCATTGGGTCAGAGTGACCCATGTTCAAATATTTTGTCAGCTACTTAGTAGCTATGTAAATGTGGACATGGTACTTAACCTCTCCGAGTTTTGGTTTACTCATTTATAAAATGTTCTACTAATAACTCCCTCTCAGGGTCATTGTAAAGATTAAATAAGAGGTTTACAAAGCACCTAGCATTGTTTTTTGCTCATTTTAAACACTCAATAAATGCTAGCTAGTATTTTTATATCCCATACAGTGGTTTATTCTGCCTATCAAAATCAAATAGGAGTTTCCATATACTGGAATCCTGATGCCTGGGGAAAGATGACAACTCCTACTTCTCTCATTAGCATTGAATTCTGCTTAGGAAGAGGAAAATATTTGAACTCATTCCTATGCCAATCCAATGTATATCTTTCTTCCACTGAAGAACACAGCTCCTCCTCAGAAACCTGAAGGACTAAAAAGTTGTAAATATGTCTCTGGAATAAAAAATACTTTTAATTCCTTGATTTAGACTGAGGAAGAGAAGGTCAAGCAGTGACATCATAACAGCACATGAGCATAACTATTGAGGAGGCAGTGACATACTTTTCACCAAGTCAGCTGAGTCAGTGTGCACAATGAAAAGAACATGCTAATTGAATGGTCCAGAAAATCTGGGGTTTGAGACTGAAGTTTTCACTTATGATCTGCGTAATTTTGTCAATTCACTTTATCCCAAAAGACCTTTGTTTGCTCATTTGGTAAGTGTGGAGGCTGGACAAGATGATAATTATATCTGGGCAGTACTTTATTGCAAAGCCTCTCATGTAATACTAACATCTCCGTCTAACTTCTTTCTATGAGCCTAAAAAGAAATAACACTAAATGAGAAATCAAGACATATGAAAGAAAAATTCAAAATTTGGTGGTTATTGGTTTAATCAGAAGGAGTGGTAAAATCCTCTCCCTATAGGAAGTTTATGAACAGATAAAAGACATGTAGGTCTAAATATTCAAGGAGAATCATGCTGTGAGACAAAAGATAGACAAAATGACTCTAGCAGGTTCTTCTGACCAAAAATTTCCATGATTCCACAACTCTCCTCCTATGAGTTAAGACAAGTAAGCAGGATGGCATGACACATATCATTTCCTAAATACTGTAATCTGTTTTCCACTGAGGCCTGACCACCTCCAGAAAAAAATTTTAGCATGAGACTCATCCTTTCCCAGGCCCTTCCTACAAGGAAATAGCAGATGTCTCAAGAGAACTGAGTGTTATCCCCTTAAGAGCCATTTTCTGGTTCTGAGCAAGTTTCCCCTTATATATCCTTTTTCTTTCTCAATCCTTCCTTCTCTGAATGATGCTGGCCATGCCTGAGAAATTAAGGAGAAGCAACAGCTAGAGCAGTCAGTAGAGTCTTGAGCAACAGAACTAGGCTATGGCCTAGATAACTGCTGCAGGATACCCTTTTCATCCATCTATGACCAGGATTTGGAGGGCACCTTGGATATTAATGGGATGGGGACCCAAAATATGACCCAAGTTCTAGGCCTTATTTCCTTACTCCCTCAGTAACTTAATTGTTTTCTGCTTGCTTATTTATTATTCTATGGAGAGACACAAGGCAGTGGGAAGATATAAATAAAAAGATGGGTTCATGTTGGACGCAACATTCCTGGAAATGCTTTCAACAGAGTCTGCCAGAGCGACATTCCAGTGTTGCATCCCAAGCCCAATATGAAATTCTAGAGAGGGAAAAGGGAGCCAACTCAACTGGAGTCTGTTTCATTCCTATTCTTCCTCATTTGAAAAGTAGATACCTCCCAAACTTTCAGAGTTGGTAGAGGGATTCACTAAGACAACAGATGTAAATAAAGTTCCTAGTTGGTGCATGATGGGAGTTCAATAAATGCTTATTCTCTCCCCTACTCATGGAACATTCTGTATCGTTTCTAAGAATGCATGCAAAGTGTTAGAGCATTGAGTTGGAGTCAAATGGTCTTAGAATCATACCTAGAACAATGCCTAGTACCTACCTAATAGATGCTCAATAAGCATATGTGGGCTGACTGACCTAGGTTTTGCTGTTAACTTATAGTGTGACTTTGATCAAGTTACTTACCCTTTCTGGATCGCAATTTTCCTATCTCTAAAAATATGATAATAATTCATGTCAAACCTATGCCACAAAACTGTTGAGGACCACATGAGAAAATATATGGAAGTGGTCTTCCCCTGTTAGAGGTAATTAATGTAGCATTTAGCTAGTCTAGGTCAAAGAAATTTCCCAAGGATAATATAAACTTTAGATATACTGAATTAACTATGGTTATATAAAGGGAGAGGGAAGAAAACCAGGAAAAGCTAGTCAATAGCAATCTGAAATTCTTGATTTATCAATTCCATTCAAAAGGCAATGGAAGAGACCTGGATTTTATCAGGGATAAAAAGTGCCCCCAAACAGATACAGGCAATTTGACTGCATTCTGAGGAGATTTTCATAATCTCTAGAGTCAGTGTAGCACAGTAGCAATAACACATTCTGGAGCCAAACATTCTAAGTTGAAATCTAGGCCCTATAATATACCTTATGTGTGACTCTGGCAGTCACTTGACCTCGCTGTGGAGTAGAGCTTTGATTGTTCATTTGTTTGTTTAATCTGAAAGTGCAAGTGATAATAATAGTACTTACCCATAGGTCCTTATAAGGCTTGAAAGGGTTAGTTATGAAAATATGTTGAGGAGTATGTCACAAGAATACTGACCTTTCTCTTAGCTTCTGCTTTTCTGATCCCGTCAAAGCCCGTTTAATGAGGTCTACTTCACAAAGTTCAAGTCCTCCAACTCTGCAATGACTTTCTACACCACTGTTTGTTTGCAACTATCGAACAACATATTTACAAACTACACACTCTATCCTGTATTTTATCTTTTTCCCTTTTCCTGAATTAATATCAAAGTTAGTATCATATAATTATCAAAACAAACTTAATGGGAGGCTTTGTGCAATCAGTTAATCTTTTACAAGAAATTATTCAAAATGCAATTAAGATCACACTAAAAAGAATAACACATGTTGCCAACTCCATTACTCATTTTCCTGACTTAAAAATCTCCATTGTTCTGCCTTCTCTTAAAAATGTGTCATCCTCAGACAGAATGTAGAGCAAGGTCAAAAAACTAGGAGACAGTAAAAGTGAAAGATAATGCATCAAATAGGAACTGATTGGCAACACTACACAAGATAATGGCCCACTTCAAAAAATTACATCAAGCCCAGCATTGAACTCTGTACCACAGGTACAACACAGAACACAATACATCTTGGAAATAATCCTGCCAATACTTCCTCAGATTATTTCATAAACAGGAAAACTGAAAACAACAGAAGAAGCTCAGTGACTAAGCTTCAGAGCTGAGATAATAGGTTTTGTTCTTTTCACTCCCATTTACTGAGCACCCATGTTGTGTTCATTTCTTGATTTATTTTATTTCATTTAATCTTCAAGACAGCCTTATAAGACAAAATAAACTGATGAACAAAGAAGATCTAGAGACATAGAATGATGGAACAGACTGAGGAATCTCAGAGAGAAAAGGAGGTGGTAGAGGAGAGTGAGGAGTTATTAAGCAGGGAATATATATGCATTTATGGGTAGCACATGGACACCAACAATAGTGTGGTGAAGGCCTGGGAGGGGAAGGTATAGGGTGGAGGAGGTCAATGGTGGACATCTTTAATACCTTCAACAATAAAAATATTTTTTAAAAAGACAGCCTTGTTAGGTATGTACTCAAATCAATAGATTCTCATTTTATAGATGAACAACTGTGACTCAAACATGGTGAGAAACATGCTTTAGGTCACCCAGTCATCACCCAGGTATATCCACTTCTAGAGTAATGTGATCTCCACCACAGAATGATATCTCAAGGAGGGAAGACTATTGAGGGAAGTGACCAGGGGGACCTCTTTCATGAATACCTGGTGAAGCCAGTCTACCGGGTAACCACTGAAATTCACAGCTGTAAACTGCACCATTGAGTATGGTTGCTACTGAACTCTCCATCTATTCTGGTCCAGAAAACTGCCAGAATTGTTTTCATGGGTAGCACTGCTCACTATTACACCCTAGTTCAAGGGTTCTCAAGGTATATTCCAAGGACTACCTGCATCATAATCATCTGAGAGACTTATAAAATGTGGAAATTCTTGTCCACACCCCAGACATGTTGAATCTTAATCTGTCTGGGTGAGGTGGGAAAAAAAGAGAGACTAAAAATGTATATGTTTAACAAACATGCCAAGTGTTCTAATATAGAATACTAAAGTGTGATACCCATTGTCATAAGAATATCATCTCTGCTACTTTCACAAGGAATGACTCTAAAGATCAAGTGTAAATCATTTGTTGATGTGAGAAATATGTACTGATAACATAAAGCAGGCTCTGTGAGATGAAGTAGGCATGGTGTCCAATCTTAAGAGGCTCATGGTCTAGGACAGGGGTGGGCAAACTTTTTGACTTGAGGGCCGCAATGGGTTCTTAAACTGGACCAGAGGGCTGGAACAAAAGCATGGATGGAGCGTTTGTGTGAACTAATATAAATTCAAAGTAAACATCATTACATAAAAGGGTATGGTCTTTTTTTTTTTTTTTAAATTTTATTCATTTCAAACGGGCCGGATCCGGCCCGGGGGCAGTAGTTTGTCCACAGCTGGTCTAGGAGGAGTTACACAGGTAATAACAATATAGTGACACTAGGAGCCCTGAACGTGAAATTGCGCTGCCCGCCCACCCACCCGCTGTTCTGCCTTGACACCCAAACTTCTCCAAGCAGAACTCCAGCATGCCTGACCTAGCCCCTCAACCCCTCTGTCCTTCTCTGGCCACTTCAAGCTCTGACCTCAGTCCTTCCAGTCGCTTTGGGCTGGTCCCACCTTCTCTGAGAGCCTCCCCACTTCTTCCCCATCTCCAGAGAAATGCGGGGGCTCCACCCTGTCATGGTGCCTGAGGAGAGCATGGAAACCTCCCACCTGCTGCACTGTGCTCCTTCCCCAGGCAGGTGAGCAGTGGGGTGCTCTGAGTACAAGTATGGATGGCGACAGACTGGTGAGGGGGGATGCTATGGGCTCTCACCCCTTCCCTCCTGGGCATGAGCCTCCTCTGGGCACCTCCCTGCTTCCACTCAATCTCCGGAAGCAATGTCCCACCACGCACACACAGGCAGACTCCTCCTTAGCAGTCATGACTGTGACACAGTTAGGACCAATTAGCATATTACCTCTATATATATATTAGTGCTAGGACAGTGGCTAACAAAAAGACAAAGGTAATCTAATTCTAAATAAAGGGGATTAGGGAATGGTTCCTGGAAGAAGAAGACTAAGATTATTTTAAAGAATGAGTAAGAGAGCCTAGGTGATGTTGCTCAGTGGTTAAACATCAACTTATGAACCAGTGGTCATGGTTCTATTTCTGGTCAGGGCATATGCCTGGGTGGTGGGCTCAATACCCAGTGTGGGGTTGTACAGGAAGAAGCTGATCAATGTTCTCTCTCAGCATTGATGTTTTTACCTCTCTCCTTGTCCTCTCCCTTCCTCTCTGAAATAAATTATATATATATATATGATTGAGTAAAAGAGATGCAAGAAAAATAGAAGGTGTTCCAGGCAGAGGGACTAGCTGTAAAGTTCTAGAAATGTTATTTAATCTGATAAGATAATGTACTGTGCCAGTAACATCAACAACTGGTAGCAATTATTACTATTGTTGCTACTATTACCACATAGGCCAGTGGCAGAAAGAAAGATCAGTGGCCTGGCTGGAAATGAGGAAACATAGATTGAAGTCTTAGTTCTACCACTTTAATAATAATTATTGGGAAACACATTTTTTTTCCCTTTCTGGTCCCCAGTATGCACATTTATAAGACAGTATTTCGTTCCTTAATCCAACAAATATCTATTGATCACTATTTACATCACAGGCACTGTGCTAGGTATTAGAGAGATAATGATAAACAATAAAAGCCAGTAGGGGTGAAGACAGACAAGTTATAGGAACAAAATGTGATGATTATTCTAAAAGAAAGAGGTTACAAGGATATACCACAGTATGTGACAAGGAATACTTGAGTGATTAAATGAGAAACCAGTTATGAAAATGTTCCAGAAGTCATTACTATACAAATAAAAATTAGTCTGTTAGAAGACAGATGGTTGCCAGAGGGGAGATGGGTTGAGGGACTGTGTAAAAAAGGTGAAGGAATTAAGATGTACAAATTGCCCTCCTACCAAGCCCACTGCTTCAGCCATAGGCATCGCCCACAACTCGGTGACTGGATCATTTGAATCAGTTGGCATCTGGGCCCCCAGTGAGGCTACGAGTGCATGTCTCTCTCACCAAGCCCACCACTTCAGCCACAGTCCCTGTAGGACTCAGCAACTGGGCCCAATGGTGAGTCTCAGAGTGTGAGACCCTCCCACTAAGCTCAATGCTTCAGCCACAGGCCCCAAGAGAATTGGTGCCTGGAGCCTTTGGTGAGGGTAAAAATGGGGAGAGAAAGAAACAATCACCAAAGGAAAGAAAAGGGATAATCGCTAGAAAAGTAACTAAAAGAAATGGAGGCATGCAATATGTCAGAAAAAGAATTCAGAGTAAGGGTCATACAGTTCCTAAACTGGCTGGATGAGAAAATAAACTTATGTCAGAAACAAAAAGATATCAAGAATAATATAGCTACAATAAAAAAAAACAATAGAAGGTTTTGACTAGAAAAAGTGGGGGACAAAATTAGCAAGTTAGAATACAGGGCAGAAATACACACCCAATTTGAACATCAATTGGAAAAAATAATTAGAAAGCAGGAGGAGAGCGTAAGAGAATTTTAGGACAACATGAAACAAAGCAACATACATATAATAGGGGTGCCAGAAGGACAAGAAGAGGAGCAAGGATTAGAAAACCTATTTAAAGAAATGACAGAAAACTTGCCTGATTTGGGAGGGGAAAAGTCATACAAGCGCAGAGAGTCCCAAGCAAGATGAACTCAAAAAGACCCACACCAAGACACAACGTAATTACAATGGCAAACTTTAATGACAAAGAGAGAATCTTAAAGGCTGCAAAAGAGAGACAGAGAGTTACGTACAAGGGGTCTCCCATTTTACTATCAAATGATTTCTCAACAGAAACACAACAGGCTAGAAGAGAATGGAATGAAATATACAAAGTGATTCAAAGCACAGTACTGAATTCAAGTATACTCTATTCAGCAAGGCTATTATTCAAAATTAAAAGGAAAATCAGAAGCTTCAAAGACAAAAATATGCTAAGGTTGTTTATCACTACAAAGCCAGCAATGCAAGAAATGCTAAAGGGAATTTTGTAAAAATAAGAAGAAAAAAAAGGGAAGAAGGAACACAGGCATAAAGAATTAAAATGGCTACAAACAAATATCTGTACTAATAAAAGGGTGATATGCAAATTAACCATCACTCTACAATAAAGATGGTGGTGCCCATAGCCACAAAGATGGCAGTGCCAGCCAGAGCCATGAAGCCGGCCAGAGTGGGCAGGACGTTTGGATTCCTTCAGGCAGGACGTTTGGCTTCCTTCAGACAGGACTCTTGGCTTACTTTGGGCAGGATGCTTGGCTTCCTTCAGAAGGGACACTTGGCTTCCCTCGTTGCCCCAGTGATAAAGAAAACCAAGTCTCCCACAAGCCCTGGCCAGCCATCAAGGGCCAGCCACTGGGTGGCAGTCACGCAGCCAGCCCAGAGTGAAGGCGGAAGGTGGCTCTGGTCCAGAACGAAGGCAAAATGCAACAGCCAGAGTGAAGGCCTGGGTCCTGGGTGCTGGGGGGAAGCTACTGCCAGCAACCAGGGGAAGAAAGGCCTACTCTTGCACGAATCTTCTTGCATCAGGCCTCTGGAGTATCAATAATAACCTTAAATGTAAATGGGTTAAATGCTCCAATCACAAGACATTG
The DNA here is from genome assembly GCA_036010255.1 of Myotis pilosus. NCBI lineage: Eukaryota > Metazoa > Chordata > Mammalia > Chiroptera > Vespertilionidae > Myotis > Myotis pilosus. Next base: position 16,501,962 of record JASKON010000009.1, read on the forward strand.
AGTGACATGATGTATATGAGAAAATGACACATATATATATATATATATATATATATATATATATATATATATATATATATATATATGCTCTCAACAAGAGACCGACCTCAGTACAAAGTACTCACAAAGACTGAGAGTGAAGGGATGGAAAATATTCTTCAGGCAAATGGAAATGAAAAGAAAGCTGGGGTAGCAATACTTATATCTGACAAAATAGACATCAAAGTGAAGCCATAACAAGAGATAAGGAAAGCCACTTCATAATACTAAAGAAATTAATAGAACAAAAAGATATAACTCTGGTAAACATATACACCCAATGCAGGAGCACCAAAATACATAAAAAACAAGCAAGCAAACAAACAAAAAAAACTTCTGGAAGACATCAAGGTAGAGATCGACAGCAATACAATCATAGTAGGAACTTTAATAACAAATTTACATCACTGGATAAATCCTCTAGACAAAAACTCAACAAAGAAAGAGCAATCCAAAATGTCTTGCTAGATCAGGTGAACTTAATTGATATATTCAAAACATTTTACCCCAGAGCTATGGAATATACATTCTTCTCAAGTGGACATGGGACATTTACAAAGATAGACCACATATTGGGTCACAGGCAAAGTATCTCCAATTCAAGAAGAATGAAATCATATTAAGCATTTTCTCATATCACAATGGCATAAAATTAGAAATCAACTACAATAAAAACAATGAAAACAATTTAAACACATGGATGCTAAATAGCATGTTATTAAAAAAAAAATGATTGGGTTACCCAAGAGTTCAAAGAAGAAATAAAACACATCCTGGAAATAAAGGACAATGAAAACACAACAATCCAAAATCTATGGGACACAGTAAAAAAAGTCCTGGGAGATAATTTCATAGCATTACAAGCCTACAGCCAAAAAAAAATAAAAAAACAAACAAACAAAAAAACAACAACAACAAACTAACAAACAAAACAAAACAAAAAACACCCTAAAACAAAAAACTGGTAATAAACTATCTAACTCTACAACAAAAAGAATTGAAAAAGATAATGATAGGAAAAGCCCAGAGTGAGCAGGAGGAAGGAAATAATAAGATCAGAGCAGAAATAAATGACATAGAAACAAACAAACAAACAAACAAAAATACAACAGATCAATAAAACTAAGAGCTGATTCTTTGAAAGGATAAACAGGATTAATGAACCTCTATCCAGGCTCACTAAGAAGAAAGAAGACCCAAATAAACAAAATCAGAAATGAAAGAGGTAAAGTAACAAGAGAACCCACAAAAATAAAAATAATTATTAAAAAAATACTATGAACAACTCTATTCAAACAAACTGGTTAACCTAGAAGAAATGGTCATATTTCTAGAAAAATATGACCTTTCAAAACTCAATTAGGAAGAATAAAAAATCTGAGTAGGCCAATAACTATGGAAGTAATTGGAGCAGTCATCAAAAAACTTCCAGCAAACAGAAGCCCTGGGCCAGGGGGTTTCAAAGGGGAGTTTTACTACACATTCAAAGAAAAACTAAAACCTATCCTTTTCAGACTATTACAAATCATTCAAGAGGAAGGAATACTTCTGCTATCTTTCTATGAAGCCAGCATTACCCTAAATCCCAAAACCAGATAAAAACACTACATAGAAAAAGAAATACAGGCCAATATCCCTGATGAACATAGATGCTAAAATCTTCAAAAAAAATTCTAGCTAATAGGATCCAGCCTTACATCAGAAAGATCATACACCATGACCAAGTGAGATTTATTCCAGGGATGAAAGTATGGTACAATATCCACAAATCAATAAATGTGATATATCACATAAATTGTGAGACTAAAATTACGTAATCATATCAATTGGGGCAGAAAAAGCATTTGCCAAATCCAACACCGTTTCTTGATAAATCCTCTCAACAAAATGGAAATAGAGGGATCATACCTCAACATAATAAAAGCTTTATATGACAAACCGACAGCCAACAAAATATTCAATGGGCAAATCTAAAACCATTTCACCTAAGAATAGGAAGAAGACAGGGATGCCCACTTTCACCACTCCTGTTTGACATAGTACTGGAAGTGCTAGCCATAGCCATTAGATAAGAAGAAGAATTTAAAGGTATCCAAATTGGAAAAGAAGACTTAAAACTGTCATTATTCATAGATGGCATGCTATTATACATAGAAAACCTGAAAGATTCCATCAAAAAACTACTAGATTTAATAAATGAATTCGGCAATGTAGCAAGATACAAAATTTACACCCACAAATCTATGGGTTGTTTATACACCACTAATGAACTCACAGAAAGAGAAACAAACAAAAACAAACAAACAAACAAACAAAAAAAACAATAAGAAAAACAAACAAAAAAATCCCATTTACCATTGCAACAAAAAATTAAGATACCTAGGAATAAACTTAGCTAAGGAAGTAAAAGATCTGTAACTTGGAAACTACAGGATGCTGACAAAAGATATAGAAGATGACATAAACAAATGGAAGAATATACCATGTTCATGGATTGGAAGAATCAACATCATTGAAAAGTCCATACTACCCAAAGCAATCTATAGATCCAATGCAGTTCCCATTAAAATACCAGCAGCGTATTTCACAAACCTAGAACAAAATCTTCATAAATTCAAATGGAATAAAACAAGACCCCAAATAGCCACAGCAATCCTGAGAAAGAAGAGCAAAGTTAGAGGGATTACAATACCAGATATCAAGCTATACTACAAAGTTACTGTTCTCAAAACTGTGTTGTACTAGCTAAAAGACAGACATATAGACCAATGGAAGAGAACAGAGAACCCAGAAATAGACCCAAGGCATTATGCTCAATTAATATTTGTTAAAGGAGTCGAGGACATACAATGGTGTCAAAACAGTCTCTTCAATAAATGGTGTTTGGGAACTTGGACAGATACATGCAAAAAATGAAGCTAGACCACGTGCTTACACTATACACAAAAATAAACTCAAAATGTATAAGGAACTTAAATATATGACAGGAAACCTTAAAAGTCTTAGAAGAATCCACAGGCAGAAAAATAGCAGACATATGTCATAGCAATATCTTTACCAATAAACAAAGGGACTACATCAAAATAAAAAGCTTCTTCACAGCAAAAGAAACCATCAACAAAATAACAATAGAGCCCTCTGCATGGGAGAATATATTTGTCAATGTGAAATACAATAAATGTTTAATTTACTGAAGTTATAGGGAACTCATACAACCTAACAAAAGGAAGAAAACAATCCAATCCAAAACAAATGGCCAAAGGACCTAAATAGACACTTTTCAAAAGTGGACATACAGAAGGCCAAGAGAGAAACTGGCTGCCAACGGGAAGGCAGACTGCAAGATAGTGTGAGAGGGAGAGAATGAAAGGAGAACGTGTGGAGGTACCGGGAGTGTATATTTGTGGATGAGGGACAGCTATACTCCAAGGGAATGTAGGGGACTGCCGGACCAGGCTCCCTGCCGGGAGCCGGTTCATCCTTGCTGTTTCAAGGGACCTGGCATATATGGCATACTGTTCTTAATATATTTGATCACCTTCTTGGCACTATGTGTTTTAACCAAGGTCACCTCTCCGAGAAAGGTTGTTTCCCCAGGTAGGGATTTTCCCCTGAAGTTAGGGAGGGAATAAAACCTCTTAACTAAGTGCCAGGCAGGTAATTAATCACTTTAACTACAAACAATCATGCTTAAGCTACATAATCTTTACTCCCTGGAATGGAGATAAGAAACACCCTAACCTTTGGAATAGAGATTGATAGGATTAGAATCAACTGGTATAAATACAGATGCAACAAGACAACAGGAGACAGAACTTAGCGGCAGACCTCAGAAGGCAGACCTCAGAAGGCAGACCTCAGAAGGCAGACCTCAGAAGACGGACCTTAGAAGACAGAACTTAGAACACAGAACTTAGCAGACAGGACCTACACAGAACCTAGAACTTCGCTGGAGAGAACATGGCAAAAGATCCTGGACTGAACCTGACTACAGAAATTGGCAAGAGAACCCGGCTACAGAACCTGGCGACCGAACCTGGCGACCGAACCTGGCTGGAGAGCCTAACCCGAACCTGGCTGGAGAACCTAGCGAGAGAACATGGCCACAGAACCTGGCTGGAGATCCTAACCAGAACTTCGCTGGAGATCCTGACCAGAACTTGGCTAGAGGAACCTGGCTATGATGATCACCCGATGGCTGCCTCCGTGTCAAGAGACCCTGACTAGAACTTGGACAGAACCTGGTTGGAGAACCTAGCGAGGGAACCCGGCTACAGAACCTGGCGACCGAACCTGGCTGGAGAACCTAAACCGAACCTGGCTGGAGAACCTAGCAAGAGAACATGGACACAGAACTTGGCTGGAGATTGTGGCTAGAGATCCTGGCAAGGCTGCTGATCAACTGAGCACTGTCTCCATGCCATTCCTTCTTTGCCGACTCCGTCCACACCTTTGGGGACCCCTGGACCCACTGGGGCTGGACCCCAGCAGGACCAGGCTCCCCTGACCAGGGAAACCTCCACTGCTGCTGAAATCTCTTCCGGAGCAACCAGTTCTGCGGAGACTGAGCCATCTTGAAGGAGAGGGTGGCTGTTTTCAGAAACCTATACATCCCGGGAATCTACAACAACAACGCCCAGGGAACAGCTGTGAACCCAGGTACATCGGATCTCTAGCAGCACGAATTCGCAGACTCAGATGAGCTCTGCACCTTCTCAAGGAAAGGTCAGATTTTGCCTGGGAAAAGGTGGGGTCTGCGATCCAGGCAGGGGAGAGGCGGCGCGAAGGGGATCTAGAGGTTTTGGGAAGTCTGCGTCCCACAAAACCCTCAGCCATTGGGCCTAGCGTGATCCGCAAATGTGGAAGGGGATCCGCAGGGCTGCTGGCAGAGGGGAACTCTAAAAATCAACCCATAGAAGGACTGGGTACAAAAAAAAGCACCCTGAAATTTTACCAGTAAACCAGCTGCTTAGTGCCAGGGGAAAAAGGCACGCATGCAGTCTCAGAGGGTAAAAGTCCCAAGTTTGCGCATTTACTCTGGCTCTTTTTTTCTCTTTAAATACTTGCTTTGGGTTACTAAGCCCAGTACATAGGATTACCCAATTGGGGACACTCTGGGAGATTGCAGGAGAGAGTTGTTTCTGTGCAACCTGGAGATCGGAGAGGGGAGTGACTATTGGAGAACCAGCTTTGGGGCCAGTATTAAGTACGACAGAGAAAACAAAAGCTAAATACTGGCTAGAGAGGACTTACAGCCACAGAGGTCAATCCAGAAACACTGCCACCCAGGAGTTGAATCACAAATTGACCCTTGTGTAAAGACAAATAAAGGAATCTAAGAAACAAAGAAATACTGTCTGCTTGAAAATCAGGACTGTGGCTCAAAATACAGAGGAGCAGTGAAACACAGGGAACCTCAATACTGTCCTGACTACCTACAGGAAACAGGCATGACAAAAGAGGAAGTGAATGACTTTCACTACTGCACATTTTTATTTTTTCATCTTTTACTTAAGAAACTAATTTCTTTTTTCTCCTCACTTGATTTTTCTTTTTTAATTATTATATTTTTATTTTAATCAGTGTGATTACTACTGCTATTTTACCTTTTTTTACAGTATTTTATTTTCTCTTTTATTTTGGAATTAGTGTTCTACATTCTATTTTCATTTTTCCTTTAACATCATCTTACTCTATCTCAACATTACCTTTATGCCAACACTCTCTTCCTCACTTTTCCCATTTTGGTTTATTGTTTCTCTTACCCTATTCCTCCTTTAGATTTTAGGTATTCCTTCTTTTAAAAGAATCATCCTACTTATATATCTAATTTCCGATCCCCTGCTCTAAGTCCATACACAACTCTCTCTTCTCGTTCTTCACTATCCAATTTTTTTTTTATCTTTTGTCTTTCTTCCCTTTTTTTCTTTTCTGTTTCTGTTATTGTGTTCTTTTTTTCTTTTGTTTTACTATTTTGTTATAGGACTTTGTGTTTTATTTTGTTTTCTTTTGCTTGCTTTCACTCTGTCCTTTTTTGGTTGTTTGATTGTTGATTAGATTGTTTTTGTGCTTGTTGGTGAGATTGTATCTGTTTTTTTGTTGCTTTTTATTTTGTTTATTTTTTGCTTCTGTTTTTTTCTCTCCTGGCTTGCTATTAGTTGTTGTTTGTAGTTTGCATTCATCTCTGGGTGTTTGTTGTTTGCACATTTTGGGATTAGTGGTTGTTCTATTGGAGTATTCTTCCCATATAAATAGTTCCCCCCCTCATTTACTCTCTTTCTTTTCTGTCTTACTTTTTTTCCTTTTCTCAATATCATTTTTGCACTCTATTTTTTTCTCTTTTCTTCTTATCCCCTAAATCTCTTTTCTCTGGTGGTCACCTTTATTTGGAGTTATTAGTATCTTGAATACATTTCTGTTCAGTGACTTGTGTGGTGTGCCTTGTTGTGTTGTATTTTGTGTCTTTAAATCAATTCAGGAGAGAGAGAGTTACAAAACCAGACACCCATAGAAGAGAGATCATGGGGAGACAAAGACAGCGCCTGCATATGAAAGTAAGAGGCATCACCAGAACTGGAAGTAAATGAAATGGAGCCAAGCAGTATGCCAGGCAAAGAATTCAGAGAAATGGTCATAAGGTCACTGAAAAGAATGGAAGACCAATTCAACAATATGTGTAAAAACCAAGAGGAAATGAGGAAGAACCAAGAAGAAATGAAAATGGCATTGCTGCTATAAGGAACTCAATAGAAAGCATCAACAGTAGACTAGAAGAAGCAGAGGATGGCATCAGTGAGACAGAAGACAAGGTAGGAAAAAATACCCAAGCAGAGCAGCATCTAGATAAAAACTTAAAAAACAGGAGGAGAGCCTAAGGGAACTTTGGGACAATAAAAAATGAAACATCATCTGTATAATAGAGGTGCCAGAAGGAAAGGAAACTGAGCAAGGAATAGAAAACCTGTTTGAAGAAAATTTCCCTGATATAGGGAACAAAAAACTCACACAAATCCAAGAAGCTCACAGAGTCCCAAATAAAATGAACCCCAAAAGACAAAAACCAAAGCACATTATAACAAAATTGGCAAACACCAACAATAAAGAAAGAATCTTAAAAGTGGCCAGAGAGAGACAGAAAGTTACCTACAAAGGATCCCCCATCAGACTGGTGACTGATTTCTCAACAGAAACACATCAGGCCAGAAGGGAATGGAATGAAATACACAAAGTCATATAAAGGAAGGGTCTGAATCCAAGAATACTGTTCCCAGCAAGGCTATCAATCAAAATTGAGGGTGAAATCAGAAGCTTCACAGACTAAAAAGGACTAAGGGAGTTTATGACCACCAAATCAGGAATGCAAGAATTGCTAAAGGGTCTGCTGTAAAAATAAGAAATAAGAAGCAAAGAAGGAACACAGGCATAAAGAATACAAATGGCAACGAACCAGTACCTATCAATAATAACTTTAAATGTAAATGAATTAAATTCCCCAATCAAAAGACATAAGGTAGCTGAGTGGATAAGAAAACATGACTCACATATCTGCTGTGTACAGGAAATCCACCTCAGAAAAAAAGAACTCACACAGACTGATGGTGAAGGAATGGAAAAAGGTTTTCCAAGCAAATGGAAATGAAAAAAATAGCTGGGGTAGCAGTACTTATACCTGACAAATTAGACCTCAAAGTGAAGGACATAACAAGAGATAAGGAAAACCACTTCATAATAATAAAGGGAACAATCCAAAAGAAGAAATGACTCTGGTAAACACATATGCACCCCATACAGGAACACGCAAATACATAAAAAAAAAACACTACTGGAGGATATCAAGGGAGAGATTGAAAGCAATACAGTCATAGTAGGGGACTTTAATACCCCACAATCACCATTGGGCAAATCCTCAAAACAAAAACTCAACAAAGAAACATCAATCCTAAATGACTCACTATATCACATGGAATTAATTGACATCTTCAGAACATTTCACCCCAAAGCCACAGTCTATACATTCTTCTCAAGTGCACATGAGTCATTTTCAAAGATAGACCATATATTAGGGCACAGGCAAAGTCTTTTTGAATTCAAGAGGATAGAAATCATATCAAGTATCTTCTCAGATCACAATGGCCTAAAACTAGAAATCAACTACAATAAAAACAATAAAAAAATAAAACACCTAGAGACTAAATAGCATGCTATTAAACAATGACTGGGTTACCAGTGAGATCAAAGAAGAAATAAAAAGCATCATGGCAATAAATGACAATGAATATACAACAATCCAAAATCTATGGGACACAGTGAAAGCAGTCTTGAGAGGGAAGTTCATAGCTCTACAAGCCTACCACAACACAAAGAGTTAGAACGTGAGCAACAAAAAAGCCCAGCATAAGCAGAAGAAAGGAAATAATAAAGAGCAGAGCAGAGATAAATGAAATAGAGAACAAAAAACAATACAAAAGATGAACAAAACCAAGAGCTGATTCTTTGAAAGGATAAACAAGATTGATAAAGCTCTAGCCAGACTCAACAAGAAGCAAAGAGAGAGTACCCAAATAAACAAAACCAGAAATGAAAGAGGTGAAATAACAACTGATCCCACAGAAATACAAACAATTATGAAAAAATACTATCAAAAACTCTATTCCAACAAAAAGGACCACCTAGAGAAAATGGATATATTCTTAGAAAAATACAAGATCCCAAAACTCAACCAAGAAGAATAAAAAAAAACCTGAATAGGCTAATAACTACCAAAGAAATTGAAACCGACCAAAACTCTTCCAGCAAACAAAAGCCCTGGTCTGGACAGCTTTACAGGGGAGCTCTACTAAGCATGCAAAGAAGAACTAAAACATATCCTACTCAGATTATTCCAAAAAAATCAAGAGGAAGGCACACTTCCAAGCTCTTTCTATGAAGCCAGCAGTACCCTAATTCCAAAACCAGGTAAAGACACCACAAAAAAAGAGAACTACAGGCCAATACCCTGGATGAATATAGATGCTAAAATCCTGAAAAAAAATTCTAGCAAATTGGATTCAGCAATACATTAGAAAGATCATACACTATGACCAAGTGGGATTTATTCAGGAATGCAAGGATGGTACAATATCTGCAAATCAAGAAATGTGATACATCACATAAACAAATTGAGAGACAAAAATCACATAGTCATATCAATTGATGCAGAAAAAGCATTTGACAAAATCCAAGACCCTTTCTTGATAAAAAGTCCTGGCAAAGTGGGAATAGAGGAATCATACCTCAATATTTAAAGCCCTATATGATAAACCTACAGCCAACATCATGCTCAATGGGCAAAAAATAAAACCATTTCCCCTAAGAACAGGAATAAGACAAGGATGCCCACTTATACCACTGTTTGACATAGTACTAGAAGTACTAGCTATAGCAATCAGACAAGAAGAAGAAATAAAAGGCATCCAAATTGAAAAAGAAGAAGTAAAACTATCCTTATTTGCAGATGAAATGACACTATACATAGGAAATCCCAAAGACTCCATCAAAAAACTACTATACATAATAAATGAATTTGGAAATGTAGCAGGATACAAAATTAATGCCCAGAAACCTATGGTCTTTTTATACAGCAATAATGAACTCACAGAAAGAGAAATGAAAAAAAAAATCCCATTTACCATTGCACCAAAAAAACTAAGCTACCTAGGAATAAACTTAACCAAGGACGTAAAAGACCTGTACTTGAAAAACTGCAGGACATTGTAAAAAGAGATTGAGGAAGATGTAAACAAATAGAAGAACATCCCACGTTCATGGATTGGTAGAATCAACATCATTAAAATGTCCATAGTACCTAAAGCAATCTATATATTCAATGCAAAACGTATTAAAATACCAATGGAATATTTCAAAAATCTAGAACAAACTCTCAAACATTCATCTGGAATTTAAAAAAGACCCTGAATAGCCACAGCTGTCCTGAGAAAGAAGAACAAAGTTGGAGGGAAAACAATACTAGACATCAAACTACATTACCAAGCCACGGTTCTCAAAACTGCCTGGTACTGGCATAAGAACAGACATATAGACCAATGGAACAGAAGAGAGGATCCAGCAATTGACCCAAGCAATTATATACTCAATTAATATTTGACAAAGGAGGCAAGAGCATACAATGGAGTCATAACTGTCTCTTTAATAAATGGTGCTGAGAAATTTGGTCAGAAACATGCAATAAAATGAAACTAGGTCACCAACTTACAAGATACACAAAAACAAACTCAAAATGGCTAAAGGACTTGAATGTAAGACTGGAAACCATAAAAACCCTACAAGACTCCTTAGGTAGCAAAATTGCAGACATATGTCGTAGCAATATCTTTACAGACACAGATCTTAGGGCAAGAGAGACTAAGGAGAAAATAAATGGGACTACATCAAAATAAAAAACTTCTGCACAGCAAAAGAAAGCATCAACAAAACAACAAGAAAGCCCACTGCATGGGAGAACATATTTGCCAGTGTTATCTCTGATAAGGGTTTAATCTCCAACATTTACAAGGAACTCATACAACTTAACAAAAAGAAGATAAACAACCAAATCAAAAAATGGGCAAAGGACCTAAATAGACACTTTTCAAAAGAGGACTTTCAGAAAGCCAAGAGATACATGAAAACATGCTCAAAGTCACTTATCATCCGAGAGATGCAAATCAAAACAACAATGAGGTACCGCCTCACACCTGTCAGAATGGCTATCATCAACAAATCTGCAAATGACAAGTGCTGGAGAGGATGTGGAGGAAAAGGAATACTCGTGCACTGCTGGTGGGAATGCAGACTGGTGCAGTCATTGTGGAAAACAGTATGGTGTTTTCTCAAAAAGTTAAAAATGGAACTGCCATTTGACCCAGTAATCCCAATTCTAGGAATATATCCCAAGAAACCAGAAACACCAATCTGAAAGGATATATGCACCCCTATGTTCATAGCAGCACAATTTCCAATAGCTAAGATTTGGAAACAGTCTAAATATCCATCAGCAAATGAGTGGATTAGAAAACTATGGTGTATCTACATAATGGAATACTACACTGCTATAAAAAAAGGAATTGTTACCATTTGCAGTAGCATGGATGGAACTGGAGAGCATTATGCTAAGGGAAATAAGCCAGGTAGTGAAAGAAAAATACTACATGATCTCACTCATTCATAGATAATAAAGAACATTATACACTAATGAACAAAAAGATAGATACAGAAGCAGAGAAGCATTGATCAGACTGTCAAATTACAGCGGCAAGGCTGGGGAGTGTTGGAGGCGGGTAAGAGATCAATCTAAGGATTTATATGCCTGCATATAAGCACAACCAATGGACACAAGACACTGGGGGTGGGGTAAGGGCATGTGCTGGGCAGTAGGGGAGGCTAGTGGAAAGTCAATGGGGAAAAAGGAGACATATGTACTACTATTTGTAATACTTTAAACAAGGAAATAAAAAAATATAAAAATGTAAAAAAATAAAGAAGGCCAAGAGACATATGAAAACATGCTCAAAGTCACTAATCATTTGAGAATGCAAATCAAAATGACAATGAGGTACTATCTCACACCTATTAGTTTAGTATTATCAACAAATTAGCAAATGACAAGTGCTGGTGAGGATTTGGAGAAAAAGAAACCCTTATGCATTATTGTGGGAATTCCAATTGGTGAAGCCGTTGTGGAAAACAGAATGGAGTTTCCTCAAAACATTAAAAATGGAACCCCCATTTGACCCAGTAATCCCACTTCCAAGAATATATTTCAAGAAAACAGAAACACCAATAAGAAAGATATATGCACCTTGTGTTCAGAGCACCACAATTTACAATTGTTAATATTTTGAAGCAGCTTACCTGCCCATCAGCACATGAGTGGATTAAAAAACAGTTGTACATCTACATAATGTAATATTATGCTTCTGAAAAAAACAAACAAACTCTTACCATTTGCAACAGCATGGATGGACCTGGAGAGCATTATGCTAAGCAAAATAAGCCAGTCAGAGAAAGATAAGTATCACATGATTTCACTCATTTGTGGAATATAATGAACAACATAAAGTGATGATCAAAAATAGATCCAGAGACATAGAAGCATGAACAAACCATCAAACCTCATAGGGATGGCAGCGGAGGGTTGGGGAGGGGGTGGTAAGAGATCAACCAAAGGACTTATGTGCATACATATAAGTATAACCAATCGACACAGACAGCAGGGGGTTGAAGGCATGCACTGGGGGGTTGGAGTGCTGGGGAGAGGTCAATGGAGGAAAAAGGAGACATATGTAATACTTTAAAAAAAAGAATTAAAGAAAAAATAATAATGAAATGGTAAAAGAAAGATGTACAATTTGGTAGTTACAAAATAGTCATGGGAACATAAAATACATCATAGGGACTATAGTCAATAATCCTATTTAATAATAGACAAACATGGTAATGAACCATACCTCCGACACGTTTCCAATTGGCTAATCAGGGCAATATGCAAATCAACTGCCAACCAAGATGGCGGCTGGCAGCCAGGCAGCTGAAGCGAACAGGAGGCTTGCTTGCTCCAGTGATGGAGGAAGCCAAGGTTCCCTGTCTGCTGCTGCCGGCCTCTGAGCTGCACTCTAAGAAACAATGTTGCAATTATAGAAGCTAAACAAACCCCAGAAACCTGCTTTCAGCCAGAGCTGGAGTTGCAACAGTGTTTCAATTATAGAAGCCAAACAAACCCAGATACCTGCTTTCAGCAGCTGAGGTCTCAGAGCTGGAGCCGAGCCTCAGAGCTAAAGCCGGTTCTCAGTTCCAGTGACAGCTATAGAAGGTAAATAAATCCCAGAATTAAAAAAAAGGAAAAAAGGAGAGGTTGGGAGCTTCAGTCACCCACCAGCCTGAAAACAGCCCTCAGCCCCTCACCCAGACTGGCCAGGCACCCCAGTAGTGACCCACACCCTGAAGGGGTTGTGACCAGCTACAAACAGCCATCATCCCCTCATCCAGGTTGGCCAGGCACCCAAGCGGGACCCCCACCCTGATCCGGGACACCCTTCAGGGCAAATCAGCTGGCCCCCACCCGTGCACCAGGCCTCTATCCTATATAGTAAAAGGGTAATATGCAAACTGACCCTAACAGCAGAACGACTGGGAATGACTGGTCACTATGACACACACTGACCACCAGGGGGCAGACGCTCAATGCAGGAACTGCCCTCTGGTGGTCAGGGCATTCTCACATGGGAGGAGCTCTGCTCAGCCACAAGGCAGGCTGATGGCTGCCAGTACAGCGGCGGTGGTGGGAGCCTCTCCTGCCTCCTCAGCAGCGCTAAGGATGTCCGACTGTAGTTTTGGCCTGCTCCTCGCTGGCAAGTGGACATCCCCCGAGGGCTGCCGGGCTGCCAGAGGGATGTCTGATTGCCATCTTAGGCCCAATCCCCCACGGAGCGGGCCTAAGCCAGCAGGTGGTCATCCCCTGAGGGGTCCCAGACTGCGAGAGGGCACAGGCCAGGCTGAGGGACCCCCCAACCCTGAGTGCACAAATTTTTGTGCACCGGGCCTCTAGTATTATAATAAGTATGTATGGTGCTAGGTGGGTATTGGAAATATTTGGGGGATCACTTTGTAAAGCATATAATTGTCTAACCACTATACTGTACACATGAACCTAATAAAAATAATATTAAATGTAAATTGTAATTGAAAATAAAGTTTAAAAATATTATGTTTGATGTAGCTATTAAAGTTACAGAGGAAAGCTGAATTGCCATGAATCTCAAAATTTTTTAACCCCCTACTCTATATGCATCCTCAGTTTAACTTCTGTGTATTCTCCATATAAAGACAATTTTGACTCAGTTTTCTTTAAGTATGCATTCTGAATATGTTTCTTCCAACTACATGCCTACTCTGTATCACCAACCTCAGATCCACTCCACCTACTGTAAAGAATTCTTAAGAGCACAGTACTATGTTTGCAGATAATGGAAATGAGCTCCTGACAGTGTATCTGGGATAAAGAATCATAATTCTAACCCTAGCGCTTCTGACAGAAAACCCCTTACTCTCCTTTGGCTTAAGTTTCCTCATCCATAAGTAGCAATAAGGATCTACTACATAATGACTTATATTCCTTACAGCACTGCCTTTTGGTGAAGGCACCTTTGTTTCCTCTGGCATGGTGAGTGACAGAAGCAGATATGGAGGAGTGAGATACCAGTATATGCATCTGACCGGCTAGGAGTGGCATCAGTTCAGGAATCTCCAGGCAAGCCTAGACTGTTTGGCATTTATAAGTCAGTGAGGCCCAGACCAAAGGGGGTTCATTGTAGGGAGTGAGAGGAGAAGAGGATAGAAGGCCTGTCTCTGGGCATGTCCTCCAGCTTCCAGTCCATCAGAATTCAGGTGCTTGGTCCTAACAGAAAACCTCAGGACAAGTCAGTTCAGCAATGCTGAGTATACATACCAGAAATACAAGAGTACAGAAGAATGAAAGCTATGGGGTATTTGATCCTTACTCTGTGCTAAGTCCTTCACAGAATCTCAGGCATGACTATCCCTTTTCATAGATGAGACTTAGGAATGATTAATCTATTCTTTTTAGCCCAACAGCTATTCAACATCTGCCATGTGTAAGGCACTATTTTGAGTACTAAATATATAAGAGTGAACAATTCAGAAAAGCCCCTATAGTCATAAACATATACCAGAAACAGAAAATACATAACTAAACACATAAGCAGATAAAATATCAAATAGCAATACTAGTAAAAGCTGTGAAGAAAACAATGAAGTAATGAACATAAAGTAGATTAGACAGTTTGATTGGGAAAGGCCTTCATCAGGAGAGAATATTGAAGCTAAGGCCTGAAAAATAGAAGGCAAAGCCTGTCATGTTAAGAGTTCCAGAAAGGGGGGATTTTAAATGCAAAGACACTAAGTTTGGAATGAACCCATTGAATTTAAGGAACAGAAAGAACACTAGTGTGTCTGGAGAGCTATCAGAAAAGGGAAGAGTGTTGTGAAATAAAGTCAAACAGGTCTAGACCACACAGAGCTTTGTGGGATAAAATAAAAACCATGGATTTTATTCCAAAGTAATGGGGAAAAGATGCTGTAAGATTTTAAACTCAGAAATGTTAGATTTCGATTTACAGTTATGAGGAGTCACACAGAAAGTAAGTGGCACAACTGGAATTCAAACTCAGGTCTGCCTGACTTTAAGCATCCCCAGGCCCTACTTTATAATGGAAATGCATGACCCAAAACATGCCCCAAGCAGAACAATTTTTAGATAAATGAGTGGAGGAACAAACAGACTCTTTACCCACCTAAATTGAGTAGGCTGTATATGGATGTATTTGTGAGTTGAGGGGGTAGGGGTAGGGATGTAAAGAATTTATTAATAAAAATAAAGGCTGAAGAGACTAAAATGGGCATAAAGGCCAACTTGAGAGACAACAATAAGACTTCAAATTCCAGCTCTGTCAAACACTAGCTATATGATCTCATACAAGTCCCTTGGCCTCAGCTCAGTGTTACCAACAGTGAGATGGAAATAATAATGCCTATCTATTTGTCAGTGTTCTGAGAGTCGTATTCCAGTGCATGGCTTTGTGCATAGCAGGTATTTAGTGTGTGTTGGTTACATTGTACTGAAAAGCTTTATATTATATTGAATGTAAATTGTAATTTTTAAAAAAATTTAAGTTAAAAAATAAAAGGTTTAGAAGGAGAGAGGTTGATGAGACTGAAATAGAAGCTACAGACCAATCAGGACAAGCCTCTTGCTGATAGGCCATGGAACAAAATTTTTACACTTACCTTCCTGATACAAGTTAGAACAGGGGATGGGTCTCTCTTGCATTGGGTAGGAGTCTCTCCCAGGCCATTTTTCTGCATATCATAAAGCAGTAGCTTTATCTGTTATTTAAGTACAAGGGTTTAGAAACTGTTAGATCCAAACACCTGGGTTATAAAGCAGGGTATGGTGACTTTGGGTAATAAGAGTTAACATTCATTATTATTATTACCTTTAATTCTTGTAATAGGTCTTCAAGGAGATAATAAGACAGAGATTTCCATTCAACATATAAAAAAGTTGAAAAGGAAAGTGACCTCCCCAAGATCACTGATCTAGAAAGTGGCAGAGCTAATATTTGAACTCTACCTGGCATCAAAGTTCATATTTTGTTTTTGTTTTTTGTACCTGTGTCACAATGCACACTCCTTCCCCTCTTTGGGCAACTAATGTTAGTAACTTCACTTCTCTGAATTTCAATTTTCTAGTCTCTAAACTGGGGATAGTAATCTATACCTTACAGGGTTATCATAAAGATTGGGAAAATATGCATAAAATGCTTAAGCACAATGGATAATTAGAAATTTTTAGCCATATTGTTAGAGTATTATTAAATTTTTACTGTATGGTTTGAATAACCATTATCACAGTCTCACTACATACCACACCCACTGCCAAACCCTGAACAATGCCAAACATGAGGCTTACCAGAGTCTTCTAATATCCACGTTTACTTTATGGATAGGAGATTCAATTTTTTTCTCAGGATTATCTGGATTCTGCAGCAGCAATTCCTGTAGAAATTTAGAGTTGGAACAGAGAAAGAGTGAGCACCACGCTTAGCAAAGTAGGTCATGATGAAGGTTGAGAGGCATGGACCTGGGTATGGATTGCAATCTGGCTGTAAGGGCTGTGGACTGTCCTGCCATATAGGGTTTACACCAAAAATATAAACTTCCTTGTAGCACATGGTCAACAAGAAGCAAAATGAGCTTTTTTCAAAATTCATCAAAATATTCCTGGAAGGACAAATGAGTATTGGTTGTCTGTTAACAGTCAAAGAATAAGCAGCCCTACACTACATGGTGTGATACTAGAGTAAAGAGGCCCAGTACCTGTAAAAGACTGTAGTCTGCTCTGTTCTACTTCAATGCACTGCTAAAGAAAACAACCTGAGAGGAAAGGGGAAAAAGGCAGATCATGAGGCAATATCTAAAAGGTCTATTTAAAATAACATAGGCTGAAGGCTCCCAAACCTGACTGCTCAGGAATCACAGGGTTGAGTCAGCACTATGGTAAATGATAATTGGAATTTTTAAAAAGCATCAAAGTTTATCTGAATGATCAGTCAGATTTGATAGCCACCCAGTTAACCCTGAGGCACTCACTCCCCTCCACCCCTGGAAAAAAATAGAGGCAAATCTCCTTTTCTTCTAATAAACTGATATTTTTAGTAGCCTTGGATTTAACACCAACCTTGTTAAGAATATTTCTTGGATCTCCTACTTTTTCCCCAGCTTCATTGAGGTATATTTTACAAATCAATGCATTATATATTTGAGGTGTACAATGTGATGTTGTGAAATAATTAACACAATTAAACTAAATTGCACATTCACCATCTTACATTGCTGTACTTACTTTGGATGTTGTTAAAACACTAAGATCAATTTCCTTGGTAAATTAAAAATATACAATACAATATTAGTAATTACCAGGCTGAACATTAGATATCTGGAATTCATTCATCCCACAGAAGTAAAACCTTATACCCTTTGACCAAAGTCTCCCCATTACCCCCACCTCCCATTCCCTAGAAACTACCACTCATTTCTATGCTTTTATAGGTTTGGCATTTTTAGATTCCATATATAATTGAAATCATGCAGCATTTGTCTTTCTGTGTCAGTCTTATTTCACTTAACATTATGTCCTCCAGTTTCATCCATGTCATCTCAAATGGCAACTCAACAGCCAAAATAAATAAATACATACATATATAAATAAATGAGTTGATTAAAAATTGGATAAGAACCTGAGTGAACATTTTTCAAAGAAGATGTATAAATGACCAATAGGTATATATTAAAATAAACTCAATGTCACTAATCATCAGGGAAATGCAAATCAAAGCCATGAGCTATCACTTCATACTGGCTAGAGTAGCTATTATAGAAAAGACAAGAGATAAAAGATGTTGGCAGTGATGTGGAGAGAAGGGGACATTTGTGCACTGTTGGTAACAATGTAAATTGGTACAGCCATACAATATTAAATTTCCTAAAAAAGTTAAAAATAGAACTACCAGATGATTCAGCAATTCCACTTCTAGATATACATCTTAAGTAAGTGAAATTAGTATTTTGAGTGATATAAGCACTTCCATATTTGTTGCAATTGTAATCACAGTAGTCAAGATATGGACATAATCTGTCAGTTGATTAATGGATAAATAAAATTATATATGCGTATAATTCAGCATTAATAAACTACATTTTTATGCAGAACTCTAATATATGAAAGAGATGTAAAGACACGAATAGAACAGAATAAACACTAGAAACAAATTCATGAGTATGTTGGAACTTACTGTGTGATAAAGGTAACATTCCATATGAGTGTGAAGAAGGATTAATTCGGTATCTGCCGGGGTCCAACCCCAGCAGGTCCAGGGGTCCCCAAAGGTGTGGACGGAGTCGGCGAAGAAGGAATGATTGGCACAGAGGCAGTGTTCAGTTCATCAGCATAGTTGGGTTCTCTTGTCAGGATCTCCAGCCAGGTTCTATAGCCATGTTCCCTCGCTAGGTTCTCCAGCCAGGTTCTGTCCAAGTTCTAGTCAGGTTCTCTTGACACGGAGGCAGCCATCGGGTGATCATCATAGCCAGGTTCCTCTAGCCAAGTTCTGGTCAGGATCTCCAGCGAAGTTCTGGTTAGGATCTCCAGCCAGGTTCTGTCTTCTAAGTTCCGTGTAAGTTCTGTCTCCTAAGTTCTGTCTCTTAAGTTCTGTCTCTTAAGTTCTGTCTGTAGGTTCTGAGTTCTGTGTCTCAGGTCTGTCTCTCGGTCTGCCTCTCTAGGTTCTGACGAAGTTCTGTCTCCTAAGTTCTGTCTCTAGAGTTCTGTCTCTTAAGTTCTGTCTCCTAAGTTCTGAGTCCTAAGTTCTGTCTTCTAAGTTCTGTGTGTCGGGTCTGTCTCTTGGTTCTGCCTCTCTAGGTTCTGTCTCCTGTTGTCTTGTTGCATCTGTATTTATACCAGTTTATTCTAATCCTATCAATCTCTATTCCAAAGGTTAGGGTGTTTCTTATCTCCATTCCAGGGAGTAAAGATTATGTAGCTTAAGCATGATTGTTCGTAGTTAAAGTGATTAACTACCCGCCTGGCACTTAGTTAAGAGGTTTTATTCCCTCCCTAACTTCAGGGGAAAATCCCTACCTGGGGAAACAACCTTTCTCGGAGAGGTGACCTTGGTTAAAACACATAGTGCCAAGAAGGTGATCAAATATATTAAGAACAGTATGCCATATATGCCAGGTCCCTAGAAACAGCAAGGATGGACCGGCTCCCGGCAGGTATCCAATAATAATGTCTAACATTTATCTATTAACTTGGGTGCAAAGCACTAAACACACATTACAACACACACTAAAATACTATTGTATTACAAATTAGAATGTAGGAAACCCACTGGAAAACTAATACTGGGAGAAAAATAAATGAAAACAATATTATAATCTAAAAGTGGAAAACCCTAAATAAGCAACACACAAACCTAGGAGAAAAACATTTTTGAAATAATAAATTCGACTACATGAAGATTAAAAGCAAAGAAAAAAAGGAGAGACTCATGGACACAGACAATAGTATAGTGACTGCTAGAAGGAAAAGGAGGTGGGGACTTAGAAGAAGATAAATAGATGATAAATGGTGATGTAAGGAGACTTGACTTGGGGTGGTAAACACAACACAATATACATATGATGAATTGTATGCCTGAAACCTACATAATTTTATTAACCAATGTCACCCCTATAAATTCAATAAAAATAAATGTTAAAAAACAATTAAAAAACACAGACTGGGAGGCTCCAATTGCAATATTATTAACAGAGAAAGAATTAACACACTGTATGTGGGAAACGTATTTATACGTTTTACATTGACTGTAGTAGTAGAGCACAGGACACGTATTAATACGTTCTTTATAGACTAGTGGTAGAAGGTAGAATGCGGGTAACTTATAAGTATGTAAACTAAAGTTATCGTAATTTTACTGAACATTGCCATTTGCTCAAAAAATTTAGCAAAAATGGCCCCCGCCACCTGTTAATGCGCGATAAAACTACCTGAAAACAATGTGTTAATATCTATAATAGACATGGGGAACCAGGCAATTTCAAAAGGAAAAACATGGATGGGGGGAAAGCAATTCACAGAAGACCACATACAAGTGAACAATTCACATATGAGTTGAAATTCAAATGCACTAGTATCAAAGAAAATGCAAATAAAATCAACAGAGATATTCTTTTTAACTCATCATACTGGGAAAGATTTCAAATCTATACTAATAAAAAAGAAACATGCAAATTGATGCCACTCCACTATGCCCACCAGCCAATCAAGATGAGTATGCAAATTAACCCAACAAAGATGGTGGTTAATTTGTATGCAGGAGCAGAGCAAAGACTGAAGGCAGCTAGAAGGAATCCAAGCACTGCATAAGGGAGCAAAGCAGTGGAAAAGGGAGGGAGCTGAGACAGCGGAGACAAGAGGGAGTGAGGCAGCAGAGAAGGGAAGGGCTCCGGCCTCAAGAAGTCCTATTCTTGCAAGAATCTTCCTGCAACAGGCCTCTAGTAATAATATAATTCAGCATTGGTAAGGATATAGGAAAGCCCACTGATAGGAGTATAAACCAGCACAGATCTTTTTGCATGTCAATTTGGGAGAATGACAAACTGCAAATAATCATACCAGATGACAAACTGCAAATAATCATACCTGGAAATCTAGTCTATAGAAGTATATACATAAATATATATATCCAAGACTATTTCCTTTAGTACTATAATTATAAAGTATTTCAAGCAACTTAAATATCAATTAACTGAGAATTTATAAGATATATTATTATAGTACTGTTAAATAATGAAATACAGTGCAGATCTATATGAGAGTGAAACAAAATCATGAGTAAAGATACAAAGTGCAAACAATATGAAGCTTATAAGTCTCTCTCTCTCTACAAATATATATATATATGTATATATATATATATATATATATATATATATTTACAAATGTGAAACACATAATTATTTTTAATGAACTGAAAAAATCTTGAAAGGCTATAGACCAAATGGAAAATAGTAGTTACCTCACAGGACAAGAATGGAATTGATGTGGAGAAATGTTGGTGAAGGAGCTTAACATATTCTTTCACATTTTTACCCTGTTTATCACTGTTTTAAATTTAATATTTATAAAGTGCCTAGAATAATGTCTAACACAAATAAGCATCATATTCACTTGTGTTATTATTTTTGTTGTTATTCTATATTGATTAAAAATTTTAAAGTAAGCATGCAGTACCACTTTAATAACTGAAAGCAAAAATGAAAACACTAAAATAATAAAATAACAGAGGGAAAGATCAAGATTATGTGGTTAAAGCCAAATTTGGGAGCAGAGCCACTTGCATTAACTTCCCCTTACATCTCTTCTGTAGCAGCCCCTGCTCCAACACACTCCAGAGAACACTTTGTTTACCACTAGACCAAACCCATTCTTGTGCCGATA
The DNA here is from genome assembly GCA_036010255.1 of Myotis pilosus. Lineage (NCBI taxonomy): Eukaryota > Metazoa > Chordata > Mammalia > Chiroptera > Vespertilionidae > Myotis > Myotis pilosus. The sequence continues at coordinate 16,523,611 of JASKON010000009.1, forward strand.
AAGGAATTGAATCCCGGAGAAAAAAGACACTTTGCCTAATGTCACAATGCAAAGCACATATTAACACCAAATTTTATATAAAACACAAACATAATATTTATAACTCAATTAGCACAAACCACAACATTACAACTCCCTCATAGCATTGTAGGGTGAGTGAAGTACTTGTACCTCATTGCCTTTAATATTCTAGTCAGTGGAGGAATCCCCTGGCAACTCCTTTTACAAATAATGATATAGACTTTATTTAAACCTTTCCAGTGTAAGAGAGCTCTTTTTTCCTTGTAAATAGCATAAAGTTAGAACTTTTTAAAATCCCCTCTTCTTGCCCTAACTGGTTTTGTTCAGTGGATAGAGCATTGGCCTGTGGACTGAAGAGTCCCAGGTTCAATTCCGGTCAAGAACATGAACCTTGGTTGTGGACACATCCCCAAAAGGGGTTGTGCAGGAGGCAGCTGATAGATCTTTTTCTCTCATTGATGTTTCTAACTCTCTATCCCTCTCCCTTCCTCTCTGTAAAAAAATAAAAAAATATATTTAAAAAATAAAAATAAAATCCCCTCTTCTGATCTCTATATTTTAATTGGTATTGTAGACAATTTACATTTGATGCAGTTTCTAATATCCTATGGCTTACGTCTGTCATTTAAAATTTTTGTGTTCTGTTTGTTCCTTCTGGGCTTTTTTTATTTTGTTTTTCTGATTCCTTTTTTGTGTAATTTCCATTTGACCATGTTTTTTTTTTAAAGGTAAGTTCTCTCTTATAAACTGTTTTACCAGAGGGAAGGGGGTTGGTGAGTTGTAATGGGGGCCGGCAATCCCTGTTCTGGGTATCTACCTGAAAAATTTGAAAAGTTTTATTCGCAAAAATACATGCACTGCTATGTCTATTGTAGTATTATTCATGGTGGCCAACACATGGAAACAATCACAATGTCCTTAGATAAATGATTGGAGTGATACATTTATACAATGGAATACTACTCAGCCATAAGAAAAGATGAAATACTGCCATTTGCAACAACATGGAGAGAACTTGAAAATATTATGCTAAGCAAAATAAGTCAGATAAAGGTAAAAATCATATGATTTCACTCATAGGTGGGATTTAAAACTGAAATTTGAAGAACCACAGAAGAACAGCTACCTGACTTTTTTCTAATATATCAATAACTAATTTTTCTAATTTAGTAGCATTTTTTAAATATCTCTATTTTTGAAAGTATTACAGATTTCCCCTTTTTCTGTTTTTTTTTCTTTTTTTTTTTTTTTTTTTTTTTTATCCAATGACACCCTCCACCTCTCACCTGCCCCACCTGCCCATCCCAGGCCTTCACCATTCTATGGTCTGTGTCCATGAGCTGTGCATATATGCATATAATTCCCCTGGCTAATCACTTCCCACTCAGCCCCCTTCCCTCTGAAACTCATCAGTCTGTTCCATGCTTCTATGACTCTGGATATATTTTGTTCATCAGTTTATTTTGTTCATTAGATTTCACAAATGAGTGAGACCATGCGATACTTATCTTTCTCCGACTAGCTTATTTCACTTAGCATAATACTCTTCAGGTCCATTCATGCTGTTGCAAATGGTATGAGTTTTTTTCTCTTTTTTTACAACTGTGTAGTATTCCATTGTGAAAATGTACCAGATTTTTTATCCACTCATCTACTGATGGGCACTTGAGCTGTTTCCAAATCTTAGCTATTTTAAATTGTACTGTATGAACATAGGGGTGCATACATTCTTTCTGATTGGTGTTTCTGGTTTTTAGGATATATTCCAGTAGTAGGATCACTCGGAAAATGGGAGTTCCATTTTTAACATTTTGAGGAAGCTCCATACTATTTTCCGTAGTGTCTGAGCTGGTCTGAATTCCCAGCAGCAGTGTACTAAGGTTCTCTTTTGTTCACACCCTCGCCAATACTTGCCCTTTGTTGAATGATGATAGTCATATTGACAGGTGTGAGGGGACATATTATTGTCATTTTCTTTTGCATCTCATTGGTGACTAGTGACATTGAACATTCTGACAGATATGAGGTGATACCTCAATGTCATTTTAATTTGTATCTCTCAGATAATTAGTGACTAAGCATTTTTTCATGTCTCTTGGCTGTCTGTATGCCCACTTTGGAGAAGGGTCTATTTAGGTCTTTTGCCAATTTTTTAATTGAATTGTTTGTCTTCCTTTTGTTAAGTTGTATTGAGTTACTTATATAATTTAGAAATTAATCCCTTATCAGATGTATCTATGGCAAATATGTTGTCTCATGCAGTGAGCTCCCTTTTCATTTTGTTGATGGTTTCATTTGTTGTGCAGAAGCTTTTTGTTTTGATGTACTCCCATTGGTTTATTTTCTTTTTTTCTCCTGTGCCCTAGACTGTGGTTGGCAAACTGCGGCTCGCGAGCCACATGTGGCTCTTTGGCCCCTTGAGTGTGGCTCTTCCTAAGCCTTAGGAGTGCCCTAATTAAGTTAATAACAATGTACCTACCTACATTGTTGAGTAACACTCCCTCCACGTTCTGTGTGGAGTAGGGTTCGGTATCTGAAAGAGGAGCTGCACAGCAAATGAGAGAAAAAGACACGAGATAATTTTGCAATATTGGGGGACCAGGCGGCCAAGTCCCGAAGGACTTCCACACAAAAGCTTGGCCTCACCAAGCTTTTATTGATTTGGGATGCACCCATTAGCATAGCCCTTAGGCAGGTGACCCCTGGCAACAGGCAGACTAGCCCATCAGCAAGGATTTACATAATAATAAATGGGGGAGTAGTTTCAGCTACCACTGTCTGGACAAACAGAGGTGGCGCCTAGCTCTGAGCTTTGCTAGGTCTTCAAAGGCACCCAGCCTTCGGGGGGTTTCAGTCTATGCTTATCAGATAGTGAAGGCAATAAACAGTTTCCCACACTACATAGTTTAAGTTTAAGAAATTTGGCTCTCAAAAGAAATTTCAATAGTTGTACTGTTGATATTTGGCTCTGTTGACTAATGAGTTTGCTGACCACTGCCCTAGGAGATGTTTCACCAAACATATTGCTATGAGAAATGTCTGATATTTTGCTGCCAATGGTTTCTACTAAGATTTTTATGGTTTCACAACTTACATTTTTTAAATGAAATCTTTATTGTTGGAAGTATTACTTACGGCCCCTTTTTCCCCCCATTGACTCATTGTAGCTCATCCCCACCATCCCCCCCAGGCCTTCACCACCCTATTGTCTGTGTCCATGAGTTACGCATAAATGCATAGAAGTTCTTTGAACTCCTCCCACCAATTTCCTCTGCCTTACCTCTGTGTCTCCCAAGTCAGTTCGATGCCTCTTTGTCTCTGGATTATTTTGTTCATAGGTTTATTTTATTCATTATATTCGACATATGAGTGATATCATGTGATACTTTGTCTTTCTCTGACTGGCTTATTTTGCATAGCACAATAATCTCCAGGTCCCTCCATTTGTCTCAAAGGGTAAGAAAGCCTCCTTTTTTACTGCTGCATATTATTCCATTGTGTAAATGTACCACAGCTTTTTTTATCCACTCATCTACTCATGTGTACTTAGGCTGTTTCCAGATCTTAGTTATTGTAAATTGTGCTGCTGTGAACATAGCGATGCACACATTCTTTTCTGATTGGTGTTTTAGGATTCTTAGGATATAATCTTAGTAGTGGGACCACTGGGACAAATGGCCATTCCATATTCAATTTTTGAGGAAACTCCTATGGTTTTCCATAATAGTCGCACCAGCCTGAATTCCTACCAGCAGTGTACTAGGTTACCTTTTCTCTACATTCTCACTAGCACTTGTCATTTGTTGATTTGTTGATGGTAGCTATGCTGACAGGTGCCAGGTGACATCTCATTGTCATTTGAATTTGTGTTTCTCTGATTATCCGTGACTGAGCATTTTTTCATATTTCTCTTGGTCATTTGGATGTCCACTTTGGAAAGTGTCTATTTAGGTCCTTTGCCCATTTTTTAATTGGACTGTTTATCTTCCTTTTGTTAAGTTGTATGAGTTCCCTATATATTTGTGATATTAACTCTTTATCTGATTATGTTCTCCCATACAATGGGCTCCCTTTTCATTTTGTTGGTTTATTTTGCTGTTCTGAAGCTTTTTATTTTGATGTAGTCCCATTTGTTTATTTTCTCCTTAGTTTCCTTATTCTTAGAAGATGTCTCTTTAAACATATTGCTATAAGACATGTCTGAGATGTTGCTGCCTATCGTTTCCTCTAGGAATTTTATGGTTTCATGACTTACATTTAAGCCTTTTATTCATTTTGAGTTAATTCTGTGTATGGTGTAAGTTGGTAGTCTAATTTCATTTTTTGTATGTATCTGTCCAATTTTCCAACACCATTTTTTGTAGAGACTATCTTGACTCCCTTATATACTCTTGCCTCCTTTGTTAAATATTAATGGAGCATAATGGCTTGGGTTAATTTCTGGGGTCTCTATTCTATTCTATTTGTGTGTATGCCTGTTCTTATGCCAGTACCAGGATGTTTTGATTACAGTGGCTTTGTAGTATAACTTGATATCTGGTATTATGTTCCCTCTACCTTTTTTCTTCTTTCTCAAGATTGCTGCAGCTATTCAGGGTATTTTTTGATTTCCATATAAATTTTTGGAGTATTTTATTTGATGTAGATCCATGAAATATTCTATTGGTATTTTAATATGAATTGCAATGAATCTGTAGATTACTTTGTGTCTAGGGAGGGGAAGCAGCTGGACATTTTAAAGATGTTAATTCTACCAATCCATGAAGATAGTATATTCTTCCATTTGTTTATATCTTCCTCTATCTCATTTTCAATGTCCTATAATTTTTTGAGTACAAGTATTTTACCTCCTTGGTTAAGCTTATTCTTAAGTATCTTAATTTTATTGTTGCAATGGTAAATGGGATTGTTTTTTCTTAGTTTCTCTTTCTAAGAATTCATTATCTACATATATAAAAAGCCGGGGTCTGCCACGTCCTAAATGACTGGATGGATGGCCAAACAGCAGGCAACATTGATCAAGGGATGGCTAACGGGGGAACTGGGGTCCCTCAGGCACTGATGAATCCTTGGCAGCAGCAAATGCTGAGGTGAGCAGGTTGGTGGAAGGCAGGCCGCTTGGTCCCTCCTCCTAGCCCTCAGACTCCAATCAATAGGTGGTGAAGGCGAGGCATAACTGGGGACTGGTTCCCTTAGTGGTCCTACAGGTTCAATCCGAAGAGGACAGGCCAGCACGATCCTGAGAGCGATGCTATCCTCCTGTAACTTGGCCTTGGGCACTGCAGCTTCCCCTCCCTAGACACTCCACAAGGAAGAAAGAATATCACCAGCAGTGCCGGAGAGACCAGTGGTTACTGCTCTCCCCGTGCTTCCTCCAGGTCTCCTGCCCTGCTCCAGATGAAGTGTGAGCACTGCACACGGAAGGAGATGTAAGTATATAACACACAGGCAATTAATTTCAAAAGATTTTGGACCAATCGTTTCCCTCATTGGCCTGTTGGTTTGTTCCTCTCTAAGTATTTCCTCAACAATCTCACAAAAGGAGCAGATATTAATAGTAATATTCCATTAAGGCTAATTAAAGCCATTAAAAATTAATTTTGTTTGGAGATTTATTGAGAAATTTGGGACTCCCATTGAGACCACTGATGTACACTGGGGAGTCACCCAGTGAAGCCCCTGAAACGACTGCTGCTGGGGGCTGTGACCCTGTAGCTGCCCCCACCTCCCATCCTGCAGACCTGGCACTGGCTCTGAGGGGGTCTAGCACTCTCACTGCTCAGCTCATCATGACAGCTGCACCTCCAACTCCTTCAGATTTTGAGAGGAGAATAAGAGGTTGTGAACCATGAAGGCCAAACTGGGAGACATTTTCACAAGAAGGCGGACCCAGCCATCATTTTTATGATGTGGTTTGTGAACCATTAAATGACTCCCCTTAAAATATATCTTCAGGGCGTTCCCAGTGCCCGGGAGCCCACAGGGAGCGGAGATGTTAGATGTGAGCATTCTGTGCATTTTGGGATCTCCTGAGGGTGTACGTCACCTGGAAGGTGAACCCCAGGCTTCAGATGATTGTTTGAACTTACAGCTCTCACAATTGTTTGAACTTACAGCTCTCACAATTGTTTGAACTTACAGCTCTCACAATGTGTGAAGGCAGGAAAATTGGCCATGAAATTCATCCCATCCCCAGGTGTTACAGGGTGACACGCAAAGCTAAACAAGTAGAATTTTAATGGTGCCTCAGCTGACTGAGGCAGGAGAGTGCCCTGAATCCCGGTGCCTCTGTGATCGTGGGAGTCCTCACACGGGGCTGAGGGAGGCAGAAGGAGGACCTGAGGAAGCGTGAGGTGCTCAGCTGTTATTTCTGAAGGAAGAGGCTGGATGCAGAGCCAGTGGTTTTCCTGAGCCCCTGGACAGAGACGTGCCTGCCACACCCAGCACTGAAAGTCCATCAGCGTGTGCTGCTGTCAACCCATGTGTGTGGTCCTTCATTACAGGAGGATGGAAACTGGCCCCCAGGGGGATGGGTCAGAGAGAAAATGGAGAGTAAGTTGTGGGGAGGGTGAGGCCAGCACTTCAGAAAGTAAGGTGCACTCAGGAATACGGGTGGGGGGGCACTGAGTAGTGCAGGAACACGGGAGTTGGGCAGGCAGACAGCAGTGCTGCACGAGATGGGAGGTGGTGGCAGAGGGCAGCAGGGGCAGTAAAAGCCCCGTGGACTCAGCCAACAGCGGGCCTGGGTCTCACATGTCCTGTGGTCAGAGGGGCAGAGCAGACCCTCTGCTCCAGCTCTCACACTCTGTGCAAGGCTGCGGTGAGCAAGGAACCTTCTAGCCCATGCTCATCAGGATGCTGGCAGGACCTGTCTGACTAGAGGTCCAGCTGCATGCTGGCTGTTGACAGAGACTCCCTGAGGTCCTAGAGGCAACCCTGGCTCCTTGCCATGGCTTCTACAGTCCCCAGGGGGGCCTCCCCCTATGGCTGCCATGACCGAGCAGGACAGGATCCAGGGAGCCACAGGAACCACATCCCAGCTCCCTGGCTGGGTGGTTAGGAGCAGCCACAGCCTCTGCCACACTCGAGAGGAAATGTTCACATGAGGCAGGACACTGGGGCCAACTGGGGTCTGCCCACCATGGACACCAGTCACCCTGGACCCTGTCACAGTTTTGCCAGGATCCTAAATGTTGGGAAACGTGTGACTCCTGCCAACTGTTTATCTGAGGAGATGACAGGTCCATTCTCCATGGTCCCCATGGGAAGTTGTCAGATCTCCCAGGAGGCCTTGCAGAGGCCTTCTTGCTTGGGGGCCTCGAGCAGGGGTCCTCAAACTACGGCCCGCGGGCCACATGCAAATACAAATATTGTATTTGTTCCTGTTTTGTTTTTTTACTTCAAAATAAGATATGTGCAGTGTGCATAGGAATTTGTTCATAGTTTTTTTTTTTAAACTATAGTCTAGCCCTCCAACGATCTGAGGGACAGTGAACTGGCCCCCTGTTTAAAAAGTTTGAGGACCCCTAGCCTAGAGACTCAGATCTTTTTGTCAATGTGAAGCGGCCCAAATCTAGCATGTCAGACACAGATTCCACTGTAAGAAATGTACAAATGAACAAAACAAAACAAATCTGAGAGTCAGATAAGCCAGTGTGGTGTCTGTCGGCAGTGTCTCATTGGAGGGGCCTTCAGGGGTCATTGGTAGAAATTCCGTCACCTGGGAACCCACAGAAAGACTGCTCAGGGCTAGAGAGAGTGCTGGAGATGTTGGCTAAATGAGTGTGTGACAATATGGTCCCCAATTTCTTTAATAGAGGGGATTTCTTTAATAGAGGGGATCTGACTCTCAGATTTGTTTTGTTTTGTTCATTTGTACATTTCTTACAGTGGAATCTGTGTCTGACATGCTAGACTTGGGCCGCTTCACATTGACAAAAAGATCTGAGTCTCTAGTGTGTGACAATATGGTCCCCAATTTCTTTAATAGAGGGGATTTCTTAGATCTTACCATACAGCCTCTGTTATGATGTATTTACATCATCCTATATAATAAAAACCTAATATGCTAAGTGTCCGGTCGTTTGGTCAGCCATTTAACCAATCAAAGTGTAATATGCTAATGATATGTAAGGTCACTCAACTGCTAATTATGATATGCACTGACCATCAGGTGGCAGACGCTTTGACCAGTAGGATAGCTTGCTGCTGGGGTCCAGTTGATCAGGACTGAGCGAGACGGGTCGGACACACCCTGTAGCCCTCCCACAGTCCCTCTCCAGCTGGCCAATCTCTTGTGTCCCTCCCTGACCCTGATTGTGTTCCTGTGGGGTCTCTTGATCTGGCCTGTGACCTCTCACAATCCAGGTCCCCTAGAGGGATGTTGGAGAGCCGGTTTTGGTGCGACAGTGGAACGACCGGTCACTATGACATGCACTGACTATCAGGGGGCAGATACTCAATGCAGAAGCTTCTCCCTAGTGGTCAGTGTACTCCCACAGGGGGAGCACTGTTCAGCCAAAAGCTGGGATCACAGCTGGTGACCACAGTGGCAGTAGTGGGAGCCTCTCATGCCTCCGTGGCAACGCTAAGGAAGCCCGACTGATGGCTTTGACCCATGCCCCACCAGGGATCCTGGAATGTGAGAGGGTGCAAGCTGGGCTGAGACCCCCTCCCACCCCATGCACGAATTTCATGCGCCAGGCCTCTATTTGGTGTATAAAAATGCCATCAATTTCTGGGTATTAATTTTGTATCCTGCGGCATTACCAATTTCATTTTTTAAATCTGGTAGTTTTGTTGGTGGACTTTTTACAGTTTTCTAGGACATCTGTGAATAATGACAATTTTACTTCTTCCTTTCCAATTTGGATACCTTTTGTTTCTTCTTGTCTTTTGGCTATGGCTAGGATTTCCAGTACTATATTGAACAAGTGTGGTGAAAGCAGACATCTCCTTTTCCTATTCTTAGGGGAAATGGTTTTAGTTTTTGTTAATTGAATATGATGTTCTCTGCAGTTTTGTCATATATGGAGTTTGTTATGTTGAGATATAATCCCTCTATTCCCACACTGGTGAAAATTTTTAACAAAAATGGGTGTTGGATTTTGTGGAATGATTTTTCTGTGTCTGTTGATATGATCATGGTGTTTTGTCTTTCAATTTGTTTATGTGATGTATCACATTTATTGATTTGAGAATATTGTACCAGCCTTGCATTCCTGGTATAAATCCTACTTGGTCAGGGTGTATGATATTTTTAATATATTGCTGGATCCAATTTGCTAATATTTTGTTGGGGATTTCAGCATCTATGTTCATCAGGGATATTGGCCTGTAATTCTTTGTAGTGCCTTTACTGGTTTTGCAATTAGGATAATACTGGCTTCATAAAGAGAACCTAGAATTTTCCTTTCCTCTTGAATTTTTTAGAATAGTTTGAGGAGGATGTGTGTTAGTTCTTCTTTGAATGTTTAGTAAAACTGCAATGTGAACCTGACTGGACCAGGGCTTTTGTTTGCTGAGAGTTTTTGGATTACTGCTTCTATTTAATCAGTTGTTAGTGACCTATACAGGTTTTCAGATTCTTCCTGATTCAGTTTTGGGAGGTTGTATTTTCTTAGCATTTTTTTTATTTCATACACATTTCTAACTTGTTGGAATATAGTTGTTCATAGTATTTTCTTACAATATTTTGTATTTCTGTGGTGTCAGTTGTTACTTCTCCAATTTGGTTTCTGTATTTATTTATTTGGGTATTCTCTGAATCCGGATTGATGAATCCGGCTAATGGTTCATCAATCTTTTTTATGTTTTCAAAGATTCAGCTCTTGGTTTTATTTATATTTTGTGGGTTTTTTTTGTCTCTATGTCATTTATTTGTTCTGATCTTTTGAAGCCACAAGTCACTTGTCCCAGATGCATGGACTGTTGTGCCTAACCCAGCACCACCAGATGATCAGATCCACTGCTGCCACCATGCATGACCTGCTGTCTCCAAATGCATCTATGAGGCTTCTAAAGTGGGTAGACAAAGAAACAACCCCCAAATGAAAGAAAATGAAATATTGCTAGAAAATGAACTAAATGAAATGGAGGCAAACAATTGGTCAGATAATTCAAATATTGGTTATAAGGGTTCTCAAAGAACTTAGTGAGAACTGCAAACAACTTAATGAGAATTATAAGGAAATTATTGAGAACAACACCAGCACAAGGAAAAAGATAGAGCTTGGCCAGCATGGCTCAGTAGTTGAGCATCAACCTGTGAATCAGGCAGTCACAGTTTGATTCTTGGTCAGGGCACATGCCAGGATTGTGAGCTGGATACCCAGTAGGGAGCATGCAAGAGGAAACCAATCAATGATTCTCTCTCATCATTAATGTTTCTATCTCTCTCCCTTTCCCTTCTTCTCTGAAATCAGTTAAAAGAGGTGGAGCCAGGATAGTGTGGCTCAGTAGTTGAGCATTGACCCAAGTGGGCGCGCGGAGACTGCCCGCAGAGCTGGAAGGTGGAGGCTTGCGAATTCGCACAATGTATCAGGCTCTTGTAACAGTTCCCCTTAGATCCGTGCATTTGATTATTAAACCCAGTGCATGGGATTCCCCAGTTGGGGTCATTCGCAGAGCCTGTAGGGGAAAGTTCTTTTTGGGGAGCCTGGGAAAGAGAGCAGGCAGTAACGATTACAGAACCAGCTCTAGGCAGTGGACTTTCCCAAACCATTTTCAAGTACCATAGAGAAAAAAAACCCTACTGATAGAGAGGACTTATAGCTTCGGAGGTCAATCCAGACACACTGCCACCCAGAGGCAGAGCCACGAACTGTCGCTTCTGTAAATAGAAATAAAGGCAGTCTGGTAAACAAATACAACCTGCCTTAAAATCAGGACTGTGGTTTACGGCACGGTGGAACAGTGTATCGCAGGGAAATTCAACACTCTCCTGAATGCCTGGCAGGACTAAGGCGTGCCAAAAAGAAGAGTAGAAGATCTGAAGCACCTTCACTACTGCATATTTTTATATTTTTTTTAATTCTTTTTTCGCCATTTCATTAAGAACCTATTTTATTATTTTTTAATACCTGATTTTACCTTTTTAATTACTACATTTTTAACAAGTATTATTGCTATCATTTTACCATTTTTTCAAGTGTCATTTAATTTTTTTTTTTTTTATTTTTCTTTATTTTATTTTGGGATTAGTGTTCTACACTCTATCTTCATCGTTCCTTTAGCATCATTTCTCTCTCTCACCCCTTTACCCTTAACCCAAATCTTTCTTCCTCACTTTTCCCCTTTTGTTGTTGTCCTGTCTCTTACCCTATTCCTACTTTAGATTTTCCCTATTCCTTCTTTTTACCCACTGTCTAAATTTCACCCTACTTATATATCTAATTTCCAATCCCTTGCTCTAAATACATATACGCCTCTCTCTTATCTTTCTTCACTATCCATTTTTTTTTTCTCTCTCTCTGTCATTTTGCTAGTGTTTGCTTGATTTTGAGTATATTGGGTTTTTTTATGCTTGTTTGGGAGATTGTTATGTTTTTCATTTTCATTTTTCTGTTTTGCTTATTTTTTCTTTCTCTGGTTATTTTTGTTCTTCTGCTTTACCTTGCCTCACTTGATATTAGTGGTTGTTTGTAGGTTGCATTAATCTCCAGGGATCTGCTGCTGGAATTCATTGAGATTAGGTGCGGTTCTATTAGAGTTTTCTCCCCATACAAATAGCCTCTTCCCCACCTCTATTTCATTCTCTATCTTACTTTTTTTTTTCTTCTCTCCCTTTTCCCAATCTCATTTCAGCACTCCTTTTTTTTTTTCTTGTTCTCTTTAATCTTTTTCTCTTTTTTTCTTCTTTATCCCCTAATTCTCTTTGCTCTGGTGGTCACCTTTATTTGGGGTTATTAATATTGTGAATACATTTATGTTCAGTGCCTTGTACGTTGTGCCTGTTGTGTTGTATTTTGTGCCTTTAAATCAATGCAGCAGAGAGAGAACTACATAACCAAACATCTAGAGAAGAGAGATCATGGTGAAACAAAGAACAAACCCACATATGAAAGAAAAACAGGCATCATCAGAAAAGGAAGTAAACAAAATGGAGGCAATGGAGGCAAACAACCTGTCAGAGAAAGAATTCAGAGAAATGGCCATAAGGTGGATGAAAAGAATGGAAGACAAATTCAACAACATGTGTAGGAACCAAGAGGAAATGAAGAAAAACCAAGAAGAAATGAAAAATGACATCACTGCTATAAAGAACTCAATAGAAAGCATCAATAGTAGACTAGAAGAAGCAGAGGACTGCATCAGCGAGCTAGAAGACAAGGCAGGAAAAAATACCCAAACAGAACAGCTTCTAGAAAAAAAAAATTAAAAAGCAGGAGGCGAGCCTAAGAGAAATCTGGGACAATGCTAAACGAAACAACATCTGAATAATAAGGGTACCAGAAGGAGAGGAAACTGAGCAAGGAATAGAAAACCTGTTCGAAAAAATAGTAACAGAAAATTTCGCTGATATAGGGAAGAAAAAACTCACACAAATCCAAGAAGCTCACAGAGTCCCAAACAAAATGAACCCGAAATGACCGACACCAAGGCACATAATAATTAAATTGGCAAACACCAACGACAAAGCAAGAATCTTAAAGGCAGCCAGAGAGAGACAGAAAGTTACCTACAAAGGATCCCCCAACAGACTAGCGACCGATTTCTCAACAGAAACACATCAGGCAAGAAGGGAATGAAATGAAATACACAAAGTTATGCAAAGGAAGGGACTGAATCCAAGAATACTGTACCCAGCAAGGCTATCAATCAAAATTGAGGGTCAAATCAGGAGCTTCACAGACAAAAACGGTCTACGGGAGTTTATTACAACCAAGCCAGCAATGTAAGAAATGCTAAAGGGTCTGCTGTAAATAGAAAAAATAGGAAACAAAGACGGAACGCAGCAGTAAAGAACAAAAATGGCAACTAACAAGTTTCTATCAATAATAACTTTAAATGTAAATGGATTAAATTCCCCAGTCAAAAGGCATAGGGTAAATGAGTGGATAAGAAAACATGACCCATATATCTGCTGTCTACAGGAAACCCACCTCAGAAAAAAAGACACACACAGACTGATGGTGAAGGGATGGAAAAAGATTTTTCAGGCCAATGGAAGTGAAAAAAAAGCCGGGGTAGCAATACTTATATCTGAAAAATTAGATCTCAAAGTGAAGGACATAAAACAGATCAAGAAGGCCACTTCATAATACTAAAGGGAGCAGTCCCACAAGAAGAAATAACTCTGGTAAATATATATGCACCCAATATAGGAGCACCCAAATAGATAAGAAATCTTCTGGAGGAAATCAAGGGAGATATTGACAGCAATAGAATCATAGTAGGGGACCTTAACACCCCATTATCACCACTGGACAAATCCTCTAAACAAATACTCTAAACTCAGCAAAGATACATCAATCCTAAATGACTCACTAGATCAGACGGAATTAATTGACATCTTCAGAACATTTCACCACAAAGCCACAGAATATACATTCTCCTCAGGTGCACATTTTTCATCTTCAAAGATAGACCATATATTGGGTCACAGAAAAAGTCTCTTCAAATTCAAGAAAATTGAAATCATATCAAACACCTTCTCAGAACACAAAGGCATAAAACTGGAAATCAACTACAACAAAAGTAATCCAGAAAAATCAAACACATGGAGGCTAAATAGCATGCTATTAAACAATGACTGGATTACCAGTGAGATCAAAGAAGAAATAAAAAACATCATGGCAACAAACGACAATGAAAACACAACAATCCAAAACCTATGGGACACAGCAAAAGCAGTCTTGAGAGGGAAGTTCATAGTTCTACAAGCCTACTGCAAGAAACAAGAAACAATGAGAATAAATGACCTAACTCTACAACTCAAATAGTTAGAAAGAGAGCAACACAAAAAAGTCCACTGTGAGCAGAAGGAAGGAAATAACAAAGATCAGAGTGGAGATAAACGACATAGAGACCAAAAAAACAATACAAAAGATCAACAAAACCAAGAGCTGGTTCTTTGAAAGGATAAACAAGATTGATACACCTCTAGCCAAGCTCACCAAGAAACAAAAAGAGAGGACCCAAATAAACAAAATCAGAAATGAAAGTGGAGAAATAACAACAGACCCCATAGAAATACAAAGGAGTGTTAGAAAATACTATGAACAACTCTACTCCAACACATTAGACAACCTGCAGGAAATGGACATAATCCTAGAAAAATACAACCTTCCAAAACTTAACCAGGAAGAATCTAAAAATCTCAATAGGCCAATAACTATGAAGGAAATCGAAGCAGTAATCAAAAAGCTTCCAGCAAACACAGGAGAGTTTTACCAAACATTCAAGGAAGACCTAAAACCTATACTCCTCAGACTATGTCAAAAAATCCAAGACGAAGGAACACTGCCCAGCTCATTCTATGAAGCCAACATCACCCTAAACCCAAAACTAGATCTGGAAAATACAATGAAAGAGAATTATAGGCCAATATCCCTCATGAACATAGATGCCAAAATACTCAAGAAAATCCTAGCAAATCGGATCCAGCAGTACATCAAATAGATCATACACCATGACCAAGTTGGATTTATCCCAGGGATGCAAGGATGGTACAATATCTGCAAATCAATAAATGTGATACATCACATAAACCAATTGAGAGAAAAAAAAAACACATAGTCATCAATTGATGCGGAAAAAGCATTTGACAAAATCCAACACCCTTTCTTGATAAAAACTCTTCACAAGATAGGAATTGAGGGATCATATCTGAACATAATAAAAGCCATATATGACAAACCCACAGCCAACATCATACTCAATGCTCAAAAACTAAAACCATTCCCTTTAAAAACAGGAACAAGACTGGGATGCCTCCTCTCACCGCACCTGTTCAACATAGTACTGGAAGTACTAGCTGTTGCAATCAGACAAGAAAAAGAAATAAAAGGCATCCAGATTGGAAAAGAAGAAGTAAAACTGTCCTTATTTGCAGATGACATGATACTGTACATACAGAACCCTAAAGACTCCATCAAAAAATTATTAGACTTAATAAATGAATTTGGCAATGTAGCAGGATACAATATTAATGCTAAGAAATCCATGGCATTTCTTTATACCAATAGTGAACTTACAGAAAGTGAAACTACAGAAGCAATCCCATTTACCATTGCACCAAAAAAAATTAAAATACCTAGGAATAAACTTAACTAAGGAGGTAAAAGTCTTATATGCCAAAAACTACAGGACACTGAAAAAAGAGATAGAGGAAGACATAAACAGATGGAAGAACATACCATGTTCATGGATTGGTAGAATCAACATCATCAAAATATCCATACTACCCAAAGCAATCTATAGATTCAATGCAATCCCTATTAAATTACCAACGGCATATTTCACAAATCTAGAATGAACGTTCCAAAAATTCATCTGAAATAAAAAAAAGACCCTGAATAGTTGCAGCAATCCTAGAAAGAACAAAGTAGGTGGGATCTCAATACCAGATATCAAACTGTATTACAAAGCCACTGTTCTTAAAACAGATTGGTACTGTCACAAGAACAGACATATAGATCAATTGAATAGAATAGAGACCCCAGAAATCGACCCAAAACACTATGCCCAATTAATATTCAACAAAGGAGGCAAGAGCATACAATGGAGTCAAGACAGTCTCTTCAATAAATGGTGTTGGGAAAATTGAACAGATACATGCAAAAAGATGAAACTAGACCACCAACTCACACCATACACAAAAATAAATTCAAAATGCATAAAAAACTTAAATGTAAGATGGGATATCATAAAAATACTAGAGGAATCCACAGGCAGCAAAATCGCAAACATATGCCAAAGGAATTTCTTCTCTGATAATGCTCCTAGGGCAATGGAAACTAAAGAGAAAATAAATAAATGGGACTAAATCAAAAGCAAAAGCTTTTGCACAGCAAAGGAAACCATCAACAAAAGAAGAAGACCCACTACATGGAAGAACATATTTGCCAATGATACCACTGATAAGGGTTTAATTTCCAACATTTACAGGGATCTCATGAAACTTAACAAAAGGAAGATAAACAATCCAATAAAAAAATGGGCAACGTACCTAGATAGATACTTTTCGAAAGAGGATATACAGAAGGCCGAAAGAAATATGAAAGCATGCTCAAAGTCACTAATTATACGAGAGATGCAAATCAAAATGACAGTGCGTTATCATCTCACACCTGTCAGAATGGCTATCATCAACAAATCAATAAATGACAAGTGCTGGAGAGGATGTGGAGAAAAAGGAACATTTGTGCACTGCTGGTGGGAATGCAGACTGGTGCAGCCACTGTGGAGAACAGTATAGAGTTACCTCAAAAAATTAAAAATGGAACTCCCATTTGACCCAGTGATCCCACTTCTAGGAATATATCCCTAGAAACTAGAAACACAAATCAGAAAGGATATATGCACCCTTATTTTCATAACAGCACAATTCACCATAGCTAAGATTTGGAAACAGCCTAAGTGCCCATCAGCAGATGAGTGGATTAGAAAACTGTGGTACATCTACACAATGGAATACTATGCTGCAGTAAAAAAGTAGGAACTGTTGCCTTTTGCAACAGCATGGATGGAACTGGAGAGCATTATGCTAAGTGAAATAAGCCAGTCAGAGAAAGATAAATACTACTTGATCTCACTCATTTGTGGATTATAGAGAACAACATAGACTGATGAAAAGGGACAGGTCCAAAGACTGAGAAACAGCGATCAGGCTATCAATCCCCAGAAGGAAAGTAGGGGAGGGCCGGGGTAAGGGGAAGAGATCAACTGAAGGACTTGTATACATGTATATAAGCCAAACCAATGGACATGGACAACAGGGGGATGGTTGCATGAGTGTGCTGGGCGGGGGGCCGGGGGAGTTGGGGGTTAATGGGGGGTGTGAGTACACATTTGTAATACCGTAACTAATAATAATAATAAAAAATCTATGTAGATGAAAATAAAAAAAAAGAATGACATAACTGAAATAAAGAACACCTTAGAAGGGTTAAACAGTAAAGTAGAAGAAGCTGAGGACAAATCAGTGAATCAGAAGGCAAAGTAGAAAAATACCCACTCTGAGCACAGGAAGAGAGTTTAAGGGAGCCTTGGGGCAACTTGTCATATAACAACATCTACAAAATAGGAGTGTCAGAAGGAGAGTAATTTGAGCAAGAAATAGAGAACTTTTTTGAAGAAATAATGACCGAAAATTTCCCTAACCTGGTGAAGAATAAAGTCACATAAGTCAAGGAAACACAGAATGCTCTTAATCAAGATGAACCCAAAAAGACCCACACCAAGACACATTATAATTAACATGGCAAATATTAACGACAAAAAGAGAATCTCAAAGGCAGCAAGATAGAGACAGAAAGTTACCTGAAAGGGATTTCTCATTAGACTATTAGCTGATTTATCAATAGGAACACTTCAGGCCAGAATGGAATGGCATGAAGTATACAATATAATGAAAAGTAATGGGCTGTATTCAAGACTACTGTATTAAGTGAGGCTATCTTCCAACACTGAAGGTGAAATAAAGGGATTCACACAAAAAACTAAGGCTAAAGGATTTTATGATTACCAAATCAGCACTGCAAGAAACATTAAATGATCTGTTGTAAGAAGAAATATACAGAGAGCAGAACACAGGTATAAAGAATAAAAATGTCAACAAATAAGTACCTATCAATAATAACATTAAACGTTAATGGCTTAATTGATCCAAAAGACATAGGGTTGCTAAATGGATAAGAAAACATGACTCATATATATGATCTCTGTAAGAAACCAACCTCAGAACAAAAGACTCACACAGAATGAAAGTGAAAGGATGAAAAAAAATTTTCCAAGCAAATGGAAGTGAAAAATAAAAGTGAGGTAACAATATTCATATCTGAAAAAATAGACTTCAAAATGAAGGCCATAACAAGAGACAATGAAGGTCAATTCATAATGCTAAAGGAATCATACAAGAAGAGGATATAACCCTGGTAGAAATATAAGCACACTATATAGGAATAGTCAAATATATAAGAAAAACTGCTGGAGGAATTTAAGAGAGAGATAAACAGCAATACAAATATAATAGGGGACTTTAATAACCCACTGACAGCACAGGATAGATCTCACAGAGAAAAAAATCAACAAGGAAACATCTACCCTAAATGTCACACAAGATCAAATGGATTTATTTGACATTTATAGAACATTCCACCTCAAAGTTGAAGGATATACCTTCTTCTCAAGTGCATGGGTCATTCTCAATGATAGACCACATGTTAGGACACAAATTAAGTCTGTACAAGTTCTAGAAATCATATCAAGTATTGTTTTCTGATCACAATGGCATGAAATTATAAATCAGTAACAATAAAAATACTCAAAAACATTCAAACACATGGAGAAAACATTGCATTTTATTGAAAAATGAATGAGTTACCAAGTAGGTCAAGGAAGAAATCAGGAACTTCCTAGAAACAAATGAACATAAACACACAATAACCCCAAAAGCTCTGGGACACAGCAAAAGCAGTCCAAAGAGGGAAGTTCATAGCATTACAGGTCTACCTCAAGAAATAAGAAAAAAAGTTCTAACACATTATCTAACCCTAAAATTTAGATAATTAGAAAGAGAACAAAAAGAAAAGCCAAGAATAAGTAGAAGGATGGAAATAATAAAGATCAGAGTGAAAATAAATGACATAAGGACTGAAAAAAACTTACAAAAAGCAATAAGCCAAGAGGTGATTATTTGAAAATATATACAAGATTGCTCAACTATTAGCCAGACTCATCAAGAAACAGAGTATACCCAAATCAATGAAATCACAGCAGAAAGAGATGAAGTAACACCTGAAACCACAGAAATACAGTGTTGTAAGAAAATAATATGAACAATTATATGCCAACAAGCTGGACAACCTTGATGCAATGGAAAAATTGCTAGAAAAATACTTAATCAGGAAGAATCAGAAAACCTAAATAGGCCATCAACAACTGATGAAGTTTAAGCAGGAATAAGAAAATTTTCAGCAAAACAAAGCCCTAATTCAGATGGCTTCACATGGGACATTTACCAAACATTCAGAGGAAAACTATTACCTATCTTCCTCGAAGTATTCTAAAAAAATCCATGAGGAACCCTTCCAATCTTTTTTTTTAAGTAGGCAGCACTACCCTAATTCCAAAACTAGATAAAGACACTACAACAAAGGAGAATAACAGGCCAATATCCCTGATGAACATAGATGCTAAAATCCACAACAAAATATTACAAATAGGATCCAGCAATATATTAAAAATATCAAACACCATGACCAGGTAGAGTTTATTCAAGGGATGCAAGGATGGTACAGCATTCACAAATGAATTAATGTGATTCACCACAAAAACCAATGGGAAGACAAAAAAAATCAGCCCTGGGAAATTTGGCTCAGTGGGGAGAGTGTTGGCCTGCAGACTGAAAGTTCACAGGTTCGATTCATGTCAAGGGCATCTACCTAGGTTGCAGGATCAATCCCCAGCCCAGTTTGGGGTGTGTGCTGGAGGCAAGCAATCAATGTGACTCTCTCACATCAAGGTTTTTCTCTCTGTCTTTCTCCCTCCCATTCAAATCTGAAAATCAATGACAAAATATATTCTTGAGAGATGATTATAAAAAAAGACAAAAATCACATGTTTATATCAGTAAATGCAACACACATGAAAATTCAACAAAATGCAACATCCATTTTTTATTAAAATCCTCAGGAAAGTGGAAATACAGATATCATACGTCAACATAAAGGCCATATATTACAAACCTATGACTAACATCATACTCAATGAGAAAAAAATAAAAGCAAGCATTTCTACTAAGAACAGGAACAATACAGGATGTCTGCTTTCGCCACTCTTATGCAACATAGTAATGGAAGTCTTAGCCACAGTGATCAGACCAGAAGAGAAAGTAAAAGGCATCCAAATTGGAAATTAGAAAGCAAAACTATTATCATTTGCACATGACATGATATTGCATATGGAAAATGCCAAAGACTGCACCAAAAATTATTAGAATTAATAAATTAATTCAGCAACATAGAAGGATATAAAAATAATACCCAGAAATCAATGGCATTTTTGTACATCAATAATGAATTCTCAGAAAGATAAACTAAACAAACAATCCCATTTACAATTGTAACAAAAATATTAAAATACTTAGGAATAAACTTAACTAAGGAGGGCAATGACCTGTATTCAGAAAACTATAGGACGTGGAACAAAGAGCTAGAGCAGTGGTTCTCAACCTGTGGGTTGCGATCCCTTTGGGGGTCGAACGACCCTTTCACAGGGGTCACCTAAGACCATCGGAAAACACATATATAATTATATATTGTTTTGTGATTAATCACTATGCTTTAATTATGTTCAATTTGTAACAATGAAATTGAAGGTCACCACAACATGAGGAACTGTATTAAAGGGTCACGGCATTAGGAAGGTTGAGAACCACTGAGCTAGAGGAAGATATAAACAAGTGGTGGAATATAATGTGTTTGTGGATTGGTAGAATTAACATCATTAAAATGTCCATATTACCTAAAGCAATCTACTCCAACAAGTTTTATGGAACTAAAAAAGGCCCTGGATGGCTACAGCAATCTTGAAGAACAAAGAAGAACAAAGATGGCGGGTTCACAATACCAGATATCAAGTTATACTACAAAGACACTGTAATCAAACAGCCTGGTACTGGCACAAGAACAGGCATATAGAGAAATGGAACAGAATAGAGACCCCAGAAATCAACCCAAGTCATTATGTTCAATTAATATTTGACAAAGGATGCAAGAACATACAATAAAGATCATCTTTTTAAAATGTTGGTGAAATTAGCAGGTACATGCCAAAAAACAAAACTAGACCACCAACTTACACCATACACAAGAATAAACTCCAGTGGATGAAAGACTTAAATGTAAGTCTGAAATCATAAAAATTCTTAAAGAAATGTAGGTAGTAACTATCAGACATCTCACATAGCAGATTTTAACTAATGCATCTTATAGGGCAAGAGAAACAAATGAAAAATAACTAGTAGAACTACACAAACTAAAAAGCTTCTGCACAACAAATATAACCAGCATCAAGATGAAAAGGGAACCTACTGTATGGAAGAACATATTTGCCAATGATATATCTGATAAGGGGTTAACTTCCAAAATATATAAAGTATCATGCAACTCAACATAATGTAAACAAACAATCCAACTAAAATATGGGCAGAGGATCTGAATAGACACTTCTCCAAAGAGGACATACAAATAGCCAAGAAACATGAAAAAAATGTTTAATATCATTAATCTTCAGAGAGATGCAAACTAAAGAATGAGTTACCACATCACACTTGCCAGATTGGCTATTATAAACAAACTAGAAGCCCGGTGCACAAAATTCATGCACTCGGGGGGGGGGGGTCCCTCACCCTGGCTTGTGCCCTCTGGCAGTCCGGTACCCCTCAGGGGATGTCTGACTGACAGCTGTCAGTCGGACATCCTTAGCATTGCTGTGGAGGCTGCTTCTGTCTGAGCGGAGCTCCCCCTGTGGGAGCACACTAACCACCAGGCGTCAGCTCCTGTGTTGAGCATCTGCCTCCTGGTGGTCAGTGCATATCATAGCGACTGCTGTTTGGTCGATTTGCATATTAGCCTTTTATTATATAGGATCAACAAGTGACAAGTGCTGTCAAGGATTTGAGTAAAAGAGAAACCTAATACATTGCTGGTGGGAATGCAGACTGTTGTATCCACTATGGAAAACAGTATGGAGGTCCCTCAAAAAATTGAAAATGTAACTACAATTTAATCCAGTGATCCATTTCTAGAAATATATCCTATGAATCCTTAAATACTGACTAGAAAGAACATATGTATGCCTATGTTCATAGCAGCACTACTTACAATAACCAAGATCTGGAAAGAGCCCAAGTGCCTATCAGTGGGTGTATTAAAAAGATTAAAATTTAGTATTTTACACAATAAAATACTAAATAACTGTAAAAAAGAAAGATCTTTTATTCTTTCAGATAGAATTGAGGGACTTGGAGAATATTATGTTAAGTGAAATAAGACAGTCAGGGCAAGACAAGTATCACATAATCTCACTTATAAGTGGAATCCAATGAACAAAATAAACTGACAAACAAAATAGATCCAGAGACATAGAATGTATGAAACAGACTGAAGAATCTCAGAGGGAAGTGAAGGGCATGTAAAGAGTAAACAATGAACCTTTTTGTATAGCAGAGGCCTGATGCACGAAATTTGTGCAAGAGTAGCCCTTCCTTCCCCCGGCTGCCAGCACCGGCTTCCCTCTGCAACCTGGGACCTGGGCTTTCCTCACAGCCCCAGCTTCGTCCAGAAGGTCATCCAGGACATACAGTCTAATTAGCATATTACAATTTTATTATTATAGATATGCATTATGCATGGACTGAGATAATAGTGCAATGAAGGCTTGGGGAAGGGAGAGGGGCAAGGTTGAGGGGGTCAATGGGGTAAAAAAATGGGACATATGTAATACTTCCAACAATAAGGATCAATTTAAAAATTAAAAAAAAAACATATTTGAGTCCTAGCAAAAAAATGTAAATAATAATAATAATAATAATAATAATAATAATGATACAGCCCTAACCGGTTTGGTTTAATGGATAGAGCATTGGCCTGCGGACTCAAGGGTTCCAGGTTTGATTCCGGTCAAGGGCATGTACCTTGGTTGTGGGCACATCCCCAGTACAGAGTGTGCAGGAGGCAGCTGATAGATGTTTTCCTCTCATTGATGTTTCTAACTCTCTATCCCTCTCCTTTCCTCTCTGTAAATAATCAATAAAATAAATTTAAAAAAAAATAAATAAAGATACACAGCTAGTGAGTAACAGAGCCAAATTTTAAATATAGGCCTATCTGAATTCCAGACTTCTCCATTTTTTCCACTATACCATAAGCCTTTATGAGAGACGGGCAAATGAAACCACAACTGTGATATATTGGCAGGGGAAGGGTGAAATTTTTAAATTCTTTAAAGTGTAAAACATACCTGATTTAGACCCAACATCTAAATTAAAGTCCCACCCCTTTCATTTATTATTACCAAACATTTGAGGTATGATTAGCCCCACTTCCTAGCTGTCTGAGCTTATGCAAATTATTTTACTTCTCTGAAGGTTAAATTTCTGGCCTGCAATATGAGGATTAATGATGCTTGCTTTCTTACACAATGGTTTTAAGTTTCAAATAATTTTCTATATGAAAATTTTCTTTTTAAACTGTAATTACTTACAGTCTTGAAACATATACATAATTGATACTACTTATTCTAATCTGACCAATAATGCCTTGTGCTTTGCTAGTACCAGTGATCTTCACAAGAAGTCCATGAAATAAGCTGAAATTAATGTTTTCATTTTACAAATGAGAAAACTTAGGTTCATAGAGGCAATATGATTTAGAATCATACGCTTCCAGAGCTTATAATGCCCATGAGAATGATCTTGTTCTGCAGTTTTTAAATTGGGTTCCTGTTGCCCAGAACAGCTTCCTCAAAATTTGATTGAAATTTCAAAATTACATCTTAAATATTTTATGAAAACAAAACATATGTAAATTCAAATGTGCTCTATGCCAAGTTTTAATATATTTGAGATGCCAACACATAAGCCTGGTTTTCTTCTGAGTAACTTCATTTTTGTGCAGATCTCATAATAAGCCAAAATCCTCGACGTATTTGAAAATCCTTGCAACCACAGCATTGAATCAGAGAGCTGTAGTTCAACACTTGGCTTTTTAAAAATTCAGGCTTATGGCCGAAACCGGTTTGGCTCAGTGGATAGAGCGTCGGCCTGCGGACTGAAAGGTCCCAGGTTCGATTCCGGTCAAGGGCATGTACCTGGGTTGCAGGCACATCTCCAGTAGGGGGTGTGCAGGAGGCGGCTAATCGATGTTTCTCTCTCATTGATATTTCTAACTCTCTCCCTTCCTTTCTGTAAAAAATCAATAAAATATATTTAAAAAAAATTCAGGCTTATGCATGTACACTTATATCAGATTCTAATAAACAAGTTTTCCTCTACTTATCAGTACAAATAAGGATTTTCATAACATTGTGAAGCCAAAGTTGGATGCTGAAACTGCTATCACAAAGCTTATTTTAAAATGTCGGCTTGGTAAATGGTGTTATTGTTTACTTTGATTGACTTTATACTAAGTAAATTATACTTAATATGTGAGTCCAAGCATATCAGTTTTCTGTTCAAAACCATCCAAAGACTTCCCACTGTTTTACAAGTGATGGCAGTATTTATTATGACCTATAAACTTGCCACTTCTCTTGACCTCTGCTCTTATCACTTTTCTTCTCCAACCACTGTGATCTCCTCAATGTTTCTAGAAACAGGCAACTTGTTCCTGCCTCAGGACCATTGCACTTCATGTACTTCTGCCTGAAATGCTCTTCTAAAAATCAGCATTTATACATCTTTCAAGATTTTGCTAAAAAAATGTTGTTTACAATTAGGCCTTCCTTGACCATTCTATTAAAAACTGCACCTCTCCAAGAACTATGCATTCTCCTTCCCTGTTTAATTTTTCCCATAGTATTAATCACAGTTTATATATATATGATATTTTATTATATAAATATATATATGATATTTTACTATGTTCCCTTACTTTCCATATCAACATGGGAATTTTTCTGTATTATTTATCTCTGTATCCCCAACAACTAAAATAATGCCGGGCACACAGTAAGTATTCAATAAATGAATCAATAAACTTATAAAATACATTTAAAATGATTAAAGTATTATTTTATCTACATGTATACTAAGATTTCATTTGAATATAAAAATAGACCCATTGGTGGTTTCAACATGGTGGCCAGTAGGTCCGGAGTGAGAGAGAGTGTGTGAGTGAGTAAGGGAGTGAGAGGGGTGAGTGTGGAAATGCTTGGTGTGTGTGTATGAGTGAGGGTCAGTAAGATGACCAAGAGTCTTGGGGGCTGGTGGATCAGGCTCTCCTGGACAAAGACCCTCTGCTACCTCTGCAGGCACACCCTTAGAGGGCGCATCTCTGGTTCCAAAACCACACCATTTTGAAGTGGGGAGCTGCAGTGCCTAGGAGCACAGCCTCATCAACACCCAGACTAGCCTTGGATACCACCTGGAACTACACAGTGAATGGGACTCCAGCGGGACCTCATGCACCAACCCCACCATAGGTGCTGCCTGGGACCACCAATGAGTGGAATTCCAGCAGGATTTCTTGTGTCCTCTCCGGCAGACCCAGGGAACCTGTAGGTGTCAACCTGCAGGACTAGCTCCATACGGAAAAGGAGTATAGCTCAGAACAAGGACAATCAAGGTGTAAGGTTCAAGGCAGACCCAGCCTCTGGGCTAAGGAATCCCCGACCACTGGACTACTAGGGGCTTCAACCTATTGAACCTCAATCAGGTTGCCCAGGGCCAGAAAGGGAGAGTGACTTATATTCATCTGCACTAGAGCAGCTTCCAGGAGTCCCAAGGGACCAGATTCAACAACATCGGAGAAAAATCCAGCAAGCCCCATAAACAGTGGAACCAAAGGTCTTTGAGTGTGTGATTTTATTT
The DNA here is from genome assembly GCA_036010255.1 of Myotis pilosus. NCBI lineage: Eukaryota > Metazoa > Chordata > Mammalia > Chiroptera > Vespertilionidae > Myotis > Myotis pilosus. The sequence goes on from JASKON010000009.1 coordinate 16,549,388, forward strand.
TTTGGTGTATGTGTGTGAGTGCATTTTTTAGGGGGGTTTAAAAGTTAACATTTATTTTTATATTCTTGGAATAACAAAAGATTATCTAGAGAAAACATATTATAAATGATACATTTAAAATAAAAATTTAGGAGAAAGAAGATGGCGGCGATATAGGCAGACGCGTCCCAGGTCGTGTCCCGGAGCAAATGGAGTGAGCAGCTGAAACTAATAACACCCACCCTGAATTGGCGAAATTGCTCAGCTGGTGAGACGGTTTGCAGCCAGGAAGGGCAGAACTCCCCTGGAAAGGTTAAAAAACAAAACAAAAACAAACAAACAAACAAAAAAAACCAGGGATTTGGGCAGGAAAGTTTGCCAGACCTCTGAGGCCAGAGGGTCGGAGGGAGACAGCATGGCAGACAGCCGAGACCCTTGGGACAGGCACAGCCCCTGACTGGGGAAAGGAGATCTGCGGGATTCCTGGCACCACCGGGGGATTTGAGAGCTGGGTTCTGTGATCACAGAGGAGTGAGCCTAAAGGGGGCAGTCTGAAGAGCTGACCTGACTATGCAGTGCCCGTAAAAGAAGAGTTTATAGAAACCAAGCCTTCCCCATTTTCGTGGCCTGCGTTTGTTTGTTTGTTCTCGCCGAATCCTGTTCATGGGACATTTTGGATACAGACACTCACCTGTGCTAAAGAGAGGGAGAGGGTGCGGAGGAGTGGAATCCGGGGAGAGACTGAGGAGAGAGGGGGGGCCAGGAAGGTGGCAGCAAATTGAGTGCTGAGACGCCCTTAGCCCAGGACTGGGGCAGCCATTCTCTCTGGAGAGTGAGACTCCTCCTCCCAGCCCCCAGGCAAGGAGCACAGCCAAACCCAGATTCCACCCTGAACAAGATCAAGGATTAAAATAATCTGATCAGCCCCTGGGAGTTAACAGGGTCTGGCCTATAGAGGGATTTTCAATGCATTATAGCCTCAGAGGCCAACCCCAGAACACTGTCACCGAGAGGCTGAGCCACAAACTGACTCTTTGCTAAAGACAAAATAAGGCAGTCTGGGAAACAAATACGGCCTGCTTTAAAATAAGGACTGTGGTTTACAAAACAGAGGAACAGTGTATCACAGGGAAACTCAACACTCTCCTGATTACCTGGCAGGAATAAAGGCGAGCATAACTGAAGAATAGAAGAACCGAAGGACCTTCACTACTGCAATTTTTTTTTCTTTTTTTACCTTTTAACTAAGAAACCATTTTTTTATTTTTTTCTTCTTTTTTTCCCCCTCTTTTTCCATCACCTGATTTTACCCTTTAAATTACTACCTTCTTATTTTTAACCAATATTATTACTGCTACCATTTTACCATCTTTTAAAGTGCCATTTTATTTTCTCTTTATTTTATTTTGTGCTTAGTGTTCTCCATTCTATTTTCATCGTTACATTATTGGTTCTTTCTAGTTTGCATCCATCTACAGGGAGCTGTTGCTGAAATTTGCTGGGATTAGTGGCGGTTCTATAGGAGTATTCTCCTCATATAAAAAGTCTCTTCCACTCTTCCACTTCATTCTCTCTTTTCGCTCTTTTTTTCTTTTCTTTTCTCGCTTTTATTTTCCCCCCTTCTTTTTCCCAATTTCATTTTTGCACTCCTTTTTTTGGTCCATAATTCTCTTTTCTTTTTTCTCTTTTATCTTTTTCTCTTCCTTCTTCCTATCCCCTAATTCTCTTAATTCGGGTGGTCGCCTTTATTGTGGGTTATTAATATCGTGAATATATTTGTGTTTAGTGCCTGGTATGTGGTGCTTTGTTGTGTTGCATTTTGTGCCCTTAAATCAAAGCAGCAGAACCAAGCAACAGCAACCTCCTGAGCACCATAGCCTCTGCTAAGGAACAGCAGCTGTAGGTGAAACCGCCCCCCACTAACCAGAAGAGCCACCACAGCTGTGAACAGCACCCACCAGAGGAGCTGCTGCCAACTGAAGAGCAGCTGCTACCGCAACTGCCCGAAGAGCAACCACAGACCAAGGACTCACTGCCACCCAGGGAGCAGCCACTGAACGACTCAACGTCTAGATATGTCAGTGAGATCAAACATAGGTAGACAAAGAAACCCCCAAAGGAAAGAGAAGGAGGACTCTCCAGAAAAGCAGCTAAGTAATACAGAGGCATGCAACATGACAGAAAAAGAATTCAGAATAAGGGTCCTAGAGTGCATAAACCGGATGGAGGAAAAAATTGACAACCTCTGCAAGAAGCAAGAAGAAACAGATGAAAAAATCAATAACATATGGAAGAAGCTAGGAGAAACAGATGAAAAAAAACAACAAATTAAGTAAGAACCAAGAAGAAATGAAGAGTGATATAGCTGCAATAAAAAACACCATTGAAAGTATCAACAGTAGACTAGGAGAAACGGAGGACCGAATTAGTGAATTAGAAGACAAGGAAGCAAAACACACCCAAAATGTCCTGCAATTGGAGAAAAAAATTAAAAGACAGGAGGAGAGCCTAAGGGAGCTTTGGGACAACATTAAACGAAACAACATACGAATAATAGGGGTACCAGAACAACAGAAAGAAGAACAAGGATTAGAAAACCTATTCGAAGAAATAATATCAGAAAACTTCCGTGAGGTGGGGAAGAAAAAAGTCACACAAGCCCAGAGAGTCCCAAACAAGGTGAACCCAAAAAGACCCACACCAAGACACATCATAATTACTATGGCAAATGTTCAGGAAAAAGAGAAAATCTTACAGGCCGCAAGAGAGAGACGGAAAGTCACATACAAGGGATCTCCCATTAGATTATCAAATGATTTCTCAACAGAAACACATCAGGCCAGAAAAGAATGGATGGAAATTTACAAAGTGATGCATAGCAAAGGACTGATTCCAAGAATACTTTATCCAGCAAGGCTATCATTCAAACTTGAAGGGGAAATAAGAAGCTTCACAGACAAAAAAAGGCTAAGGGAGTTTATCACCACCAAGCCAGCAATGCAAGGAATGCTAAAGGGTCTGGTATAAAAAGAAGAAATAAAAAGCTCAGGAAGAAAACAGCCACACAAAAAAAGAAATGGCTACAAACAAGTACCTTTCAATAATAACTTTAAATGTAAACAGACTAAATGCTCCAACCAAAACACATCGAGTGGCTGAATGGATAAAAAAACATGACCCATACATCTGCTGTCTACAAGAAACCCACCTCATTAGAAGGGACTCACACAGACTGAAAGTGAAAGGATGGAAAAATATCTATCAGGCAAATGGAAAGGAAAAGAAATCTGGGGTAGCAATACGTATATCGGACAAAATAGACCTCAAAGTGAAGGCCATAACAAGAGATAGGGAAGGCCACTTCATAATACTAAAGGGATCAATACAACAAGAAGATATAACCCTGGTAAACATATATGCACCCAATGCAGGAGCACCAAAATTTATAAAATAACTCCTGGAAGATATCAAAGGAGAGATCGACAACAATACAATCATAGTAGGGGATTTTAATACAGCACTGACAGCACTGGATAAGTCCTATAGACAAACAATCAGCAGAGATACAGCAATCCTAAATGACTCAGTTAATCAGATGGACTTAATAGACATCTTCAGAACGCTTCATCCTAAAGCCAAGGAATATACGTTCTTCTCAAGTGCTCATGGGACATATTCAAAAATAGAACACATACTGGGTCACATGCAAAGTATCCCCAAATTCAAGAAGATTGAAATCATAAAAAGCATCTTCGCAGACAACGATGGCATAATATTAGAAATAAACTACAATAAAAACAACCCAAAATACTCAAACACCTGGAAGCTGAATAGCATGCTATTAAATATTGATTGGGTTACCAATGAGATCAAAGAAGAAATTAAAAACATCCTGGAAACTAATGACAATGAAAACACAACAATCCAAAACCTATGGGACACAATGAAAGCAGTCCTGAGAGGGAAGTATATAGCTCTACAGGCCTATCTCAAAAAACAAGAAAAAATATAGTAAATCATCTAACTCTACAACTCAAAGATTTAGAAAGAGAGCAACAAGAAAACCCCAGAGTGAGCAGAAGGAAGGAGATAATAAAGATTAGAGCAGAAATAAATGACATAGAGACCAAAAAAAAAAAAAAAACACAGAAAGGCAATGGAACCAAGAGCTGGTTCTTTGAAAGGATAAACAAGATTGATAAACCCCTAGCCAGACTCACCAAGAAGCAAAGAGAGAGGACCCAAATAAACAAAATCAGAAACGATAGAGGCAAAATAACAACAGACCCCACAGAAATAGAAATGATTGTTAATAAATACTATGGACAGCTATACTCCAACAATCTAGACAACCTGGAGGAAATGGACAAATTCCTAGAAAATTACAACATTCCAAAACTCAATCAGGAAGAATCTAAAAATCTCAACAGGCCAATAACTATGGAAGAAATTGAAGCAGTCATCAAAAAGCTTCCATCAAACAAAAGCCCAGGACCAGACGGCTTCACAGGGGAGTTTTACCAAACATTCAAGGAAGAACTAAAACCTATCCTCCTCAGACTACTACAAAAAATTCAAGAGGAAGGAATACTTCCAAGATCATTCTATGAAGCCAGCATCACCTAATACCAAAACCAGGTAAAGACAACACAATGAAAGAGAATTACAGGCCAATATCCCTCATGAACATAGATGCCAAAATCCCCAACAAAATCTTAGCAAATAGGATCCAGCAGTGCATCAGAAAGATCATACACCATGACCAAGTAGGATTTATCCCAGGGATGCAAGGATGGTACAATATCCGCAAATCAATAAACGTGATACATCACATAAACAAATTGAAAGAAAAATACCACATGGTCATATCAATTGATGCAGAAAAAGCATTTGACAAAATTCAACACCCATTTTTGGTAAAAACTCTCAGTAAGGCAGGAGTAGAAGGATCATACCTCAACATAATAAAAGCCATATATGACAGACCCACAGCCAGCATCATACTCAATGGACAAAAACTAACACCATTTCCCCTAAGAACAGGAACAAGACAATGATGCCCCCTCTCACCACTCCTGTTCAACATAGTGCTGGAAGTGTTAGCCATTGCAATTAGGAAAGAAGAAGAAAAAAAAGGCATCCACATTGGAAAAGAGGATGTAAAACTGTCCTTATTAGCAGACGACATGATTTTATACATACAAAACCCTAGAGACTCCATCAAAAAGCTACTAGACTTAATACATGAATTTGGGAATGTAGCAGGATACAAAATTAACCCCAAGAAATCTGAGGCATTTCTATATACCAATAGTGAACTTTCAGAAAGAGAGATTATAAAAACAATCCCGTTTACCATCGCGCCAAAAAAATTAAGCTACCTAGGAATAAACTTAACTAAAGAGGTAAAAGACCTCTACTCAGAAAACTACAGGACGTTGAAAAAAGATATAGAGGAAGACATAAACAGATGGAAGAACATACCGTGTTCATGGATTGGTAGAATCAACATCATTAAAATGTCCATACTACCCAAAGCAATCTATAAATTCAACGCACTTCCCATTAAAATACCAAAGGCATACTTCATAGATCTAGAATGAACTCTCCAAAAATTCATCTGGAATAAAAAAAGACCCCGAATAGCTGCAGCAATCCTGAAAAAGAACAAAGTAGGTGGGATCTCAAGCCACTGTTCTCAAAACTGCCTGGTACTGGCACCAGAACAGGCATATAGATCAATGGAATAGAATAGAGAGCCCAGAAATTGGCCCGAACCAATATGCTCAATTAATATTTGACAAAGGAGGCAAGAACATACAATGGCGCCAAGGTAGTCTCTTCAGTAAATGGTGCTGGGAAAATTGGACAGATATATGCAAGAAAATGAAACTAGACCACCAACTTACACCATACACAAAAATAAACTCAAAATGGATAAAGGACTTAAATGTACAACAGGAAACCGTAAAAATTCTAGAAGAATCCAAAGGCAACAAAATCTCAGACATATGCCGAAGCAATTTCTTCTCTGATACAGCTCGTAGGACACTTGAAACTAACGAGAAAAATGAACAAATGGGACTACATCAAAATAAAAAGCTTCTGCACAGCAAAAGAAACCATCAACAAAACAACGAGAAAACCCACTGTGTGGGAAAACATATTTGCCAATGTCATATCTGATAAGGGCCTAATCTCCAAAATTTATAGGGAACTCACATAACTTAACAAAAGGAAGATAAAGAATCCAATCAAAAAATGGGCAAAGGATCTGAATAGACACCTTTCAAAAGAGGACATTCAGAAAGCCAAGAGACATATGAAAACATGCTCAAAGTCACTAATCATCTGAGAGTTGCAAATCAAAACGACAATGAGGTACCATCTCACACCTGTCAGACTGGCTATCATCAACAAATCAACAAACGACAAGTGCTGGAGAGGATGTGGAGAAAAAGGAACACTTGTGCACTGCTGGTGGGAATGCAGACTGGTGCAGCCACTATGGAAGACAGTATGGAGTTTCCTCAAAAAACTACAAATGGAACTCCCATTTGACCCTGTGATCCCACTTCTAGGAATATATCCCAAGAAACCAGAAACACCAATCAGAAAGGATATATGCACCCCTATGTTCATAGCAGCACAATTCACCATAGCTAAGATCTGGAAACAGGTAAGTGCCCATCAGTAGATGAATGGATTAGAAAACTGTGGTACATCTACACGATGGAATACTATGCTGCTCTAAAAAGGAAGGAACTCTTACCATTTGCAACGGCATGGATGGAACTGGAGAGCATTATGCTAAGTGAAATAAGCCAGTCAATGAAGGAAAAATACCACATGATCTCACTCATTCATGGATAATTGAGACCTTTATAAACTTTTGAACAATAATAGATACAGAGGCAGAGCTGCCTCAAACAGATTGTCAAACTGCAGCGGGAAGGCCGGGGAAGGGTTCGGGGGCGGGAGGTAGGGGGATAAGAGAGCAACCAAAGTAGTTGTATGCATGCATATAAGCATAACCAATGGACATAAGACACTGGGGGATTGGGGAGGCTAGGGGAATATCTAGGGTGGGGGGGGAAATGGACACATATGTAATACCCTTTGTAATAAAATATTAAAAAAAAACAAAAAAAACAAATTGAACATAATTAAAGCATAGTGATTAATCACAAAAACAATATGTAATTATATTTGTGTTTTCTGATGGTCTTAGGCGACCCCTGTGAAAGAGTCATTCGACCCCCAAAGGGGTTGTGACCCACAGGTTGAGAACTGCTGTTTTATGTGTATCAAATCAATACATTGTCTTAAATTTATACAATGTTGTACATCATTTATATCTCCATAAAGCTGGAAAATATTAAAAAAACAAGAACAAACAACAACAACAACAAAAAAATAGACAAGTAGAAGCGGAAGACCAAATAGGTGATTTCGCAGATAAGGTAGGAAAAAAACATACAAACCAACATCCATTCAGAACAGCAAACGGAAAATAAAGATTAAAAAGCAGAAGGAGAGTCTAAGAAAGATTTGGGACAATATAAAAATTAACAACATTCCCATGATTGGGGTCCCAGAAAGAGAAGAATCTGTGCAAGGAATAGAGAACTTCTTTGAATAAATAATGAAGAAAATTTCTCTAACATGGTGAAGGAAAAAATCACTCAAGTTCAAGAAACAAAGAATGTCCTAATGAAAATGAACCCCAAAAGATTCATACCTAATCACACCGTAATTAAAATGGCAAACATTAAAGACAAAGAATCTTTTTTAAAATTAATTAATTATTTTTTTATTTTTTAAAATTTTATTGATTGTTATTACATATGTGTCCTTATGCCCACATTACGCCCCATCCCCCTACACATGCCCTACCCCCCTGTTTTCTGTGTCCATTGGTTATGCCTATATGCTAGCATATAAGTCCTTTGGTTGATCTCTCCACTTTACCCCCACCCTCCCCTAACTTCCCTCTGAGGAGTGCCGGTCTGATTGATGATTCTCTGTCTTTGGATCTGTTTCTGTTCATCAGTATATGTTGTTCATTATATTCCACAAATGAGTGAGATCATGTGATATTTATCTATCTCTGACTTGCATATTTCACTTAGCATAATGCTCTCCAGTTCCATCCATGCTGTTGCAAATGGTAAGAACTTATTTTTTACGGCCTAATAGTATTCCATTGTGTAGATGTACCACAATATTTTGGGGAGGTTCTTTTTTTTTAATTAAATCTTTATTGTTCAGATTATTACATTTGTTCCTCTTCCCCCCCATGACTCCCCTAGTTCCCTCCCCACCCTCCGCCCTCACTCCCCACCCACTGTCCTCATCCATAGGTGCACGATTTTTGTCCAGACTCTTCCCGCATCTCCCACACCCCTTTCCCCTTCAAGAATAGTCAGTCCAATCCCTTTCAATGTCCCTGATTCTATTATGATCACCAGATTATTTATTCACTTGACTCTTAGATTCACTTGTTGATAGATGCATGTTTGTTGTTCATAATTTGTATCTTTACCTTTTTCTTCTTCTTCCTCTTCTTAAAGGATACCTTTCAGCATTTCATATAATACTGGTTTGGTGGTGATGAACTCCTTTAGCTTTTCCTTATCTGTGAAGCTCTTTATCTGACCTTCAATTCTGAATGATAGCTTTGCTGGATAAAGTAATCTTGGTTGTAGGTTCTTGGTATTCATCACTTTGAATATTTCTTGCCACTCCCTTCTGGCCTGCAAAGTTTCTGTTGAGAAATCAACTGACAGTCGTATGGGTATGCCCTTGTAGGTAACTGAGTTTCTTTCTCTTGGTGCTTTTAAGATTGTCTCTTTGTCTTTTGCTCTTGGCATTTTAATTATGATGTGTCTTGGTGTGGTCCTCTTTGGATTCCTTTTGTTTGGGGTTCTCTGCACTTCCTGGACCTGTAAGTCTATTTCTTTCACCAGGTAGGGGAAGTTTTCTGTCATTATTTCTTCAAATAGGTTTTCAATATCTTGCTCTCTCTCTTCTTCTAGCACCCCTATAATTCTGATGTTGAGTACCACAATTTTTTAATCCACTCATCTTAGCTATGGTGAACTGTGCTGTTATGAACATAGGGGTGCACCTATCCTTTCTAATTAGTGTTTCTATTTTCTTGGGATATATTCCTAGAAGTGAGGTCACTGGGTCAAATGGGAGTTCCATTTTTAGTTTTTTTGAGGAAATTTCATACTATTCTCCACAGTGGCTGCACCAGTCTGCATTCCCACCCGCAGTGCACGAGGGTTCCTTTTTCTCCACATCCTCAACAGCACTTGTCATCTGTTGATTTGTTGATGATAGCCATTATGACAGGTGTGAGATGGTCCCGAGTTGTTTTTTTGATTTGCATCTCTGGGATGATTAGTGACTTTGAGCATGTTTTGATATGTCTTTTGGCATTTCTTCTGTCTTCTTTCAAAAAGTATCTGTTTAGCTCCCTTTCCCATTTTTGATTGGGTTGTTTACCTTCCTTTTGTTAAGTTCTATGATTTCCCTGTAAATGTTAGAGATTAAATCCTTATTGGTGATAATATTGGTCAATATGTTCTCCCATGCAGTGGGCTTTCTTGTTGTTTTGTTGATGGTTTCCTTTGCTGTACAAAAGCTTTTTCTTTTGTTGTAGTCCCATTTGTTTATTTTCTCTGTAGTTTACATTGCCCTAGGAGCAGTATCAGAGATGAAATTGCTTTGGCATATGTCTGAGATTTGCTGCCTTTGGATTCCTCTAATATTTTTATGGTTTCCAGTCTTATGTTTAAGTTCTTTATCCACTTTTAGTTTATTTTTGTGTATGGTGTAACTGGGTAGTCTAGTTTCCTTTTTCTTTTCTTTTTTTTTTTTTTACATGTATCTTTTCAATTTTCCCAACACCATTTATTGAAGAGGCTGTCTTGACTACATTGCATATTCATGCCTCCTTTGTCCAATATTAATTGAGCATAGTGGTTTGGGTCGATTTCTGGGTTCTGTATTCTCTTCCATTGATCTAAATGTCTGTTCTTGTACCAGTACCAGGTGCATTTGAGAACAGTGGCTTTGTATCTGGTATTGACATCTCTCCCACTTTGTTCTTCTTTCTCAGGATTGTTGCAGCTATTCGAGTTCTTCTTTTTATTCCAGATTAATTTTTGAAAAGTTTGTACTAGGTCTCTGAAATATGCCATTGATATTATAATGGGAAGTGCATTGAATTTATAGATTGCTGTTGGTAGTATGGACATCTTGATGATGTTGATTCTACCAATCCATGAACACAGTATGTTCTTCCTTCTGTTTATGTCTCCTTCTATCTCTTTTCTCAGTGTCAAGCAGTTTTCTGCATATAGGTCTTTTACCTCATTAGTCAAGTTTATTCCTAGGTATCTTATTTTTTTGATGCAATGGTAAATAGGATTGCTTTTTTTAGTCCTTTTTTCTGTAAGTTCATTATTGGTGTATAGAAAAGCCATAGATTTCTTGGCATTAATTTTGTTTCCTGCTACATTGCTGAATTCATTTATTAATTCTAATAATTTTTTGATGGTGTCTTTAGGGTTTTCTATGTACAGTATCATGTCATCTGCGAATCAGGACAGTTTTACTTCTTCTTTTCCAATTTGGTTGCCTATTATTTCTTCTTCTTGTCTGATCGCAATGGCTAGTACTTCCAGAACTATGTTGAACAGGAGTGGTGAGCATGGTCATCCCTGTCTTGTTCTTGTTCTTAGGGGTTTTAGTTTTTTCCCATTGATTATGATGTTGGCTGTGGGTTTGTCATATATGGCTTTTATTATGTTGAGGTATGATGCTTCTATTCCCACCTTGCTGAGCGTTTTTATCAAGAAAGGGTGTTAGGTTTTTTTTTTTCAAATGCTTTTTCACCCTCAATTGATATGAGTATGTGATTTTTATCTCTCAATTTGTTTATGTGATGTATCACGTTTATTGATTTGTGGATATTGTGCCATTCTTTCATCCTCAGGATAAATCCTACTTGGTCATAATGTATGATCTTTCTGATGTACTACTTGGTCCAATTTGCTAGAATTTTGTTGAGAATTTTGGCATCTATGTTCATGAGGGATATTGGCCTGTAATTCTCTCATTGTGTTGTCTTCATCTGGTTTTGGTATTAGGGTGATGCTGGCTTCATAGAATGTACTTGGAAGTGTTCCTTCCTCTTGAATTTTTTGGAATAGTCTGAGGAGTATAGGTCTTAGTTCTTCCTTGAATGTTTGGTAAAACTCTCCTGTGAAGCCATCTGTCCTTGGATTTTTGTTTGCTGGAAGCTTTTTGATGACTCTTTCAATTTCTTCCATATTTACCAGCCTATTGAGATTTTTAGAATCTTCCTGATGTAGAAGGTTGTATTTATCTAGGAATATGTCCATTTCCTCCAGGTTGTCTATTTTATTAGAATAGAGGTGTCCATAGTATTTTTCACAATCCTTTGTATTTCTGTGGGGTTTGTTGTTATTTTGCCTCTTTCATTTCTGATTGTTTCTATTTGGCTCCTCTCTCTTTGCTTCTTGTCGAGCCTGGCTAGAGGTTCATCAATCTTGTTTATCCTATCAAAGAACCAGTTCTTCATTTCTTTGATCTGCTGTATTGTTTTTTTCTCTCTATGTCATTTATTTCTGCTCTGATCTTCATTATCTCCTTCCTTCTGGATACTATAGGCTTTTCTTGTTCTCTTTCTAATTCTTTGAGCTGTAGAGTTAGATCATTATTATCATTTTTTCTTGTTTTTTTGAGGTAGGCTTGTAGAGCTATAAAATTTCCCCTCAGGAAAGAAAGAAAGATGCAAGAGAGAAATAGAAATTTGCCAGAAGCCAATTCCAGCATGTCAGCAAGGGCTTTTCCCCAAACTTTAACAGGGATGATTGCTTGCTGCCATTCTACTCAGGGCATCTTAATATACATGTTATTGCCTCCTACTTGCCAAACACCTGAACAGCTGTAGGCCAACTCTTCCAATCTGACAATGGATTCTGTACGAAACCCTACCCTTTGATGTGTATATCAACCTCACTTTAGGACAAATTGTGTTAATAAAAAGCAAGGGGTCATGAGAAGAGGAGGACTTAGTTCCTTAAGCTGTCTTCTCTGACTCCCTATAATGCCTTTCAAAATTATGTTTCATCTCTGGACTCTTATTTAATTTACGCACAGCACCTTCTCCAGATTTCTGAACCCTTATTGATGTCAGATCAAGATCATCAGCTGAAGCTGGAGAGCATTATGCTAAGTGAAATAAGTCAGTCAATGAAGGAAAAATACCACATGATCTCACTCATTCATGGATAATAAAGATCATTATAAACTTTTGAACAATAATAGATACAGAGGCAGAGCTGCCTCAAACAGATTGTCAAAATGCAGCAGGAAGGCCAGGGAGGGTTGGGGGGCAGGAGAGAGGGGGGGTAAGAGATCAACCGAAGGACTTGTATGCATTACCATAAGCATAACCTATGGACATAAGACACTGAGGGGTAGGGGCAGCCAGGGGATTGTCAAAGGCGGGGGGGGGAAGGACACATATGTAATACCCTTTGTAATACTTTTAGCAATAAAAAATTAAAAAAAGACCATCAGCATTAGAAAATTAAATCAAATTTGAAAGCTTTGCACAAAAATAGCTAAAAGAGTTTATTAACATCAAACCAGCAGTGAAAAAAAGTACTAAAGAGACTGTTGTAAGAAGAAGAACTAGAGCAAGGGGGACAAAGCTCCCTAAAGATTAAAAATGGCAACAAATAAGTGGCCATCAATCATAACCTTAATTGTAAATGGCTTAAATGTGCCAATCAGAAGACACAGGTTAACTGAGTTTATAAGAAAATATGACCCAACTATGTGCTGTCTACAGGAGACCCACCTCAGAACAAAAGACTCATGCAGGATGAAAGTGAAGTGATTTGGAAAAAAATTTCCATGCAAATGGAAATAAAAAAAAAAGCTAGGGTAGCAATACTCAACTTCTGACAAAATAGACTTCAAAATGAAAGCCATAACAAGAGATAATGAAGTCCACTTAGTAATACTAAAAGGATAAGTACAACAAGAGGATATAACTCTGGCAAACATATATGAACCCAATCAGGAGCACCCAAATATATAAAACAAAATCTTATGGAGGACTTTCATGTAGAGATCAACAGCAATACAATCATAATATGGGACTATAACACCCCACTGGATAGATCTAGAAAAAAATCAACAAGGAAAATGAAATCCTAAATGACACAATAGATCAGATGGAATTAATTGACATTTGCTGAATATTTCACCCTGAAGGTAGAGAATATACATTCTTCTCAAATGCACATAGGTAATTCTAAAATATAGACCACATGTAAGGAAACAACAAGTCTCTACAAGTTCGAGAAGATTGAAATCCTCTCAAACATCTTCTCAGATCACAATGGAATGAAATTAGAAATCAACTATATAAAAACACTCAAAAATATTCAAACACATGGAGGCTAAATAACATGTTATTAAATAATGAATGGGTTGCCTATAGATTAAGGAGGAAATAAAAAATTTCCTGGAAAAAAATTGAAAATGAACACACAACAATTCAAAATCTCTGGGACACAGTAAAAACAGTCTTGAGAGGCAAGTTCATAGCATTACAGGCCTGCCTAAAAAAACAACAATAAAAAATAATAAAAATTAATAATAAGTTCTTTAACCCTACAACTTAAAGAATTAGACAAACAAGAAAAGCCCAGCATGACTAGAAGGAAGGAAATAATAATATCAAAACAGAAAGAAATTGCATAGAGAATAAAAAAAAATACAAAAGATCAATGAAAGCAAGACCTGGCTCTATGTAAAGATAAACAAGGTTCATGAACCTTTAGCCAGACTCATCAAGAAGCAAAGAGAGGGTACCGAAAAAAAACCACAAAACAAAACAAAAAACAACAAATTCAGAAACACAAGAGTTGAAGTAACAACCCCACAGAATTACAAAGGATCTTAAAAAATTACTATAAACAGTATATTCCAACAAGGATGACAACCTGAATGAAATGTTCCAAAACTCAATCAGGAAGAATCAAAACATCTGAATAGGTAGATGACTACTGACAAAAATTGAAACAGTAATTAAAAAACAAACAACAACAACAACAAAACTCTCAGCAACCAAAAGCTTTGCTTGAGATGGCTTCACAGGGAGTTTTTCCAAAGATTCAAATAAGAATTAATACTTATCCTGCTCAAACTACTCCAAAAATCCAAGAGGAAGGAACACTTCCAAACTTTTTATGAGATCAGCATTATACTAATTCCAAAACTAGATAAAGAGACTACAATGAAACAGAATCACAGGCCAATATCCCTGATGAGCATAGTTGCTAAAATTCTCAACAAAATAGTAGCAAATCAAATCCTGCAATACATTAAAAAGATCATGCAGCATGACCAAGTGGGATCTATCCAGGGAATGCAAGGCTGGTACAATATTTGCAAGTTAATGAAGGTGATATCCAATATAATAAAAGGCTAATATGCAAATAGACTGAAAAGCTGAACAACTGGTCACTGTGTTGCGCACTGACCACCAGGGGGCAGATGCTCAATGCAGGAGCTGTCCCCTGATGGTCCCTGTGCTCCTGCAGGGGGAGCGCCACTCAGCCAGAAGCCCTGAGCTAGGCTCATGGCTGGTGTGCACAGCTGGCACTGGCAGGAGTCTTTCCCACCTCCAGGGCAGTTGGAAATCCCCCAAGGGTTCCCTGACTATGAGAGGTCACTGGCAGGGCTGAGGGACCTCCCCTCTCTGAGTGCACAAACTTTGTGCACCGGACCTCTAGTATCACATAAACGAATTGAAAGTCAAAAATCACATGATCATACTAATTGATGCAGAAAAAGCACTTGACAAAATTCAACACCTATTGTTGATAAAAACTCTCAGCAAAGTTGGAATAGAGGGATCATATCTCAATATAATAAAAGCCATATATGATAAACCCACAGTCAAGATCATACTCAATGGGCAAAAACTAAAACTATTTCCCTGAAGAACAGTAATAAGACAGGGATGTCTGCTTTCATCATCTTATTCAACATAGTACTGGAAGTCCTAGCCACAGTGATCAGACAATAAGAAAAAAAAAAAGAAGCCCTGGCTGGTTTGGCTCAGTGGATAGAGCATTGGCCTGTGAAGTGAAGGGTCCCAGGTTCGATTCCAGCCAAGGGCATGTACCTTGGTTGCGGGCACATCCCCAGTGGGGGGTGTGCAGGAGGCTGCTGATCGATGTTTCTAACTCTCTATTCCTCTCCCTTCCTCTCTGTAAAATCAATAAAATATATTTTTAAAAAAAAGAAAAAAAGCAAACAAATTGGAAAGGAGGAAGTAAAACTATCATTACTTGCAGATGACATGATATTGTACATAGAAAACCCTAAATACTCCACCAAAAAAGCTACTCCATTTAATAAATAATTTTGGCAATGTAGCAGGATATAAAATTAACTCCCAGAAATTAATGGTAATTTTATGCACCAATAATGATCTCTCACAATGAGAAACAAAATAAAACAAAAAACAATCCTATTTACCATTGCAACAAAAAAAATAAGATACTTAGAAATAAACTTAATCAGGAGGGAAATGAGCTGTGCTTGGAAAACTACAGCACTTTGAAAAAGGAGAAAGAGGAGTGACACTGCTGCCTGCCTACTGTGGACTTGCTGACTGGTATGACCTCTGGACCAGAGCTCCAGATATGGCTGCCCACTATGTGAGGAAGGTGGAGCTGAATGTTTCCTGTGATAATCTTCTGGACAAAGACATTAGGTCCAAATTGGATCCTTTGTGTTATTTTTGAACCTGAGAGGATAGCAGTGGTATGAGGTTGAACACACAGAGAGGATTAAGAACAGACCGAATCCCACATTCTCCAAGATGTTTCTTATTGAACTAGAGGCCTGGTCCATGAAATTCATACACAGGGGTGGAGGAAAGGTCCCTAAGCCCAGCCTGCACCCTCTCCAATCCAGGACCCCTCAGGGGATGTCCAACTGCCACTCTTGCAATCTAGGACTGCTAGCTCCTAACCGCTCACCTGCCTGTCTGCCTGATCACCCCTAACCCCTCTACCTGCCTGCCTGATCGCCCTTAACTGCTCCCCTGCTAGCCTGATTGCCCCTAACTGCCTCTATCTCTCCCTGCACCTGGGACCCAGGTTTCCCTCCCTCTGGCCAGCCACAGGCATCCAGGACCTGGGCCGACTTCACCTGGGCCAGCCACAACCACAGGGGACCATGGGGTAGATGGCTTGTTCCCCTCCCAGGAAGCAGGCACAGATGCTGAAACCCGGGACTGCATGGCAGGTGACATGTTCCTCTCCTGAGCCAGCTGCTGGTGCCCGGGACCACAGGGATCATGGGGGGGTGCAGATTGTCCCTCTCCCGGACTGCAGGCACAGGTGCAGCTGCTGGAGCCCAGGACCACTGGGCATGCGGCTTGTCCCTCTCCTCAGCCACAGCCTGGCTGGTCCCCATTTCTCTCTCACAAGCTCATTTGTGCCTGGCTGGTCCCCATTTCTCTCTCCCCAGGGTTAAGTGTCTGAGCCATTACTGCCTGACAGTGTGAGGGCATAACAACCATTTGCATATTAGCTCTTTATTATATAGGATACTACTTTGAAGTGGTTCAGAAATTGTAATTTGGGATTTATCACATCAACAACAAAACCATCTAGCTGAGTGATGATGACTTCTTGGGAGAATATGAATGCACCCTTGGACAGATTGTTTCCAGTAAGAAGCTGACTTGACCACTGGTGTTGAAAAATGGCAGATCCATGGGGAAGATCAGCATCAGGATTTCAGCTGAAGAAATAAAGGATAACAGAGTGGTCTTGTTTGGAATTGAAGCAAGAAAACTGGATAATAAGGATCTATTTGGCAAGTCAGATCCTTATCTGGAATTCCTCAAGCAGACATCTGACAGAACCCGGCTCTTGATGCATCAAATATAGGTCATTAAAAACAACATGAATCCTGTTTAAAGGCCTTTTAAAATCTCTTAACTCCCTGTGCTACAGAAATACGGATAAGACTATTTTGGTGGAGTACTACGATTATGACAATGACAGGTCCCATGATCTCATCGGGATGTTTCAGACCACCATGACAAAGCTGAAAGAGGCCTCCAGGATCTCACTGGTTGAATTTGAGTGCTTCAACAAGAAGAAGAGACAGAATAAGAAAGGCTACAAGAATTCTGGTGGCATTAGCATGAAGCAGTCATGGTGGAGTGCATCTTCCTGGACTACATCATGGGCTGATGTCAGCTGAATTTTACCTTCAGGGTGGACTTCAACAGCTCCAGTGGGGACCTGCTGTTCCCTGACTCCCTTCATTACATCAGCCCCAATGGTGTGAATGAGTACTTGACCACTAGCTGGTCCATGGAGATGGTCGTTCAAGACTACAATGCAGATAAGATGTTCCCAGCATTTGAGTTTTTAGCTCAGATACCTCCACAGTGGCAGGTTTCACATGAGTTTCCCATGAACTTCAATCAATTCAACCCCTACTGAAAAGAGATACAGGGCATTGTAGAGGCATATGGGGCCTGCCTGTCTCAGATAAAGCTCTATGGCAGTGGTTCTCAACCTTCGTAATGCCGCGACCCTTTAATACAGTTCCTCATGTTGTGGTGACCCCCAATTTCATTGTTACAAATTGAACATAATTAAAGCATAGTGATTAATCACAAAAGCAACACGTAATTATATATGTGTTTTCTGATGGTCCTAGGCAACCCCCTGTGAAAGGGTCATTCAACCCCCAAAGTGGTCACGATCCACAGGTTGAGAACCACTGCTCTATAGACCAATGAATTTCTCCCTGATCATCAACCACATGGCTAGGTTTGCTGCTGAAGCCACACAGCAGCAGACAGCTTCTCAATATTTTGTGTTCCTGATCATCACTGAGGGTGTGATCACAGACCTGGACATGACCAGACAGGCCATCATCAATGCCACCAAGCTGCCCATGTCCATCATCATAGAGTGGGCAGCACCAACTTCAAGGCCATGAGTTCCTGGACAGTGACAGTGGGTCCCTGTGCTCCCGGATGAGGTCACCAATAGAAATATCGTGCACTTCGTGCCTTTCAGACAGTTCCCGAATGCTCCCAAGGAAGCACTGGCCCAGTGTGTCCTGGCCAAGATCCCTTAGCAGGTGGTGGGCTACTTCAACACCTACAAGCTCCTTCCCCCCAAGAACCCTGCAGCCACCAAACGAAGGTCCTGCCTCCCAATCATGGATCTGCCACATCATTTACTGTCACCCCAGCATTTATGCTGCAAACCTAGTTCTCTACAGATTCTTTCAACTTAAAGCATTATTTTTATACGTTCTGGAGGAAAATTGCTAAGCTAATCATTACCCAATCAATTTAGTGGTTGCTTCTGATTCTGGGGCTGCAGTGAGGCTGTCTGGAGCAGACACTCCCATGAGGAAAGCAGTTTGCTGTGACTACTTTCATCAGATGAGATGCCATTTCTAATATTTCTCAGTAGAAAGAATGGAACCTGTAGGGATGGCGTGATTTCAGGTTTCTGTGCTTTGTGTAACAAGCTCCCACTTCAGTGACAAGGCTTCTCAGAGTAGATGACACTGGATTTGTTCCTGTAAAGGTTCAGTGTTTCTCCTGGGCTAATCCCGAGTTCACAGCAGCTTAGACTGGACACATTCACAGCCGAGACCTGCTGCAGAGTGCTGTGGGATAAGGCGCACACCATCGCTAAGACTCAGGCGGTGGCCTGAGCTTCTCGCAGTGGCCATACTTGTCTCCGCCCAGACCATTCTGTGCTTCTGGGACTCTGTCCTCAAGCCCAGGGTCTTGAGGTGACAGCTTATCCTGGAATCTTCATTGTTGGAGCATTTTCCCTGGAGGTGAAGTTCTGATCTGCTCTGTCAGGAGCCATGGGACCAAACCAGAACTCCATTCCTCCTCATGGATGGACCACTGCACTGTTGGGAAGGACAATGTCAGAATTTGCTTGCTGAAACCCCTTACACTGATTTCTACATATTCACTTAGACATTTTTCCTTTTTTGAGTAACATCTTTAGTTTTATTTTTAAACTCATGATAATCAAAATCACACTTTTCATTAATAATGTGTTATGTTCTCAACCCAGAATGTACTATATTAAGCATAAAGCCTGTTGTAACTAAACAAACAAACAAAAAAAATCCAGCTTCTGCCTTAGGATAATAGGAACAAAAGAAAAGAAAGAGACAGAGGAAGATATAAACAAATGGAAAAATATACCATATTCATGGATTGGTAGAATCAACATCATTAAAATGTCCATATTACCCAAAGCAATCTATAGATTCAATGCTATCCCTATTAAAATACCAACAAGAGCCCTGACTGGTTTGGCTCAGTGGATAGAGCGTTGGCCTGTGAACTGAGGGGTCCCAGGTTCTATTCCGGTCAGGGGCGTGTAACTTGGTTGCAGGCACATCCCCAGTGTGGGGTGTGCAGGAGGCAGCTAATGGATGTTTCTCTCTCGTTGATGTTTCTGACTCTCTATCCCTCTCCCTTCCTTTCTGTAAAAAAAAACAATAAAATGTATTTTTTTTAAAAAATAGCAACAACAGCCCTAGGTGGTTTGGTTCAGTGCTCAGTCAGTCTGCAGACTGAAGGGGCCTGGGTTGCTGCTCGATCCCCAGTAAGAGGCATCTAATCAATGATTCTCTCTCATCATTGATGTTTCTATCTCTCTCTCCCTCTCCCATCACCCCTGAAATCAATAAAAATATATTTTAAAAAATACCAACAGCATATTTCACAAATTTTAGAACAAATACTCCAAAAATGTATATGGAACCAAAAAAGACCCCGGATAGCCACAGCAAACTTGTGAAAGAACAAAATTGGAGGAGTCACAATACCAGATTTCAAGTTATAGAGTAATCAAAACAGCCTGGTACTCACATAAGAAAAGCACATAGGTCAATGAAATAGAACAAATAACCTAGACATCGACCCAAGTCATTATGCTCAATTAATATTTGACAAAGAATGCAAGAGCATACAATGGAGTAAAGGCAGTCTCTTGAATAAATGGTATGGAAAAATTAGACAGTTACATACAAAAAAGGAACTAGACAACCAACTTACACTATACACAAGAATAAACTCAAAATAGATAGAATATACAAATATAAGTCATGAAACCATAAAAAATTTTTAGAAGAAGCCATAGGCAGCAAAATATCAGACATCTCTTGTAGCAATGTTTACTGATATGTCTGCCAGGTCAAGGGAAATTGAGGAGAAAATAAACAAATGGGACTACATCAACATAAAAAGCTTCTGTACAGCAAAGGAAACCATCAAGAAAATGTAGTGAGCCCAGTGTATGGGAGAACATTTTTGCCAATGATATATCTGATAAGGCATTAATTTCCAAATTATACAAGTTAACAAAAAGAAGACAAATAATCTACACTAATAAAAGAGAAACATGGTAATTGGCATACAACTGCTACCCTTCCCATTGGCTAATCAGCGAGATATGCAAATTAACTGGCAGCCAAGATGGCAGCCGGCAGCCAGGCTGCTTAAACTGAACATGAGGCTTGCTTGCTTCAGTGACAGAGGACTCCAACGTTCCCTGCCTGACTTGCCGGCCTCTCAGCTGCAACTCTAAGTAACTATATGGGCTTCAGCCAGGGGGACCACAACATTGTATCAAATACAGAAGGTAAACAAAGGCCAGAAACCTGTTTTCAGCAGCCGAGGCCTCAGAGCTAAAGCTGGCCCAGAATAAAAAAGAAAAAAAGGAGTGGTTGGGAGCTTCAGTTCCAGCCTGAAAACATCCCTCAGCCCCTCACCCAGGCTGGCCAGGCACTCCAGTGAGGACCCCCACCCTGATCCAGGACACCCTTCAGGGCAAACCAGCCAGCCCCACCCATGCACCAGGCCTCTATTCTATATAGTAAAAGGGTAATAGGCCTCCCGGCACCAGGATTAGCGTGACAGGGGGCAGCGCCCAAAACCCCTGATCGCCCTGCAACTCTGTGTGTGACAGGGGGCGGGGCCCCAACCTCCCCACCCCCCACGGGCCCTGCTCTGTATGTGACGGGGTAGAGTCATAACCTCCCCATCTGCCCTGCCCTGAGTGTGACAGTGGCAGCGCCCCAACCCCCTGATCGGCCCTGCTCTGTGGGTGATAGAGGGCGGCGCCCCAACCCCCCCCCCCACAGTCGCTGCTCTGTCTGTGATGGGGTAGAGTCATAACCTCCCCATAGACCCTGCCTTGAGTGTGACAGGGGGCTGTGCCCCAACCCCCCAATAGGCCATACCCTGAGCGTGACTGAGGGTGGCATCGCAACCTCCCAATCTGCCCTGCTCTGTGCATGACAGGGGAAGGCGCCCCAATCGGCCCTGCTCTGAGCCCGACCAAGGGCTGCACCTAGGGATTGGGCCTGCCCTCTGCCACCCGGGAACAGACCTAAGCCAGCAGGTCGTTATCTCCCGAGGGGTCCCAGACTGCGAAAGGGCACAGGCTGGGCTGAGGGACCCTCCCTTCCCCCGAGTGCACAAATTTTTGTGCACCGGGCCTCTAGTCCAATTAAATAATGGGTAAATGACCTAAATAGACATTTCTTCAAAGAGGACATACAGATGGCCAAGATATATATGAAAAAATGTTCATTGTCGATAATCATCCATGAGATGCAAATTAAAATGACAATGTTATATCACCTCACACCTGTCAGAATGGCTATCATCAATAAATCAACAAATGACAAGTGCTAACAAGGATATGGAGAAAAGGGAATCCTAGTACACTGTTGGTGGGAATTCAGACTGGTTCAACTACTATGGAAAACAGTATAGAGTTTCCTCTAAAAATTTAAATGGAACTGTCAATTGACCCACTTCTAGGAATATATCATAAGAAACCCAAAACACTAATACAAAAATGAATGAACCCCTATGTTCATAGCAGCACAATTTACAATAGCTAAGATCTGGAAACAGTCCAAGTACCCATCAGTAGATGAGTGTATAAAAAAGCTATGGTACATTTATACAATGGAAGGATCTGTGAAAAAGAAGGATCTCTTACCATTTGGGACAGCCTGAGGGACCTGGAAAGTCTCATGTTAAGCAAAATAAGCCAGTCAGAGAAAGACAAAATTCACATGGTCTCACTCATATGTGGAATCTAATGTATAAAATAAACTGATGAACAAAATAGATCTAGAGACATAGAAACAGACTGACAAATCTCTGAGGGAAGCCTATGGTGGGAGGTGGAGAGAGATTAACCAGGCAATTTATATGCATAGCACATGGACACAGACAATAGAATGGTGAAGGCTTAGGAGGGGAAAGTGTGGATTGGAAAGGGTTAAAAGGGGAAAAAAGGGACATCTGTAATACCTTCAACAATAAAGATATTTTTTTTTTTAAAAAAAGAATGTGGCTGAGCTCTGTTTCTCTTGCCTTAAATATTTGTTTTTTGTTCCTGGTGGCAATTCTTTGCACAAATAAGTGGTTAAATTGTGCCTTTTTAGTTTCAGTCTTCTGATACCACTATCCTCATTTTTGTGCTTCACAACTAAGTTTTACCCCAGCAGAATCTACATACCCAGTGCAGGAAAATAAGTATCTAACCCATTTCTAAATATCACTCCCCACCTTTAAGAAATGTGCAATTAATTTACTGCTTTTTGTAACATGAACCCTCAGTACATGGAATCAGCGGAACTCTTCTTAGTCCAGGTTCTCATCTTAACTTCAGAAACAGTTAAATTCTTCTATAAGTTCAAGATCTTTGTAGCACAGTTCCGTGGTTTCAGGCAAGAAGTCTTTCTTAAGTGCTTAGTACATATTTGCTCACTAGAAAGAGTCCTAACTTTGGAATCAGACTTATTTAGGTAAGAATCCACACTTTACTACTCACTAGTTATGTGGCCTTGGACAATGTATTTCACTCTTTTGACCTTTTCTGTACAGTAGAATTAATATACCCTACCTCACAGAGCTGAAATAAGGAGTCAATGAAATAATTGAACCAGTAGCTATGAAAATGCCTAGAATTTTCTACAGCACATGTTAATTTGTTTCTCATAGATTATCTTTATTATGTGTCTAGATATGCACTAAGAACCAGGACATTCCATAGAGTACCAAGAGCCCAGAGCACTTGATGCCTGGTTGCTCTCTCCCCAGTCACATCTCAAAAATGCATCGTAGAGATTAAGAAAGGCTAGAAACTGCCGAAGCCGGTTTTGCTCAGTGATAGAGCGTCCGCTTGCAGACTGAGGGGTCCCGGGTTCGATTCCAGTCAAGGGCATGTACCTGGGTTGCGGACACATCCCCAGTGGTGGATGTTCAGATGTTCAGGAGGCAGCTGATTGATGTTTCTCTCTCATCGATGTTTCTAACTCTCTACCTCTCTCCCTTCCTCTCTGTAAAAAATCAATAAAATATATTTTAAAAAAAAGAAAAAGAAAGGCTAAAAACTAAAACAACATGCCCCAGGTACTGCTCCAATATAAGTTTGGCCAAAGGAGGTTCAGTTTCACAGATGGATAAGTTACAGTACAGGAAATCAGTTGGCAATGGTGATAATAGAATGTGGTTAAACGACCAGATCTCCAGGGGAGGGGGGCGGTGGGAAACAACAAACACTGATTTTTTTTTTTTTCATGTTTGCCAATTTTGGTGGTGTAAACATTTATGCAACTGAACATGAAAGTTGGAAAGAAATGTGCACAACTGGTTCTTGCTGCCAGTATAAGTTAGCTCTAGCATACCATAAAGTAAGGCAAGGGATTCCTAGAACAGAAAAATGCTTACAAAAAGAAGACCGGGACCTGATGCAAAGTCTAAGGCAGCAATGGGAGAACCTCACATTAAAAATCCAAGAAGATCAAGATTGGTCCTTGTTACTGGGGCAGGGCTGATTTTGTAATTGAGAATCAAGGAACTGCAGTTGTGGTATGAAAAGACAGCCCAGCTGAACATATTGTCCTCTAACACAGTGGTTCACAAAGTGTTGTCCCAAGTCACAACATCAACATCACACGGGGAATTGTGAGAAATATAAATTTTTAGGTCTACCCCAGACTTACTCAATAAGAAATTCTAGTGGGGGAGAGCAGCCATTTATGGTTTAACAGCCCTTTGAGTGGTTCTGATACTCATCCATTAAAGTTGGAAAACCATTGCAATAACAATAGGCCCATCTTTCCTATGATCAAGCCAAGCCAAGCTAATGTCCCAGGATGTTATGGGAAATATCCCCAATGTGCAAAAATGACCAGTGATATTTGGAACAAGAAACATTAGCTGAATTTATGGGGAGGGCAGGTGAGTATCTGGGGTCAATAAATTTAATGACATAGAGAAATAGCTTCTTGTTATCTCTATTCTCTGTCCTAATCAAGCTGCCAGTTATAGCAATGTTAAAGTTAATTCTTTATATAGGTTGTTTTTCAAAAAGACCATTGCATTAGAACTGGCCTTGGGACTCTAGCCTCAATTTTCAACTTGTAAGATTAATTGCTTGGTTTCTAATTCAATATATCATTCTGCTGTCTAATGTATCCAGAAGGGATTATAAAGAACACTAGAGGCCTGGTGCACAAAAATTTGTTCATTCAGGAAGGGGGGGGGGGGTCCCTCAGCCCAGCCTGTGCTCTCTTGCAGTCTGGGACCTCTTGGGGGATGTCCACTTGCCAGCAGGGAGCAGACCTAAGCTGCAGTCGGACATCCTTAGCACTGCTGAGGAGACGTGAGAGGCTCCCCCCACCACTGCTGTGCTGGCAGCCATCAGCCTGGCTTGTGGCTGAGCAGAGCTCCCCCTGTGGGAGTGCACTGACCACCAGGGGGCAGCTCCTGCATTGAGCGTCTGCCTCTGGTGGTCAGTGTGTGTCATAGTGACCAGTCATTCTCAGTTGTTCTGTTCTTAGGGTTAATTTCCATATTACCCTTTTATTATATAGGATAGAGGCCTGGTGCATGGGTGGTTTGCCCTGAAGGGTGTCCCAGATCAGGGTTGGGGTCCCACTGGGGTGCCTGGCCAGCCTGGGTGAGGAACTGATGGCTGTTTACAGGATGGCCAAGCCCCTTAGCAGGGACCCTCACCCCATGGGGGTGTGGCCAGCCTGGGTGAGGAGCTGATGGTTACTTGCAGGCTGTCCACAGCCCCTTCAGGTTGGGGGGGGTCCCACTGAGGTTCCTGGTCAGCCCTGGTGATGGGCTAAGGGCCATTTTCAGGCTGGCTACACCCCCTTCAGGGTGAGGGTCCCCACTGGGGTGCCGGGCCAGCCTTGGTTAGGGTCTGATGGTTGTTTGCAGGCTGGTCACACCTCCTTCAGGGTGGGGGTCCCCACTGGGGTTCCTGGCCAGCCTGGGTGAGGGGCTGAGGGCCATTTTCAGACTGATAACAGCCCCTTCAGGATATGGGGGGGTTCCTTCTAGGGTGCCTGGCCAGCCTGGGTGAGGGGCTGATGGCCGTTTTCAGGCTGGCCATGCCCACAGGCTAGAAGCAGGTATCTGGGATTTATTTATCTTCTATAATTGAAACTTTGTAGCCTTGAGCAAAACTCAGGGATGGCCAGGGCAGGCGGGAAGCTTGGCTTCCTCCATTGTCGGGGGCAACCCACGCCTCCTGCTCACTCTAGCTCCATGGCTGCCTCCATCTTTGTGATGGAGTGATGGAGTGATGGTTAATTTTCATATTACTCTTTTATTAGATAGGATATCTTGTGATAGAGAAATGATCCCAAGTGGGTAGATACAATGGGCCATGTTTCCTAAAAGCTAAAGAAAATTGCTGTACTTAAAATGTAAAACAGACTTCCAAATTTATAGATTACTTTTCAGTCTTCAAAGAAATCTGTTTATTATTTTACTTGTGGTGAAATACACATAACATGAAATTTACCATCTTAACCATTTTAAGTGTGTATTTCAATGGTATTACATACATTCACATTGTTGTGCAACCATTATCACCATTCATCTCCAGAAATCTTTTTATCTTGAAAAACTGAAACTCTGTAGCCATAAACAATAACTCCCTATTGCCTCCTTTCCAGTTTCTAATATCTATTTTACTTTCTGCCTCTATGAATTTGACTACTCTAGGTATCTCATACAAGTGGAGTCGTATAGTATTTGTCTGTTTTGTGACTTTACTTAGCATAATGCCCCTAAGGTTAAGTCACGCTATAGCATGTGTCAAAACTTTCTTCCTTTTTAAGACTAAATAATATTTTCATTATATATATATTTATATATCACACTTGCCTTATGCATTCATTCATTAATCCATCAACTGATACTTGCTTTGCTTCCACTTTTTGTGTACTATAAATAACACCACTATAAACATGTATGTAAATGTATCTCTTTGAGATCTTGCTTTTAATTATTTGGGATATATATCTAGAAATAGAATTGCTGTATCATATTCTTATTTTATTTTTAAAAAATTTTAAGGAATTGCTAAACTGTTTTCCTTAGTGTTGTACCATTTTACAACACAACCAACAGTGCACAAGGGGTCCAATTTCTCCACATCTTTGTCAAGACTTGTTATTTCTGATTTTTTAAAAGTAATCATCCTAGTGGGTGTGAGGTGGTTTCACATTTTGATTTGAGTTTTTATACTGATTAATGATGTTAAGCATTTTTCATATGCTTATTGGCCATTTGTATATATTTATAGAAATGTCTATTCAAATCCTTTGCATATTTTAATCAATTTATTTACTGCTGAGTTGGAGTTCTTCATATACTCTATATGTTAATCACATATCAGATACTCAAATAAATTTTAGTGTATATTTTATCCTTGATATAAGCATTGGAAGTGAATTATGGCATGCTTTATAATTATTCTAAAGGTTATAGATGAGTAAATTAAGAATCAGAAGTGAGTACTTATATCCCAAGGTCACATAAGAAGTCCAGACATATAGCCAAGGCTAGGAGGAAGTCTGCTGTTTTGAAAATCCTAGAATTCAAATCTTTGAAAGACCCTTCAAAACCAATGAATCTGAGTACCTGTTTTTATAGACAAAATATTGAGGCCCATAGAGCAGGAGGTATTTATTCAAGGTTACACAGTGAGTCAGTGGCAGGATATGATATATGATCCTACTTTCCTGACACCAAGTTGGTAGCCTCTCTATTCCATCCTCCAGCATAAAACAATTTGGCACAGTTGTGAAAAACTGTATCTGCTGCCTACCTCTTAAGGAAACGCTAATTTCATCTGAAGACTCTATTACCTAGAGATGAACACTGGTGGTAAGAACTGCAGGACCATCTGCATTTCTCAAGCTCTGGGAATTACAACAGTTTGGCTGTTGGAGGTATCAGATTAAAAAATGCCAATGCTAAGAACTTTGGTAACTTGAATTTTAGTCATTGTCAATAGGGGTGAATAAATACCTCCATAATCCAGGTTTCCATAGCCATTTTTGCCTGCCTGCCACATTTTGCAACAAAATACCAGACATCCAAGGAATTTTAAAATGCCAAGAAGAAGAGGTGATCCAGAAGAACTTTGCTACTCTTTTTAAAAATATTTTTCCACTGATGAATCTTCAAAGGACTTTTGCATATGTTGGCCTACATAAACTTCACAACAGCCCTATGAAGCTGTTTCATTACCCCATTTTAAAAGTGAAGAAACTAGGTTCAGATAGTCCAAATGACTTTCTTGAGGTTACATAGCTAGGAAGCTGTACCAAATTAGTCTGACTCTGAGGTCTATGTCATCATCACTGTCTTTGCTAAGGTCTATGGAGGTAATGAAGGTAGTGTGTAGCATCTGCTAAGTTTCACAGAGACTACTTAGGGTCTCAAATATCCAAGTGTGTGTGTGTGTGTGTGTGTGTGTGTGTGTGTGTGTGTGTGTGTTGTGTGTGTGTGTGTTTAACTGCTTCATCTTAGTGGCTTGAAAGCTTGATGCTAGAAGCCAATCATTAAACCAACACTTTGTTCATAAACAACGTGGCCTCCAGAACCAGCAGCATATTGGAAACTTGTTTAAATGCAAATTTCTTACTCTTCCCCAGACTTTCTGGGGTAAAAGTAAGCAAAATCTCTAGGAGTATAGCCTGGCAATCTTTGTTTAACAAGCCATCCAGGGGATTCTAATGCATCTTAGGATATATCTAATGAAAGTGGTAATTTTACCTGAATTTTCCTGAAAAAGTAATCAATTGTCTGCCTCATTGTGTCAATACAGATCTAGTCCAGGTAGCCAATTATACCCAAGTTTCTCCATCTGTAAAATGAGAAGCGGTGCACCTCATTGTAGCTTCTTGGATTTATAATGAGGAAAACCAAAGCTTGAATATAATGGTGAGAATATAAAATACAGAGGCAAACAGACTAGGCTTGACTATTACTCTTTAGCTGTGAGATGCTTCTTTTTTTACATCAGTTTCTTCACCTGAAAAGGGAAGGATTCATCCATCTCACAGGGCTGTTTTGAAGCTGAAAGAAGACAATGGAAGTTAATTTTAAAAGGGTTAGAGATTAACCAAAGGACTTGTATGCATGCATATAAGCCTAACCAATGGACACAGACACCGGGGGGGGGGGGTGAAGACATGAGTGGAAAGGAGGGAGGGCAATGGAGGGATAAGGACACATGTGTAATGCCTTAATCAATAAAGAGAGAAAAAATAATAATAAAATAAAAAAAAACATTGTGGGTTATCATTCAGTGCCTTCAGGAAATCAGATTCCATTATGTAGATATTTTTCTTTATTATTACCACTGATTGAAACTTAAAGCCCAGAGAATGAATGACTATAACATGTCCAGGAAATAGATGGTAGCCTTTCTGCTTCCCCAAAGATAGTTACCTATGCTACTATCCAAAGCAGAGAGGCTATGGCATTACCTAAATGATCAATACACATCCATTGCCTTGTCCCTGACAATATCTGCTCAATTGTTCAACCCCAGAATAAAATGCTGTGCCAGTCCGATATTATGGTCCATGCCTAAACAAAATTTTCTTTCAAGATAAACTGTTTCTAAAGTCTAGGCTGACAAGCTTTATACCAAATGACCTTATCCTGACTGAATCTGACCCAAGGGCAACCAATCTTTAGTCTGGGCTAGAAGCTATGACCTATTTGGCTAGTCACAAAAAAAGATGAACTGGGCAAATCAGATTCTCTCGGTGACTCTCATATTTGAACCAAGAGATATGAAAAAAGGAATAACCAACTAGTAGTAGGAGCTATAATTGAAAGTTACCAAGTTGAGTTGGAACAGGAAAGGTTACACTACACCAGGGGTCCTCAAACTACGGCCCGCGGGCCACATGCAAATACAAATATTGTATTTGTTCCCATTTTGTTTTTTTTTACTTCAAAATAATATATGTGCAGTGTGCATAGGAATTTGTTCATAGTTTTTTTTAAAAAAAAAACTATAGTCCGGCCCTCCAACGGTCTGAGGGACAGTGAACTGGACCCCTGTTTAAAAAGTTTGAGGACCCCTGCTCTGTACTCTGTTTAAGCTGCAGTTATGAAGGATTCAGTTGATAAAGGAACTGAAAGAAGTAGAGTAACCAAATCATACTAATTAAGATCCATTTATGAACTCCAGTTGTTGAGGTCTCTTTAGCTTCTTGGGTTCACTTTTTCTCTGTCAGACAGATAGTCTTATAATAAACTCTCCTTTATTACAAGGTATCTGCTTCTGACTGAAATTATAACAAAGCAGTTATTAAACTGCTCCTTTTTCACAGCTCTCCCTGCTCTCAACCTGGACATCATGCAAAATGAGATGAACAGACAGGGTCTATGCCAACTAAAAGCTAGCAACAAACCAGGTCAAAGTACACTCAAAAGTGTTATTTTGAGTGCCCACTGAATGTGATAAACTATGGCTGCTACATTTCCTTTATCATCTCCTTTAACCCCCAAGTATCTTGAAGAGATAGATATCTCTGTTTTACAGATGATA
Organism: Myotis pilosus; assembly: GCA_036010255.1. Taxonomy (NCBI): domain Eukaryota; kingdom Metazoa; phylum Chordata; class Mammalia; order Chiroptera; family Vespertilionidae; genus Myotis; species Myotis pilosus. The sequence goes on from JASKON010000009.1 coordinate 16,579,405, forward strand.
AAATGAAGGCTCTGAGAAGGGTAGTGATTTGTTCCAGGTCAATACAGGAAATTGATCTGTCTGGAGTCAGAGTCTAGGTTCTATTTACTATATTTCACTGCCTTGAGATCAGTACTTTCCGAATATGGTTGATTATGAGAATGCCTAGGGATTCCCTTTTAAAAACAAAGATGTCCTACCTAACTCATACTCCATTCTCTTCAATTCTAACCTCACATCCAAGATGGAGGCCAAGCATCTGGATTTTTTTCAAAGCACTTCCCTGGTGATTCTGATCAACCAATATGATGACTAGTGTCTTTGAAAATAATTGTTTCAGACTATATTTAAGTGTAAAGGAAGCCTACAATTACTATAATCAGTTCATGCTTTCCTACATTTATCTGAATAAAAGCAGTAATATCTTCTACTGTAGTTACTTGATGCAAGGGATTGAAAAAGTCCAGGTCTGGCCACAAAGAATTTTTGGATAATACTATCATTTTCAAACAACTTTCATAGTTCCTAAACTTGTTGAACTTAATCTCGTTATCCCCATTTTATAGATGACAATACCAAGGACTAAGAGGTTAAGTGATTCAACAAGGGACAACCAACAGAGACAAAGCCAAAAATAAAATGTAGGTCCTAGAAACTCAGTACTCTTTTTAATTGCTCTAAGCGCCCCCCCCCACCTTATTTGTAATTACAGGTCTTCTCTTCCCACAGTCTGGTTTCTATTCAGCCTGGCCTCATTTCCTCACAGTCCAGGACCTTTGATTCCTAGATACTCTGCATAGCTTTGCTAACATGTACTTGACCTTCAGTCTCTATTTCAACAAAATGTGTGGGAAAAGATGCTGTGCAACCATGCCCCTTCACACATGGCTCAGACTAGTGGGAGAGAGAAACAGAAACTCAGGGTTCTGGAACTTTCATTGGAGCACACTAGCAGCACAACCTTGTCCCAAATGAACCTACAATTTACAGTTCATGCAGTTCTCAAAAGTAGCAAAGGCCCTTCCTTTTCCTGTCCATGTAGTGTTTCCAATCAATACAGGGAATTGCATTCTATAACCCTATAGTGTTGGTGGTAGGAGTCCTAGACAGGATTAACCAACACTGGAAAATCAAGAAAGTATGTGATGTTGTGTGAAGAACACTACCCTGGAAATTAGCACACCAAGTTTCTAATATCTTCCACCCATTGGGTCTCACTTTTCCTACCTGTATAAGGAAGATGTTGAGCTCTGTTATTTCTAAGGTCCTTTTTAGTTTTGATACTTTATCAACTCTTTATAGAATGTTTGGGATGTCTGTAAGACTTTGGTAGAGAGTGTAGCCAGGGTTGTAAAGCTTTGGGCAGGCAATCTGGGCAATGTGGTTTATACAGAAAAAACTTGAAGAATGGCTTGTTTCTAAAGATATTGTTCTCCTGTTTTATGTTTTAGGAAAGGAAAAAATAAGTATAAATTGAATGAGAAGTTATAGGTTTTTATCATTAGCAGGAAATTTGGACTCTGCAAATTATCCAATTAACTACCTTAATTATTCTGAATTGAACCCCATTTTGGCCCACCCAAATCTTCCTCCATCTTTATTCATGAGTTCTCTCTCCTTTGGAGTAAATGAGAAGAATTTGGTGTATGAAAGGTTGAGCTGAGAGGTGGAAAGTTACTCTAATAAAAGATTAATCTTTTGTCCTTGGCAGGGGAAGTACTGAGAAATATTTATTTAAGCATTTATTTGCTCAACAAACATTTCCTGAGCACCTACTGTATGCCAGGGCCTGTTCTAGGTACAGGGAATGCAGAGATAAATGAGGCACATAATGATTCAGAGCAATCATATGGCCTCCCTATTCTGGGTTACAAAACTTATGCCTGGCATAGTCAAAATGCTGGCCTTGGCCAGGATTTTGAACTTAAAGGAGGCAGAGAAGTGGTGAAGTCAGATTTTTTAGTTAGTTCTTGTGTACCACCAATTGGCACAAAAAGTCTAGAACCCAAAGGGACCAGATGGAATACATCAGCTATATACCAGAAGTGCACAAAACTCATGTTAAGGGCCTTTTCCATCTTCTTGATCTTAAATGACTTATTCTAAAAAAAGCCAAATAATATATTTCCAGTTCTTGATTTGTCTATTTTCCTCCTTTGATGGGATTCCATACTACCCACCCTGACTCATTTTCCCTAAAAAAGTAAACTATCTTTTTAAAAAAATTAATTTGTTTATTTGGAAATTGATTCCAGGAACTATCAGAAGAGATCAGGGAAATAATATGCAGAAGGGGAGGAAGAAAAAAAGCCATTAGCAAGCATATCACCACTGTGGACCACTAGAGCTTAGCCCTAACAGCAAACTCTGGACCTCAACGAGGAGCACACACCTTGAAATCACCTCACTGATGGTGCAAGGGTGTGTATCCCCCAACTATGATTATCCATCTACTATAAATTCACTGGACCTTCTGTCCTAAAAGCCTGAGAATCACCCAGGCTTAAGCTAAGAAGAGCTCAGAAAGAATAACTAAAAGGAAAGAGCCAACTCACCAGAAGGCAGTGTTTGAGATGTTGTAACCACAGTTCCCTTCTCACCTAAATAACCCCCTCCACAACATTATTTCCTGGTCACTAATGGGGGGGGGCAACCAATGGTATATTTTTATGAGAATGGAGTCTAAGGGCATTGATAGATGTGAACATTTAATGCTTTTTCTACTTACTACACACAAGGTGGAGCATGGGCTTTCTTTTCTGAGATCAGTGGTCCAAAACTTCTCTGATGTTATCACTCTAGGACTGAATGACACTGGGACTTAATGTTAAAATCATGATCAATCAGAACTCATTTCATAACATTTAATAAAAGCCAATAATTCAGATACCCTTCTGAGGAATTTATCAACAAGCTCCATGGGTACCTATAAAAAATCAAAACAGCAACAACAAACAAAACACACACACACACACACACACACACACACACACACACACACGGAATTGGGATATTTAAAACAAGCAAAGCCTTCCTAATTGGCATCAGTTGGATGATCACTCCTGTCTTTAACCCATCACTGCAGGAAGGATGTAAAAAAGATTGGCTCTCTTTGGTTTGACTAAACATACAAATGATCATCTAGACTAAGAGGGATAACTGAGGTGTGAGGAAAACTTTAATGCTGTAATTAAAAGACCAGCTGAGCTCTGTTCTTATTTATTCATTATATAACAATAGTTCTTATGGAGCCACCAAATGTATCCTGCAAGGTTGACTTTGCTCTGCATGAACATAATAAGAAAACTAGGAATTTCCTAAATTCTGTGTCTGGCTTCAGGCAAAAGTTAACACACAGCTTTTTCTTTCTTGCTCTTGGAGATTTAGAAGCATGATTGTGGCCAGAAGCAAAGTGAACTGCTAATAGAGAATTCCCTGGCCCACCCAGAAACCTCCTCCTTGGATGCAGAAGCTATTCTGTATAAAACAGACTGTACCAGAGGAAGCATCCCCCAATGTGCCATTCCTTTTTTAAAAAAAATTTTGCTTGACCCATTAGAGAAGGGACCCAACTGACAGAGGGTATCAAGCGGAGAGTGAGAGAAGGAATATGTGCTTATTGCTGCTTTGGGGTATCCATCTAAAAGATATGGAGGGACTTCCTCAGATCCTTAATTTATATAAGTACCACAATTGTGTGGCGACACCAGCCCTACCCCACTATTTTTCCAGGCCAGTACACCCGAGCCTGTAGCACCATTGCAATACATTTGAGAGAATGATATAGAGCTGGATAGAATATGAAGTTTCTGAATGTGCAGCAGCTGAGAGAGGAGATGAGGCATTCATTGTGCCTCATCAAAGATCCCAAATAAACCATCCAAAACCTCTTCCAAGTGACAGGGATTTGTTCTAGCTATGGTAAGATTAGGCCTAGTTTGAGCTTTGCTTGTGTTGCCTTGGGCAATTCCATTTTCCCTCTCTGGGCCTCATTTTTTTTTTCCACCTGCCAAATGAAGAGGATGGACCAGATGGTCTCTGCCTTTCTCGATTTTTTAGCAGGATTGCAGAGTTTATGCTCATTTGGTTTGTAAAACAGAGTTCTCTTCCTTGTGACATCTCTTGGGATCTCATATTTTGGCCAAGGGTGCTCTACAATCAAAGGGGGATATTAAGACCTGGCCAGTATTCTGAAAATGACTATTTTCCATACTCTCAAAGTCACTTGGGCGTAATCACTTCCAGAGTGAACCATGCTTACTCTCACTTCAATAACTTTGTTGCCACTATTCCTTTCAGTTATCTCCCCTAATCTATAAACACTAACTCATCCTACAAGACCCAGATCAAAAACCACTTCCTATAGGAAGCCCTTAAGTCCCTCCTGAATACCCTCTTCCCAGACTCTACCATAATTTGACTCTCAATTATGCATTTCCTAGTATGATCTCCCTGAGGTATAGTGTCTTTTTCATTCCAACTTCCTCACCACAGAGACTACCACAATGCCTGACAGACGAGGAGCTCATTCAATAAGGATTTATTAAAAATAACTGAGGAAGAACCTTCCAAATATCATCCTGCCACTACCTCATGGCCTGACAGGGATAAACTAAAACAAGCAACACCTTCCTTTTCCTCCAAATAAGGAGTGCCTCAAGGTTCCATTCTTATTTCATCTGGTTCTCTGAGGTAAGAAAAAAGACACCCATAACTTTCCCTACTTTAAACATTTGCATGGCTTGAGCTAAAGCAGTCAAGTTCATCTATATCCTATATAATAAAAGCTTAGGTGGCATCATGGGACATCATCACAAGATGGCTGCCCAAGTCGTCACAAGACAGCTGCCACAATATGGTCACCACAAGATGGCCACCCCCATGTTGTCACAAGATGGCTGCCACAAGATGGCCACTACAAGATGGCCACCCCCATGTTGTCACAAGATGGCTGCCACAAGATGGCCATTACAAGATGGCCACCCCCATGTTGTCACAAGATGGTTGCCACAAGGTGACCAGCAGGGAAGGGCAGTTGTGGGCAATCAGACCAGCAAGGGAGGGCAGTTGGGGGCCAACAGACCAGCGGGGGAGGGCAGTTGTGGGCAATCAGGCCGGCAGGGAAGGGAAGTTGGGGATGATCAGACTGGCAGGCAGGCGAATGGTTAGAAGCCAGCAGTCCCGGGTTGTCAGAGGGATGTCCAACTGCTGGGCCTAAACCAGCAGCTGGACATCCCCCAAGGAGTCCCAAATTGGAGAGGTTGTAGGTAGGGCTGAGGGATACCCCCATGCACAAATTTTGTGTGCCAGTCCTCTAGTCAATACATATAAAAGCCTAAGTGACCGTTAAGACCGGTCAACCAAACGACTGGTCAACTGGTCACTATGATGCACACTGACCACCAGGGAGCAGTGCTCAATGCAAGAGCTGCCACCTTGTGGTCAGCGCACTCCTACAGCCAACCTCCTGCGGCCTACCAATCTCCTGCAGTCCCTCCCCCCAGCTGGCTGGCCAACCTCCTGTGGTCCCTCCCCCCAACCAGCTCCCATTGGCCCTAATTGTGGGCAAGGCTGAGAGAACCTACCCATGCACAAATTTGTGCACCAGTCTGCTAGTCTACACTAATAAAAGAGAAATATGGTAATTGGTGTACGACCACTACCCTTTTCATTGGCTAATCAGGGTGATATGCAAATTAACTGCCAACTAAGATGGCAGTTAACTGCTAACAAAGATGGCGGTTAGTTTCCATATGTAGGCACAATGCGGGGAGACAAAAGGGAAAGCAGGAAGAAGCCCCCTGACACTGACAGTGATCGGAAGGAAACCCAGGGGGGAGCTAAGAGCCAGGGGGCAGGGCAAAGGTGGCCCTGGGGGCCGGCTTTGCCCTGCCCCCCAGCCATGATCGGAGAATTGGGCGCCTTTGTCGCCCTGGCCAGTGATAGCAGGAAGTAGGGGTAGAGCCAGTGATGGGAGCTGGGCAGGGTCGAAGCTGGCAGTCCCAGGAGCTAGGGGTCCCTTGCTTGGGCCTAAAGTGGCGCCCGCAATCGTGGGGCCACTGCAGCTGCGGGTCCACGCTGCCCGGGCCGGATGCCTCAGCCAGAGGTGTCCTGCGTGGGCAGGGGTGGAGAGGCGTTAGGCCTGGGCAGGGGCAGAGCAGGAGATCGCGGGGAGCTGGGAGTCCCCTGCCCAGGCCTAATGCCTTGGCCAGAGGCATTAGGCCTGGGCAGGGGTGGAGCCTGCAACTGTGGGGAGCTGGCGATCCCCTGCCCAGGGCTAACGCCTCTGCCAGAGGCATTAGGCCTGGGCAGGGGCAGAGTGGGAGATCACGGGGAGCTGGGGGTCCCCAGCCCAGGCCTAATGTCTTGGCCAGAGGTGTTAGGCCTGGCCAGGGGCGGAGCCTGTAACCGCAGGGAGCTGGGGGTCCCCTGCCCAGGCCTGACACCTTTGCCGGAGGCCTCAGGCCTGGGCAAAGGGCCGATCCGGTGATTGGCGATCAGAGGGTGATGAGGGTCAACTCCTCTGGCTGAGGCATCAGGCCTGGGTGGGGGGCGGAGCCAGCAATCGGAGGGGGCTAGGGGTCCCTTTGCCCAGGCCTGAAGCCTGAGTCAGAGGTGTCAAGCTTGGGCAGGGGGGTGGAGCAAGCGATCAGAGGGAGATGGGGGTCCCCTGCCCAGTCATGATTCCTGGGCCAGAGGCATCAGGCCTGGGCGGGGGTCAGAGCCAGTGATGGGGGGAATTGGGGGTCCACTGTACAAGCCTGACACCTCTGGCGGAGGCGTCAGGCCTGGGCAAGGGGCTGATCAGGCGATCGGAGGGTGATGGGGGTAGACTCCTCTGGCCTAGGCATCAGGCCTGGGTAAGGGCAGAGCCGGAGATGGGGGGGAGAGGGGGATCCCCTGCCCGGGCTTGAATCCTGGGCCAGAGGCATCAGGCCTGGGCCAGGGGCAGAGCCAGCAATCGGAGGGGTCTGGGGGTCCCCTGCCCAGGCCTGACGCCTCTGGCAGAGGCATAAGGCCTGGGCAAGGGGCCGATCCTGCAATTGGAGGGTGATGGGGGTCAATGCCTGAGGGCTCCCAGTATGTGAGAGGGGGCAGGCTGGGCTGAGGGACACCTCCCCCCCCCCGCCACCAGCGCATGAATTTCGTGTACCAGGCCCCTAGTATTTATATAAAAGGCTAATATGCAAAGTGTCCCCTCGGGAGTTCGATCACTTGATATGATGTACGCTGACCACCAGGGGTTGGCACAGAATAAAGGAAGGCCCTGGCTGGCAGCTGGCATCTGGGGAAGAAAGACCCCGGCTGGCAGCTGGAAGGCCCCCAAAGGCCCTGGTTGCTGACCAGGCCTAAGGATCCTACCCATGCATGAATTTCGTGCACTGGGACTCTAGTTCTTATATACATTTTCTCAGTTTCTGCAGGGGAAAATTGGTATGGTCTGAGTGTGGAGCAAGGTGTGTTCCTAGAAAAATCTCCAAGGCACTTGGGGCTAATTTGGAAGCTTCATTCCAGCTGGCAAGATTCCTGGTGCCTCTGAACTCTGCATTCAGAGTGGTAAAGCTAGATACAGGTTTTCTACAGCCATTTTAGTACAAGATAGAAAGTATTTTGTGTGCTGATGTTTAATTAATTTTAGTAGAGCAAGGAAAGTGGAAACACTACAGAGGTTATATGAATGGAACATTCAGTTGAGAAAGACTGGCTCTACAAAAGGGTGTCTGGAAAAAAAACCCACTAAATTATTATTCTTCAACATAGTAAATGCTTTATATATGTTCTTTAATTATGCCAAATATTTGGGTTCAACTGAAGGATAGAAGAATTAATGAACATATTCTTCCCAAATGGCTTCAGCTCCAAGAACTACATATCTACATATGTACGTATGTGTTCTTTCTCTGTTCTAATTCTCTCTCTCTCTCTCTCTCTCTCTCTCTCTCTCTCTCTCTCTCTCTCTTTCTCTCTCTCTCTCTCTCTCTCTCTCTCTCTCTCTCTCTCTCTCTCTCTCTTATGCAAGTACAAAGAATTAATTTAATGATTCTAGCTCTTCTTGTCAATATGATGAATCAGACTTTGAAGGGTAACCAACCATCCAGCTTTGTCCGAGACTTCCCTGAATATAAGACTTTGCTAGGGATGGTTTCAGAGACTTAATTATGAACTTTGAAGAGAATGAAGGTAAAGAAGATACAGTTCGAACCCAAAAGTTGTTTAGTAGAATCATTTTTGAGTTTCTCTTCTCAGATAGCATGGATGGACCTGTGCATCCCCTTTCATCATGATGCCTACCTATCAAGTGATGTGATGTACTACAGCCCTTCAAAATAATAAAGTTAAAAGTAAAATTTAACCTGTGGTCCATATCAGCTTTCAGAATCTCTCTGTTGTTCTTTTTTTTGTAGCTTTGGCATCTTATTTTTATCTCTCTAAGACGGAGTGTGTTTGGACTCCCATTTCTGCCATTTATCATCTGTGCAACCTTAGGCATGCCACTTAACTACACTGAGTTTACTCTACGTAAAATTAGGGTGTGGTATCTACCTCACAAGAATGATTCTAGGGCGGGGGGGGGAAATGGACACATATGTAATACCCTTTGTAATAAAAAATTAAAAAAAAAGAATGATTCAAAAAGCTCACATTTGTAAATCATCTAATGTAGATGTTATAATAGGATAGGACATTATGAATAATTTCCTAGCCTTGTCCCCCTTCCCCTAACCCCTTATTTCTATTACATTTTGAGGAGGGTAAATATTAGTTGTCTGTATTTAAGGATAAATTTGAAGTTAAAATGAAAAGCGCTTTGTAAACTGCAAGGTATACACAAAAGAGTAACTACATGGCCATGATTCCCCAACACAAAATTTCTTTGCTTTTCCTGCTGCCTCTTGGACCATTACTTTTCTAGCCCTTTTAGCTTTATTGCTTTCCACTCTCTCCTTCTAGACCCCATAATGGTGCTTGTTTCTAATGTTTATGTTTTTTTCCTCTTTCTTAGAGAACTGATTTTATCTTCCAGATTCAACTGCTAATTTGGCAGTTATAAATCAGAGCTGAGGCCTGTCTTATCAGTGTTAGGAGGAACCAAACATCCTGAATACCAAGCTTGGGAGAAATTTTAAAGTATTCTGTCTTAATTCTCAGTATTACCAAACATATAAATAACAAAACTGGGTGGAGTTGCCCAAATAACATAATATGGAAAGAAAAGCCAGTATTTGGAGTTAGAATTCATGAGCTCAATCCCCCCATCAACTCTGACATGAGTTATAACCATAACAACTCAGATTTATATACTGCATTGCAGCTGAAAAGTGTTTTCACATATATCCTCTCATTGATCCTCTTAATTGGTTTCTCTATTCCAGTCTCTTCATGCTCCAATCATGCAAGCAAGAGTAAACTTCTTAAAATGCAGGCCTTATTAGGCCATGTTATGTTGTAAACCCTTCAAGGGCACCCTGCTACTGGGTAAATAAATTATGGTATATCCATAGAAATAAAATACCATGCAGCCATTCCAATGAAGGAAACAATTTTATATGTACTAATATGGGATAATCTGCAAAACATAGTAAATATAATAATAATGTGCATAGTAGAGCATAAAGTATGCAATCATTTATATTTTAAATAAGAGGTGATATTAAATATATTATTGTATAAGTATGGAATTCTAGACTTATTGAAGTATTGAAGTATTGAAGACAAAAATGTGAGAGGTATAAATGAATCATTTGTCATTGGAAAAACTGATACTTGTTTCTTCAGAAGAAGTAAATATAAAATTATAGGCAAACATATATTAAATATATCACCTCAAAAAGTATGGTATGTACTATCCTATCTAACGAAAGAGAACCACGGTAATTAGCATACATCTGCTACCCTTCCCATTGGATAATCAGCGAGATATGCAAATTAACTGCCAGCCAAGATGGCGGCCGGCAACCAGGCAGCTTGAAGCTAACATGAGGCTTGTTTGCTTCAGTGACGGAGGAAACCAACTTTCCCCGCTTGCCTTGCCGGCCTCTGAGCTTGCAGTTTGAAAAATTGTTACAAATATAAAAGCTAAACAAAACCCCAGAAACCTGCTTTCAGCCCGCTGGAATCTCAGAGCTGGAGTTGATACAATGTTTCTATTATAGAACCCAAACGAACCAGACACCTCTTTCAGCAACAGAGGCCTCAGAGCTGGAGCCAGAGCTAAAGCTGGCCCAGAATAAAAAAAAGAAAAAAAGGAGCAGTTGGGAGCTTCAGTCACCCACCAGCCTGAAAACAGCCCTCAGCCCCTCACCCAGACTGGCCAGGAACCCCAGTAGGGACCCCCAACCTGAAGGGTGTGTGACCCGCTGCAAACAGCCATCATCCCCTCACCCAGGATGGCCAGGCACCCCAGTGGGGACTCCAACCCTGATTCAGGACACCCTTCAGGGCAAACCAGCCAGCCCCACACGTGCACCAGGCCTCTATCCTATATAGTAAAAGGGTAATATGCCTCACAGTACCGGGATCAACGGAGCTGAGAGGCCTCCCGGCACCGGGATCAGTGTGATGGGGGCAGCGCCCAAACCCCCTGATTGCCCTGCGGCTTGTGTGTGACAGGGGGTGGGGCCCCAACCTCCCTATCCACCCTCTCTGTTCGTGACAGGGGAAGGCGCCCCAACCCCCTGATCAGGCCTGCTCTGTGCCTGATAGGGGGGAGCTCCCCAACCCCCTGATCACCCTGCAGCTCTGTGTGTGACAGGGTGCGGTGCCCCAACCCCACCCCCCCACGTGCCCTGCTCTGTGTGTGACAAGGTAGAGCCATAACATCCCCACGGCCCTGCCCTGAGTGTGACAGTGGCGGCGCCCCAACCCCCTGATCCGCCCTGCTCTGTGCATGACAGGGAGGAGCTCCCCAACCCCCTGATGGGCCCTGCTCTGTGCGTGACAGGGTATGGATCACCAACCCCCCGGATGGGCCCTGCTCTGTGAGTGACGGGGGCAGCACCCCAACCCCCTGATGGCCCTGCTCTGTGCATGACAGGGGGTGGCGCTGCAACCTCCCCATCGACCCTGCCTTGAGTGTGACAGGGGGCGGTGCCCCAACCCCCCAATCGGCCCTACCCTGAGCGTGACTGAGAGTGGCATCGCAACCTCCTGATCCACCCTGCTCTGTGCATGACAGGGGGCGGCACCCCAAGCCCGCAATCGGCCCTGCTCTGAGCCCGACCAGAGGCTGCACCTAGGGATTGGGCCTGCCCTCTGCCACCCGGGAGCAGGCCTAAGCCTGCAGGTCGTTATCTCCCGAGGGGTCCCAGACAGCGAGAGGGCACCGGCCGGGCTGAGGGACCCCCCCTCCCCACCCAAGTGCACAAATTTTTGTGCACTGGGCCTCTAGTGGATTTAATAAATGCTTGGAAAGATGGGTATGTGGATGTTTCCATAGTTCTTAACAGAAGAATATCATCAAACAATCATAATTATTTTTTAATTTCACATGGTGTTCTGTAGGGGCCTTGTGAAAACAAACAAAATCCAAATATATGAGCATAATACACATTCTGAGGTGCATATTAACAAAATAAAAACAAACAAAAAACCCCAAGAGGTCAGAGAATAAATCCAATCAATATCTGGAGATCGGCAAAAGGTTAACATCATCTACAAGTTGAAGGAATATTGTGGTGTTATCCTTTGCCCTTAATATCTGGATAGAATGGCTTGAATCAATGTTCCAAGTTACATGTAAAGACTAATGTCTTTTTCAAGATTTCTGTGATTTGTTGGGGAATTTAAGTTTTCCTGGTCTCTTTTGGTGCAGATGCATCCCTCTACTGAAATCCATTTTTCAGTTCTACATATTTTGTAAAAATTTATCTTTATTGTTACAGATGTCTCCCTTTCTTTCCCCCATTGACCCCCTCCTTCCACCCTGTCCACTCCCCAGGCCTTCATCCAACTATTGTCTGTGTCCATGGGTTATGCATATATGCAAATAAGTTCTTTGACTGATCTCTTCCCTATGCCCCTTCCTTCTGAAAATCTATTTACATCTTGTAGCATTCTCTTATTTTCCTCTAAGGAATTTGGCCTTCCCCTTGATTTCCCCAAACAAAAAACACACGAAGTTGTGTGACACAGTTTGATAAAGGTTTTGGAAAATGTTGCAGTTTTATAGCATAAAAAATCAGACTATTTAAATTGAATATTAATTATTGTTCTTCTTTAAAAGTACCTATATTATTTCAACTAACTCAAGTATATTCTCCATCTAATTGATCCTTCTTTTTTTCCTTCTTCCCCCCTCACCCTGCCTTGCAATTCAATCCAGAATAATTCTTCAGACTTGTTTTGTCCAGAAATACATCTTCTAGCACAAGCATGCCAAACTCAAAGGCTAGCATGGACCAAATAAACAAGGTTTAAGTTTCTGTGGGGGGAAAAAAAAAAATAAAACAAACAAATTTCAACTTTCATAGAAAATAAATGTTGTTTTGTGTATTTAAAATTGTAAAACTACTTTTGCACACCCCAGTAGGCTTTAAAACAAAGGGTGTAATAAAATAAAAAGAAGTATCCTATATAATAAAGGTAATATGCAAATTGGTCATCACACCCTCGCACAAGATGGCCACCATAACATGGCCAGCAGGAGAGGGCAGTGGGGGTGACTGGGCCTGCAGGGGAGGGAGGGCAGTTGAGGAGGACCAGGCCTGCAGCAGAGGGCAGTTAGGGGTGACCAGCCAGGCAAGAGAGGGCACTTAGGGGTGACCGGGCTGGCAGGGGAGGGTATTTAGGGGCAACCAGACAGGCAGGGGAAGTTAGGGGTGACAAGATCAACAGGGGAGGGTAGTTAGGGGTGACTGGTCCTGCAGGAGAGGGAAGTTAGGGGTGGCCAGGCTGGCAGGGGAGGGAAGTGAGGGGTGATCGGGCCGGCAGGGGAGGGATGTTGGGGGTAACTGGGCCAGCAGGGGAGGCAATTGGGAGAAACCAGGCAGCAGGGGATGACAGTTGGGGGCGATCTTGTTGGCAGAGGAGGGAAGTTGGGGGCGATCAGGCCAGCAAGGGAGCAGTTAGGCATCAATCAGGCTGGCACAGGAGTGGTTAAGTGGTGATCAGGCTGGCAGGCAGAAGCGGTTAGGGGCAATCAGGCAGGCAGGCAGGCGAGCGGTTAGGGTCCCAGATTGGAAAGGGTGCAGGCTTGGCTGAGGGATAACCCCATCCCGCGGTGCACAAATTTCATGCACTGGGCCTCTAGTACTATATAATGATAAAGGGATCAATACAACAAAAAGATATAACCTTGTAAACCAAGCAGTTTCTAAGGATCAGGAGACCAGTAGTGTCTTAGTTCTAGCTCAGGATATCTCATAAAATTGCAGTTAAGATATCAGTAGGGAGGCAGGCATCTGGAGCTGGAATATCTACTTCTAAGCTCACTCATGTGGTTGTAGGCAGGCTTCAGTTCTAGGCAAGCTGTTGGTGGGAAACCTCAATTCCTTACAACAAAGACCTCTTCATAGGCTATGTGAGTGTCCTCATAACAGGGTAGCTGTCTTTCCCCAGTACAATGATGTGAAAGAGCATCAGGCTATACTGTGTATATATATGTGTGTGTGTGTATATATACACACACACACACACACACACACACACACACACACACATATATATATATATATATATATATATATATATATATATATATAGTATACTATATATATAGTATATAGTATCCTCATCTCTCAGAGAGGGAGAGGGAGAGGAAGAGATTAAAACATCAATGATGAGAAAGAATCATTGATAGGCTGCCTCCTGCAAGTCCCACACTGGGGATTGAGTCTTCAACCTGGGCATGTGCCCTGATTAGGAATCGAACCATGACCTTCTGTTTCATAGGTCAATGCTCAACCACGCTGGCTGGGCTATAGTGCATTTTGTAACCAAATCTTGGAAGTGATATACCATCACTTCTACCACAGACTGGCTCCACAATTACATAATGAGAAACAGCTTAGGCAAAGGTACTAAAATTGGAATAACTTTAATTTTGTAACCAGGCAAACAATGGGTCCATGCTGCCTGTCAGTACTTGAACCAATTAAGCAGAGACATTGTTGAAACATTATCAGTGTTTATTCCAATACTGTCGGCAGTATGGAAGAGCAGAAGGTCATCCACAAAAATCTGCTCTGTACCCCACCATAAGCCAACTGCTTATATTGGGTAAAAGGACAAAATATTACATGGGGAAATAGCCAAAGTGTATACCAGATGGGTAAAGAAAAGGACTGGGGTCTTCAAAGGGCTTAGTAATACACAAAAGAGCTCCCAGGTCCTGAATGCAGCTTTCAGTCAGGTTAGATTGAATGTGCCTTCTTTAATCAGAACAAAACAATCACAGTTAACAGAGCATGATTAATATTTCTTACAATTCTAGCTGGTTCCACAAAATTATATTTATGCCCCTATTATTTCTCCACTGCTATTTTTATCATCTCATATCTATGAGACTAGTTTTAGATGAAAAATCTCATCCTGTTGGACTGCATTTGCTTCTCCCTTAAAAGCATTTCTTGAGGGTGAAATACAGTGAATGCAGTATCTCAGAAGAGGAAGACATTGAATACAGCAGCAAGCAATCAAACTACAAAAAATAAACAAGATAAAAACTAAAAATATTTTCTGCAACCCAGATAGGTTGGGTAGCCAGGAAGTTAGGTTGGATAAGTCAAATAAAATAAAAAAAAACACTTTCTCATTTACCTTGGAGATGGTTTCCCTAATTTGTTGAATGTTGTTTTCTATCAATTGAGAATTGTCAGAAAAATTAAAACAGCATATATATTTTTGAAATTCCTTACATATTGGTTATGCCACAACAGAAAATAATATATTGCTGCCCCATTCTCTAGAATTGCATATCTGACCAGGTTCAGTTCTTGATTTATCCCATGTATAGCCCTGGAAGTGACATTCAGGGCTTTTACCATGCTACAAGCCAGTCAGGTCACTTCTACAGTAAGGGAGTTTACAATTACTGGCATAACAAAGATGGTAAAGCAATATATTCAGCAGGGTTCTACAGGTGGAGATCGTAGCTGCAATCTGGTGCCACAGCCATGAGTAGGTCTCTTTTGGTTCAGGCCTTGTGATGTTTCTGAGGCATAAACACAGCCAGTTTTCTTAAGGAACAAGCCCACCCCCCACCCCCGGTGCTGTTGGCAGGGATAAATGAATAAACAGTTATCCCACATATCAGAAACTAACCAGCTTAGTATGCCCATTACTATAATGGAGGGTGAAATTATCAGAACAATTAATATTGTAATTATTATATTCTTAGACAATAACTAGAACACCCAGTAAAAGTCAAACATTCACTACAAAAAGTTATTGCAACAAGCTTAGAGAAAACATCTCTGCTCAAAATGAATAGAATAATTCTACATAATAGCAATAGATGTCCCAACTCCTACTAGGCAAAATATAAGTGTCCGTTCTACATAGGTACCTCCATTTGAGCTTCAGAGCATTTGGAGTGTTGAGAAGTATGTATCAGGGTCCCATCCATTTCTCCTCCAGTTGACCCATTGTTCTTGCTCTGCTTATGTCTGCCTAACACATCCCCTCAAGGATCTTGGCTCTGAATACTTTCATGGAAAAGTGGCATAGCGTCTCTTCTGAAAATGTTTCATGCTGAGGAGGGATGGGGATTTCTCTCACAGCCAAGAGATTCTTGCTCTCTGTCAGAAGGATGATGAGGCCTTGGCACAGAAGGAGGTGGAAATGGTGTCTAGAGGTGGCATTCTGTAAGTGCAAATATGGATGGTAACCTGGTAGAGGCAAACTGTATTTTAAATTTAGTATTATTGGGTAAAAGTTAGAAGAACAAGCATTACAACAAATGGCCTGGTAGAAGGAAAAAGAACAAATTTCGGGATCTCAAGCAGCGCGAGTACATGGACTCAGAGGAGCCCTGCTCTTCCTCACAGAAAGGTCAGATTTCGCCTAGAAAAAGGAGAGAGGGAGCTACATAACCAGACACCCAGAGAAGAGAGATAACGGGGAGACAAAGAAACAGCCGGGAAATGAAAGAAAAGGAGGCATCACCAGAAAAAGAAGTAAATGAAAAGAAGGCAAACAATATGTCAGAGAAAGATTTCAGAGAAATGGTCATAAGGTGGCTGAAAAGAAAGGAAGACAAATTCAACAATATGCGTAAGAACCTAGAGGAAATGAAGAATAATCAAGAAGACATGAAAAATGACATCACTGCTACAAAGATCTCAATGGAGGGAGGAGGAAGATGGAGACCAGCAGAAAGGTAGGGAGGGAGAGAGTGTGAGAGCGTGAGTGAGTGATAGAGGAGTGTGTGGACATGTGTGGTGTGCATGTGTATGAGCTAGGGACAGTTAGATTCTGCAGGTCTTCTAAGGGGCTGCTAAACCAGACAGTCTTAGATGGCGGAGCCCTGCTCCCAGCGTAGACACTCCTGGGAGGCCAGCACGGGTACAGAGACCACACCATCTTGAAAAATAGAGCTGCTTGAGACTAAGATCCTGGCCGCAGCACCACCCAGTCTGGTCTCAGAAACAAGCCAGGACCCTGCAGCCACTGGGGACAGAAACCTGTGACCACAGCTACAAACCCAGGGACACCCAGAATCCAGACATCCCGGCGGCAGATCTCTGTGAGTTACAGAGTCTATCCCCCTCCCTGCAGGCTCGAGGGCAGTGCCATAGTAACTGATAGACCCACCCCTCACCCAGGACTCAGTGCTGTTACAGGAGTCTTAGACTGGAAGTTCGTGAACACTGAAAACTTGCTCCCTGCAGCACAGGCTGCAGGAGCTTTGGCATGGACGTACGTGAACACTGGGGGCTTGTTCCCAACAACACGGGCTGCAGGAGTCTTGGCCTGGAAGTGTGCAAACACTGGGGGCTTGTTCCCCGCAGCAGGGGCTCTGAGACCCCGATTCTCCTGGCAGGAGACAGCACCAAGCACCAGTGACCTGACTGTGTTTCTTATCACCCGCGCCTGGGATCCCTGATTCCCTGTGCATTCCCACTAAGAGCCAGTGACTCCAATTCTTGGTGCATGTGCACACAGGGACCCTGATTCTCAATGCGAGTTCACGCAAAGCAACAGAGATTCTGATACTGGATTCTTGGGGAACTCTGACTCTTGGCACACACTAGAGGGCTCTGATTTTGAACACACTACAGGGAGGTCCCTGTTTCAGCACAGTGCAGGCAGGGTCCCTGATTCTAAGTGCACACACGAGGCCACACTGAGCGCTGGTAACGCTGACTCTGAGCGAGCCTGGTTCCCACCAACCCAACACAACCACACATCTTAGTGTCAGAGCTCTTAAGTTACACTAGGGTAGTGCAAAGCTCCCACTGCACATAGCCCAGGCCCACGCAAGAAGCAATTCGAAGTTTGAACCATCTGGTGATAGTCAGAATGGGGAGACAACGCAATCCCCAGTGGAAAGAAAATGAGGAGTCGCCAAGAAAGGAAATTAATGAAATCGAAGCATGTAACATGACAGAAAAAGAATTCACAGTAATGGTTGTACAATTCATTGACTGCATGGATGAGAAAATCAACAACCTATGCAAGAAACAGGAAGAAATGAAAAGTGATATAGCTACAATCAAAAACACCATGGAAGGTTTCAACAGTCAAATAGAAGAAGCAGAAGACCGAATTAGTGAGTTAGAAGATAAGGTAGAGAAACAAGCTCAATCTGAACAGCAACTGGAGAGAAAAAATAAAAAGCAGGAGGAGATCCTCAGGGAGCTTTGAGATAACATGAAACGAAGTAACATACACATAATAGGGCTGCCAGAAGGACAAGAAGAGCAGCAAGTATTAGAAAATCTGTTTGAAGAAAAATTGACAGAAAACTTCCCAGATATGGGGAAGAAAAAGTTACACAAGTACAGAGAGTCCCAAGCAAGATGAACCCGAAAACAACCACATCAAGACACGTCATAATAATGATGGCAAATGTACATGACAAAGGGAGAATCTTAAAGGCTGCAAGAGAGAGACAGAGGGTTACCTACAAAGGATCCCCCATCAGATTATCAAATGATTTCTCAACAGAAACACATCAAGCTAGAAGGGAATGGAAGGAGGTATACAAAGTGTTGCAAAGCAAAGGACTACATCCAAGAATACTCTATCCAGCAAGACTATCAATCAAAATAGAAGGAGAAATTAGGAGCTTCGCAGAAGAAAAAAGGGCTAAGGGAGTTTATCACTACCAAGCCAGCAATGCAAGAAATGCTAAAGGAAATGCTGTAAAAAGAAGAAATAAAAAGGTAAGAAAGAACAAAGGCATAAAAATAGAAATGACTACAAACTCTACCTTTCAATAATAACTTTAAACGCAAACGGACTAAATGCTCCAATCAAAAGACATCGTGTGGCTGAATGGATTAAAAGACATGACCCATATATATGCTGTCTACAAGAAACCCATCTCAGAACAAAGGACTCACTCAGCCCGAAAGTGAAGGGATGGAAAAATATCTTTCAGGCAAATGGAAATGAAAAAAAAAAAAAGCTGGGGTGGCAATACTTATATCTGACAAAATAGACCTCAAAGTGAAGGCCATAACAGGAGATAAGGAAGGCCACTTCATAATACTAAAGAGATCTATACAACAAGAGGATATAACCCTGATAAACATATATGTACCCAATGCAGGAGCAACCAAATACATAAAGATACTCCTGGAAGGTATCAACGGAGTGATTGGCCACAATACAATCATAGTAGGGGACTTAAACACACTACTGACATCATTGGATAAATCCTCTAGACAAAAAATCAGCAAAGAAGCAGCAACTCTAAATGAGTCACTAGATCAGATGGACTTAATTGACATCTTCAGAACATTTCACCCCAAAGCCACAGAATATACTTTCTTTTCAAGTGCACATGGGACATTTTCAAAAACAGACCATATATTGAGTCACAAACAAAGTCTCCCCAAATTCAAGAAGATTGAAATCATACCAAGCATCTTCTCAGACCACAATGGCATAATAATAGAAATAAACTACAATAAAAACAATTCAAAAAACTCAAACATTTGGAAGCTGAATAGCATGCTACTAAAAAATTATTGGGTTACCAATGAGATCAAAGAAGAAATTAGAAATACCTCAGAAGCTAATGACAATAAAAGCAGAATAATCCAAAATCTATTGGACACAATGAAAGCTGTCCTGAGAGGGAAGTTTATAGCTCTACAGGCCTACCTCAAAAAAACAAGAAAAAAATGATAGCAAATCATCAAACTCTATAACTCAAAGAATTAGAAAGATTGAGAAACCAAGATGGCGGCATAAGTAAACACAGGAAATTGCTGCCTTCCACAACAACTTCAAAAATACAACTAAAAGACAAAATGGACATCATCCAGAACCACAGGAAGGCTGGCTGAGTGGAATTTCGACAACTAGAAGGAAAGAGAAAAGTACAATGAGACTCAGAGGAGGTGAGGAAGTAAAGTGCAGAGCTATGGAGGCAAATGCAGCAAGGGCTGGCAACTGAGGACACGGCTGTATGGCTGTATTTCTGAATCAGGAAGGAGTCACAAGCCCCCGACTGCTCTGAACTCCAGTTCTGGGAAGTCTCGGGGGACCCAGACTCATATGGGGAGTATCTGGACTGTCTGGCAGCAGGCAGAACTTGGAACTTGAAGCTGGATATCTCTCAGAGGTGCTTGCAGCGATTACCAGCACACTGAGATGTGGGGTCTCTTATGGCTGGGCTGAGGATCAACCATAGCTGTTTGCTCTGCCCTCTTGATTCCCTGAGACCCAGCCCCACCCAAGCTGAGGCAGAGGTGTTTGCATATGAATGCCCTGACTCTTTGCAATCTGAAAATTACCTAACAAACTGCAGTTGGGCCAGACAGACACAGAACTTCCAAGAGAAGGCCCAACGCCCCACAGCAGCTTGCATTGATTCACAGCTGGGCCTCATCTGGGCACCTCCAAACCCTAAACAAGGAAGGGGAATCTGCAGATCTTTTCGTAGCTCCTGCTGGGTAGCCTCAGGCAGAGGCTAAATTAGTACCTCCTTAGATCCAAGAGCCAGTGTACCCAGTGTTCAGAGTGGGACCATCCATGTTACAACTCCTCAGATCCATAAGGGACACACTCAGAGGGCAGACTCAGTGAGCACCAAAGCCCCACTGAAGCAAGTCTTGCCCCATAAGAGTGTCTTCAACACAAAAGTTCTCCCACCGTAGACACATCTGATTCTCACAGTCAATTGGCCTGGATGTAAATTCCTCCCAGTGATACCTACAACAATCAAGGCTTAACTACAACAAGACTGTGCACAAAGCCCACAATGGGGTGCACAAAGAGTGTCCATCTCAGGTAATTGGGGAAGCTGAACCACTGGGCCCTATTGGACACCTAGCACACAAAGCCACTCTACCAACACAGGGAAGCATAAAAAATGTGGAAACAAAGAAACAGGTCACAAATGACTGAAATGGAAGAAAGAAAAGTACTGGATATAGAGTTCAAAAACATGGTTATAAGGTTTTTCAAGAATTTTCTAGAAACCACCCATAAATTTAGTGAGACCCTCGAGGATATGAAAAAACAACAACAAGAAATTAAGCATACACTGACTGAAATAAAGGATTATATACAGAGATCCAACAGCAGATAAGAGGATCCCAAGAATAAAGTCAAAGATTTGAAATACGAAGAAGCAAAAAATGCCCAACCAGAGAAGCAAAAAGAAAAAAAAATCCAAAAATATGAAGATAGTGTAAGGAGCCTCTGGGACAACTTCAAGCATACCAACATCCGAATTATACGGGTGAAAGAAGAAGAGAGAGAGCAAGATATTGAAAACCTATTTGAAGAAATAATGAAAGAAAACTTCCCCTTCCTGCTGAAAGAAATAGACTTACAAGTTCAGGAAGCACAGAGAACCCCAAACAAAAGGAATCCAAAGAGTACCACACCAAGACACATCAGAATTAAAATGCCAAGGGTAAAAGACAAAGAGAATCTTAAAAGCAGCAAGAGAAAAACAGTTACCTACAAGGGAGTACCATACGATTGTCAGCTGATTTCTCAACAGAAACTATGCAGGCCAAAAGGGAGTTCCGAGAAATATTCAAAATGATGAATAGCAACAACCTACAACCAAGATTACTTTATCTAGCAAAGCTATCATGTAGAATTGAAGGTTAGATAAAGCGCTTCACAGATAAGAAAAATGTAAAAGAGTTCATCACCACCAAATCAGTATTATATGAAATGCTGAAAGGTATTCTTTAAGAAGAGTAAGAAGAAAAAGTTAAAGATAAAAATTACGAACAGCAAATACATAACTATCAACAAGTGAATATAGAAATCAAGTGAATAAAAAATCTGATGAACAGAGTAAACTGGTGAATATAATAGAACCAGGGGCATAGAAAGGGAGTGGGCTGACAATTCTTGGGGGGTAAGGGGTGTGGAGGTGCAGGAAGAGGCTGGACAAAAATTGTACACCTATGGATGAGGACAGTGGGAGGGGTAAGGGCAGAGTGTGGGGTGGGAACTGGGTGGAGGAGAGCTATGGGGGAGAAAAGAGGAACAACTGTAATAATCTGAACAATAAAGATTTAATTAAAAGAAAAAAGAAAGAATTAGAAAGAGAGCAACAAGAAAAGCCCAGAGTGAGAAGAAGGAAGGAGATAATAAAGATCAGAGCAGTAATAAATGACATAGAGACCAAAAAACAAAACAAAAGATAAATGAAACCAAGAGCTGGTTCTTTGAAAGGATAAACAATATTGATGAGCCTCTAGCCAGGCTCACCAAGAAGCAAAGAGAGAGGACTCAAATAAATAAAATCAGAAATGAAAGAGGCAAAATAACAACAAACCACACAGAAATTCAAAGAATTGTTAAAAAATACTATGAACAACTCTACTCCAACAAACTTGACAACCTGGAGGAAATGGACATATTCCTAGAAAAATATAATCTTCCAAAATTCAATCCAGAAGATTCTAAAAATTTCAATAGGCCAACAACTATGGAAGATATTGAAGCAATGATCAAAAAGCTGCCAGCAAACCAAAGCCCTGGGCCAGACAGCTTCACAGGGGAGTTTTACCAAACATTCAAGGAAAAACTAAAACTTATCCTCCTCAGACTATTCCAAAAAAACTCAAGAAAAATGAACACTTCCCAGCTCATTCTATGAAGCCAGCATCACCCTACAACCAAAACCAGATAAAGACAACACAATGAAAGAGAATAATAGGCCAATATCTCTCATGAACATAGATGCCAAAATACTCAAAAAAATTCTAGCAAATCTGATCTAGCAATACATCAGAAAGATCATACACCATGACCAAGTAGAATTTATTACAGGGATGCTTGGATGGTACAATATCGGCAAATCAATAAAAGTGATACGTTACATAAACAAATTAGAGATAAAAATCACATGGTCATATCGATTGATGAAGAAAAAGCATATGACAAAATCCAGCACTCTTTCTTGATAAAAACTCTCAGCAAAGTAAGAATAGAAAAATCATACCTCAACATAATAAAAGCCATACATGACAAACCAACAGCCAACATCATAATCAATAGGCATAAACTAAAACCATTTCCCCTAAGAACAGGAACAATACAAGGATGCACCCTCTCTCCACTCCTATTCAACATAGTACTGGAAGTACTAGCCATTATGATCAGACAAGAGGAAGAAATAAAAGACATCCAAATTGGAAAAGAAGTAAAACTGTCTTTATTTGCAGATGACATGATACTGTACATAGAGAACCCTAAAGACTCCATCAAAAATTTATTATTCTATCTAATAAAAGAGAAACACGGTAATTGGTGTACGACCGCTACCCTTCCCATTGGCTAATCAGGGAGACATGCAAATTAACGACAAGCCAAGATGGTGGCCGACAGCCAGGCAGCTTGAAACTAACATGAGGCTTGCTTGCTTCAGTGACGGAGGAAACCAATGTTCCCCGCCTGCCTTGCAGGCCTCTGAGCCTGCCGTTTGAAACATTTTATCAAATATAGAAGCTAAAAAAAACCCAGAAACCAGCTTTCAGTGAGCTTGGATCTCAGAGCTGGAGTCAGAGCTGGAGTTATACATTGTTTCGATTATAGATCCAAAACAAACCAGATACCTACTTTCAGCAACGGAGGCCTAAGAGCTAGAGCCTCAGAGCTAAAGCTGGCCCAGAATTAAAAAAAAAAGAAAAAAAGGAGCGGTTGGGATCTTCTGTAACTCGCCAGCCTGAAAACAGCCCTCAGCCCCTCACCCAGACTGGCCAGGCACCCCAGTGGGGACCCCCAACCTGAAGGGTGTGTGACCAGTTGCAAACAGCCCTCATCCCCTCACCCAGGCTAGCCAGGCACCCCAGTAAGGACCCCCACCCTGAATGGTGTGTGACCAGCTGCAAACAGCCATCATTCCCTCACCCTGGCTGGTCAGGCACCTCAGTGGGGACCCCCACCCTGAAGGGTGTGTGACCAGCTGCAAGCAGCCATCATCCCCTCACCGAGGCTGGCCAGGCACCCCAGTGGGGACCCCCACACTGAAGGGTGTGTGATCAGCTGCAAGCAGTCATCATCCCCTCACCGAGGCTGGGCAGGCACCCCAGTGGGGACCCCCACCCTGATCCAGGACACCCTTTCAGGGCAAACCAGCCAGCCCCACCCATGCACCAGGCTTCTATCCTATATAGTAAAAGGGTAATATACCTCCCAACACCGGGATCAGCAGAGACGAGAGACTTCCCAGCACCGGGATCAGCATGACAGGGCAGCACCCAAACCCCCTGATCTGCCCTGCTCTGTGTGTGACCGGGGCCGGTGCCCCAACTCCCCTATCAACCCTACTCTCTGAGTGACAGGGGGGAGCTCCTCAACCCCCTGATGAGCCCTGCTCTATGCGTGATGGGGGGAGCTCCCCAACCCCCCTGATTGGCCCTGCTCTGTTCATGACAGGGGATGATGCCGCAACCTCCCCATCGACCTTGTTCTGAGCCCAACCAGGGGCTTCACCTAGGAATTGGGCCTGCCCTCTGCCACCCGGGAGCAGGCCTAAGCCAACAGAGCGTTATCTCCCGAGGGGTCCAGACTGAGAGGGCACAGGCCAGGATGAGGAACCCCCCTTCCCCCGAAGTGCACAAATTTTTGTGCCTGGGCCTCTAGTACTTAATAAATGAATTCGGCCATGTAGCAGGATACAAAATTAATGCCAAGAAATCTAAGGCATTTCTTTACACCAATAGTGAACTTACAGAAAGAAAGACTAAAAGAGCAATTGCATTTACCATCGCACACAAAAAAATTAAGATACCGAGGACTAGACCTAAGTAAGGAGGTGAAAGACTTATGTGCGAAAAACTACAGGACACTGAAAAAAAAGATACAGGAAGACATTAACAGATGGAAGAACATACCGTGTTCATGGATTGGTAGAATCAACATCATCAAAATGTCCATACTACCCAAAGCAATCTATAGATTCAATGCAATCCCCATTAAAATATCAATGGCATATTTCAGAGATCTAAAATGAACAATCCAAAAATTAATCTGGAATAAAAAAAAGACCTCAAATAGCTGCAGCAATCCTGAGAAAGAAGAACAAAGTAAATGGGATCTCAATACTAGTTATCAAGCTGTATTACAAAGCCACTGTTCTTAAAACAGCTTGGCACTGGCACAAGAACAGACATATAGATCAATGGAATAGTACAGAGAACTCAAAAATTGACCCAAAACACTATGGCCAATTAATATTCGACAAAGGAGGCAAGAGCATACAATGGAGTCAAGACAGTCTTTTCAATAAATGGTGTTGGGAAAATTGGACAGATACATGCAAAAAAGATTAAACTAGACCACCAACTTACACCATACACAAAAATATACTAAAAGTGGATTAAAGACTAAAACGTAAGACAGGAAACCATAAAAATACTAGAGGAATCCACAGGCAGTGAAATTGCAAACACATGCTGAAGGAATTTCTTCTATGATACTGGCTTTAGGGCAATGGAAATTAAAAAGAAAATAAACAAATGGAACTACATCAAAATAAAAAGCTTTTGCACAGCAAAGGAAACCATCAACAAAACAACAAGAAAGCCCACCGCATCAGAGAACATATTTGCCAATGTTATCACTATAAGGGTTTAATCTCCAGCATTTACAGGGGACTCATACAACTTAAAAAAAGAAGATAAACAACCCAATCAAAAAATGGGCAACGGACCTAAATAGATACTTTTTGAAAGAAGACAGAAGAAAGGCCAAAAGACATATGAAAACATGCTCAAAGTCACTAATTATACAAGTGATGCAAATCAAAATGACTATATGGTATCATATCATGCCTGTCAAAATGTCTATCATCAACAAATCAACAAACAATAAGTGTTGGAGAGGATGTGGAGAAAAAGGAACCCTTCTGCACTGCTGGTGGGAATGCAGAATGGTGTAGTCACTGTGGAGAACAGTTTGGAGTTCCCTCAAAAAACTAAAAATGGAACTGTCATTTGACCCAGTGATCCCACTTCTAGGAATATATCCCAAGTAGCCAGAAACACCAATAAGAAAGGATATATGCACCCCTATGTTCATAGCAGCACTATTCAGCTAAGATTTGGAAACAGAATAAGTGCCCATCAGCAGGTGAGTGAATTAAAAAACTGTGGTACATCTACACAATGGAATACTAAGCTGCTGTATAAAAGAAGGAATTCTTACCATTTGCTACAGCATGGATGGAACTGGAGAGCATTGTGCTAAGTGAAATAAGCCAGTCAGAGAAAGATAACTACCACATGATCTCACTCATTTGTGGAATATAGAGAACAACATAGACTGATGAACAGGGACAGATCCAGAGACGGAGAAACAGTTATCAGACTGTCAATTACTGGAGGGAAATTAGGGGAGGGTGGAGATAAGGGGAAGAGATCAACCAAAAGACTTGTATGCATACATATAAGTCAAACCAATGGACACAGACAACAGGCGGATGAGAGCATAAGGAGGGAGGGAGGTTGGGGGTTAAAGGGGGGATTAGGACACATTTGTAATACCTTAACCAATAAAGAAATTAAAGATAAAAAAAGAACTCAATGGAAAGCATCAACAGTAGACTAGAGGAAGCAGAGGATAACATCAGTGAGCTAGAAGACAAGGTAGGAGAAAATACCCAAGCAGAGCAGCATCTAGGAAAAAAAACTTAAAAAACAGGAGGAAAGCCCAAGGGAACTTTGAGACAATATAAAACAAAACAACATCCGTATAATAGGGGTACCAGAAGGAGAGGAAACCGAACAAGGATTAGAAAACCTGTTTGAAGAAATAATGACAGAAAACTTCCCTGATATAGGAAAGAAAAAACTCACACAAATCCAAGAAGCTCACAGAGTCCCAAACAAAATGAACCCCAAAAGACTGACGCCAAGGCACATTATAATTAAATTGGCAACAACCAATGACAAAGTAAGAATCTTAAAAGTGGCCAGAGAAAGGCAGAAATTTACCTGCAAAGGATCCTCCATCAGACTACCAATTGATTTCTCAATAGGCAAGAAGGGAATGGAATGAAATACACAAAGTCATGCAAAGGAAGGGTCTGAATCCAAGAATACTGTACCCAGCAAGGCTATCATTCAAAATTGAAGAGGAAATAAGAAGCTTCACAGATTAAAAAAAAAAAATGACTGAGGGTGTTTATTACCACCAAACCAGCAATGCAAGAAATGCTAAAGGGTCTGCTGTAAAAAGAAATAGGAAATGAAGGAACACAGGCGTAAAGAATAAAAAAGGTGATAAACAAGAACCTATCAATAATTACTTTAAATGTTAATGGATTAAATGCCCCAATCAAAAGACATAAGGTAGCCAAATGGATGAGAAAACACGACCCATATATTTTCTTTCTACAAGAGACCCACTCAGAACAAAGGATTCACACAGACTGATAATGAAGGGGTGGAAAAAAATTTTTCAAGCAAATGGAAATGAGAAAAAAGCTGGGGTAGCAATACTTATATCAGACAAATTAGATCTCAAAGTGAAGGACATAACAAGAGATAAGGAAGGCCACTACAAAATACTAAAGGAAGCAATCCAACAAGAAGAAATGACTCTGGTAAACATATACACACCCAATACAGGAGCACCCAAATATATTTAAAAAAAAAAACTTTGGAGGATATCAAGGAAGAGATTGATAGCAATACAGTCATAGTAGGGGACTTTAATACCCCTCTAACACCCCTGGATAAATACTCTAAACAAAAAATCAGCAAAGAAACATCAATCCTAAATTATGCACTAGACCAGATGGAATTAATGGACATCTTCAGAACATTTCACCCCAAAGCCACAGAATATACATTCTTCTCAAGTGCACATGGGTCATTTTCAAAGATAGACCATATATTGTGGCACAGGCAAAGTCTTTTCAAATTCAAGTAGATAGAAATCGTATCAATCACCATCTCAGACCACAATGGCATAAAACTGAAAATCAACAACAATTAAAAAAATCAAACACCTGGAGGCTAAATAGCATGCTATTAAACAATGACTGGGTTACCAAAGAGATCAAAGAAGAAATAAAAAGCATCATGGCGAGGAAAGGAAGATGGAGGCTGGCAAGAAGGAGGTGAGGGAGAGGATGTGAGTGAGTGAGAGGGTGAAGGGACAGTGTGTGGATGTGTGTGGTGTGTGTGTGTGTGAGTTAGTGAGGGACAGTTAAATCCAACAGGAGTAGCAGGGGATGGCAGACCAGACTCTCCTGGACAGGGAGCACCTACTATCACTGCGGACACTCCCGGAGCTGTAGGGCCCAGGCGCAGAGCCCATGCCACCTTAAAGGGGACAGCGGCCTCGTCTAGGAACTCATCAACACCACCACCCAGACAGCCCTTGGACACTGCCCGCAACCTGGCAGCCACTCCAGCCAAAATCCTGCAGCCACACTCGCAGACTCTCAGATCCTAGGACCTCAACCTCCAAAGGACCACTGCTCCTGCTGCAGCAAGTGCAGCTTCCCCCTCTGCAGTGGCAGACCTCCAGGAAACACACTCACACGTTTCCAGTGTACAAGCCTCTGGAGCCCACCACCCCACAGGCAGCCCCTGGGAGCCACAGCAAACACCCACTGAGTGTGATACTTTGCAAATGGGGGTGCACTGCCCCACAGTAAAAATATTGAATTCAGTCTTCCTGAAAAACTTCCCACAGACACTGTCACACAACCTCAGTGCCAGGTCCCTCAGAGTGAGTCAGAACTCTGTGCCCAAATGCACCAGAGATATGCATTTCCAGCTGGCAGTGTCCGGAACCCACCACCCCACAGGCAACCGCTGGGAGCCGCTGGGAGCCCCCCACTTGGTGCAATATTGTACAGACAATCGTGTACTTCCCCACAGTAGAAATTCTGAATTCATTCTCCTGAATAACTGCCAATAGACACTGTCGCAAAACTTCAGTGCCAGGGCCCCTCAGGGTGCGTCAGAGCTCCACTCTGCAAACACACCAGACACACATTTCCAGCTGGCTGGTGTCCTGAGTCCACCACCCCACAGGCAGCCCCTGGGAGCCGCTGGGAGCCCCCCACTTGGTGCAATATTGTACAGACAGTGGTGTACTGTCTCACAGTAGAAATTCTAAATTCAATCTCCTGAATAACTGCCAATAGACACTGTCGAACAACTTCAGCACCAACGCCCCTCAGGGTGCATCAGAGCTCCATGCTGCAAATGTGCAGCCACAGAAGCGCGTTTCTAGCAGGCAGGAATCTGGAGCTCACCACCCCACAGGCAGATCTCAGGAGCCACTGCAAGACTTACTGGGTGTGATATTGTGCAAACGGGGGCCACTGCCCCACAGCAGAAATTCTAGATTGAATCTTCCTGAATAACCACCCACAGACACTGTCACACAACTTCAGCACCAGGGACCATCAGAGAATGTCAGAGCTCTGCATCGCAAAGGCCGCCTGAGACCACTGGTCCACAGGTGTGCTCTTATCCAAATAAGGGTGCACTGCCTCAGCAGTAGAAATTCTGAATACCCTCAACCTGGATACCTGGACACAGATGCCTCAATCACTTGGCTTCAACCAGGGTCCTTCAGTGTGCGCCAGGGTGCTGGTCTGGCAAGCACATCATGGGTGTCCCTGTGAGCTGCCACTGGGAGAATGTGTATGCAACAACAGGCCCAGCAGCAAAACGTGAGTCTTTTCACCCTATAGCTACAGAGCTCAGGACACAACAGTCATGCCTTTCCAGTGTGCAGGACTCCTGAGCACCACCACCCCGACAGGCAGCTCCTAGGTACCTCCGTGAGCCCTTGTTGAGCACGTGCGATTTCAACCAAAGATGCAAGGGAGCAAAAATTGGAACATCCCCCTCCCTGGCTGCTGACATCTGGACACCACAGTTGCACCTTTCCAGCTCACAGGACTACATCAAGAAAACCCAAATAACTCAAGTAGGGAGCTACACTAGATTACCAAGCTCAGGAAATCCGAGAGATCACACCAGCAGCATCATCCTCAAAAGAACCAGGGTAGCAAAACAGTCAGATCTAGGACACAGAAACAATTAAAACATTAGAGCAAAACATGAAGAGACAAAAAAAGCAATCCCCAAAGGAAAGAAAAAAAGGAATCACCAGAAAGGGAGATAAATGAAACTGAGACAAGTAACTTCTCAAAGAAAGAATTCAGAGTAAAGGTTATAAGAATGCACAAACAGCTGGATGACAAATACACACAACTCAATGACAAA
The DNA here is from genome assembly GCA_036010255.1 of Myotis pilosus. NCBI lineage: Eukaryota > Metazoa > Chordata > Mammalia > Chiroptera > Vespertilionidae > Myotis > Myotis pilosus. The sequence continues at coordinate 16,609,224 of JASKON010000009.1, forward strand.
TACACAAAACCCAATGGGTATTATAAGGAGCTGAATGAGAATGTCACCAATATGAAAAGGAACCAAGAAGAAATGAACAATGACATAGCTGCAATAAAGAACACAATGGAAGGTTTAAATAGTAGACTAGAAGAGGCTCAGGACCGCATCAGTGAGCTAGAAGACAAGGTAGGAAAAAACAAAAACACAGAAGCAACTGAAAAAGAAAATTTAAAAAGCAAGAGGAGAGTCTAAGGGGGCTTTGGGACAAAACAAAATGGAACAATATTCCCATTATAAGGGTACCAGAAGGAGAGGAACAGAAGCAAGGACTAGGAAACCTCTTCAGAGTAATAATGACAGAAAACTTCCCCAATATTGGAAAGACAAAAGCTACACAAATCTAAGAAGCACATAGAGTCCCAAACAAGATGAAACCAAAAAGACCAACACCAAGACACATTATAATTAAATTGGAAGACATCAATGACAAAGTATGAATCTTAAAATCTGCCATAGACAAAAAGTTACATACAAGGGATCTCCCATTAGAATATCGATGGATTTCTCAACAGAAACACACCAGGCTAGAAGGGAATGGAATGAAATATACAAAGTGATGCAAGCCAAGGAACTGAATCCCAGAATACTATACCCAGCAAGGTTATCAATCAAAATTGAAGGTGGAATCAGGAGCTTCACAGGAAAAAAAGGACTAAGAGTTTATTACCACCAAGCCAGCAATGCGAGAAATGCTAAAGGGACTGCTATAAAAAGAAGAAACAAAAAGGCAAGAAGAAACACAAATATTAATAAAAATGATGACAACCAAGTACTTATTAATATTAACATTAAACATAAATAGATTAAATACCCCAATCAAAAGACAAAGGGTAGCTGAATGGATAAGAAAACAGGACCCATATATTTTCTTTCTACAAGAGACCCACCTCAGAACAAAGGATTCACAAACATTGACAGTGAAGGGATGGAAAAAAAATTTTCAGACAGATGGAAGTGAGAAAAAAGCTGGGGTTTCAATACTTATATCTGACAAAATAGACCTCAAAGTAAAGGCCATAACAAGAGATAAGAAAGACCACTACATAATACTAAAGGGAGAAATCCAAAAAGAATATATAACTCTGGTAAACATATATGCACCCAATATAGGAGTACCCAAATACACAAAACAACTTCTGGAAGATATCAAGGGAGAGACTGATAGCAATACAGTCATAGTAGGGGATGTTAATACCCCACTGACATCACTGGATAAATCCGCTAACCAAAAAAACCGGCAAGAAAATAGCAATCCTAAATGACTCACTATATAAGATGGACATAATTGACATCTTCAGAATATTTCAGCCCAAAGCTGCATAATATACATTATTCTCCATTTCACATGGGACATTTCAAAGATAGACCACATATTAGGACACAGGTTAAGTCTCTTCAAATTCAAGAGGATAGAAATCATAACAAGCATCTTCTCAGATCACAGTGGCATAAAACCAGAAATCAACTACATTAAAAACAATGGAAAAACATCAAACACTTGGAGGCTAAATAGCATGCTATTAAATAATGATTGGGTTACCAAAGAGATCAAAGAAATAAAAAGCATCCTGGAAATAAATGACGATGAAAACACAACAATCCAAAATCTATGGGACACAATGAAAGCAGACCTGATAGGGCAGTTCATAGCTCTACAGGTCTACTTCAAAATAAACAAGAAAAATGAGTAATAAATTATCTAACACTGCAACTTAAAGAATTAGAAAGAGAGCAACAAGAAAAGCCCACAGAATCCATAAGGAAGGAAATAATAAATATCAGAGCAGAAATAAACACTATAGAGACCAAAAAAAAAAGAAAACAATGCAAAGTATCAATGAAACCAAGAGTTGGTTCTTTGAAAGGATAAACAATATTGATGAACCTCTTGCCAGGCTCACCAAGAAAAAAAGAGAGGACCTAAATAAAAAAAAAAATTACAAATGAAAGAGGTGAAGTAAACACTGATATACAAAGGATTGAAAAAATATTACTACGAACAAACAACTCTACTCCAACAAACTGCACAACCTCAACAAAACGGACACATTCCTAGAAAAATACAAGCTTCCAAAACTCAACCAGGAAGAATTAAAAACCTGAACAGGCCAATAACTACTGATGAAATTGAAACAGTAATCAAAATGTTTCCATCAAACAAAAGCCCTGGACCAGATGGCTTCACAGGGGAGTTTTACTGAATATTCAAAGAAGAACTAAAACCAACCCTTCTCAGAATATTCCAATAAATTCAAGAGGAAAGCACACTTCCAAGCTTGTTCTATGAAGCCAGCATTACCCCAATCCAAAAATCAGATAAAGACACCACAAAGATAGAGAATTACAGACCAATATCCCTGATGAACATAGATGCTAAAATCCTCCACAAAATTTTAGCAAACTAGATCCAGCATTACATTAGTAAGATCATACATCATGACCAACTGGGATTTATTCCAGGGATGCAAGGCTGCTACAATATCTGCAAATCAATAAACGTGATACACCATATAAAAATTGAGAGAAAAAAATCACATAATCATATCAATTCATGCAGAAAAGGCATTTGGAAAAGTCCAACACCCTTTTCTGATAAAAAGGCTCAGCGAAGTGGGAATAGAAGGATGATACCTAAACATAAAAAAGCCATATATGAAAAACCTACAGCCTATATCATACTCAATGATCAAAAACTAAAACCACTTCTCATATGAACCAGAACACGGCAGGGATGCCCACTCTCACCACACTTATTCAACATAGTACTGGAAGTACTAGCCCTTGTGATCAGACAAGAAGAAGAAATAATAGGTATCCAAATTGGAAAAGAAGCAGTAAAATTGTCCTTATTCGCAGGTGACTTGATACTGTACATAGAAAACCCTAAAGACTCCATCAGAAAATTATTAGGATTAATAAATGAATTCAGCGATGTAGCAGGGTACAAAATTAATGCCAATAGATTGATAGCATTTTTATACACTAAGAATGAACTTACAGAAAGAGAGATAAAAAAACAATCCCATTTACCATTGCACACAAAAACTAAGATACCTAGGAATAAACTTAACTAAGGAGGTAAAAGACCTATACTCAGAAAACTACAGAACATTGACAAAAGAGATAGAGGACGACAAACAGATGGAAATACATACCATGTTCATGGATTGGTAGAATCAACATCATTAAAATGTCCATACTACCCAAAGCAATTTAAAAATTCAGTGCACTCCCCATTAAAATACCAATGGCATATTTCAAAGACCTAGAAGGAACCCTCCAAAAATTCATCTGGAATAAAAAAAGACCCTGAATATCTGCAGCGATACTAGGAATGAAGAACAAAGTAGGAGGGATCTCAATTCCAAATATCAAGCTGTATTACAAAGCCACTTTTCTCAAAACTTCCTGGTACTGGCTCAAAAACAGACATATAGACCGATGGAATAGAATAGACAACCCAGAAATCGACCCGAACCATTATGCTCAATTGAAATGTGACAAAGGATGGAAGAACATACAACACAGTCATGACAGTCACTTCAATCAATGGTGTTGAGAAAATTGGACAGATACATGAAAAACAATGAAACTAGACCACCAACTTAAACCAGTCACAAAAATAAACTCAAAGTGGATAAAGGACTTAAATGTAAGATGGGAAACTATTAATATACTCAGGAATCCAAAGGCAACAAAATCTCAGACATATGCCAAAGCAATTTCTTCACCGATACAGCTCTGAGGTCAGTGGAAACTAAAGAGAAAGTAAACAAATGGGACTACATCAAAATAAAAAGCTTCTGTACATCAAAATACACAATAAACAAAACAATAAGAATGACCACTGCATAGGAGAACATATTTGCCAATGTTATCACTGATAAGGGTTTAATCTCCAACATTTATACAGAACCCATAAAATTTAACAAAAGGAAGATAAAAAATTCAAACAAAAAATGGGAAAAGGACCTAAATAGACACCTTTCCAAAAATGACATTCAGAAAGCCAAGAGATAAATGAAAACATGCTCAAAGTCACTAATTGTCTGAGAGATGCCAATCAAAACAACAGTGAAGTACCATTTCACACCTGTCAGAATGGCTGTCATCAACAAATCAACTAACAAGTGCTGGAGAGGATGCAGAGAAAAAGGAACCCTCCTGCACTGTAGGTGGGAATGCAGACTGGTACAGCCACTATGGAAGATGTTATAGAGTTTCTTCAAAAAATTAAAATGGAACTCCCATTTGACCCAGTAATCCCACTTCTAGGAATATATACCAAGAAACCCGTAAAACAAATCAGAAAGGATATATTCACCCATATGTTCATAGCAGCACAACTTACCACAGCTAAGGTTTGGAAACAGACTATATTCCCATCAACAGATGAATGGATTAGAAAACTGTAGTACATCTACACAATGGAATACTATGCTGCTGTAAAAAAGAAGGAATTCTTACCATTTGCCACAGCATGGATGGAACTGGAGAGCATAATGCTAAGTGAAATATACCAGTCAATGAAAGAAAAATATCACATGATCTCACTCATTTATGGATAATAAATACCATTATAAACTGATGAACAAATATAGATACAGAGGCAGAGCAGCATCAAACAGACTGTCAAACTACAGTGGGATGACCGGGGAGCTTTGAGGGGTTGTAAGAGATCAACTGAAGGACTTGTATGCATGAATATAAGCATAACTAATGAACACAAGACAATGGGGTGTAGGGGAGGCCAGGGGAAGATTAAGGGGGGGAAAAACAAGACATATGTACAACTCTTCATAATACTTTAAGCAATAAAATAAATTAAATAAAAAAGCATCGTGGCAACAAATGACAATGAAAACACAACAATCTAAAATCTATGGGACACAATGAAAGCAGTGTTGAGAGGGAAGTTCATAACTCTATGGGCCTGCCTCAAAAAGCAAGACACAATGGTAATAAATTATCTAACCTTACAACTAAAATATTAGAAAGAGAGCAACAAGAAAAGCCTAGTGTAACCAGAAGGAAGGAAATAATAAAGATCAGAGCAGAGATAAACGATGTAGAGACCAAGAAAATCAATACAAAAGATCAACAAAACCAAGAGCTGGTTCTTTGAAAGGATAAACAACATTGATGAATCTCTAGCCAGGCTCACCAAGAAGCAAAGAGAGCAGACCCAAATAAACAAAATCAGAAATGAAAGAGGTGACATAAAAACCACACCCACAGAAAACAAACAATTATGAAAAAATACTATTAACAACTCTATTCCAACAAAATGGACAACCTAGATGAAATAGACACATTCTTATAAAAATACAAGCTCCCAAAACTCAACCAAGAAGACTAAAAAATTTTGAATAGGTAGATAACTACTGAATAAATTGAAACAGTGATCAAAAACTTTCAGCAAACAAAAGCTCTGGTCTGGATGGCTTTATAGGGGAGTTATACCAAGCATTCAAAGAAGAACTATAACCTATCCTACTCAGATTATTCCAAAAAATTCAAGAGGAAGGCACACTTCCAAGATCTTTCTATGAAGCCAGCTTTACCTTAATACTAAAACCAGATAAAGACACCAAAAAAGAGAAATACAGGCCAATATCCTTGATGAACTTAGATGCTAAAATCCTCAACAAAATCATAGAAAATTGGATTCAGCAATGTAATAGAAAGATCATACACCATGACCAGGTGGGATTTATTCCAGTGATGCAAAGATGGTTCAATATCAGCAAATCAATAAATGTGATACAGCACATAAACAAACTGAGAGACAGAAATCACATAATCATATCAATTGATGCAGAAAAAGCATTTGACAAAATCCAACACACTTTCTTGATAAAAACGCTCAGCAAAGTGGGAATAAAAAGATCATACCTCAACATAATAAAGTCCTATATGACAAACCTATAGCCAACATCAACATCATACTCAATGGGCAAGAACTAAATACATTTCCTGTAAGAACAGGAACAAGACAAGGATGACCACTTTCACCACTCCTGTTTGACACAGTACTAGAAGTACTAGCCATAGCGATCAGACAAGAAGAAAAAATAAAAGGCATCCAAATTGGAAAAGAAGAAGTAAAACTGTCCTTATTTGCAGACAACATGGTATGATACATAGAAAACCCCAAAGATTCCATCAAAAAAAAATTAGACCTAATATATGAATTTGGCAATGTAGCAGGATACAAAATCAACACCCAGAAATCTATGGCCTTTTATACACCAATAATGACCTCACAGATAGAGAAATGAAAAAAAAAATCCCATTTACCATTGCACCAAAAAAAATTAAGATACCTAGGAATACACTTAACCAAGGACGTAAAAGACTGATACTCAGAAAATTATGGGACATTCAAAAAAGAGATAGAGGAAGACATAAACAAATGGAAGAACATACCATGTTCATGGATTGGTAGAATCAACATCATTAAAATGTCCATACTACCTAAAGCAATGTAGATTCAATGCAAGACCTGTTAAAATACCAATGGCATATTTCAAAGATCTTGAACAAACTCTCCAAAAATTCATCTGGAATAAAACAAAAAGACCCTGAATAGCCATAGCTATCCTGAGAAAGAACAAAGTTGGAGGGATCACAATACCAGACATCAAACTATATTACCAAGCCACAGTTCTCAAAACTGCCTAGTACTGGAACAAGAACAGACATACAGACCATAGGAACAGAATAGAGGACTCAAAAATTGACCCAAGACATTGTACTCAATTAATATTTGACAAAGGAGGCAAGAAGAGAAAATGAAGTCAAAACAGCCTCTTTAATGAATGGTGTTGGGAAATTTGGTCAGATACATCCAAAAAAAAATGAACCTAGATCACCAACTTACACCATACACAAAAACAAACTCAAAAAGGCTAAAGGACTTGAATATAAGATGGGAAAATGGAAAACCATAAACATCCTACAAGACTCCATAGGCAGCAAAATTGAAGACATACGTTGTAGCAATATCTTTACAGACACAAATCCTAGGGTAAGAGGGACTAGGGAGAAAATAAACAAATGGGATTACATCAAAATAAAAAGCTTCTGCACAGCAAAAGAAACCATCAACAAAACAACAAGATGCCCACTGCATGGGAGAACATATTTGCCAATGTTATCTCCAATAAGGGTTTAATCTCCAACATTTATAGGGAACTCATACAAGTCAACAAAAGTAAAATAAACAATCTAATAAAAAAATGGGAAAAGGACCTAACTAGAATCTTTTTGAAAGAGGACACTCAGAAAACCAAGAGACACGTGAAAACATGCTCAAAGTCACTAATCATCCCAGAGATGTGAATCAAAATGACAATCAGGTACCACCTAACACCTGTAAGAATGGCTATCTGTAACAAATCAACAAATGACAAGTGCTGGAGTGGATGCGGAGAAAAAGGAACCCTCCTTCACTACTGGTGGGAATGCAGACTGGTGCAGCCATTGTGGAAAACAGTATGGGAGATGGGAGGAAGAAAATGGTGGAGGTATAGATGGATGTGCCCCATGCCTTGTCCTGGAACAGATAAGGGTGAGCAGCTGAAACGGGTAACATACAGCCCTAATAAGCAGGAGATATTCAGCTGGGAGACAGTTTGCAGCAAGGAAAGACAGAGGACTCCCGGAGAAAGGGGACTGTTGGAGACTGAGGCTGAAATCTCTCCCGGAGCGCCGGCTCAGCCACAGAGAATGCGCCATCTTGAGTGGCTGTTATTGGGAGCGTATACATCCAAAGACCCGGCATCCACAGCATCCAGAGATCGGCTACTAACCCGGAAACAATGGACCCAAAAGCAGCGTGAATATATGAACTTAGAGGAACCCTGCTTCTCCCCACGGAAAGGTTACATTTCCCCTAAAGGTGCGATTTGCAATTCAGGTTGGAGAGAAGAACGTGCGCGTGTGGGGAAAATCTGAGCCCCACAAAGTCCACGGCCATTGGGGCCAGCATGATTCGCGAGTGTGGAAGGGCTCCCACAGGCTTCTGGCAAAAGGAATGTTAAAAATAAGCTCATAGCTGGACTGGGTGCAAAAAAGCAGCCTTGGATTTTGCCAGTGTGCCGGCTGCTTAGCACTGGGAAAGAGAGGGTGCGTGGAAGGGACTGTGCACAGAGATGAAAGGTGGGGGGTTGTGAATTCGCGCAACTTCTCAGGATCTTGTTCTCTCTCTTCCCATTAAATTTTTGCATTTGATTATTAAACATAGTACATGGGATTGCCCAGTCGGGGTCAGTCTTGGACGTCAATCCAGAAACACTGCCACCCAGGGGCTGATCCATGAACTGACTCTTCTGTAAATACAAATAAAGGCAGTCTGGGAACCAAATACGGCCTGCCTTAAAATCAGGACTGTGGTTTACAACACAGAGGAAAAGTGTATCACAGGGAAATTCAACACTCTCCTGAATACCTGCAGGACTAAGGCATCCCAAAAAGAAGAGTAGAGGACCTGAAGCACCTTCACTACTGTATATTATTATTTTTATTTTTAATTCTTTTGTCACCTTTTAAGAAACTATTTTTTTTTCTTTTTTCATCACCTGATTTTACCTTTTGAATTACTACACTTTTATTTTTAACCAGTATTATTACTAATACCATTTTAACATTTTTTTAAAGTGTCATTTTATTTTCTCTTTAATTTATTTTGGGATTAGTGTTCTACATTCTATTTTCATGGTTCCTTTAGCATCATTTTTCTCTACCCCAACTTTACCTTTATGCCAAAACTCTCTTCCTCACTTTACCCCTTTTGTTATCCTGTTTCTCTTACCCTATTCCTGCTTTAGATTTTCCCTATTCCTTCTTTTTAACCCTTGTCTAAATTTGACCCTACTTATATACATAATTTCCAATCCCCTGCTCTAAATCCATATACACCTCTTTCTTATATTTCTTCACTATCCAATTTTTTTTTCTTCTCTCTGTCGTTTTGTTATGTTTGCTTGATTGTTGAGTATATTGGGTTTTTTATGCTTGTTTATGAGATTGTTTTGCTTTTGCTTTTTATTTTCCTGTGGATTTTTTTCCCTCTGGTTATTTTTGTGCTTCTGTTTTCCCTCACCTTGCTTGATATGAGTGGTTGTTTTTAGTTTGCATTCATCTCCACGGATCTGTTGCTTGAATTGGTTGGGATTAGTGGTGGTGCTATTGAAGGTTTCTCCCCATATAAATAGTCTCTTCCCCTCTTCTATTTCATTCTCTCTCTTACTTTTTTTCCTCCCTTTTCCCAATTCCATTTTTTTTCCTTTTCTCTTTTATCTTTTTCTCTTCTTTCTTCCTTATCCCCTAATTCTCTTTGCTTGGGTGGTCACCTTTATTTGGGGTTATTAATATCATGAATACATTTGTGTTCAGTGCCTTGTACGTTGTGCCTTGTTGTGTTGTATTTTGTGCCTTTAAATCAACACAGCAGAGAGAGAACTACATAACCAAACATCTAGAGAAGAGAGATCATGGTGAAACAAACAACCAGCCCGCGTATGAAAGAAAAACAGGCATCACCAGGAAAGGTAGTAAATGAAATGGAGAAAATGGAGGCAAGCAACCTGTCAGAGAAAGAATTTAGAGAAGTGGCCATCAGGTGGATGAAAAGAATGGAAGACAAATTGAACAATATGTGTAAGAACCAAGAGGAAATGAAGAAAAACCAAGAAGAAATGAAAAATGACATCAGTGCTATAAAGAACTCAATAGAAAGCATCAACAGTAGACTAGAAGAAGCAGAGGACTGCATCAGTGAGCTAGAAGGCAAGGTAGGAAAAAATACCCAAGCAGAACAGCTTCTAGAAAAATAAAAATAAAAAGCAGGAGGAGAGCCTAAGAGAACTCTGGGACAACACAAAATGAAACAACATCTGAAAAATAGGAGTGCCAGAGGGAGAGGAAACTGAGCAAGGAATAGAAAACCTGTTTGAAAAAATAATGTTAGAAAACTTCCCCCAGATGCAACCCAGGTCGTGTCCCGGAGCAAATGGAGTGAACAGCTGAAACTAATAACACCCAACCCGAATTGGCGAAATTGCTCAGCTGGTGAGACGGTTTGCAGCCGGGAAGGGCAGAACTCCCCCAGAAATGTAAAAAAAAAAACAAAAAAAAAAAAAAACAGGGATTTGGGCAGGAAAGTTTGCCAGACCTCTGAGCCCAGAGGGTAGGAGGGAGACCATGTTGCAGATAGCCGCGTCCCTTGGGACAGGCACAGCCCCTGACGGGAGAAAGGAGATCCGCGGGATTCCTGGCACCGCCGAGGTATTTGAGAGCTGGGTTCTGTGATCACGGAGGACTGAGCCTAAAGGGGGCAGCCTGAAGAGCTGACCTGACCATGCAGTGCCTGTAAAAGAAGAGTTTATAGAATCCAAGCCTTCCCCGTTTCCGCAGCCGGCGTTTGGTTGTTTGTTCTCACCAAATCCTGTTCATGGGACATTTCGGATTCAGACACTCACCTGTGCTGAGGAGAGGGAGAGGGTGCAGAGGAGTGGAATCTGGGGAGAGACTGAGGAGAGAAGGGGGGCCAGGAGAGGTGGCAGCGAATTGAGTGCTGAGACACCCCTCAGCCCGGGACTGGGGAAGCCATTCTCTCTGGAGAGTGAGACTCCTCCCCCAGCCCCCAGGCAAGGAGCACAGCCACACCCAGATACCACCCTGAACGAGATCAAGGATTAAAATAATCTGATCAGCCCCTGGGAGTTAACAGGGTCTGGCTTACAGAGGGATTTTCAATGCCATATAGCCTCTGAGGCCAACCCCAGAACACTGCCACCCAGAGGCTGAGCCACAAACTGACTCTTTGCTAAACACAAAATAAGGCAGTATGGGAAACAAATACGGCCTGCTTTAAAATAAGGACTGTGGTTTACAACACGGAGGAGCAGTGTATCTCAGGGAAACTCAACACTCTCCTGAATACCTGGCAGGACTAAAGGCGAGCCAGACTGAAGAATAGAAGAACCGAAGGACCTTCACTACTGCAATTTTTTTTTCTTTTTTCACCTTTTAACTAAGAAACCAATTTTTTTTTCCTTTTTTTCCCTTTTTTCTTCTTCTTTTTTTCCCCTCTTTATCCATCACCTGATTTTACCCTTTTAATTACTACGTTCTTATTTTTAACCAGTATTATTACTGCTACCATTTTACCTTCTATTGAAGTGCCATTTTATTTTCTCTTTTTTTTTATTTTGGGATTAGTGTTCTCCATTCTATTTTCATCGTTACATTATTGGTTGTTTCTAGTTTGCATCCATCTACAGGGAGCTGTTGCTGGAATTTGCTGGGATTAGTGGCAGTTCTATGGGAGTATTCTCCTCATATAAAAAGTCTCTTCCCCTCTTCCACTTCATTCTCTCTTTTTGCTCTTTTTTTTCCTTTTCTTTTCTCACTTTTATTTTCCCCCCTTCTTTTTCCCAATTGCATTTTTGCACTCCTTTTTTTGGTCCCTACAATTGTTTTCTTTTTTCTCTTTTATCTTTTTCTCTTCCTTCTTCCTTATCCCCTAATTCTCTTAATTCGGTAGGTAGCCTTTATTTGGAGTTAATAATATCGTGAATATATTTGTGTTTAGTGCCTGGTATGTGGTGCCTTGTTGTGTTTTATTTTGTGCCCTTAAATCAACGCAGCAGATCCAAGCAACAGCAACCTCCTGAGCACCAGACCCTCTGCTAAGGAACAGCAGCTGTACGTGAAACCGCCCCCCACCAGCCAGAAGAGCCACCACAGCTGTGAACAGCACCCACCAGAGGAGCTGCCGCCAACTGAAGAGCAGCTGCTACTGCAACCGCCCGAAGAGAAACCAAAGACCAAGGACTCACTGCCACGCAGGGAGCAGCCACTGAACGACTCAACGTCTAGATATGTCAGTGAGATCAAACATGGGTAGACAAAGAAACCCACAAAGGAAAGAGAGGGAGGACTCTCCAGGAAAGCACCTAAGTAATACAGAGGCATGCAACATGACAGAAAAAGAATTCAGAATAAGGGTCCTAGAGTGCATAAACCGGATGGAGGAAAAAATCGACAACCTCTGCAAGAAGCAAGAAGAAACAGATGAAAAAATCAGTAACATCTGGAAGAAGCTAGAAGAAACAGATGAAAAAATCAACAACTTAAGTAACACCCAAAAAGAAATGAAGAGTGATATAGCTGCAATAAAAAATACCATTGAAAGTATCAACAGTAGACTAGGAGAAGCCAAGGACCGAATTAGTGAATTAGAAGACAAGGAAGCAAAAAACACCCAAAATGTACTGCAATTGGAGAAAAAAATTTAAAGACAGGAGGAGAGCCTAAGTGAACTTTGGGACAACATGAAACAAAACAACATATGAATAACAGGGGTACCAGAACAACACAAAGATGAACAAGGATTAGAAAACCTATTCGAAGAAACAATATCAGAAAACTTCCCTGAGGTGGGGAAGAAAAAAGTCACACAAGCCCAGAGAGTCCCAAAAAAGGTGAACCCGAAAAGACCCACACCAATACAAATCATAATTACCATGGCAAATGTTCAGGACAAAGAGAAAATCTTACAGGTCGCAAGAGAGAGACGGAAAGTCACATACAAGGGATCTCCCATTAGATTATCAAATGATTTCTCAACAGAAACACATCAGGCCAGAAAAGAATGGACAGAAATTTACGAAGTGATGCAAAGCAAAGGACTGAATCCAAGAATACTCTATCAAGCAAGGCTATCATTCAAAATTGAAGGGGAAATAAGAAGCTTCACAGACCAAAAAAAGCTAAGGGAGTTTATCACCACCAAGCCAGCAATGCAAAGAATGCTAAAGGGTCTGGTATAAAAAGAAGAAATAAAAAGCCCAGAAAGAAAACAGCCACACACAAAAAAATGGCTACAAACAAGTACCTTTCAATAATAACTTTAAACGTAAACGGACGAAAGGCTCCAACCAAAAGACATCAAGTGGCTGAAAGCATAAAAAAAACATGACCCATACATCTTGTGTCTACAAGAAACCCACCTCATTAGACGGGACTCACACAGACTGAAAGTGAAAGGATGGAAAAATATCTTTCAGGCAAATGGAAAGGAAAAGAAATCTGGGGTAGCAATACTTATAACGGACAAAATAGACCTCAAAGTGAAGGCCATAACAAGAGATAGGGAAGGCCACTTCATAATACTAAAGGGATCAATACAACAAGAAGACATAACCCTGGTAAACTTATATGCACCCAATGCAGGAGCACCCAAATTTATAAAAAAACTCCTGGAAGATATCAAAGGAGAGATCGACAACAATACAATCATAGTAGGGGACTGCAATACACCACTGACAGCACTGGATAAGTCCTATAGACAAACAATCAGCAAAGATACAGCAATCCTAAATAACTCACTTGATCAGATGGACTTAACAGACATCTTCAGAACGCTTCACCCCAAAGCCAGGGAATATATGTTCTTCTCAAGTGCTCATGGGACATCTTCAAAAATGGATCACATATTGGGTCACAATCAAAGTATCCCCAAATTCAAGAAGATTGAAATCATACCAAGCACCTTCGCAGACCACGATGGCATAATATTAGAAATAAACTACAATAAAAACAACCCAAAATACTCAAACACCTGGAAGCTGAATAGCATGCTATTAAATATTGATTGGGTTACCAATGAGATCAAAGAAGAAATTAAAAACATCCTGGAAACTAATGACAATGAAAACACAACAATCCAAAACCTATGGGACACATTGAAAGCAGTCCTGAGAGGGAAGTTTAGAGCTCTACAGGCATATCTCAAAAAACAAGAAAAAATGGTAGTAAATCATCTAACTCTACAACTCGAAGATTTAGAAAGAGAGCAACAAGAAAACCCCAGAGTGAGCAGAAGGAAGGAGATAATCAAGATTAGAGAAGAAATAAACGACATAGAGACCAAAAAAACAATACAGAAAATCAATGAAACCAAGAGCTGGTTCTTTGAAAGGATAAACAAGATTGACAAACCTCTAGCCAGACTCACCAAGAAGCAAATAGAGATGACCCAAATAAACAAAATCAGAAATGATAGAGGCGAAATAACAACAGACCCCACAGAAATACAAATGATTGTTAAAAAATACTATGGACAGCTCTAATCCAACAAACTACACAACCTGGAGGAAATGGACAAATTCCTAGAAAAATACAACATTCCAACACTCAATCAGGAAGAATCTAAAAATCTCCATAGGCCAATAACTATGGAAGAAATTGAAGCAGTCATCAAAAAGCTGCCACCAAACAAAAGCCTAGGACGAGATGGCCTAACAGGGGAGTTTTACCAAACATTCAAGGAAGAACTAAAACCTATCCTCCTCAGACTACTACAAAAAATCCAAGAGGAAGGAACACTTCCAAGCTCATTCTATGAAGCCAGCATCACCCTAAGACCAAAACCAGGTAAAGACAGCACAATGAAAGAGAATTACAGGCCAATATCCCTCATGAACATAGATGCCAAAATCCTCAACAAAATCTTAGCAAATCGGATCCAGCAGTACATCAGAAAGATCATACACCATGACCAAGTAGGATTTATCCCAGGGATGCAAGGATGGTACAATATCCGCAAATCAATAAACGTGATAGATCTCATAAACAAATTGAAAGAAAAAAACCACATGGACATATCAATTGATGTAGAAAAAGCATTTGACAAAATTCAACACCCATTTTTGATAAAAAGTCTCAGTAAGGCGGGAGTAGAAGGATCATACCTCAACATAATAAAAGCCATATATGACAGGCCCACAGCCAGCATCATACTCAATGGACCAAAACTAAAATCATTTCCCCTAAGAACAGGAACAAGATAGGGATGCCCCCTCTCACCACTCCTGTTCAACATAATACTGGAAGTGTTAGCCATTGCAATTAGGCAAGAAGAAGAAATAAAAGGCATCCATATTGGAAAAGAGGAAGTAAAACTGTCCTTATTTGCAGACGACATGATATTATACATACAAAACTGTAGAGACTCTATCAAAAAGCTACTAGACTTAATACATGAATTTGGCAATGTAGCAGGATACAAAATTAACCCCAAGAAATCTGAGGCATTTCTATACACCAATAGTGAACTTTCAGAAAAAGAGATTATAAAAACAAATCCGTTTACCATCGCACCAAAAAAATTAAGCTACCTAGGAATAAACTTAACTAAAGAGGTAAAAGACCTCTACTCAGAAAACTACAGGACGTTGAAAAAAGATATAGAGGAAGACATAAACAGATGGAAGAACATACCGTGTTCATGGATTGGTAGAATCAACATCATTAAAATGTCCATACTACCCAAAGCAATCTATAAATTCAACGCACTTCCCATTAAAATACCAACGGCATACTTCATAGATCTAGAACGAACTCTCCAAAAATTCATCTGGAATAAAAAAAGACCCCGAATAGCTGCAGCAATCCTGAAAAAGAACAAAGTAGGTGGGATCTCAATACCAGATATCAAGCTGTATTACAAAGCCACTGTTCTCAAAACTGCCTGGTACTGGCACAAGAATAGGCATATAGATCAATGGAATAGAATAGAGAGCCCAGAAATCGGCCCGAACCAATATCCTCAATTAATGTTTGACAAAGGAGGCAAGAATATACAATGGAGCCAAGATAGTCTCTTCAATAAATGGTGCTGGGAAAATTGGACAGATATATGCAAGAAAATGAAACTAGAACACCAACTTACACCATACACAAAAATAAACTCAAAATGGATAAAGGACTTAAATGTATGACAGGAAACCATAAAAATTCTAGAAGAATCCAAAGGCAAAAAAATCTCAGACATATGCCGAAGCAATTTCTTCACTGATACAGCTCCTAGGACACTTGAAACTAACGAGAAAAATGAACAAATGGGACTACATCAAAATAAAAAGCTTCTGCACAGCAAAAGAAACTATCAACAAAACAACGAGAAAACCCACTGTGTGGGAAAACATATTTGCCAATGTCATGTCTGATAAGGGCCTAATCTCCAAAATTTATAGGGAACTCACACAACTTAACAAAAGGAAGATAAACAATCCAATCAAAAAATGGGCAAAGGACCTAAATAGTCACCTTTCAAAAAAGGACATTCAGAAAGCCAAGAGACATATGAAAACATGCTCAAAGTCACTAATCATCCAAGAGATGCAAATCAAAACAACAATGAGGTACCATCTCACACCTGTCAGACTGGCTATCATCAACAA
The DNA here is from genome assembly GCA_036010255.1 of Myotis pilosus. Lineage (NCBI taxonomy): Eukaryota > Metazoa > Chordata > Mammalia > Chiroptera > Vespertilionidae > Myotis > Myotis pilosus. The sequence continues at coordinate 16,625,519 of JASKON010000009.1, forward strand.
ATCCACAAATGACAAGTGCTGGAGAGGATGTGGAAAAAAAGGAACACTTGTTCACTGCTGGTGGGAATGCAGACTGGTGCCGCCACTATGGAAGACAGTATGGAGTTTCCTCAAAAAACTGAAAATGGAACTCCCATTTGACCCTGTGATCCCACTTCTAGGAATATATCCCAAGAAACCAGAAACACCAATCAGAAAGGATATATGCACCCCTATGTTCATAGCAGCACAATTCACCATAGCTAAGATCTGGAAACAGCCTAAGTGCCCATCAGTAGATGAATGGATTAGAAAACTGGTACATCTACACGATGGAATACTATGCTGCTCTAAAAAGAAAGGAACTCTTACCATTTGCAATGGCATGGATGGAACTGGAGAGCATTATGCTAAGTGAAATAAGCCAGTCAATGAAGGAAAAATACCACATGATCTCACTCATTCATGGATAATTGAGACCATTATAATCTTTTGAACAATAATAGATACAGAGGCAGAGCTGCCTCAAACAGATTGTCAAACTGCCGCGGGAATTCCGGGGAGGGTTGGGGGGCGGGAGGTAGGGGGGTAAGAGATCAGCCAAAGGACTTGTATGCATGCATATAAGCATAACCAATGGACATAAATCACTGGGTGATAGGCGAGGCTAGGTGACTGTTTAGGATGGGCTGAAAAAATGGACACATATGTAATACCCTGTGTAATAAAAAATTAAAAAAATAGAAAAATAAGAAAAAAAAGAAAAAAATTCAAAAAAAGATTTATAGATGTATAACTTAAAAATTAATGAATAAATACATGTACTTCTGTGAAAATTCTACATCCTTCATGTTCAATTCTGTACTCTTCTAACATCGGACCACCTGTTTGAAGTGCCTTGCTAAACCAATGGGCTCACAGGTGATCATGGTATTGCCAGGCAGAAATGATCTACCTTAGGCCCCTATCCTAAGAAAAAAAAGTAAGAATATTAAATAACAATGGCTTAGGTGGTAAGAAATCATTAAAATGAATTCCCCCCCCCCCCATTCTAATATATGGGCAAAAACTCTATACCATTAGCTCCACAGAGGTAGAGCCGAACAAAACCAGAAAAAGAAAGATTGCTTCTTTCAACATGTCTGAAATATTTCCCATGGAAGGGAAGTGAGTAACGTGTGATGCCGCTTTGTGTCGGCCTGCAATCCTGCACACCTCGAAAGTTCCAGGTAACATGCTCTCTGCAAGGGATGCCAGTGCCATCACCTCAGCTTTCATTGTGGGATGATGAAAAGATTCTTTTAGATTCCAACCTGGTTTTTAAAAAATATGTTTTTATTGATTTTAGAGAGGAAAAGATAGAGAAACATTAATCTGCTGCCTCCCACACACCCCCTACTGGGGATTGAGCTGGCAACCCGGGCATGCCTTGATCAAGAATAGAACTGGTAAACCCCCCGGTGCATGGGATGATGCTCAGCCAACCGAGCTACACCAACCAGGGCCCAATCTGATTTTAATGTATCTATATCTTACAGACTCAACCAACAAACTAAACATGGCATTTTGGGATTTCTTTCAAATGTGTCAGGTTGACAGCAAAAAAAAAAAAAAAAAAAACAAAAACAAACACAAAACAAAACAAAACAAAAAAACAAAACTACCCTGATATGGGGAAGAAAAATCTCACACAAATCCAAGAAGCTCACAGAGTCCCAAACAAAATGAACCACAAAGGATCGACGCCAAGGCACATTATAATTAAATTGGCAACAGCCAATGACAAAGCAAGAATCTTAAAAGCAGCCAGAGAGAGACAGAAAGTTACCTACAAAGGATCCCCCATCAGACTAGCAACTGATTTCTCAACAGAAAAACACCAGGTAAGAAGGGAATGGAATGAAATATACAAAGTCATGCAAACGAAGGGTCTGAATTCACAAATACTGTACCCAGTAAGGCTATCAATCAAAATTGAGGGTCAAATCAGGAACTTCATAGACAAAAAAGGACTACGGGAGTTCATTACCACCAAACCAGCAATGCAAAGAAATGCTAAAGGGTCTGCTATAAAAAGGAAAAATAGGAAACGAAGAAGGAACACACAGGTAAAGAATAAAAATGGTAAATGGTGTTGGGAAAATTGGATAGATATATGCAAGAAAATAAAACTAGACCACCAACTTACACCATACACAAAAATAAACTCAAAAAGGCTAAAGGACTTAAATGTACGACAGGAAACCATAAAAATTCTAGAAGAATCCAAAGGCAACAAAATCTCAGACATATGCCGAAGCAATTTCTTCACTGATACAGCTCCTAGGGCACTTGAAACTAAAGAGAAAATGAACAAATGGGACTACATCAAAATAAAAAACTTCTGCACAGCAAAAGAAACCATCAAGAAAACCCACTGCGTGGAAAAACATATTTGCCAATGTCATATCTGATAAGGGCCTAATCTCCAAAATTCATAGGGAACTCATACAACTTAACAAAAGGAAGATAAACAATCCAATCAAAAAAATGGGCAAAGGACCTAAATAGACACCTTTCAAAAGAGGACATTCAGAAAGCCAAGAGACAAATAAAAACATGCTCAAAGTCACTAATGATGTCTTGAGGTTCCTTCCTTGCCATCTTTCAGGTAAGTAACTTTCTTTCATTACCTGGAAAGACTGCCATTAACCACGTGACCAAGCAATGTACCAGGCTTTTCTCTAAGGAGCTCTTGTTAGCTTCATTCCTTAAAGCTTTCTGGTGACAACCTGAGTCCGGGCATGTTAGACATGACATTCCAAAGTATTGGTTAATAAAAGCACAATTGGAAATTGGTCTTATTGAATTCATGCCATGACTGACTCATTAATAACTGCCAAATTCTGGAGGGATAGGTAGGGAGAAAAATATAATTTACAAAATTGCTTTAAAAATGCTTCCTTATATCTGAAAACCAAAAAGTTTAAGAATCAGCAATACTTTCAACAAAAGTTACAAAAACTATATAATTATTTGTAGTTCATTCAGTCCCATAATCAAATTTTGTTTCTCCTGATTTTTCCTGTCAGTACTTCTATAAATTTAGATACTCTATAACAAGCATGTCAAACTCAAGGCTAACACGGGCCAAATAAACAAGGTTTAAGTTTATGTGGGACACAAAAAAACACACAAAAGCTTTAATTTTCTTAGAAACATAGGTTTATTTTGATAGAGACATGGTGAATACAAAGGGCTGAAATAACTGAGTAATCAGTAGCATAAAATAATAGAACATTTTAATAAAAATTAATATTTTTTTCTTGAACATTAACTTATCAGACACTGAATAACTTCACAAGTTAATAAGTGTAACAAAAATAAACCTATTTTTTCTTGTTCTCTGAAAGCAAAATATTTCCTGTTGTGCATACCAACAAGCCAATACAAGACTAATAACATGGCAATTGGCTGCTAAAATATTTACTGCTAGTATTAGTGGAGAGAAATGGTGCACCTGCACATAAGGCATGTAAGGGAAATGAATGAAACAGGATTACAGTAATTAGTCATTAGTGAATGTTGTAGCTTATTATTAATAATTATGTATAACAAGATATTGTAAAAATTAAGTTACAAAATTTTTATTTAAACGTTTCTTACATAGCCCTAACCAGTTTGGCTCAGTGGATAGAACATCTTTAAGTTTCCCTGAACATCAAATGAGATAATGACTTAGAGAAGCATAAAAGCACCATATAAAGACAACTGTCTTTTTCATATACTGAAAAGACAATAAAGTGGTAAAATAAAATTTAAAAAAAACTATTTTTTTCTCTCCCTTTCTTTCTTTACAGCCTTTATTTAAACTTTGAAATTTAGAAAAATTTCACTCCTATTTTCATTTATTTACATTCAATATTATTTTGTATTAGTTTCAGGTTTTATATTAGTTACAGAATAGTGGTTAGGCAATCATATACTTTACAAAGTGTTCCCTGATATTTCCAGTACCCATCTGGCTTCATACCATCATTACAACACTATTGACTCTCTTCCCATTTTAAGTGACAATAGGTTTACAGGTTCCTTCCAATCTTTCTTTTGTGTTGCCCTTTTCTTTCTCATGTCTTCCCTCATTTTCTTTATATGGTATCTCAATTGGCCCTCAAAGCTCTGTGAAGGCACTGGGATACGCTTAATCCATTTTACAGACCAGGAAACTGAGGCCAATTCCAGTTGGCTATGGAACTGGACTCCTCACACAGGGAGCCGCCCTCACAGCCATGCTCTCCACCTTTCCTAAGGGACAGCTGCAGGGCAAACAGAACAAACCTCCCCATGAGGCTTCCAAGCCTCATTCTCAAGCACCTCTTCATCATGGATGCTCCACATTCTTTCCTCTCCCCCACCCCACCCCCATACTTTACTGCTCCCCCTTCTGGGGAACAGGTGGCAAGCTTTCACTCACCATGCAGGTGTGCACCCCCGTGGGGCGGGGTGAGAATTTTGGGGTGGGGAGGGCGCAGGCTTGTTTTTGGGCCAAGGCTGGAGCAGGAGTCCTGGCCTCTCAAGTGTGCAGGCCTTGGCAAGGCCCGGTCATCGCCGGGAGCTTCACCAAACTGCTGCATTGGGGTACCCAGCAGTGTGGTGTTTCTCCACTGAGGTGGCACCGCCCCTCCACCCCAGCCTCAGGGCTGGGAGTCTGCACCCCCCTTGTAGGGCGTCCATCCATGACTGCAGTCATCGCCTCTTATTTCCTGCTTATGGGGTCACTACAGAGCCTCGCTCTCCCCACGGGTGAGGCAGATTCCCACCTGCCAGCACCCTGCCCAGGCCTGAGCCCCCTCCAGTGCACCCCACCTTGGTGCCGCTCTGCGCCCCTTGGGCTGCCCGCCTCCTGGCCAGCAACTTTGCTGAAGTTGTGGTGCTTGCCCAGGATCTGCCCATCAGGTGGAGGCCTGTCCATGCGCCTGCAGACCCCATGGCAGCGACTCCTGGAGGCCACTTTGCTGAAGGTTCCTCTACCTTCAGGCTCTCTCCTCAGACCCCCAGGAGCTTGCCTCCTGTGCCCCCCCTTCTATGGCTCCCTGCAGCCCCTGCTATACTGGGCTTTCCCGCCGTCTACCTGTCAGGATGCCTCCAGGGTGCCTTGCTGCAGGCAGTGTGGTTCTAGGCAGGGGCTGGGGTGTGGGGAGCAGCTCCAGTAAAGTTGAGTAAACCCCAGGCCCCCAACCCCTCCTTGAGCGGAGCCCAGGTCAGGCTGGGGGCCTGGGTCTGAACACTGAAGCTGCGGAGGCGGCAGCGGCAGAGAGGCAAGGCTACATCGGTCTGCTGGAGTGGGTGGGTCATGCCTTCCTGCTCACCCCCAGCCAGACCCAGCCTGGTCCGGTCCACACTGCCACAATCGGCCTGCAGGAGTGGGTGGATTGTGCCTCCCTGCTCGGCCCTGTTGCTCCCAGCCGGGTCTGCGATAGGCCCGCTGGAGTGGCTTTGGGCTGCTGTGTGCCGGGCTCCCCTGTGTGTTTGTGTCTCCAATCTAGACTCCAGCAGCCCCAGCACCGAGTTGGCGAGGCTTGGGGCTGCTGGGGTCTGATGGGAGACATAAACACACAGGGCTTCCCTTAGGCTTCGCTGCCGGGAGCCATCAGACTTCACTTCAGGCTTGGAGCCTCTGTATGCAAATTAACTGCCATCTTTGTTGGCAGTTAATTTGCATATCGTGCTGATTATCCAATGGGAGGTGTAGCAAAGGTACAGTCAATTACCCTGTTTGTCTATTATTAGATTAGATATATGTATTATTAGATATAGATATATATAGCCTATCTAATAATAGACAAACATTGTAATTGACCATACCTTCACTACACCTCCCATTGGCTAATCAGCATGATATGCAAATCAACTGCCAACAAAGATGGCGGTTAATTTGCATACATAGGCACGAAGCAGAGCAGCGAAGGCCCTGAAGGTGGCTCCAGCCGTAGGAAAGGCCTGGGTGCCGGGTGCCAGAGGAAAACCGGTGCCAGAAGCCAGGGGAAGGGAAAGCCTATTGCACGAATCTTTTCGTGCAACATGCCTCTGGTTCTATCTAATAGTAGACAAACATGGTCATTAACCTACCTCCTACAGGCTTCCCATTGGTTAATCAGGGTGATATGCAAATTAACTGCCAACCAAGATGGTGGCTGGCAACCAGGCAGCTGAAGCGAACAGGAGGCTTGGTTGCCCTGGCTATGGAGGAAGCCAAAGTTCCCCGCCTGCCACCTCCCGGCTCTGAACTTCTGAAGCAACAGCTCCAAAAGATACAATGTTTTAATTATAGAAGCTAAAAGATGGTGGTTAATTTGCATACACAGGCTCCAAACAGCCCCAAAGCCTCAGAGCAGTGAGGCCTCCCGGCCCCGGGATTAGCGGAGCCACGAGGCCTCCCAGCCCCAGGATCAGCAGAGCCAAGAGGCCTCCCAGGCCCAGGATCAGTGGAGCCGCGAGGCCTCCCGGCTCCCGGAGCAGTGTCATGGGGGCAGTGCCACAACTCCCAGATAGGCCCTGCTCTGTGAGTGACAGGGGGCGGCACCCCAACCCCCTTATTGGCCCTGCTCTGTGCGTGACAGTGGTGGCACCCCAACCCCCTTATTGGCCCTGCTCTGTGCATGACAGTGGTGGCACCCCAACCCCCTGATTGACCCTGCTCTGTGTGTGATGGGGGGAGCTCCCCAACCCCCTGATGGGACCTGCTCTGCATGACAGGGGCAGCGCCCCAACCCCCTGATTGACCCTGCTCTGTGTGTGACAGGGTGTGGAGCCCCAACCCCCCATGGGCCCTGCTCTGTGTGACAGGGGGCAGTGCCCCAACTCTCTGAATGGTCCTGCTTTGTGAGTGACAGGAGGCGATGCCCAAACCCCCCCCATCAGCCCTGGGTGGGGGTGCCACAACCTCGTGATCAGCCCTGCCCTGAGCATGACAGGGGGTTGTGCCCCAAATCTCCCCATCGGCCCTACTCTGTTCCTAACAGGGGGCAGCGCCCCAAACCCGTGATCGGCCAGCTCTGTGTGTGACAGTGGAAGGTGCCCTAACCCCCTGATCTGCCCTACTCTGTGCGTGACAGGGGGTGGTGCAACAACCTCCCCATAGGCCCTGCTTTGAGTGTGACAGGGAGCAATGCCCCAATCCCCCAATCAGACTTACCCTGAGCATGACTGGGGGTGGTATCGCAACCTCCCAATCTTCCCTGCTCTGTGCATGACAAGGGGCAGCACCCCAACTCCCCAATCGGCCCTGCTCTGAGCCTGACCAGGAGCTGTGGGGCAGGCACCTCGGGATTGGGCCTGCCCTCTGCCACCCGGGAGTGGGCCTTAGCCAGCAGGTCGTTATCTCATGAGGGTGTGGCCAGCCTGGGTGAGGGGTTGATGGCTGTTTGCAGGCTGGCCACAGCCCATTCAGGGTGGGGGTCCCCACTGGGATGCCTGGCTAGCTTGGGTGAGGGGCTGATGGCTGTTTGCAGGCTGGCCATGGCCCCCAGCCACCCAAGTTCCCAGTGGAGGCTGGCTGGAAGCAGGTATCTGGGATTTATTTATCTTTATTATTATTATTATTATTATTATTATTATTAGTTAAGGTATTACAAATGTGTCCTCATCCCCCCCATTAACCCCCAACCTCCCCCCCACACACACTCATGCTCCCATCCCCCTGTTGTCCATGTACATTCGTTTGGCTTATATACATGTATACAAGTCCTTCGGTTGATCTCTTCCTCTTACCCCCGCCCTCCCCTACTTTCCTTCTGGGGATTGATAGCCTGATCGCTGTTTCTCAGTCTTTGGACCTGTCCCTTTTCATCAGTCTATGTTGTTTTCTATAATCCACAAATGAGTGAGATCATGTGGAATTTATCTTTCTCTGACTGGCTTATTTCACTTAGCATAATGCTCTCCAGTTCCATCCATGCTGTTGCAAAAGGCAAGAGTTCCTTTTTTTTCACCACAGCATAGTATTCCATTGTGTATATGTGCCACTGTTTTCTAATCCACTCATCTGCTGATGGGCACTTAGGCTGTTTCCAGATCTTAGCTATGGTGAATTGTGCTGCTATGAACATAGGGGTGCATATATCCTTTCTGATTGGCGTTTCTGGTTTCTTGGGATATATTCCTAGTAGTGGGATCACTGGGTCAAATGGGAGTTCCATTTTTAGTCTTCTGAGGTAGCTCCATACTGTTCTCCACAGTGGCTGCACCAGTCTGCATTCCCACCAGCAGTTCAGAAGGGTTCCTTTTTCTCCACATCCTCTCCAGCACTTGTTGTTTATTGACTTGTTGATGATAGCCATTCTGACAGGTGTGAGATGATAACGCAGTCGTTTTGATTTGCATCTCTCATATAATTAGTGACATTGTGCAGGTTTTCATATGTCTTTCGGCCGTCTGTATGCCCTCTTTCGAAGTGTCTATCTAGGTCCGTTGCCCATTTTTTTTTTTATTGGATTGTTTATCTTCTTTTTGTTAAGTTTCATGAGATCCCTGTGAATGTTGGAAATTAAACCCTTATCAGTGGTATCATTGGCAAATATGTTCTTCCATGTAGTGGGCCTTCTTGTTGTTTTGTTGATGGTTTCCTTTGCTGTGCAAAAGCTTTTTATTTTGATGTAGTCCCATTTGTTTATTCTCTCTTTAGTTTCCATTGCCCTAGGAGCATTATCAGAGAAGAAATTTCTTCGGCATATGTTTGCGATTTCGCTGCCTGTGGATTCCTCTAGTATTTTTATGGTTTCCCGTCTTACGTTTAAGTCTTTTATCCATTTTGAGTTTATTTTTGTGTATGGTGTGATTTGGTGATCTAGTTTCATCCTTTTGCATGTATCTGTCCAATTTTCCCAACACCATTTATTGAAAAGACTGTCTTCACTACATTGTATGCTCTTGCCTCCTTTGTCGAATATTAATTGGGCATAGTGGTTTGGGTCGATTTCTGGGGTCTCTATTCTATTCCATTGATACATATGTCTGTTCTTGTGCCAGTACCAAGCTGTTTTAAGAAGAGTGGCTTTGTAATACAGTTTGATATCTGGTATTGAGATCCCACCTACTTTGTTCTTTCTCAGGATTGCTGCAGCTATTCGGGGTCTTTTTTATTCCAGATGAATTTTTGGAACGTTCGTTCTGGGTTTGTGAAATATGCCGTTGGTAATTTAATGGGGATTGCATTGAATCTATAAATTGCTTTGGGTAGTATGGACATTTTGATGATGTTGATTATACCAGTCCATGAACACGGTATATTCTTCCATCTGTTTATGTCTTCCTCTATCTTTTTTTCAGTGTCCTGTAGTTTTCAGCATAAGTCTTTTACCTCCATAGTTAAGGTTATTCCTAGGTATTTTAATTTTTTTGTGCAATGGTAAATGGGATTGCTTCTGTAGTTTCACTTTCTGTAATTTCACTATTGGTGTAAAGAAATGCCATGCATTTCTTAGCATTAATTTTGTATCCTGCTACATTGCCGAATTCATTTATTAACTCTAATAATTTTTTGATGGAGTCTTTAGGGTTCTGTATGTACAGTACCATGTCATCTGCAAATAAGGACAGTTTTACTTCTTCTTTTCCAATCTGGATGCCTTTTATTTCTTCTTCATGTCTGATCGCAACGGCTAGTACTTCCAGTACTATGTTGAACACAAGTGGTGAGAGGGGGCATCCCTGTCTTGTTCCTGTTTTTAGGGGGAATGGTTTTAGTTTTTGCCCATTGATTATGATGTTGGCTGTGGGTTTGTCATATATGGCTTTTATTAGGTTGAGGTATGATCCGTCAATTCCTATCTTGCTGAGAGTTTTTACCAAAAAAGGGTGTTGGATTTTGTCAAATGCTTTTTCCGCATCAATTGATATGACTATGTGGTTTTTTTCTCTCAATTTGTTTATGTGATGCATCACGTTTATTGATTTGCGGATATTATACCATCCTTGCATCCTTGGGATAAATCCTACTTGGTCATGGTGTATGATCTTTTTGATGTACTGCTGGATCCGATTTGCTAGGGTTTTGTTGAGGATTTTGGCATCTATGTTCATGAGGGATATTGGCCTATAATTCTCTTTCATTGTATTGTCTTTATCTGTTTTTGGGATTAGGATGATGTTGGCTTCATAGAATGAGCTGGGAAGTGTTCCTTCTTCTTGGATATTTTGACATAGTCTGAGGAGGATAGGTTTTAGGTCTTCCTTGAATGTTTGGTAAAACTCCCCTGTGAAGCCATCTGGCCCCGGGCTTTTGTTTGCTGGAAGCTTTTTGATTACTGCTTTGATTTCCTCCAAAGTTATTGGCCTATTGAGATTTTTAGATTCTTCCTAGTTAAGTTTTGGAAGGTTGTATTTTTCTAGGAATATGTCCGTTTCCTCTAGGTTGTCTAGTGTGTTGGAGTAGAGTTGTTCATAGTATTTTCTAACAATCCTTTGTATTTCTATGGGGTCTGTTGTTATTTCTCCTCTTTCATTTCTGATTTTGTTTATTTAGGTCCTCTCTATTTGTTTCTTGGTGAGCCTGGCTAGAGGTGTATCAATCTTGTTTATCCTTTCAAAGAACCAGCTCTTGGTTTTGTTGAACTTTTGTATTGTTTTTTTTTTGGTCTCTATGTCATTTATCTCCACTCTGATCTTTGTTATTTCCTTCCTTCTGCTTACAGTGGGCTTTTTTTGTTGCTCTCTTTCTAACTCTTCGAGTTGTAGAGTTAGGTCATTTATTCTCATTTTTTCTTGTTTCTTGCAGTAGGCTTGTAGAGCTATGAACTTCCCTCTCAAGACTGCTTTTGCTGTGTCCCATAGGTTTTGGATTGTTGTGTTTTCATTGTCATTTGTTGCCATGATGTTTTTTATTTTTTCTTTGATCTCACTGGTAAACCAGTCGTTGTTTAATAGCATGCTATTTAGTCTCCATGTGTTTGACTTTTTTATATTGTTTTTGTTGTAGTTGATTTCCAGTTTTATGCCTTTGCGGTCTGAGAAGATGTTTGATATGATTTCAATTTTCTTGAATTTTAAGAGACTTTGTCTGTGACCCAATATATGGTCTATCTTTGAAGATGACAAATGTGCACCTGAGGAGAATGTATATTCTGTGGCTTTGGGGTGAAATGTTCTGAAGATGTCAATTAATTACATCTGATCTAGTGAGTCATTTAGGATTGATGTTTCTTTGCTGAGTTTCTGTTTAGAGGATTTGTCCAGTGGAGATAATGGGGTGTTAAGGTCCCCTACTATGATTGTATTGCTGTCAATCTCTCCCTTGATCTCCTCCAGAAGATTTCTTACGTATTTGGGTGCTCCTATTTTGGGTGCATATATATTTACCAGAGTTATTTCTTCTTGTTGGACTGCTCCCTTTAGTATTATGAAGTGGCCTTCTTGATCTCTTTTTATGTCCTTCACTTTGAGATCTAATTTGTCAGATATAAGTATTGCTACCCCGGCTTTTTCTTCACTTCCATTGGCCTGAAAAATCTTTTTCCATCCCTTCACCATCAGTCTGTGTGCATCTTTTTTTCTGAGGTGGGTTTCCTGTAGACAGCAAATATATGGGTCATGTTTTCTTATCCACTCATTTACCCTATGTCTTTTGACTGGGGAATTTAATACATTTACATTCAAAGTTATTATTGATAGAAACTTGTTAGTCACCATTTTTCTTCTTTACCGCTGTGTTCCTTCTTTGTTTCCTGTTTTTTCTATTTACAGCAGACCCTTTAGCATTTCTTGCATTGCTGGTTTGGTTGTAATAAACTCCCGTAGACCGTTTTTGTCTGTGAAGCTCCTGATTTGACCCTCAATTTTGATTGATAGCCTCGCTGGGTAGAGTATTCTTGGATTCAGACCCTTCCTTTGCATGACTTTGTATATTTCATTCCATTCCCTTCTTGCCTGATGTGTTTCTGTTGAGAAATCGGTCGCTAGTCTGATGGGGGATCCTTTGTAGGTAACTTTCTGTCTCTCTCTGGCTGCCTTTAAGATTCTTGCTTTGTCGTTGGTGTTTGCCAATTTAATTATTATGTGCCTTGGTGTCGGTCTTTTTGGGTTCATTTTGTTTGGGACTCTGTGAGCTTCTTGGATTTGTGTGAGTTTTTTCCTCCCTATATCAGGGAAATTTTCTGTTACTATTTTTTCAAACAGGTTTTCTATTCCTTGCTCAGTTTCCTCTCCTTCTGGCACCCCTATTATTCGGATGTTGTTTCGTTTAGCATTGTCCCAGAGTTCTCTCAGGCTCTCCTGCTTTTTAATTTTTTTTTCTAGAAGCTGTTCTGTTTGGGTATTTTTTTCTACCTTGTCTTCTAGCTCGCTGATGCGGTCCTCTGCTTCTTCTAGTATACTGTTGATGCTTTCTATTGAGTTCTTAATGGCTGTGATTTCATTTTTCATTTCTTCTTGGTTTCTCTTCATTTCCTCTTGGTTCTTATTCATTTCCTCTTGGTTCCTACACATATTGTTGAATTGATCTTCCATTCTTTTCATACACCTTATGGCCATTTCTCTGAATTCTTTCTCTGACAGGTTGCTTGCCTCCACTGCCTCCATTTCGTTTACTTCCTTTTGTGATGATGCCTGTTTTTCTTTCATATTTGGGTTGGTTCTTTGTTTCACCATGATTTCTCTTCTCAATGTGTTTGGTTATGTAGTTCTCTCTCTGCTGCACTGATTCAAAGACACAAAATACAACACAACAAGGCACAACGTACAAGGCACCGAACTAAATGCATTCACGATATTAATAACCCCAAATAAAGTTGACCCCCCGAGTGAAGAGAATTAGGGGATAAAGAAGAAAAAAGAGAAAAAGATTAAAGAGAAGAATAAAAAACAAAAAGGAGTGCCGAAATGAGATTAGGAAACGGGAGAGAAGAAAAAAACAAAGAGACAAAAAAAAAAAAAAGTAAGAGAATGAAATAGAGATGGGGAAGAGGCTATTTGTATGGGGAGAAAACTCCAAGAGAACCGCAACCAATCTCAATGAACTCCAGCAGCAGATCCCTGGAGACTAATGTAAACTACAAACAACCACCAATATCAAGCGACACAAGGGAAAACAGAAGCACAAAAATAACCAGATAAAGAAAAAGTAAGCAAAACAGAAAAATGAAAAACAAAACAATTTCCCACACAAGCATAAAAAACCTCAATATAATCAAAATCAAGCAAACACTAGCAAAACAACAGAGAGAGAGAGAAAAAAATTAGATAGTGAAGAAAGATAAGAGAGAGCTGTATATGGATTTAGAGCGAGGGATTGGAAATTAGATATATAAGTAGGGTGAAATTTAGACAGTGGGTAGAAAGAAGAAATAGGGAAAATCCAAAGCAGGAATAGGGTAAGAGAAACAGGACAACAAAAGGGGAAAAGTGAGGAAGAGAGTTTTGACTTAAGGGTAAATGTGAGATAGAGAGAAATGATGATAAAGAAACGATGAAAATAGAGTGTAGAACACTAATCCCAAAATAAAATAAAGAAAAAAAAATAAAATGACACTTGAAAAAATGGTAAAAGGATAGCAATAATACTGGTTAAAAAAATGTAGTAATTAAAAAAGTAAAATCAAGTGATGAAAAAAATAAAAAATAAAAAAAATAATAAAATAGGTTCTTAAAGAAATGGTGAAAAAAGAATTAAATATATATATATATATATATATATATATATATATATATATATATATATATATATATATAAATATTCGGAAGTGAAGGTGCTTCAGATTTTCCACTCTTCTTTTTGGCATGCCTTAGTCCTGCCAGGCATTCAGGGTAGTGTAGAACTTCCCTGCGATACACTGTCCCTCCGTGCCATAAACCACAGACCTGATTTTAAGGCAGGTTGTATTTGTTTACCAGACTGCCTTTATTTGTGATCACAGAAGAGACAGATCGTGGCTCTGCCTCTGGGTGGCAGTGTGTCTGGATTGACCTCTGAGGCTATAAGTCCTCTCTATCAGTAGGTTTTTTTTTTTTCTCTATGGTATTTGGAACTGATTTGGGAAAGACCACTGCCCAGAGCTGGTTCTTTGTTATTGCCCGCTGTTTCCCAGGCTCCCCAGAAAGAACTTTCCCCTACAGGCTCTGCGAATGACCCCAACTGGGGAATCCCATGCACTGGGTTTAATAATCAAATGCAGGGATCTAAGGGGAACTGTAACAAGAACCTGATACGTTGTGTGAATTCGCAAGCCTCCACCTTCCAGGTCTGCGCACAGTCTCTGCGTGCCCACTCGCCCCTGGCACCAAGCAGCCAGCAGATTGGCAAAGTCCAAGGCTGCTTTTTTACATCCAGTCCAGCTATGGGCTTATTTTTAGCGTTCCCTTCTGCCAGCAGCCCTGTGGGGCCCCTTCCCCACTCGCGGGTCACGCTGGTCCCAACGGCTGCGGGCTCTGTGGGGCGTAGATTTTGCCCTATGCACGGACGTGCTCGTCCTCTCTCCAACCTGAATTGCAAACCGCACCTTTAGAGGATGTCTAACCTTTCTGTGAGAAGAAGCAGTGCTCGTCTGAGTTCACGTAGTCACGCTGCTTGAGATCCCTTGTTTCCAGGTTAGTAGCTGGTCTCTGAATGCCGGCAACAACCACCCAAGATGGCGCAGTCTCCGCTGCTTAGCTGGCGCACCAAGAGAGGTTTCAGCCGCAGTCTCCAACTGTCCTTTTTTTCCTGGGGGTTCTCGGTCTTTCCCAGCTGCAGACAGTCTCTCAGCTGAAAATCCTCTGCCTATTCGGGCTGTATGTTACCCGTTTCAGCGGCTCACCCTTATCTGCTCAAGGACAAGGCACAGGACACGTCCATTTATACCTCCGCCATTTTTCCTCCCTATTTATCTTCTATAATTGAAACTTTGTTGCCTTGAGCAGAGGCCATAGCCAGCCAGGACAGGTGGGAAGCTTGGCTTCCTCCATCGCTGGGGCAACCAAACCTCCTGCTTGCTCCAACTGCGTGGCTGCTGGCCATCATCTTGGTTGGGTTAATTTGCATATAGTCGCTCTGATTGGCTGGTGGGCGTGGCTTGGGCGCAGTGGAGGTGCGCTCCATTTGCATGTTTCTCTCTTATTAGATTGGATAGTCACCATGCTGTACATTAAGTTCCCAGAATTAGTCATCTTGTAATTGAAAGTTTGTACAATTTGTAAAACAACTTATTTTCTTCAGCTCTGCCTTAAACTCTGGTAACCACCATTCTACACTCTGTTTCTATGAGTTCAGTATTGTTTTTGTTTTTCTTTTTAGATTCCACATATAAGTGACATCATAGAATATTTGCCCTTGTAGGGCAAATTTTATTTAAAATTTGGGCTTATTTTAATTAAATTTTTCTAGGTTCAAGGATATAATAAATGGCAGAATTTTCTTTTTAGACTGCATATATATTTATCCATCAGTGAGCACTTCTATCATCTTGACTACTGTGACTTTTGCTGAAGTAAACAAGAAAAATGCATACCTTTTGGATATAGGGATTTTATTCCCCCATTTTATTAGAGGGAGGGAGAGGAGAGATGGCAGCCCAGCTGGGAGTCAGCAACTCCCTAGATTACATCCATTTTCATCATAGAACCTTTATTTTACCTGTTTGCATCACAAAGAGAGAACCCATCTCAAACATCAGCCTGACCAGATGCCCCAAACCTTATCTAGACTAATAAAAGAGAAACATGGTAATTGGCGAACGACCGCTACCCTTCCCATTGGATAATCAGCGAGATTTGCAAATTAACTGCCAGCCAAGATGGCGGCGGCAGCCAGGCAGCTTGAAACTAACATGAAGCTTGCTTGCTTCAGTGACGGAGGACTCCAACGTTCCCCACCTGCCGCTGCAGGCCTCGGAGCCTGCAGTTTAAGAAACTATGTAACACACATAGAAGCTAAACAAAACCCCAGAAACCTGCTTTAGTCCGCAGGAATCGCAACATTGTAAGCAAAGTCCAGAAACCTACTTTCAGCAGCGGAGTCCTAAGAGCTGGAGCCAAGCCTCAAAGCTAAAGCTGGCCCAGAATTAAAAAAAAGAAAGAAAAAAAGGAGCAGTTGGGAGCTTCAGTCACCCCCAGCCTGATAACAGCCCTCAGCCCCTCACCCAGACTGGCCAGGCACCCCAGTGTGGACCCCCACCCTGAAGGGTGTGTGACCAGCTTCAAACAGCCATCATCCCCTCACCCAGACTGGCCAGACACCCCAGTGGGGACCCTCACCCTGATCCAGGACACCCTTCAGGGCAAACCAGCTGGCCCCCCCCTGTGCACCAGGCCTCTATTCTATATAGTAAAAGGGTAATATGCCTCCCAGCACCGGGATCAATGTGACAGGGGGCAGCGCCCAAACCCCCTGATAGCCCTGTGGTTCTGTGTGTGACAGGGGGCGGGGCCACAACCTCCCCATTGGCCCTGCCCTGAGTGTGAGAGTGGCGGAGCCCCAACCCCCTGATCAGCCCTGCTGTGTGCCTGATAGGGGGCAGTGCCCCAACCCCCTGATTGGCCCTGCTCTGTGTGTGACAGGGGGTGGCGCTGCAACCTCCCCATCGACCCTGCCTTGAGTGTGATGGGGTGGTGCCCCAACCCCCGAATCGGCCCTACCCTGAGCATGACTGAGGGTGGCATCACAACCTCACAATCGCCCTGCTCTGTGCATGACAGGGGGTGGCGCCCCAACTCCTCAATCGGCCCTGCTCTGAGCCCGACCAGGGGCTGCACCTAGGGATTGGGCTTGCCCTCTGCCACCCGGGAGCAGGCCTAAGCCAGCAGGTCATTATCTCCCGAGGGGTCCCAGACTGTGAGAGGGCACAGGCCAGGCTGAGGGACCCCCCCCTTTCCCCCCGAGTTTACAAATTTTTGTGCACTGGGCCTCTAGTGATTATATAAATGCTCTTCAATGGTCATTAGTGTTAAAAAATACTGAAAATTCCTTCTGCACTCCAATCTAACCTGGAAAGCCAATGATATATACAGACATTTTCTCCCAAAAATGTAATTTGTTTCTGGATTAGATGAGTTCTCTGTTCATTTTGGAGATTAAATCCTTATTGGAAATATCATTGGCAAATATATTCTCCCATGCAGTGAGCTTTCTTGTTGTTTTGTTGATGGTTTCTTTTGCTGTGCAGAAGCTTTTTATTTTGATGTACTCCCATTTGTTTATTTTCTCTATAGTTTCCATTGCCCTAGGAGCTGTATCAGTGAAGATACTGCTAAAAAAATATATCTGATATTTTGCTGCCTATGGAATCTTGTAGGACTTTTATGGTTTGCTCTCTTACACTTATGTCCACTAGTCATTTTGAGTTTGTTTTTGTGTATGGTGTAAGTTGGTGATCTAGTTTCATTTTTTGCATGTATCCGATGAAATTTCACAGCGCCATTTATTGAAGAGACTGTCTTGCCTCCATTGTATGCTCTTGCCTCTTTTGCCAAATATTCATTGAGCATAATGGCTTGGGTTGATTTCTGGATTCTCTGTTCTGTTCCATTGGTCTATATGTCTGTTCCTGTGCCAGTACCAGGCAGTTTTGAGATCCGTGGTTTGATAATATAGCTTTATATCTGGAATTGTCATCCCTCCAACTTTGTTCTTCTTTCTCAGGATTGCTGTGGCTATTCTGGGTCTATTTTTATTTCATATAAATTTATGGAGAGTTTGTTCTGTATGTTTGAAATATGCCATTGATATTTTATTGGGGATTGCATTGAATCTGTATATTGCTTTAGGTAGTAAGGACATTTTAAATGATGTTGATTCGACCAATAAAGAACATGGTATGTTCTTCCATTTGCTTATGTCTCCCTCTATCTTTTTTTCAATGTCCTGTAATTTTCCAAGTACAGGTCTTTTAACTCCTTAGTTAAGATTATTCCTAGGTATCTTCATTTTGGTGCAATGATAAATGGGATGATTTTTTTTTAGTTTTGCATTCTGTGTGTTCATTATTAGTGTATAAAAAGGCCATAGATTTATGGGTGTTAATTTTGTATCCTGCTACATTCCCAAATTCACTTATTAGGTCTAGTAGTTTTTTGTTGTTGTTGTTGTTGTTTTTTGTTTTTTTGTTTTTTGTTTGTTTTTTTTTGTTTTTTTGATGGAGTCTTTGGGGTTTTCTATGTACAGTATCATGTCATCTGTGAAGAAGGACAGTTTTACTTCTTCTTTTCCAATTTGGATGCCTTTTATTTCTTCTTCTTGTCTGATCACTATGGCTAGCACTTCTCATACTATATTGAACAGAAGTGGTGAGAGTGGGCATCCCTGTCTTGTTCCCATTCTTAGGGGAAATGAGTTTAGTTTTAGCCCATTGAGTATGATGTTGGCTGTAGGTTTGTCATATAAGGCTTTTTTTATGTTGAGGTATGATCTCTCTATTCCCACTTTACTGAAAGTTTTTATTAAGAAAGGTTGTTAGATGTTGTCCAATGCTTTTTCTGCATTGATTTATATGATTATGTAATTTTTTGTCTCTCAATTTGTTTATGTGATGTATCATATTTATTGATTTGCATATATTGTACCATCCTTGCATATCTGGAAAAAATACCAGTTGGTCATGGTTGTGTTATCTTTCTAATGTAATGCTGAATGTGATTTGCTAGAATTTTGTTGAGGATTTTAGCCATCTATGGTAATCAAGGATACTAGTCTGTAGTTCACTTATTTGGTGGTAACTTTATGTGGTTTGGAAATTAAGGTAATGCTGGCTTCATAAAATGACATTGGGAGTGTTGCTTCCTCTTGAATTTTTTGAAATAGTCTGAGGAGGATAGTTTTTAGTTCTTCTTTGAATGTTTGGTAGAACTCCCCTGTAAAGCCGTCCAGGCTAGGGCTTTTGTTTGCTGGAAGATTTTTGATCACTGCTTCAATTTCATTGGTAGTTATTGGCCTATTCAGGTTATTATTATTATTATTATTAATATTATTATTATTCCTGATTGAGTTTTGAGAGCTTGCATTTTTCTAAGAATATGTCCATTTTATCTAGGTTGTCCGTTTTGTTGGAATAGTTATTCATACTATTTTTTCATAATTGTCTGTATTTCTGTGGGATCAATTGCTGCTTCACCTTTTTAATTTCTGATTTTGTTTATTTGGGTTCTCTCTCTTTGCTTCTAGGTGAGCCTGGCTAGAAGTTAATCAATATTGTTTATCCTTTCAAAGAACCAACTCTTGGTTTTGTGATCATTATTATTACTTTTTTTTTTTTTTTGGTCTCTATATCGTTTATTTCCACTCTGATCTTCATTATTTCCTTCCTTCTGCTTATGCTGGGCTTTTTTGTTGCTCTCTTTCTAACTCTTTGAGTTGTAGGGTTAGATAATTTAGTACCATTTGTTCTTGATTTTTGAGGTAGGTCTGTAGAGCTATGAACTTCACTTACAAGACTGCTTTCACTGTGTCCCATAGACTTTGGATTTTTGTGTTTTCATTATCTTTTGTTTCCAGTATATTTTTAATTTCTCCTTTGATCTCTTTGGTAACCCAATCATTGTTTAATAGCATGCTACTACTATTTAGCCTCCAGATGTTTGATTTTTTTCATTGTTTTTATTGTAGTTGATTTCTAATTTTATGCCATTGTGATCTGAGAAGATGCTTGATATGATTTCTATCTTCTTGAATTTGAAGACTTTGCTGGTGTTCCAATATATGGTCTATCTTTGAAAATCACCCATGTGCACTTGAGAAGAATATATATTCTGTGACTTTGGGGAGAAATGTTCTGAAGATGTCAATTAATTCCATTTGATCTAGTGAGTCATTTAGGATTGATGTTTCTTTGCTGATTTTTGTTTAAAGGATTTGTCCTTGGTGTTAGTGGTGTATTAATACTATGACTGTATTCCTGTCAACCTCCCCTTTGATATCCTCCAGAAGTTTTTTATATATTGGGGTGCCCCTGTATTGGGTGTGTATATGTTTACCAGAGTTATTTATTCTTGTTGAATTGCTCCCTTTAGTATAATGAATTAGCCTTCCTTATCTCTTGTTATGGCATTCACTTTGAGGTCTAATTTGTCAGATATAAGTATTGTTACCCCAGCTTTTTTTTTTCGTTTCCATTCCCTGAAAAAACTTTTTCAATCTCTTCACCATCAGTCTGTATGAGTCATTTGTTTTGAGGTGGGTCTCCTGTAGATAGAAGATAAATGGATCATGTTTTCTTATCCACGTAGCTACCCTATGTCTTTTGTTTTGGGCATTTAATCAATTTACATGTAAAGTTTTATTGATAGGTACTTGTTTGTCACCATTTTTATTCTTTATGCCTGTGTTCATTTTTCCCTTCCTATTTCTTCTTTTTACAGCAGACCCTTTAGCATTTCTTGCATTGCTGATTTAGTGGTAATAAATGCTCTTAGTCCTTTTTTGTCTGTGAAGCTCCTGATTTCACCCTCAATTTTGATCAATAGCCTTGCTGGGTACAGTATTCTTGGATTCAGATCCTTGATTTGCATGACTTTGTATATTTCATTCTATTCCCTTCTGGTCTAATGTGTTTCTGTTGAGAAATCAGTTGATAGTCTGATGGGAGGTCCCTTGTAGGTAACATTCTATCTCTCTCTGGCAGCCTTTATGATTCTTACTTTGTTGTTGGTGTTTGCAAATTTAATTATCATATGTCTTTGTCAATCTTTTTGGGTTCATCTTGTTTGGTCTTCCCAATATCAGGAAAGTTTTCTCTCATTATTTCTTCAAACAGGTTTTCTATGCCTTACTCAGTTCCCTCTCCTTCCATGACTCATATATGCGTATGTTGCTTCATTTTGTGTTGTGCCAAAATTCCCTTAAGCTCTCCTCTTGATTTTTAAGTTTGTTTTTTTTTCCAGCAGCTGTTCTACTTCTGTATTTTTTCTACCTTGTCTTCTAGGTCACTGATATGGTCCTCCGCTTCTTCTAGTCTGCTGATGATGCTTCCTATTGTGTTCTGTATTGAAGCTATGTCATTCTTCATTTCTTCTTGGGTATTCTTTACTTCCTCTTGGTTCTCGCACATGTTGTTGAATTTTTCTTCCATCCTTCACAGTGTCCTTATGACCATTTCTTTGAATTCTTTCTCTGACAAATTGCTTCCCTCTATTTCATTTATTTCATTTTCTGGTGATTCCTCCTTTTCTTTAGTATTGGGGCTGTTTCTTTGTCTCCCCATTTTTGCTCCTCTCATGGTGTCTGGATATGTAGCTCACTCTCTACTTTATTGACTTAAAGACATAAAATAAAACATGAAAAGACACAACACAGAGGACAGCAAACACAAATGTATTCACTATACCAATAAACTGAAATAAAGATGACCACCAGAGAAAAGAGAATTAGGGGTGAGAAAATAGTGAAAATATTATATTGAGAAAAGGAAAAAAATGTAAGAGGAAAAAGTAAAAGAAGAAAAAAGAAGGGGAAATAAATATATGTATATGGGGAGAAAACCCCAAAAAACCAACAACTAATCCAAAAAATGCAAGCAAAAAGCACCCAGAAAAGAAGGAGGGAAGCCGAATCTGAGGAGGCAGAGCTTATTTCAAGAAAGTAAGGTCAAGGAATTGAATGAATGGGGAAATGGCCACTATTCAGTATAGAGGAGGTAGAAAGAGAATGATTAGGAAGAAAAGTAAAAAACAAAATACTAAAATAATAATAAAAATAAATAATTGAAGAAATATATTAAAATATATATATAAAAGAAAATAATTTTTTCTTGTTCTTTAATCTATCTATCAACATATTCATCTATTTTTGGAAAAGGATAATAGAGAGCAGATAGGCTTGAGTTGGTGTTTGAAACTAATTAAGCTATTAGTAGAAGAATAGACCAAATGAGGAGAGGAGAAACAGAAGCATAATAAATAAATAAATAAATAAATAAATAAATAAATAAAATAGGAAAAAAAAAAACCAAAACTAAGAAACAATCAAACAAACAACAACAGAAAATAAAAAGTATAAAAATGGCCAGTGAAGACAGTGAAGAACAAAACAGATAAGTGTGCATTGACTTGGAGCAGGGGAGAGGAAATTAGATATATGAGTAAGATCAATTTTTAACAACGAGTTAAAAGAAAGGCTAAAAACTAAAGCAGGAACAGGAGAAGAGAAACAGGATGTAAAAAGGGGAAAAGTGAAGAAGAATGTGTTGGTATAAAGGAAAAATTGAGATAGAGTAAAATGATAATGAAAAAAATAAAAGTAGGTAAGCTTGAAGCTGTCCCAGAGGCTCCTTACACTATCTTCCTATTATCGGATTCTTTTTTCATTTTGCTTTTCCGGTTGGGTGTTTTTTGCTTCTTCGCTTTTCAAATCTTTGGCTTGATTCTTGCGCTCCTCTGATCTGCTGTTGTGTGTCTGTATGATATTCTTTATTTCAGTCAGTGTATGTTTAATTTCTAGTTGGTTCATATCACAACATCAAGGGTCTCATTAGATTTCTTATAGATCTCATTAAGTTTATCGGTAGTTTCTAGAAAATTATTGAAAGTCCTTAAAAGTGTGGTTTTGAGCTCTATATCCTCCATTTCTGTCATGTTTCTTTGTCTCCGCATTTTTTATGATTTCTTGGTGCACCCCATTGTGCTCTTTGTGCCCAGTCTTGTTGTAGTTAAGCCTTGATTGTTGTCAGTAATACTGGGGGTGATTTGAATTCCAGGCCAAGTGGCTATGAGAATCAGCTGTGTCTGCAGTGGGAGAACTTCTGTGCTGGATTGCTGGGGCAGTGCTAATCTAGCCTTTGCCTAAGGCTATCCTGCAAATGCCTCTGTGCAGGGCTTGGGTGGGGCGGGTTCCGAGGGATCTACAGGGTGAGTGGAGCAAGCAGTTATAGCTGCTCTCAGTCCCATCCCCAGGGGCTCTGCCTCTCAGAGTCCCAGCAACCACTGCAAACCTCAGAGAGAAAGCTGCCTTCGAGTTCTGACCAAAGCCAGACAGTCCCATTTGAGTCTGGGTCCCTAGAGACTCGCTCAGATCTGGGAAGTGCCAGAAGATGAGAGAGAGCAAGATATTGAAAATCAATTTGAAGAAATAATGACAGAAAACTTCCCTTACCTGGTGAAAGAAATAGACTTACAGGTCCAGGAAGCACAGAAAACCCCAAACAAAAGGAATCCGAAGAGGACCACACCAAGACACATCATAATTAAAATGCCAAGAGCAAAAGACAAAGAGACAATCTTAAAAGCACCAAGAGAAAGAAACTCAGTTACCTACAAGGGAGTACCCATATGACTGTCAGTTGATTTCTCAACAGAAATTTTGCAGGCCGGAAGGGAGTGGCAAGAAATATTCAAAGTGATGAATACCAAGAACCTACAACCAAGATTACTTTATCCAGCAAAGCTATCATTCAGAATTGAAGGTCAGATAAAGAGCTTCACAGATAAGGAAAAGCTAAAGGAGTTCATCACCACCAAACCAGTATTATATGAAATGCTGAAAGGTATCCTTTAAGAAGAGGAAGAAGAAGAAAAAGGTAAAGATACAAATTATGAACAACAAATATGCATCTATCAACAAGTGAATCTAAGAATCAAGTGAGTAAATAATCTGATGTACAGAATGAACTGGTGATTATAATAGAATCAGGGGACATAGAAAGGGAATGGACTGACTATTCTTGGGAGGGGGGGAGGAAAGGGGTGTGGGAGATTCGGGAAGAGACTGGAAAAAATTGTGCACCTATGGATGAGGACAGTGGGTGGGGAGTGAGGGTGGGGTTAGGGTGGGAACTGGGAGGAGGGGAGTTATGGGGGGAAAAAGAGGAACAAATGTAATAATCTGAACAATAAAGATTTAATAAAAAAATAACAGTAGAATGTAGAATACTAATCCAAAAATAAAATAAAATAAAACTTAAAAAGGTAAAATAATAGTAATAGTAATAATAAAATATAATAATAAAAAATAAAATAAAGTGAAAAAATTTAGTTTCTTAAATAAAAAATAAAAAGATTAAAAAAATGAAGTAGTTAAGTTCGTTTGCTTCAATGGAGCTTCAATGACCCATGGGGTTTGGCTTAAGACCCCATAGCCGCTCTGCTGTTCTGCCTGGCATGTCTGTTTCCTGTCAGGTAGTCAGCACAGTGTTGAAGTTCCCAGTGATCCACTGCTCCTCTGTGTGATAAGCCACAACCTTTGTTTCAAGCAAACGTGATCACTCTGCTCTCTTTGTTTCTCGACCTGCCTTCAGTTGTATTTACACAAGCATCTATTTCTGACAGAGCCCCTGGGTAGTGGTTTTTCTGTATTAGTTTCCAGGACCAAATGGCCCCTCAACCCAGTCCCCCAGGGCTCCCTGGGGGTGTTTAGACCAGGGGTGAGCAAAGTTTTTGACTCGAGGGCCACAATAGGTTCTTAAACTGGACCAGAGGGCCAGAACAAAAGCATGGATGGAGTGTTTGTGTGAACTAATACATGTTAACACTGCTGCTGGTTAAGGAGCGGACGGGAGAGCAAGAGAACCCTCCGCTCTTTCGGCTCCGCAGGCCAGATAGAACAGCCGAACGGGCCGTAGTTTGCCCACGGCTGGTTTAGACTCTTCCTTTCCCTGCCACACTGAAGACTGGGTTGATGGTATGGAGTGTCCCAGAGATGGTTTCCTGCTTGTATTTCCCTATTCTGCTCCCCAGATTCCACAAAAACCATCTTCCCCTGCAGTCTCAGTGAGTTTTTTTTTTTAAATTGAAAGATCCTATGCACTAGGGTTAGCAAGTAAAAGCATGGAAGTTATAAAGACAAATCAACCAGACCACCTCATGTCTTTCTCCCCTCGGCACCGTGTGGCCGGTATAGAACTGGAGGCTGCCTTTCCAGGCATACTCTCCCATGGCTGTGGGCTTAGATCTACAGTCCCTTGCCTCCAGCAGCCCTGTGGACCCCCTTCCACATTCGAGAGCTACACTGACCCAAAGGGCCACAGATTTGGTGCAGCGCAGTCTCCCTCTGAGATTCTCGTACTGGCTCCAGCATGAATCCCAGATCCCACCTTTCTCCAGGTGATCTCTGACCTTTACGAACACAGATTGCCTCACCCACTGTTTTAATTTGCCAATTCTGGATGGATGTTATTTGATTCAGCTGTTTCTTCTATCTGCTCTGTGAGAAGGCACAGGACCAGTTTGCATATTCAGCCGCCACATTCTCTGTCCCTGGACCAACTTTTTAGGTGCCTGCTGCTGGGGATGCTGGAGTCTCAGTGTTCATGACTTTGCAGCTGAGGCAGCTGGTCCATGGATGTTGTGGCTGTAGGGTCCCAGGAGGTATCTGAGGTCTCTCCAGGTGAAGGTAAGGCTGGGCTTCTGATCACTGCCACTCTCTCCTTCAAGATAGCATGGTCTCTGCAGCAGAGCTGGCTGCTCTGGGAGAGATTTCATCGGTAGTAGAGGCTGCCCATCCAGGGTAGCCTGGTCTGCTAGTCCCCAACATTTCTTTGGAATATAACTGTCCCTCACTCACAAATACACACTTTCCCCATATGTCCACACACTCTCCTTTTGCTCACTCACTCACACTATCTTTCTGACTGCTGTCCTGACAGCCACAATCTTTGCTCCCCAGCAGCACATTTTTATACTATATCAGACAAAAGAGTCTTCATGCCAATTAATGACATCTCTGTTATGTTAACATAAGTGGGTTACATAAGATGAAGGTTCATCTGCACAGTGTGTACAGTAAAACTGCTATATCATTGCCTTTGCACATGTGTATGTCACATGGGCCTTTAATATTGGCATACTCTGGTCAGGCAACCCACACTATTGAAGTTGAGCATCTTTTCATATATATGCTGGCCACTTACATGTCTTCTTGGGAAAAGTGTCTCTTCAGGTCCTCTGTCCACTTTTTAATTAGGTTGGTTGTTTGGTGTTGTGTGAGTTCTTTTATATTTTGGTTACTAACCCCTTGTCAGAGATGTTGTTTGCAAATATCTTCTCTATTTGGTTGGTTGCCTTTATGTTTTGTTGGCAGTTTCTTTTTCTGTGCAAAAGCTTTATACTTTGAAATAGTCTCATTCGTTTATTTTTACCTTACTTCCCTTTCTTTTGGGGTCAAATTCATAAATTCATAAAATCCTTCCAAAGACCAAGGTCCATAAATTTAATACCTATGTTTCCTTCTATATAATTTATTGTTTCAGGTCTTATATTTATGTCTTTGATCCATTTTGAGTTATTTTTTGTATATGAGGACAAACAGTGATATAACTTATTTCTTTTGCGTGTGGTTTTCCAATTGGCCTAGCACCATTTATTGAAGAGGCTTTCTTTTATCCATTGTATATTTTTGGCTGCTTTATTGAAAATTATTTTCCCATATACATATGGGTTTATATTTGGGTTCTCAATTCTGTTGCATTGGTCTGTGTCTCTGTTTTTCTGCTAATTACATGTCATTTTCATTACAGTCACTTTGTAGTATAATTTGATGTCAGGGAACATGAGACATCATGCTTCATTCTTTTTAAAAAACATTATTGAATTTATTGTGGTGACTGGTTAATAAAATTATATAGGTTTCAGGTTTACAATTCTTCAATACATTATCTATATATTGTATTGTTTGTTCACCACCCCAAGTCAAGTCTTCTTCAATTACCATTTATCCCCACTTTACCCTCTTTTACTCCTACCTACTCCTCTTTCCCTCTGGTAATCACCATACTATTGTCTGTGTCTATGAAATTTGTGTGTGCATTTTCTTTTATTTCTGTACTTAATCCCTTCACCTTTTTAACCCAGCATACCAAAAGCCACACTGCATTTACAGTTGTAAGTCTGTTCTCTGTGTCTATGAGTTTGTCTTTTAGTTTATTTTCTTCATTAGCTACCATACATAAGTGAAGTCATATGGTATTTGACTTTCTACTACTAGCTTATTTCACTTAGCATAATACTCTACAGGCCCATCCAGGATGTCACAAAATGTAAGTAAGATTTCCTTTCTTATGGCTTAATAATATTCTACTGTGTATACCACACTATTCTATCTACCCTGAATTTGACTATATACTTACCTTTATCAATGAATTTTATACTGTCATATGTTTTTATGTAACTAACTAGAGGTTCAGTCCACGAAATTCATGCACAGATGCAGTCCCTAGGCCTAGCCTGTGATCAGGGACATCTTCCCCAGCTGCTGGAAGCCAACCCCGGTCTCTGCCACCACCCAGTCCTGGTTCCCTGTTATCGCCACCAGGAGATCAGACTGCAGGCTGGGTGCAGGGACCAAGAGGTTGGCCATTTCTGTTGGCTTGCCAGCCTGCCCCCCCGACACCGGTCACTCTCTGTGTGTGGGGCACCCAGTGGGGCAGGGGCCTTGGCTTGGCACTGCCCACATCTGCCGCCACCCGTCCCTGGTTCCCCATTCCCCATCAGGCAATCAGAGCCAGCCGGCCAAGGAAAGAAACCCAGAGGTTGGCCAGCAGGCCCCGATTGAGTGATTGGGTCCTGGGGCTGGGGGAAGCTCCTGCATTGAGTGTCTGCCCCTTAGTGGTCAGTGTGGGTCATAGAAACCAGTCATTCCACCATTTGGTTGATTTGCATATTACCCTTTTATTATATAGGATTAGCAAATGTTGAGTTAAGTTTGCAGAACTCTTTTTAGCATTTTGAGTAAGGCAGGTGTAATGCTGTTGAAGTCTCTCAACTTTGATTAGCCTGGGAAAGTTTTTATTTCTTCATTATTTAAAAGAAGTTTTTATTGACTTTTAGAGGAACAGAAAGGGAGAGGGAGAGAGTGATAGAAACATTGATGAGAGAGACACATCAACATTGATTGGCTATCTTCTGCATGCACCCCACCCTCTGCCAGGGGCCAGGGATTGAGACTACAACCTGGGTTTGTGCCCTCACTGACAATTGAACTGGTGAACTCTTGGTGCATGAGTAAATGCTCAATCCACTGAACCACGTTGGCTGGGCATTATTTCTTCTTCTTTTAGTAATTATTATTGTTTAAAATATTACAAATATTAGCACATATGTCTCCTTTTTCCCAATTGACCTTCTCCCAGCCTCCCCTACTGCCCAGGATATGCCCTCACCCACCCTTCCAGTGTCTTGCATCCATTGGTTATGCTTATGTGCATGCATACAAGTCCTTTGGTTGATCTCTTACATCCTCCTTCCCCCCAGCCCTCCCCAAACTTCCCTCTGTCCTTTGACAGTCTGTTCGATGCTTTTATGCCTCTGTATCTATATTTGTTCATCAGTTTATAATGTTATTTATTATCCATAAATGAGTGAGGTCATGTTGTATTTTTCTTTCACTGACTGGCTTATTTAACTTAGAATAATGATCTCCAGGTCCATCCATGTTGTTGCCAATGGTAAGTATTTATGCTCTTTTATAGCAGTGTAGCATTCCATTGTGTAGATGTACCACAGTTTTATAATCCCCTCATCTGCTGATGGGCATTTAGGCTGTTTCCAAATCTTAGCTATTGTAAATTGTGCTGCTATAAACATAGGGGTGCATATATCCTTTCTTATTGGTGTTTCTGTTTTCTTCAGACATAGTAAAAGAAGTGGTATTATTGGGCAAATGGTAGTTCCATTTTTAATTATTTGAGGAAATGCCATACTGTTTTCCACAGTGGCTGCACTAGTCTGCATTCCCACCAGCAGTGAAGGAGGGTTCCTTTTTCTCCAGATGCTTGCCAGCACTTGTTGTTTGCTGAATTGTTGATGATAGCCATTCTGACAGGTGTGAGGTATTACCTCATTGTTGTTTTGATTTGCATCTCTCAGATGATTAGTGACTTTGAGCACGTTTTCATATGTCTCTTAGCTTTATGAATGGCCTCCTTGGAAAAGTGTCTATTTATGTCATTTGTCCATTTTTTTTTGATTGGATTGTTTATCTTCCTTTTGTATGAGTTCCCTTTAAATGTTGGAGATTAAACCCTTATCAGAGATAACATTGGCAAATATGTTCTCCCATGCAGTAGGCTTTCTCCTTCTTTTGTTGATGGTTTCTTTTGCTGTGCGGAAGTGTTTTATTTTGATGTAGTCACATTTCCTTATTTATTTATTTATTTAATTATTTATTTATTTATTTAATTTATTTATTTTAGTTTCCATTGCCCACAGGGGTGGGCAAACTTTTTGACTTAAGGGCCACAATGAGTTCTTAAACTGGACCGGAGGTCCGGAACAAAAGCATGGATGGAGTGTTTGTGTGAACCAATATAAATTCAAAGTAAACATCATTACATAAAAAGGTATGCTCTTTTTTTTCAATAGTTTTATTCATTTCAAACGGGCCAGATCCGGCCCACGGGCTGTAGCTTGCCCATGGCTGCCCTAGGAGCTATATTGTTAAATATATTGCTACAACAAATGCCTGCTATTTTGCTACCTATGGCTTCTTCTAAGATTTTTATGTTTTCCCATCTTATATTTAAGTCCTTTATCCATTTTGAGTTTATTTTTGTGTATGGTGTAAGTTGGTGGTCTAGTTTCATTTTTTGTGCAAGTACTTGTCCAATTTTCCCAACACCATTTATTGAAGAGACTATCTTGACTCCATTGAATTGTCTTGCCTCCTTTGTCAAATATTACTTGACCATAATGGCTTGTGTGTCTATTTCTGGGTTCTCTGTTCTGTTCCACTGGTCTATATGTCTCTTCTGGTTCCACTGCCAGGCAGTTTTGAGAACAGTGACTTTGTAGTTTAGCTGGATGTCTGGTACTGTGATCCCTCCAACATTATTCTTCTTTCTCAAGATTGCTGCAGCTATTCATTGTTGTTTTTTTTCTCTTTATGTTTTTATTTTTATTTTTTCAATTTTTTCGTGGTTTTTTTTTATTTCAGATGAATTTTTGGAGAATTTATTCAAGGTCTCTGAAGTATTCCATTGGTATTTTAATGGGGATTGAATTGAATTTATAGATGGCTTTCGGTAGTATAGACATTTTAATGGTGTTGATTCTACCAATCCATGAACATGGTATATTGTTCCATTTGTTCATGTCTTCCTCTAACACTTTTTTCAGTGTTTTTTTTTTTAATTTAATTTAATTAATTAATTTATTTTTTTAAATGTTTTATTAAAAAGGGTATTATATATGTGTCCATTTTTCCTCCCGCTCTAAACAGTCCCCTAGGTTCCCGATCCCCCAGTGTCTTCTGTCCATTGGTTATGCTTATATGTATGCATACAAGTCCTTTGGTTGATCTCTTTCCCGCCTACCTCCGGCCCCCCAACCCTCCCCGGCCTTCCTGCTGCAGTTTGACAATCTGTTTGAGGCAGCTCTGCCTCTGTATCTATTATTGTTCAAAAGTTTATAATGGTCTCAATTATCCATGAATGAGTGAGATCATGTGGTATGTTTCCTTCATTGACTGGCTTATTTCACTTAGCATAATGCTCTCCAGTTCCATCCATGCCATTGCAAATGGTAAGAGTTCCTTTCTTTTTAGAGCAGCATAGTATTCCATCTTGTAGATTTACCAGTTTTCTAATCCATTCATCTACTGATGGGCACTTAGGCTGTTTCCAGATCTTAGCTATGGTGAATTGTGCTGCTATGAACATAGGGGTGCATATATCCTTTCTGATTGGTGTTTCTGGTTTCTTGGGATATATTCCTAGAAGTGGGATCACAGGGTCAAATGGGAGTTCCATTTTCAGTTTTTTGAGGAAATTCCATACTGTCTTCCATAGTGGTTGCACCAGTCTACATTCCCACCAGCAGTGCACAAGTATACCTTTTTCTCCACATACTCTCCAGCACTTGTCATTTGTGGATTTGTTGATGATAGCCAGTCTGACAGGTGTGAGATGATACCTCATTGTTGTTTTGATTTGCATCTCTCCGATGATTAGTGACTTTGAGCATGTTTTCATATGTCCCTTGGCTTTCTGAATGTCCACTTTTGAAAGGTGTCTATTTAGGTCCTTTGCCCATTTTTTGATTGGATTGTTTATCTTCCTTTTGTTAAGTTGTGTGAGTTCCCCATAAATTTTGGAGATTAGGCCCTTATCAGATATGACATTGGCAAATATGTTTTCCCACACAGTGGGTTTTCTCGTTGTTTTGTTGATGGTTTCTTTTGCTGTGCAGAAGCTTTTTATTTTGATGTAGCCCCATTTGTTCATTTTTCTCTTTAGTATCAAGTGTCCTAGGAGCTGTATCAGTGAAGAAATTGCTTCGGCATATGTCTGAGATTTTGTTGCCTTTGGATTCTTCTAGAATTTTGATGGTTTCCTGTCGTACATTTAAGTCCTTTATCCATTTTGAGTTTATTTTTGTGTATGGTGTAAGTTGGTGGTCTAGTTTCATTTTCTTGCATGTATCTGTCCAATTTTCCCAGCACCATTTACTGAAGAGACTATCTTGGCTCCATTGTATGTTCTTGCCTCCTTTGTCAAATATTAATTGAGCATATTGGTTCGGGCCAATTTCTGGGCTCTCTATTCTATTCCATTGATCTATATGCCTATTCTAGTGCCAGTACCAGGCAGTTTTGAGAACAGTGGCTTTGTAATACATCTTGATATCTGGTATTGAGATCCCACCTACTTTGTTCTTTTTCAGGATTGCTGCAGCTATTCGGGGTCTTTTTTTATTCCAGATGAGTTTTTGGAGATTTCGTTCTAGATCTATGAAGTATGCCGTTGGTATTTTAATGGGAAGTGCGTTGAATTTATAGATTGCTTTGGGTAGTATGGACATTTTAATGATGTTGATTCTACCAATCCATGAACACGGTATGTTCTTCCATCTCTTTATGTCTTCCTCTATATCTTTTTTCAACGTCCTGTAGTTTTCTGACTAGAGGTCTTTTAACTCTTTAGTTAAGTTTCTTCCTAGGTAGCTTAATTTTTTTGGTGCAATGGTAACTGGGATTGTTCTTATAATCTCTCTTTCTGAAAGTTCATTATTGGTGTATAGAAATGCCTCAGATTTCTTGTGGTTGATTTTGTATCCTGCTACATTGCCAAATTCATGTATTAAGTCTAATAGCTTTTTGATGGAGTCTCTATGGTTTTTTATGTATAATATCTTGTCATCTGCAAATAAGGACAGTTTTACTTCCTCTTTTCCAATTTGGTTGCCTGTTATTTCTTCTTCTTGCCTAATTGCAATGGCTAACACTTCCAGTACTATGTTGAACAGGAGTGGTGAGAGGGGGCATTCCTGTCTTGTTCCTGTTCTTAGGGGAAAAGGTGTTAGTTTTTGTCCATTGAGTATGATGCTGGCTGTGGGCCTGTCATATATGGCTTTTATTATGTTGAGGTATGATCCTTCTACTCCCGCCTTATTGAGAGTTTTTATCAAAAATGGGTGTTGAATTTTGTCAATTGCTTTTTCTGTATCTATTGATACGACCATGTGTTTTTTTTTTCTTTCAATTTGTTTATGTGATGTATCACGTTTATTGATTTGCGGATATTGTACCATCCTTGCATCCCTGGGATAAATCCTACTTGGTCATGGTGTATGATCTTTCTGATGTACTGCTGGATCCGATTTGCTAAGATTTTGTTGAGGATTTTGTCATCTATGTTCATGAGGGATATTGGCCTGTAATTCTCTTTCATTGTGTTGTCTTTACCTGGTTTTGGTCTTAGGGTGATGCTGGCTTCATAGAATGAGCTTGGAAGTGTTCCTTCCTCTTGAATTTTTTGTAGTAGTCTGAGGAGGATAGGTTTTAGTTCTTCCTTGAATGTTTGGTAAAACTCCCCTGTGAAGCCATCTGGCCCTGGCCTTTTGTTTCATGGAAGCTTTTTGATGACTGCTTCAATTTCTTCCATAGTTATTGGCCTATTGAGATTTTTAGATTCTTCCTGATTGAGTTTTGGAATGTTGAATTTTCTAGGAATTTGTCCATTTCCTCCAGGTTGTCTAGTTTGTTGGAGTAGAGCTGTCCATAGTATTTTTTAACAATCATTTGTATTTCTGTGGGGTCTGTTGTTATTTCACCTCTATCGTTTCTGATTTTGTTTATTTGGGTCGTCTCACGTTGCTTCTTGGTAAGCCTGGCTAGAGGTTTGTCAATCTTGTTTATCCTTTCAAAGAACCAGCTCTTGGTTTCATTGATTTTCTGTATTGTTTCTTTGGTCTCTATGTCATTTATTTCTGCTCTTATCTTTATTATCTCCTTCCTTCTGCTCACTCTGGGGTTTTCTTGTTGCTCTCTTTCTAAATCTTTGAGTTGTAGAGTTAGAGGATTTACTACCATTTTTTCTTGTTTTTTGAGATATGCCTGTAGAGCTCTAAACTTCCCTCTCAGGACTGCTTTCAATGTGTCCTATAGGTTTTGAATTGTTGTGTTTTCATTGTCATTAGTTTCCAGGATGTTTTTAATTTCTTGTTTGATCTCATTGGTTACCCAATAAATATTTAATAGCATGCTATTCAGCTTCCAGGTGTTTGAGTATTTTGGGTTGTTTTTATTGTAGTTTATTTCTAATATTATGCCATCGTGGTCTGCGAAGATTCTTTTTATGATTTCAATCTTCTTGAATTTGGGGATACCTTGCTTGTTACCCAATATGTGGTCTATTTTTGAATATGTCCCATGAGCACTTGAGAAGAACGTATATTCCCTGGCTTTGGGCTGAAGCATTCTGAAGATGTCTATTAAGTCGATCTGATCAAGTGAGTCATTTAGGATTGCTGTATCTTTACTGATTGTTTGTCTATATGACTTATCCAGTGCTGTCAGTGGTGTATTGAAGTCCTCTACTATGATTGTATTGTTGTCGATCTCTCCTTTGATATCTTCTAGGAGTTTTTTTTATAAATTTGGGTGCTCCTGCATTGGGTGCGTATATGTTTACCAGGGTTATATCTTCTTGTTGAAGTGATCCCTTTAGTGTTATGAAGTGGCCTTCCTTATCTCTTGTTATGGCCTTCACTTTGAGGTCTATTTTGTCCGATATACGTATTGCTACCCCAGATTTCTTTTCCTTTCCTTTTGCCTGAAAGATATTTTTCCATCCTTTCACTCTCAGTCTGTGTGAGTCCCTTCTAATAAGGTGGGTTTCTTGTAGACAGCAGATGTACGGGTCATGTTTTTTTATCCATTCAGCCACTTGATGTCTTTTGGTTGGAGCATTTAGTCCGTTTACGTTTAAAGTTATTATTGAAAGGTACTTGTTTGTAGCCATTTATTTTTTTGTGTGGCTGTTTTCTTCCTGAGCTTTTTATTTCTTCTTTTTATACCAGACCCTTTAACATTCCTTGCATTGCTGACTTGGTGGTGATAAACTCCCTTAGCCTTTTTTTGTCTGTGAAGCTTCTTATTTCCCCTTCAAGTTTGAATGATAGCATTGCTGGATAGAGTATTCTTGGATTCAGTCCTTTGCTTTGCATCACTTTGTAAATTTCCATCCATTCTTTTCTGGCCTGATGTGTTTCTGTTGAGAAATCATTTGATAATCTAATGGGAGATCCCTTGTATGTGACTTTCCGTCTCTCCCTTGTGGCCTGTAAGATTTTCTCTTTGTCCTGAACATTTGCCATGGTAATTATGATGTGTCTTGGTGTGGGTCTTTTCAGTTTCACCTTGTTTGGGGCTCTCTGGGCTTGTGTGACTTTTTTCTTCCCACCTCAGGGAAGTTTTCTGATATTATTTCTTCGAATAGGTTTTCTAATCCTTGTTCTTTTTTCTGTTGTTCTGGTACCCCTGTTATTCGTATGCTGTTTCGTTTCATGTTGTCCCAAAGCTCCCTTAGGCTCTCCTCCTGTCTTTTAATTTTTTTCTGCAATTGCAGTACATTTTGGGTGTGTTTTGCTTCCTTGTCTTCTAATTCACTAATTCGGTCCTTGGCTTCTCCTAGTCTACTGTTGATACTTTCAATGGTGTTATTTATTTCAGCTATATCACTCTTCATTTCTTCTTGGGTCTTACTTAAGTTGTTGATTTTTTCATCTGTTTCTTCTAGCTTCTTCCATATGTTATTGATTATTTCATCTGTTTCATCTTGCTTCTTGCAGTGGTTGTCGATTTTTTCCTCCATCCAGTTTATGCACTCTAGGACCCTTATTCTGAATTCTTTTTCTGTCATGTTGCATGCCTCTGTATTACTTAGCTGCTTTTCTGGAGAGTCCTCCTTCTCTTTCCTTTGTGGGTTTCTTTGTCTACCCATGTTTGATCTCACTGACATATCTAGACGTTGAGTCGTTCAGTGGCTGCTCCCTGGGTGGCAGTGAGTCCTTGGTCTGTGGTTTCTCTTCGGGCGGTTGCGGTAGCAGCTGCTCTTCAGTTGGCAGCAGCTCCTCTGGTGGGTGCTGTTCACAGCTGTGGTGGCTCTTCTGGCTGGTGGGGGGCGGTTTCACGTACAGCTGCTGTTCCTTAGCAGAGGGTCTCTTGCTCAGAAGGTTGCTGTTGCTTGGATCTGCTGTGTTGATTTAAGGGCACAAAATACAACACAACAAGGCAGCACATACCAGGCACTAAACACAAATATATTCACCATATTAATAACCCCAAATAAAGGCGACCACCCGAATTAAGAGAATTAGGAGATAAGGAAGAAGGTAGAGAATAAGATAAAAGAGTAAAAAGAAAAGAAAAGTATAGACGAAAAAAAGGAGTGCAAAAATGCAATTAGGAAAAAGAAGGGGGAAATAAAAGCGAGAAAAGAAAAGAAAAAAAAGAGCGAAAAGAGAGAATGAAGTGGAAGAGCGGAAGAGACTTTTTATATGAGGAGAATACTCCGATAGAACTGCCACTAATCCCAGCAAATTCCAGCAACAGCTCCCTGTAGATGGATGCATACTAGAAACAACCAATAATATAACGATGAAAATAGAATGGAGAACACTAATCCCAAAATAAAATAAGGAGAAAATAAAATGGCACTTTAAAAGATGGTAAAATGGTAGCAGTAATAATACTAGTTAAAAATAATAAGGTAGTAATTAAAAGGGTAAAATCAGGTGATGGAAAAAGTGGAAAAAAAAAGAAGAAAATAAAGGAAATAAAAGGAAAAAAAATTGGTTTCTTAGTTAAAAGTTGAAAAATGAAAAAAAAATTGTAGTAGTGAAGGTCCTTCGGTTCTTCTATTCTTCAGTCTGGCTCACCTTTAGTTCTGCCAGGTTTTCAGGAGAGTGTTGAGTTTCCCTGCGCTACACTGTTCCTCTGTGTTGTAAACCACAGTCCTTATTTTAAAGCAGGCTGTATTTGATTCCCATACTGCCTTATTTCGTGTTTAGCAAAGAGTCAGTTTGTGGCTCAGCCTCTGGGTGGCAGTGTTCTGGGGTTGGCCTCTGAGGCTATAAGGCATTGAAAATCCCTCTATAGGCCAGACCCTGTTAACTCCCAGGGGCTGACCAGATTATTTTAATCCTTGATCTCATTCAGGGTGGAATCTGGGTGTGGCTGTGCTCCTCTCCTGGGGCTGGGGGGAGGAGTCTCACCCTCTAGAGATAATGGCTGCCCCAGTCCTGGGCTAAGGGGTGTCTCAGCACTCAATTCGCTGCCACATCTCCTGGCCCCACTTCTCTCCTCAGTCTCTCCCCAGATTCCACTCCTCTGCACCCTCTCCTTCTCTTTCAGCACAGGTGAGTGTCTGAATCCGAAATGTCCCATGAACAGGATTTGGTGAGAACAAACAAACAAACGCCGGCCGCGGAAACGGGGAAGGCTTGGTTTCTGTAAACTCTTCTTTTACGGGCACTGCATAGTCAGGTCAGCTCTTCAGGCTGCCCCCTTTAGGCTCAGTCCTCCGTGATCACAGAACCCAGCTCTCAAATCCCCCGGTGGCGCCAGGAATCCGGAGGATCTCCTTTCCCCCTTCAGGGGCTGTGCCTGTCCCAAGGGACTTGGCTGTCTGCCACGAGGTCTCCCTCCGACCCTCTGGCCTCAGAGGTCTGGCAAACTTTCCTGCCCAAATCCCTTTTTTTTTTTTGTTTTGTTTTGTTTTTTGTTTTGTGTTGTTTTTTTTTTACCTTTCCAGGGGAGTTCTGCCCTTCCCAGCTGCAAACCGTCTCACCAGCTGACCAATTTCGACAATTCGGAGTGGGTGTTATTAGTTTCAGCTGCTCACTCCTTTTTCTCCGGTACATGACCTGGGATTCGTCTGCCTATATCGCCACCATCTTCTTTCTCCTCTTTTCAGTGTTCTAAATTTTTCTGAGTACATGTCCTTTATCTCCTTGGTTAAATTCATTTCTAGGTATCTTAATTTTTTGTTGCAATGGTAAATGTGATTGCTTTTTAAATTTCTCATTCTGTGAGATCATTATTGGTGTATAGAAAAACCATAGATTTCTGGGTGTTAATTTTTTATACTGCTACATTGCCAAATTCATTTATTAAGTCTAGTAGTCTTTTTGATGGAATGTTCTGGGTTTTCTATGTACAATATCATGTCATCTGCGAATAAGGACAGTTTTACTTCTTCTTTTCTAATTTGGATGCTTTTTATTTCTTCTTCTTGTCTGATCACAGTGGCTAGTACTTCCAGTACTATGTCGAACAGGAGTGGTGAGAGTGGTTATCCCTGTCTTGTTCTTGTTCATTGGGGAAATGTGTTTATTTTTTGCCCATTGAGTATGATGTTGGCTGTGGGTTTGTCATATATGGCTTTTATTATGTTGAGGTATGATCCTTCCATTTCCACCTTGCTGAGGTTTTTCATCAAGAAACAGTGTTGGACTTTGTGAAATGCTTTTTTCTGCATCAATGGATATGATTATATGTTTTTTCCCTCAATTTTTTATATGGTGTATCACATCTATTGATTTGCAGATATTGTACCATCTTTGCATCCTCAGAATGAATCCCACTTGGTCATGGTGTATGATCTTTCTAATGTATTGTTAGATTCGATTTGCTAGAATTTTGTTGAGGTTTTTGGTGTCTATGTTCATGAGGGATATTGGTTTGTAAATTTCTTTTTTTGTATTGTCTTTATTTGGTTTTGGGATTAGGATAATGCTGGCTTAGTAGAAAGAGCTTGCAAATGCTCCTTCCTCTTTAATTTTTTTGAATTGTTTGAGGATCATAGGTTTTATATCTTCTTTGAATGTTTTATAAAACTACCCTGTGGAGCCGTCTGGTCCAGGGCTTTTGTTTCTTGGAAGATTTTTGATTACTGTTTCAATTTCCTCCATAGTTATCAGCCTATTCAGATTTTTTTATTCCTCCTGGCTCCGTTTTGGAAGATCGTATTTTTTTTTTTTTTTTTTTTTTTTTTTTTAGGAATATGTTCATTTCTTCTAGGTTGACCAGTTTGTTGGGGTAAAGTTGCTCATAGTATTTTTTTATGATTCTTCTTATTACTGTGGGGTCCTTTGTTATTTAACCTCTTTCATTTCTGATTTTGTTTATTTGGGTCCTTACTCTTTGCTTCTTGGTGAGCCTGGTAGAGGTTCATCAATCTTGTTTATCCTCTCAACGAACTAGCTCTTGGTTTCATTGATAATATATATATATATATATATATATATATATATATATATATATATGTGTGTGTGTGTGTGTGTGTGTGTGTGTGTGTGTGTGTGTGAGTGTGTGTGTGTGTGTGTGTGTGTGTGTGTGTGTGTGTGTGTCTATGCCATTTATTTCCCCTCTGATCTTTATTATTTCCTTCCTTCTGGATACTGTAGGCTTTTCTTGTTGCTCTATTTCTAATTCTTCAAGTTGCAGATTTCGATGGTTTATTGTCACCTTTTCTTGTTTTTTTGAGGTAGGCCTGTAATGTTATGAACTTCCCTCTCTGTACTGCTTTCATTGTGTCCCAAAGATTTTGGATTGTTGTGTTTTCATTGTCTTTTGTTTCCAGGATGCTTTTTATTTCTTCTTTGATCTCTTTGGTACCCCACTCACTGTTTAATAGTATGCTATTCAGGCTCCAAGTGTTTGAATTTTTGTGATTTTTTTTTTTTTACTGTAGTTGATTTCTAATTTTATGCCATTGTGATCTGAGAAGATGCTTGATATGATTTCAATCCTCATGAATTTGGAGGGACTTTGCCTGTGTCCCAGTATGTGGTCTTTCTTTGAAAATGTCCCATGTGAGCTTGAGAAGAATGTATATTCTGTAGTTTTGGGGTGGAATTTTCTAAAGATGTCGATTAAGTCCATCTGATCTAGTGAGTCATTTAGGATTGAAGTTTCTTTGCTAATTTTTTGTCTAGAGGATTTATCCAATGATGTTGATGGGGTATTAAAGTCTCCTACTATGATTGTGTTGCTGTCATTCTCACCCCTGATATCTTCCAGAAGGTTTTTTTTTTATGTATTTGGATGCTCCTGCATTGGGTGCATAAATGTTTACCAGAGTTCTTTCCTTTTCTTGTTTCAATCCCTTTAAAATTATGAAGTGGCCTGTCTTGTCTCTTGGTATGGTCTTCACTTTGAGGTCTATTTTGTCAGATATAAGTATTGCTACCCTAACTTTTTTTTTTTATTTCCATTTTCCTGATAGATATTTTTCCATCCCTTCACTTTCAGTCTTTGTGAGTCCCTTGTTCTGGGTGGGTCTCCTGTAGACAGCATATATATGGGTCATGTTTCTTTTCCATTTATTCACTCGATGTCTTTTGATTGAAGCTTTTAATCCATTTACGTTTAATGATATTATTGATAGGTACTTGCTTGTAGCCATTTCTTTACTTTATGCCTGTGTTCCTGCCTTCCTTTCTATTTCTTCTTTTTACAGCATTCCCTTTAGCATTTGTTGCATTGCTGCCTTGGTAGTGATAAACTCCCTTAGTTGTTTTTGTTATGTTTGTTGGTTTGTTTTTTTTTTTGTTTGTTTTTCTTGGTTTTTTTTTTTTTTGTTTTTTTTTTGTTTTGTTTTGTTTTTTTGTTTTTTGTTTTTTTTTTTTTGTCTGTGAAGCTCCTGATTTCCCCTTCAATTTTGGTTGATAGTCTTGTTGGATTGAGTAATCTTGAAATCAGTCCTTTTCTCTACATCACTTTGTATACAGCCTTCCATTCCCTTCTAGATTGATTTATTTCTGTTGTGAAATCATTTGATAATCTGATGGGGGAGCCTTTGTAGGTAACTCTTTGTCGTTTGCAGCCTTTAATATTCTTTCTCTGTTGTTACCATTTGCCATTGTAATTATGACATGTCTTGGTGTGGATCTTTTGGTATTCATCTTGCTTGGGACTCTGTACTTGTGTAACTTTTTTCTTCCACATATCAGGGAAGTTTTCTGTCTTTATTTCTTCAAATAGATTTTCTAATCCTTGCTGCTCTTCTTGTCCTTCTGGTGGCCCTATTATGTGTATGTTACTTAGTTTTCCATTGTTCCAAAGCTTCCTTAGGCTCTCCTCCTGCTTTTTAATATTTTTCTCCAGTTGCTGCTCAGATTGGGCTTGTTTCTGTACCTTACCTTCTAACTCACTAATTCAGTCCTCTCCTTCTTCTAGTCTACTGTTGAAACCTTCCATGGTGTTTTTGATTGTAGCTATATCACTTTTGATTTTTTCCTTGTTTTTGCATAGGTTTTTGATTTTCTCATCCATCTGGTGTATGAACTGTAAGACCATTACTCTTTTTTGTTTTTCTGTCATGTTGCATTCTTCCTTTTTCACTTATTTCCTTTCTTGGCAATGCCTCATTTTCTTTCCTCTGGGGATTGTTTCATTGTTGCCCCATTCTAACTATCACCAGAAGATTCAAATGTTGAGTTATGGGCACCTGGGCCATGTGCAGTGGGAGCTTCGAACCCCCCGAGTATCATTGAAGAGCTCCAACACCAACACCTATGGCTTCCATGGATTGGGGGGAGCGATGCTCACCCAGGATCAGAGTCACAAGTGCTTAGTATGGCCTCATGTGCACACCTAGAATCAGGTACCTTGCCTGCACCACGCTGAAATAAAGACCCTGCTGGCGTGTGACGAAAATCAGAGTCCCCTAGCACGTATCAGGAGTCAGATACCCCCTGTGCCCACACTGAGAATCTAGTATCTCTGTTGCTTGGTGCAGCCTCATGCCGAGTATCAGGGTCCCTGTGTGCGCATGCGCCAAGAATTGGAGTCACCAGTTCTTAGTGTGAATGCACTGGGAATTAGAGATCCCAGGCACGTGTGATGAGAAACAGAGT
This sequence comes from Myotis pilosus, assembly GCA_036010255.1. Taxonomy (NCBI): domain Eukaryota; kingdom Metazoa; phylum Chordata; class Mammalia; order Chiroptera; family Vespertilionidae; genus Myotis; species Myotis pilosus. Next base: position 16,666,499 of record JASKON010000009.1, read on the forward strand.
CAAGTCACTGGTGCTCAGTGCTGCCTCTCACACAGAGAATCAGGGTTCTTGGTCTGCTTGGCAGACCGGGTTGCATTGTGGCACTGTGTCAGCTGGAGGTCTACTCCTGCCCTGTGGAAAACAGCCTTCTGTGTGCACTTGCCCTGAACCAAGATCAGGTGGCTCTGCCGTCCTGCGTGGGCTTAGGGTCAGCTCCTGCGGGTGTGCACTGTGGTAAACAAACTCCCTGTATCTGTGTACTCAGGCTCAAATTAAGTGAAGCCTCCCTGCATGGGCCCAGGTTCTGGTGGTGGGAAACAAACTCCCCAAGATCATGCTCCTGGGCTCAAATTTTGTGCAGCCTCCCTGCATGGGCATGGGGTCTGGCCACGGAGAAACAAACTTCCCATGTCTGCACACCCAGGCTCAAATTCAGGTAGAGCCGCCTCTGCTGAGTGTGGGCAGGAGGCCTGTTTGAGTGGAGAAGGTCTGACAGTTCCTATGCCACTGCCGCGGGGCGCCAGGGAAGGAGATTGGCTCTGTGACTCACAGAAATCTGCTGCCAGGGTGCCTGGGATCTTGGTGTCTTGCGTCTGTAGGTGTGGTCTCAGGTCTTTTACCCCAGTGGCTGTAGAATCCAGGTTTGCATCTGAGACCAGATTGGGTGGTGGTGAGGTTAGGATCCCAGTCTCAAGCAGTTGTGTTCTTCAAGATGGCATGGTCTTTGTGCCCACGCTGGCTGTCCCCAGAGTGTTTGCGGTGGCAGTGGGGTTTTGTCTTCTAAGACTGCCCAGTTTGGCAGCCCCTTGGAAGACCTGCAGTATCTACCTGTCCCTAGCTCTCACTCACACACACCACTCACGTCCACACAGTCCTCTATTGCTCCCTCACTCTCTCACACACTCTTCCTCCCTACCTTCTTGCCTGTCGACATCTTGGGTCTCTTTTTCTTCTTTTTTTTTTAAAGACAGTTTTGCCAGTTAAATTTTTCTTGTTTTGTGTTTTTCTTTATTTTAGCATTTGAATATATCATCCCACTCAATTCTGACCTGAATTTTTTTCTGAAAAATGCACAGACAACCTTATGTGATTTATTTTGTTTGTCACAAGTCTCTTTTTTCTTAATAATTTCAAAATTCTCTTTTTCTTTGATTTTTGACAATTTCATTATAATGTGCCTGTTAGAAGTTATCTTTGGGTTAAACCTTTTTAGGTATCATTGAACTTCATGTAACTAGATAACCATATAGGTCCTCTGATTGGGAAGTTTTCAGCAATTTTTTGTTTAAATAAACTTTATGCTTCTTCTCTCTGTCTCTTCTCCTTTTGGGAGTCCCATAATGCTTGTATTAGTTATTTTGATGGTTTCCCATAAATTCCATAGGCTTTCTTCATTCTTTTTACTATTTTTTCTTCTCTTGCTGGAAAATTTCAAGTGAATTTTGCTTGAGTTTACAGATTCTTTATTCTGCTTGACCAAGTATGCTACTGATGCTGTCTATTGCACTATTCATTTTTTTCATTATATTCTATCAGTCCAGAATTTCCATCTTGTTCTTGCTGATGATGTTTCTTTGCTGAATTTATCATATTGTTCATGTATTGTTTTCCTGATTTCATGAAAATGTCTAACTTTATTCTGCTTTAGTTCTCTATGCTTCCTTAAAACTATTTTTAATTCAGTGCCAGGCAGTTTGTAGATCTCTATTTGGGGAGGGGTAGATTAGTTACTATATATTTATTATGTTCCTTTGGTAGAGTCTTGTTTTCTTTCTTTTTCATGTAATTCTTTATTTTTGAAAGTATTAAATATGTCACTCTTTTTCCCCCAATGACCACCTGCAGCCCATGTCCACACCCAACCCCAGATCTTCAGCACCATATTGTTTGTGTCCATGGGCCATGCATATATGCATACAAGGTCTTTGGTTGGTTACCTCCTATCCACCCACACTCCCCCACTTTCCCTGAGATTCTTCACTCTGTTCCATGCTTCCATAAATATGGATCCACTCCATTTATCAGTTAATTTTGTTACTTAGATTCCACATATGAGTGCAATCATGTGATACTTGTCTTTTTCTGACTGACTTATTTCACTTAGCATGATACTTTATAGGTCCCTCCATGTTGTCTCAAAGGGTAAGAGTCTTCTTTTTTACTGCTGCATAATATTCCATGGTATAAATGTACCACAGCTTTTTTATCCACTCATCTAGTGATGGGCACTTGGGCTGTTTCCAGATCTTGGTTATTGTAAATTGTGCTGCTATGAACATAGGGGTGCATTCATTTTTTAAATTAATGCTTTGAGTTTCATAGGATATAATTCTAGAAGTTGCAACACTGGGTCAAATGGCATTTCCATATTTTTTGAAGAAACTCCATACTGTTTTCCATAATGGTTTCACCACTCTCCATTCCCATCAGTAGTGTACTGGGGTTTGCTTTTCTCCACATCCTTGGAGAACCTGTAATTTCTTGATGGTAGCCATTCTGACAGGTGTGAGGTGATACCTCATTGTCGTTTTAATGCATCTCTCTGATGATCAGTGACTTTGATCATTTTTTCATTTGTCTCTTGGCCATCTATATGTCCTCTTTGGAGAAGTGTTTATTTAGGTATTTTGCCCATTTTTTTAAAATTGGACTGTTTGTCTTCCTTTTGTAAAGCTGTATGAGTTCCTTATATTTTTTGGATATTAACACTTTATCAGATGTATCATTGCCAAGTATGTTCTCCCAAACAGTAGGCTCTCTTTTAGTTTTGTTGATGATTTATTTTGCTGTGTAGAAGCTTTTTATTTTGATGTCATCCCATTTGGGTTTTTTTTCCCTTAGTTTCCTTTGCCCTAGGTGATGTATCTGTAAACATATTATTACAAAAGATGTCTGAGATTGTGCTGCCTATGGTTTTCTCTAGGATTTATATGGTTTCTCAACTTACATTTAAGTCTGCTATCCATTTTGAGTTTATTCTTGTGTATGGTGTAAGTTGGTGGTCTAGTTTCATTTATTTGTATGTATCTGTCTAATTTTCCCAACACCATTTATTGAACAGACTGTCTTGTCTCCATTGTATGCTCTTACCTTCTTTGTCAAGTATTAATTGATCATAATGGCTTGCATCAATTTCTGGGTTTTCTGTTCTGTTCCAGTGATCTATATGCTTATTCATGTGCCAGTACCAGGCTGTTCTGATTATGGTGGCTTTGTAGTATAACTTGAAATTTGGTATTGTGATTCCACAAATTTTGTTTTTCTTTATTAATATTGCTGCAGCTATTTGGTGTCATTTTTATTCCATATAAAGTTTTGGAGTATTTGTCCTAGCTCTGTGAAATATTCTGTTAGTATTTTAATAGGGATTGCATTGAATCTGTAGATTGCCTTGCATAGTATGGACATTTTAATGATGTTGATTCTACAAATCCATGAACATGGTATATTCTTCCACTTATTTGTTTCTTCTATCTCTTTTTTCAACATCCTGTAGTTTTGTGAGTACAGATATTTTGCTTCCTTGGTTAAATTTATTCCTAGGTATCTTAATTTTTTTGTTGCAATTATAAATGGGATTTTTTTTTTAGTTTCTCTTTATGATTATTCATTATTGGTATATAAAAATGCAGTAGATTTCTGGGTGTTAATTTTGTATCCTGCTACATTGCCAAATTCATTTATTAAATCTAATAGTTTTTTGATGGAGTCTTTAGGTTTTTATATGTACAATATCATGTCATCTGAGAACAATGAGAGTTTTACTTCCTCCTTTCCAATCTGGATGCCATTTTTTTTTCTTCTTCTTGTCTGATTGCTGTGGCTAGGAGTTCTGGTACTATGCTGAATGACAGTGGTGAAAACAGACATTCTTGTATTTTTCCTGTTCTTATGGGAAATTCTTTTAGTTTTTGCCCAATGAGTATGTAGGTTTCTCATACATGGCCTTTATCATGTTGAGATATGCTCCCTCTATTCCCACTTTGCTGAAACTTTTTATCAAAAATGAGAGTTGGATTTTTTCAAATGCTTTTTCTGCATCCATTGATATGATCATGTGATTTTTATCTTTCATTGTGTTTATGTGATGTATCATATTTGTTGATTTGCAAATAATTTACCAGCCTTGCATCCCTGGAATAAAGCCCACTTGGTCATGGTGTATGATCTTTTTCAATATATTACTAGATCCAATTTCCTAATATTTTGTTGAGGACATTAGTATCTAAGTTTATCAGAGATATTGGCCTATAATTCTCTTTCTTTGTTGTATCTTTATATGGTTTTGGAATTAGGATAATGTTGGCCTCATAAAAAAAGTTTGGAAGTATTCCTTCCTCTTGGATTTTTTGAAATAGTTTGATGAGGACAGGTGTTAGTTCTTCTTTGAATGTTTGGTTAAACTCCACTTGAAGCAGTGTGGACCTAAGCTTTTGTTTGTTGGGAGTGATTTGATAACTGCTTCTATTTCATCAGTTGTTATTGGCCATTCAGGTTTTCTGATTCTTCCTGATTCACTTTAGGGAGATCGTATTTTTCTAGGAAATTGTCCATTTCTTCCACATTGTCCAGCTTATCGTTGTTCATAGTATTTTCTCACAATCCTTTGTATTTCTGAGGAGTTAGTGGTTATTCACCATTTTCATTTCTGATTTTATTTGGGTTCTCTCTCTTTGTTTCTTGATGAGTCTGTCTGACAGTTCATCATTTTGTTTATCCATTCAAAGAACTATCTCTTGGTTTCATTAACATTTTGTATTGTTTTTTTCGTGTCTATGTTATTTATTTCTGCTCTAATCTTTATTATTTCCTTCATTATACTTACTCTGCGTTTTTCTTGTTGTTCTATTTCTATTTCTTTAAATTGTAGGTTAAAGAGCTTATTGCTGATTTTTCTTGTTTTGTTTTGTTTTTTGAGGTATGCCTGTAGTGCTATGAACTTCCCTCTCAGAACTGCTTTTGCTGTATACCACAGATTTTGTGTTGTTGTGTGTTTAGTTTCATTTGTTTCCAGGAAGTTTTTATTTCTTTATTGATCTCATTGGTAAACTATTCATTGTTAAATAATATGTTATTTCGCTTCCATGTGTTTGAATATTTTTGGGTGTTTTTACTGTAGTTGATTTCTAATTTCATTTACTGTGATCTGAGAATATGCTTGATATTATTTCAATCTTCTTAAACTTGTAGAGACTTGTTTTGTGTCCTAACTTTCGGTCTCTTTGTGAATGATCCCTGTGCTCTTGAGAAGAATGTATATTCTGGTGCTGTGGGATGAAATATTCTATAAATTAAATCCATCTTATCCATTTTTTTTCCTTTACAGTGACTGCATCCTTGTTAAGATTTTGTCTGAAAGAGTGATCTAGTGAAATCAGTGTGGTATTAAGTCCCCTAATGTGACTGCATTGTTGTCAATCTCTCTGTTAAAATACTGTAGAAGTTATATACATGCTCTTATATTGGGTGCATAAATGTTTACCAAGGTTACATCCTCTTGTTGGATTGATCCCTTTTATATTATGTAGTGATCTTTGTTTTCTCTTGTGATGGCCTTCATTTTGAAATGTATTTTTTGGATATGAGTATTACTACTACAGCTTATATTTCTTTTTTTTTTCCTTTTTTTTGCATGGAAAAATGTTTCCCACCTCTTCATTCTCATCCTGTTTGTGGCTTTTGTTCTGAGGTGTGTCTAGTGTTTTTAGCATATATATGGGTCATGTTTTGTATCCATTCATCTACACTATGGCTTTTTAAAAAATACATTTTATTGATTTTTTACAGAGATGAAGGGAGAGGGATAGAGAGTCAGAAACATCGATGAGAGAGAAACATTGATCAGCTGCCTCCTGCACACCTCCTACTGGGGGTGTGCTCACAACCAAGATTCACGCCCTTGATTGGAATTGAACCTGGGACCTTTTCGTCCACAGGTCAATGCTCTATCCACTGAGCCAAACCGGTTAGGGCTACACTATGGCTTTTGATTGGAGCATTTATTCCATTTAAATTTAGGGTTATTATTGATAGGTACTTATTTATGGCCATTTTAATTCTGTATGCCTAGGTTTCTCTCTCTGTTTAGTCTTCTCATTACAGCAGTACACTTAGCCTTTTTTGTAATAGTGACTTGGTGGTTATGTACTCTTTAGCTTTTTTTTTTTTCTTTTTCTTTCTTTCTTTCTTTTTTTTTTTTTTTTTTTTTTTTTTTTTGGTCTGGGAAGCTCTTTATATGACCATTTATTTTGAATGATAGCCTAGCTGGAAATAGTAATATTGGTTTCTGATCCTTGCTTTCCATTACCTTGAGTACTTCATGCCATTCCTTTCTGGCCTGTAAAGTTTCTGATGAGAAATCAGCTGACGGCCTTATGGGAACTCCTTTATAGGGTAACAGTTTGCTTTTCTCTTATTGCCTTTCAGATTTGATTTTTATCTTTAATTTTTGGCATTTTAATTATAATGTGTCTGGGAGTGGGTCTGATTGGGTTCTTTTGCTTTGGTTTCTCTGTGACTCCAGAACTTGTGTGATATTTTTCCTTTACTAGGTTAAGGAAGCTTTCTGCCATTATTTCTTCAAACACGTTCTCCATCCCTTTCTCCCTTTCTGGCTCTTCTGGCACACCTACTATTCTAATATTGTTATGTTTCACATTGTCCCACATTGTCACATTGTCAGCTCCCTTAAGCTGATATCCTGTTTTTTAATTGTTTTTCTCTTTTTGGTTCTCTGATTGAGTGATTTTTTTCAACCCTGTCTTCTAATTCACTGATTAGATCCTCGACTTCCCCTAATCTGCTATGAATTCCTTCTAATATATTATTTATGCTATGTCATTTTTTATTTCAGACTGTTCTTTATTCATAGTAGTATATCTTTTCTCATGCTGTTGAGCATCTTTACCATCATTACTCTGAACTTTGTTGCAGATAAATTTTTAAATTCTACTTTGATTATCTATTCTTCTGGAGAATTCTCTTGTTCTTTAATTTGAGGGTTGTTTCTTTGTCTCCTCATTTTGGCTGCCTGTTTGGGTTTGTGACTATGTATTAGGTAGATCCTGTATGCTGCTCAGTCTCTAGTGCAGGACAGTGTCAATTGCTGTTCCTGACTAATGGTATCAGGCAAAGACTCAGCCTCCAGAGACCGCCTCTGCTGACAGACTGATAGGATTCCAACTTGAATCACACCCAGGTAATCGTCCTCAGGTGTGATGAGAGGTTTTTTTTTTTTTTTTTTTTTTTTTTACAGGGTGGGGCAGTTGCTTCTTCCTAGAGGCTAATTGTTATTTTTAGCCTCTTAAGTGGCCTCAGGGCAAGGTGTTTTCCAGTAGGGTGGGTCAACTGTCTTTCCCCCAGGCTAGGCAAATATCTGTGTGGGAAAGATGTCCTGCACAGTGTGATGGAAAGACTCAGTACAAGAAACTGGGGGTGTCTGCCTTCTGAGATCTAACTCCTGAGTCTACAGTCCTAGCTTCTGCTCACACAGCTCCAGTCCACTGTGCCCTCCCTCTTTCAGAGCACAAAGTGGGTGGCTCCACAGAGAATTTTGTGCATTGGCTCTTTAATAATGTGCCTGAATTTTCAGTGGTTGCTCCCTGGCAGACAGCAATCCTCTTGCTTTTCACAGCCATATGCCATGTGTGTACCCTTATCAGTTCTGGTGCTCTCTGATGGAGGGCCCCGCTTGGGGAATTAATCCCACACTTGTCAGTGGCAACTCCCCACAGCTGAGATATCTGTCAGGAACTTCAATTGATGTCCGTTGGAGTCCAGCCAGTCATTTCATGCCTTTGCTCTTCCTACCAATCTCTGTGCAGTCTCCACTTGTGGTCCTGAGGTATCAGGGTTCTCTCCAGTGAGTCTTCCATTGATTATTCAGACAGTTTTTCTGTATTTTAGTTGTAATTCCAGTTTGTTCCTGGGAATGTGTCTGTGCAGCATCCACTTACTCTGTCACCATTTTTAATCTCTAGTCTTTTCTTGACTTTTATGTTTCTTGAATTCTTGCATTGCTATCGTTGCATTCATGTAAGCAGTAACTTCCTCCAGTCTTAACTAGCTGGCTTCTAGAAAGTACATAGTTTCACTAGTCTGTCTAGAGATTATGAATCTCTCTAAGACATAGTCTATGTATGTGTCTTCTCCACACCTCTTTTTTCTGCTTGGGGAAAATTTCTTAAAATTATATGTATCTTCTTGATCCTAAAAAGCCAAGCTTGGCCCTGTCAGTCGCTTGATTGTTTTCCTTTGGGTGGTGCCCTAAAATGGTAAAGTTTGTGTGCCATCTCCTAATCCCAGAAAGTTGTTCTGGCTTTCTGTACATGCTTGCATGCCATCTTCAAGGCCTGCCCCTGCTGTCTGTAGGGGTGCACATAGGAATCCAGACACAGAAGGTGATTGATATGAAGATAACACTGGGAGTTTTCATGATCTAGTTGGGGGGATTCATAGGTGAGTTGTCCCAAACTGCTCATAGGTGGGATTCATAATGGAGTTCAACAAACAATTAGTAGAATCCACAGCCCTTATATGAGTTCTGATCCCTGATTGCTTTGCTCTTAGTATATCTTGAACCCCTTGGCCCTACTATTCACCTCAGTATTTTTTGTTAGATTAGAAAGAAGTGAGACCTTGGGCAACATCTCACATGGCTAGAGAAGCCAGGTGCTCACTTACCATACTCTACTTTCCCCAATTGGAGAAATCATCATCCAAATGATCTTTCTTAGCACATATCTGTGTCTCCTTGAAGAAAGTGTAATATGGTTAAAGAAAAACTGTTCTGGGAGAGACAAAATGGCGGCAGTATAGATGGATGTGCCCCGAGTCTTCTCCCGGAGTAAATAGGGAATCTGCCAGACCTCTGAGACCTGAGGATCAGAGGGAATCTGCACGGCACCAGAACCAGCACTGAGCTGTGGCCCTTGGGACAGGCACAGTGTCTGACTGTAGAAAGAAGGTCTGCAGAACTGCAGTACCAGAGGGGACTCTAGATCTGGGTCCACAGTCAGGAAAGGCTGAAGAGGAGTGCCAGCAGAAGTGCCATGCAGAGTCACAGCCTCTCCCCCTTCTGTGGCCTGTGCCTTTCTTCACTGAGCCTAGTTCATAGGATCTTTTGGATACAGACACTTACCCATGCTGGAGTGTGGGAGAAAGTGGGGACTTGTGTAATCTGGGGAGAGAGTGGGGTCCAGGAGAAGTGGCAGCAAGTTTGGCACTGAGTCATGCCAGAGCCCAGGACCTGGGCAGCCATTTTGTCCTGAAGAGATAGCTCCTCCCTCCAGTATCCAGGCAACCAATACAGCCACATCCAGATTCCACCTTGAATGGTACAAAGGATTAAAAAAAAAAATCTAAATAGTCCCTGAGAATCCAAAGGGACTGGCCTAAAGAGAGACCTTCAGTCCCAGAAACAGGAATGTGAGAAACAGTACAGTTCAGAAGACTGGGATCTTAAGCCAGCCAAAGGAACAACACCACTTTTTCATTTTTATTTTTATTTTTTTATTATCATTTTGTTATCACTTTTATTTTCTTCTTTTTTCTTTGTTTTTCTGTTTTAGTTTGTTGCTTTACTTTCTATTTCTTTCCAACAAGCAGGAGCTGGGTGAGCAGTCCACCCCCATCCAAGGAGCAGCAGCCACACGTGCAGCTCACTCCTGCATGAGAAGCAGTACACAAGCAGCCTGTCCCCCATCCAAGGAGCAGCAGCTGTGCAAGCAGCATGCACCCGTATGAAGAGCAGTAGCCCTGCAAGCAACCTGCCCCTGTCCAAGAAGCAGCAGCCTCACAAACAGCCTGCCACCTCTGAGGAACAGCAGCAGCATGCAGCCAGCCCTAACCCAAGGATCAACAGCCATGTGAGCAGTCCGACCCCGTCTGTGGAGCAGAAGCCATGCTCAGCATGCCCCCATCTGAGGAGCAGTAGCCATGTGATCATCTCACCCCTCTCCAAGGAACAACAGCTGTGCAAGCAGCCTCCCCAACCAGCCAGAGGTAACAACACTGCTGCGAACAGCACCCACCAGAGGAGCCTCTGCCACCTGAGGAGCAACCACTTACACAACCACCCAAAAAGCAACCACAGCCCAAGTATCCACTACCACCCAAGGAGCAGAACCTGCACAATTCAACATCTAGATCAGTTGGTGAGACACAAAATGGATAGACAAAGGAATCTCCAAAGGAAAGAAAAGGAAGGATCACCAGAAAAGCAGCTAAGTGAAACAGAGGAATGCAATATGTCAGAAAAAGAATTCAGAATAAGGGTCATACAGTTCATAAACCTAATGGAGGAAAAAATCAACAACTTATGGAAGAATCAACAAGAAATGGATAAAAAAATCAATAACATATAAGAATCAAGAAGAAATGAAGAGAGATATAGCTGCAATGAAAAACACCATGGAGCCTTGACTGGTTTGACTCAGTGGATAGAGGGTCGGCCTGCAGACTGAAGGGTCCCGGGTTCGATTCTGGTCAAGGGAATGTACCTTGGCTGCAGACACATCCCCAATAGGGGATGTTCAGGAGGCAGCTGATCAATGTTTCTCTCTCATCAATGTTTCTAACTCTCTATCCCTCTCTCGTCCTCTCTGTAAAAACTCAATAAAATATTTTTAAAAAACGCCATGGAAAGCTTCAAAAGTAGGCTAGAAGAAGTGGAGGACAGGATTAGTGAATTATAAGACAGTGAAGCAAAACACACCTAACCTGAATTGCAATTGGTGAAAAAAATTAAAAGAAAGGAGGAGCACCTAAAAGAGCTATGGGACAACATGAAACAAAGCAACATGTGAATAGTAGGGGTTCCAGAACAACAGGAAGAGGACCAAGGATGTCAAAAAATTTCCCTGAGGTGAGGAAGAAAAAAGTCACACAAGCCCAGAGAGTCCCAAACAAGATGAACCCGAAAAGACCCACACCAAGACACATCATAATTACCATGGCAAATGTTCAGGACAAAGAAAGAATCTTAAAGGCTGCAAGAGAGAGACAGAAAGTTACATACAAGGGACATCACATTATATTATCAAATGATTTCTCAACAGAAACACATCAGGCCAAAAAAGAATGGAAGAAAATTTACAAAGTGATGCAAAGTAAAGGACTGAATCCAAAAATACTCTATCCAGCAAGGCTATTAATCACAATTGAAGGGGAAATAAGAAGCTTCACAGACAAAAAATGGCTAACGGAGTTTATCACCACCAAGACACCAATGCAAGAAAAGATAAAGGGACAGGTGTAAAAAGAAGAAATAAAAAGCCTAGAAAGAAAACAGGCATAAAAAATATTGGATACAAGCAAGTACTTTTCAATAATAACTTTAAGTGTAAATGGAATAAATGCTCCAATAAAAAGACATCTAGTAGCTGAATGGATAAAAAATCATGACCCATATGTATGCTGTCTACGAGAGACTCACCTCAGAATACGGGACTCACACAGACTGAAAGTGAAGGGATGGAAAAATATCTTTCAGGCAAATGAAAATGAAAACAAGTTGGAGTAGCAATACTTATATCTGACAGAATAAAACTCAAAGTGAAGGCCATAACAAGAGATAAAAAAGGCCAATTCATAATACTAAAGGGATCAATACAACAAAAGGATATAACCCTGATAAACATATGCATCCAATGCAGGAGCACCCAAATACATTAAAAAAAAAACAAAACTGGAAGATATCAAGGGAGAGATCAACCACAATACAATCCAAGTAGGGGACTTTAATACACCACTCCATCACTGTGTAAATCCTCTAGAGAAAAATTCAGCAAAGAAACAGCAATCATAAATGACTCACTAGATCAAATAGACGTAATTGACATCTTCAGAACATTTCACCCCAAAGCTAAGGAATATACGTTCTTCTCAAGTGCATATGGGACATTTTAAAAAATAGACTACATATTGGGTCACAAGCAAGTCTTCCCAAATTCAAGAAGATTGCAATCATATCAAGCATTTTCTCAGACCACAATGGCATAATATTAGAAATAAACTACAATAAAAACAATCAAAAAATTCAAACACTTGGAAACTGAAAAGCATGCTACTAAAGAATGACCTCATTAACAAAGAGATCAAAGAAGAAATTAACAACACCATGGAAAATAATGACAATAAAAACACAACAATCCAAAATCTATGGGACACAATGAAAGCATTCCTGAGAGGGCAGTTTATAGCTCTACAGGCCTACTGCAAAACACAAGAAAAAATGCAAATAAATCATCTAACTCTACAACTCAAAGAATTAGAAAGAGAGCAACAAGAAAAGCCCACAGTATCCAGAAGGAAGGACATAATAAAGATCAGAGCAGAAATGAATGACATAGAGACCAAAAAAACAATACAGAAGATCAATGAAACCAAAAGCTGGTTCCTTGAAATGATAAACAAGATTAATGAACCTCTAGCCAGGCTCACCAAGAGGCAAAGAGAGAGGACCCAAATAAAATCAGAAATGAAAGAGGAGCCCTGACCGGTTTGGCTCAGTGGATAGACCGTCAGCCTGTGGACTGAAGGGTCCCAGGTTCGATTCCGGTCAAGGGCATGTACCTTGGTTGCTGGCACATCCCCAGTGGGGGGTGTGCAGGAGACAGCTGATCGATGTTTCTCTCTCATCAATGTTTCAAACTCTCTATCCCTCTCCCTTCCTCTCTGTGACAAATCAATAAAATATATTTTTTTAAAAAAAGAAATGAAAGAGGCAAAATAACAACAGACCCCAAAGAAATACAAAAGATTGTTAAAAATACTATGGACGACTCTATTATAACAAACTAGACAACCTGGAGGAAATAGACATATTTCTAGAAAAATACAACCTTCAAAACTGAATCAGGAAGATTCTAAATGTCTCAATAGGCTGGTGACTATGGAAGAAATTGAAGCAGTCATCAAAAAGCTTCCAGCAAACAAAAGCCCAGGGACAGGCAGATTTAAAGGGGAGTTTTACCAAACATTCAAGGAAGAACTAAAACCTATCCTCTTCAGACTATTCTAAAAACTCAAGAGGATGGAACACATCCAAACACATTCTATGAAGCCAGCATCACCCTAATAAGAAAACCAGATAAAGACAACACAATGAAAGAGAATTATAGGCCAATATCCCTCATGAACATAGATGCCAAAAATCCTCAACAAAATTCTAGCAAATCGGATCCAACACTACATCAGAAAGATCATACATCATGACCAAGTAGGATTCATCCCACGAATGTAAGGGTGATACAATATCTGCAAATCAATAAATGTGATACATCACATAAACAAATTGAGAAAGAAAAATCACATAGTCATATCAATTGATGCAGAAAAAGCATTTGACAGAATCCAACACCCTTTGTTGATAAAAACTCTCAGCAAGGTGGGAATAGAAGGATCATACCTCAACATAATAAAAGCCATATATGACAAACACATGAATATACAATGGAGTCAAGTCAGCCTCTTCAATAAATGGTGTTGGGAAAATTGAACAGATACATGCAAAATTGAAACTAGACTACCAACTTACACCATACACAAAAATAAACTCAAATAGGATAAAGGACTTAAAAATAAGACGGGAAACCATAAATATATTAGAGGAATCCACATGCAGCAAAATCTCAGACATATGCCGAAGCAATTTCTTCACTGATACAGCTCCTAGGGCAATGGAAACTAAAGAGAAAATGAACAAATGGGACTACATCAAAATAAAAAGCTTTGGCACAGCAAAGGAAACCATCAACAAAACAACAAGAAAGCCTGCTGCATGGGAGAATATATTGGCAAATGTTATCACCGATGAGGGTTTAATCTCCAGCATTTATAGGGAACTCATACAACTTAAAAAAAGAAGATAAACAGCCCAATCATAAAATGGGCAATGGACCTAAATAGATACTTTTTGAAAGAAGACAGAAGAAAGGACAAATGATGAATGAAAACATGTTTAAAGTCACTAATTATCTGAAAGATGCAAATCAAAATGACAATTAGGTACCATCTCACACCTGTCAGAATGGCTATTATCAACAAATCAACAAATGACAAGTGCTGGCGAGGATGTGGAGAAAAAGGAACCCTCGTGCACTGCTGGTGGGAATGCAGGCTGGTGCAGCCACTGTGGAGAACAGTATGGAATTTCCTCAAAAAACTAAAAATGGAACTCCCATTTGACCCAGTGATCCCACTTCTAGGAATATATCTCTAGAAACTAGAAACACCAATTAGAAAGGATATATGCACCCCTATGTTCATAGCAGCACAATTCACCATTGCTAAGATTAGAAACAGCATATGTGCCCATCAGTAGATGAATGGATTAAAAAACTGTGGTACATTTTTGACTGGATTGTTTATCTTCCTTTTGTTAAGTTGTATGAGTTCCCTGTAAATGTTGGAGATTAAACTCTTATTGGTGATATCATTGGCAAATATGTTCTCCCATGAAGTAAACAATCCAATCAAAAAATGGGCAAAGGACCTAAATAGACACTTTTCAAAATAGGACATACAGAAGGCCAAAAGACATATGAAAACATGCTCAAAGTCACTAATTATACAAGAGATACAAATCAAAACGACAATGTGTTATCATCTCACACCTGTCAGAATGGCTATCATCAACAAATCAACAAACAACAAGTGTTGGAGAGGATGTGGAGAAAAAGGAACCCTTCTGCACTGCTGGTGGGAATGCAGACTGGTGCAGCTGCTGTGGAGAACAGTATGGAGTTTTGTCAAAAATCTAAAAATGGAACTCCCATTTGACCCAGTGATCCCACTTCTAGGAATATATCCCAAGAAGCCAGAAACACCAATAAGAAAGGATATATGCACCCCTATGTTCATAGCAGCACAATTCACCATAGCTAAGATTTGGAAACAGCCTAAGTGCCCATCAGCAGGTGAGTCGATTAAAAAACTGTGGTACATCTACACAGTGGAATACTACGCTGCGGTAAAAAAGAAGGAACTCTTGCCATTTGCAACAGCATGGATGGAACTGGAGAGCATTATGCTAAATGAAATAAGCCAGTCAGAGAAAGATAAATACCACATGATCTCACTTATTTGTGGAATATAGAGAACAACATAGACTGATGAACAGGGACAGATCCAGAGATGGAGAAACAGTGATCAGACTGTCAATTCCCAGAGGGAAAGTAGGGGAGGATGGGGTAAGGGGGTAAGGGGACAAGATCAACCAAAGGACTTGTATACATACATATAAGCCAAACCAATGGACACAGACAACAGGGGGATGAAAGCATGAGGGGGGGGGGATGTTGGGGGTTAGTGGGGGGGATGAGGACACATTTTTAATATCTTAACCAATAGATAAATTTAAGATTAAAAGAAAACTGTGGTACATCTCCATAATGAAATACTATGCTGTGGTAAAAGAGAAGGAGTTCTTACCATTTGCAACAGCATGGATAGAACTGGAGAGCACTATGCTAAGTGAAATAAGCCAGTCAGAGAAAGATAAATATCACTTGATCTCACTCATTTATGGATTATAATGAACAACCTAAACTGATTAACAAAAACAGATCCAGAGACAGAGAAGCATTGATCCAACCATCAAACCTCAGAGGGAAGGTAGGGGAGGTTGGAGATAAGGGGGAGAAATCAACCAAATGACTTATATGCAAGCATATAAGCCTAACCAATGGACACAGACAACAGGGGGGTGAGGGCATGAGTGGGGAGGGATGGGAGGTAACGTGGGGATAAGGACACATACGTAATAATCAATAAAAAAAGTTTAAAAGATAGAAAAACAATACTTATTACCATCTTCAATTCATCAAGTTTTGTATTTTGATCTAATTATTTGCTGAAACTTCTCCAATGAACCCCTACCCTCCCACACAGTTACTGTCACCACTGAGAGGCTGTAAAAATCAATGTTCTATGGAGAGAAAACGGTAGGATCACTTGGATCCCTACCAAAAATTCTAATTGTTATGTAATATAAAGTCTATTATGGTTTACTGGAATGATTTTATTAAACTTGATTTGTGAAAATGTTTTTCCATTTAAATATGCATTTCAGAAATATGCCACTCTTATTCTTCATTTAAGAAACTAGAATTGGATTTGCAGCAATTGCCTTTCCCTTCCAACTGCCCAAGCCAAGAGCTCTTCTTAGAATATACAGCATAATGGACTTGATAAGAGTAGTGAGGCAGGAAATAAAAATCAAACTGAACCTAGTCAAACACCAGGAAGTGATAGAGAGGATGCCAAATCTTAGCCAGCTGAGAGAGAAGTCAAGAGGAGAACAGAGATTAGGCACCAAGTCATGAGGAAAAAAATACCAATTTAGAATAAGAATTTGTTGAAAACCAATGCCAGATTCCAAAGGGAAAATTCTAGAATTCAACTGGCATGGATAAATTCATGGAAAAGCCCTGGAATTTTAAATTAAATCATTCTGTTGCAATAGGGATTCTTTAGAAGTCCAGGAGCTCCACTTCCTTAAGGAACCTTCCACTAATTTTAAAGGCATGATACATTTAATCCATCACTTGATAGTCAAGATTTTTCTCATTCCATAAATATTTGTTGAGTACCTACTATGTGTATACATTAGAAACACAACAGTCAACAAGATATACTTGATCTTATTCCCAGTAGAAGATATAACCTGGCAAGAGAAGAAAAATACTAAACATGTAATTACAAGTGTAATTACTGTTAAGTGCAGTGACATATAATCAAATAACTGAAGAGACTCACTTTGTCTTGGAGGATGGGTGGCAAGGAAGCCTTTCTAGAGGAAGTGTTTGTGTGTGTGCGTGTGTGTGTGTGTGTGTGTGTGTGTGTGTGTGTGTATGTGCCAGTAAGTCAGAAAGATTTTTTTCTGAAGGAATTGTTATTGACATTGTGAAACATTTTAATTGGGGTGAAGAGGACATTCTAGTAGAATGGATTGCCATAAGTAAAGCTTAGAGCAGCAATAAATTTAGAACATTTCAAAGATTATATAAATCCAGCTTTATTTTAGGGGAAAGTTACCTGCATAAGGCAGTGAAACCAAAAACATGGTATTAAGGTCTCTACAACCTTGGACAAATTATGTAAGTCTGAAACTCATTTCTTTTATCTATAAAATGAGAGGCCCAGTGCACAAAATTTGTGCATGGATGCAGTCCCTAGGCCTGGCCAGCAATCGAAGCATGAGCGTCTGGTGTGGAAGAGCATGTCCCAGCTGACCTCTGGCCCCAGGGCCCCTGCATGCCCCCCTACGCCTGAGTCATCGGACCCCACTCGCACCCGCCTTGACCTGGCACCATCTGCTCACCTGCTCCACCATCCCGCCGAGGTCCTGCTCTTGTTGGGGCCCACTGGGGCCAGCAGCGCCTCCACTGCCAAGACTGCATCGCCACCCCCTGGTGGTCAGTGCACGTCATAGCAAGTGTAAACTCCTGGTCAAGAGGACAATTTGCATATTAAGCTTTTATTAGATAGTATGGGAATCATTTGTGCATTGTGAAGATTAAACTTAAGTTGAATAATTCATGAAAAATAGCTAGTAAATTTATACACAGTAAATTATAATGTTAATAATGATGATGATGATTACTAACAAATAGTGAGAGATTATATTTGATATTATAGGCTGGGCCACTGAAAGCCAGATTGAGTTTAGAACATTATCTTGTCATTACTGGGGAGCAACTAAGGAGTTTAAACAAATGCAATCTGATGAAAATTTCAAAACTGACAATGCAATTTTGAATAGGTTAGAAATAAAGAGTTTTCAGACTGCCAACCTTGAGTACAAAATCATCACACCGACACACATACACCCACCCATAACAAAAGGACTGATCTTTCATTTTTGCCTAAAACCCTTCCTTTGGGTCTAAGTACCTGTAGTAAAACTTACAGGTTACCTTACTATAATATATTTTCTCCTTTCTACACGTCTGATTATCCTTAAGTATCCATCTTCCTCCCACCCCACCCCCCGCCCCCGCAAAGTACTCCTGTGGATCAGAAGAAGCCAACCCAACCTCAGCTCCCATGCCAACCTCAACTTTAGAACCAGGGTTGGATAACCTATTCTGCAGTTATTATTCCCCTTGACACAATAGTTGACTCAGAGCCCCATTGCTATGCCAATAAACTCAGGCCATTCTCCTACCCATAGTGTTGGTTCAGGAATGAATATGTGACCAAATTCAAGCCAATATGATGAGAGGGGAGGTTTGCTGATGTTTAAGAAAGGAAAAAAGTTCCACAACAATTGTACCCTCTCTTCTGGTCATCTCAGTGTGCACCTGGAAGTGCTATAATAATTTTGGCACCATGATAAAATCGATATTGAAAGCAATGTCAACATATAGAGGTTATAAAACTAAGAAATTTATGGTGAAACAGAACCAGAAAATATTCCAAAAGGATGTAAAATATCTAGCTGAAATGACTGGGTCATTGATGCTGCTATTGGAAAAAAGAGAATGGGATCATTTTTATGAAAGATGATTAATAGGATTTGGGCTTTGTTAAATTTAAATAAATGATTATCAAAACTAATTTGTTTAAGAGCAGTACCTAAGACTGGATAAAGATAATCCTGAAGTCAACTTTAATACTTCTCTACTTAAAGTGATTAGAGGTCTCTAATTTAGCCTTCTTAAATTTGATTTCTACTTCTTGCAGTCAAAACATTTTGACTGCTACATGGTCCAATAAGCCAATATCTTTATTTAGGTTATTACATGGTCTCCAGGCATCCAGGTGTCCATCAGCATGTTGTGCTGCTATTGCTGCCAATTTGCCACAAAGTTAATATGGCAAGGTGTTCTTTCTGTGTCCAAATCATAAGTCTCTATTTACACTTTAACAGCCCCAGTTAAAAATACCCTTTACTGAGAAGTTTTCAAAATGGAGGCTGAATAGGTGGATGTATTCTATGCCTTCTCAGAGAAGATAGAATCAACAACTTAATAAAATAACATCCACCTGGAATTGGCAAATTAAACACAGCTAGTGAGACAATGTGTGGCTGGAGGGCAGAGGATGCCTGGAGAATGGTAGGATCAGGGATCTGGGCTGGAGAGAGACACACACAACCACTGGGATGAGAGGGTCAGAAGGAACCTGCACTACACCAAGTCCTCATTCCTTGGAGACACGCATAACACTTGACTGTGGAAAGGAGGTTCATAGGGCTGCTGGAGGCTGGGGAATCTAGATCTAAGTCCATAGCCATGAAAGTCTGAACCCAGAAAGGCAACCTGAAGAACTGCCTGAGCCGTGGGGTACTGAGGGGAGAGAAACTCTCAGTGGCATGGTTGTTTTGCCTCTGTTTGTCCTTGCTTTTATTCACTAAACCCATTTCATAGGACCTTTCAATTACACTCACCAAGGCTGCAGTGCAGGTGGAGGTGCAGTTTTGTGAAGCCTGGGAAAAGGCTGTGGAGGGGATCAGGAGAAGTAGAGGTGACCAGGAATCCAGCACTGACACGTTCCAGACCCTCCTAACCTAAGCAGTCATTTTTCTCCTAAAGAACCAGCCCTCAGGTCAGCTAATGTAGCCTCACCCAGCCTCAAGATTTGCAGAGGAAATAAAGACTCTAAATAACCCCAGGGATCTCTCAGGGATTGGGTTGAGGGGCCGTTCAGTCCCAGAAACCAATACAGCAACACCCCCACCTAAAGGCTGTGTCAGAAATAGATGCTTGAGTAATTAATTAAGACTGACAGCAGGCAGATAAAGTGGGCAGTTTGGTCCCGCCTGCTTGCAACCAAGGCTGTGGAGACAGACTCAGAAGAGTGGTGGATTGCTTGGAACTTCAACACGGTGCTGACTAGCTAACAGGAAACTGGGAAGTGGCAGACAGAACAGGAGAGTGGGGTCTTAAACCAGCACCCATGGGACATTAAAACTCGGCTGAAGCAAACCACACTTCACTTTTTAAATTTTTATCTTTTATTTAAATTTTTATTTTATTTTATTTGTTTTTTATCTTTTATTTTTTGTATTATTTTTCTTCATTTTATTTTTATCATTATTTTATTTTCTTATTTTTTATTTTTTTCACCCTTTTCTTCCTCACTTCTCCCTTTTTCATCATGCATCTCATCTCCTGTGCCCGCTTCAGTTTTTCTCCGTACTTTTTACCCCGTGTTAAAAATAGATCTTTATCTGCTTTGTTGATGTGTTATTTTTATTGTAGTCTCTGTTGGCTTACTCATATATCTAATTTCCTCTCCCCTGCTCCAAGTCGATAGCCAATTTTTTATGCTTTTGTTTTTTCTCTCCTCTCTTGCTCTCTTCTTCTCCTAATTGATTAATTAGTTTCCTTCACTAAACTCAAGCCTATTTTATCTCTCCTCTATTCTCCTTTTCCAAAAATAGATCAATAGGTAAATTATTTTTTTGTTTTAACTTATTTTTTAATTTATTGATTATTTTTTATTTATTTTGCTTCTTATCCACTCATTCTCTTTTTACATCCTCCATACTGAACAGTGTTCCTTCCCCTATTTATTTAATACCTTCACTTTACTTTCTGTATATAAGCTATACCTCTATAGATTCTGTCCCCCCTGTTTTTCTGGGTGTTTCTTGTTTGCATTTTTTGGTTTATTTGTTGGTTTTGTGGTGTTTTCTCCCCCTACATATATTTTTTTCTTTTTTCTTTTCTATCTTACCTTTTTCCTGTTCACAATATCATTCTTGCTGTCTTTTCTCTCTCCTAACTCACTTTCTTTGGTGGTCACTTATTGGTGTTATCAGTGTCATGTGTACATTCTTCTTTTCTTCCCTTGGTGTCATGTCTTGTCCAGTTATATTTTGAGCTGTTCAGTCAATGTGATATAGAGCGAGCCACATAACCAGACACCCTGAGAGGAGACTCCATTCATGAACAGGGCAATAACACTCAAGATCCAAATACACCAAGATAATCCAAACAACCCAATTAGGGGGCATCATTAGAATACCCAGCTGAGAAGACCTGAAAGATTACATCACTGGATCCCACAAAACATCTACTATCTATCTATATAAAAGCCCAGTGACCGTTACGGTGGATTGACCAGACTACCAGCCAGTAGCTATGATGTGCACTCACCCAAACTTTGCAGCCAGCACCCAGACAACCCAGAATCCTGTTCACCTGTACCCTGGACCCTAACAGGATGGAGGAGGGATCCTGATACCCGCACTCCAGACCTTGACATGAAGGAGGAAGCCCAGTACTTGGACTCTGACAGGAGGGAGGAGGGAATGTGTCTAAAGACCAACTATTGACACAACATACCACTGAAGGTGAAAGAAAGTGGCATCGTAGACAGAGTATGTCTGAAGACCAATATTGGCACAACGTAACTCTGAAGCTGAAAGAAGCCGGCATCTTTGACAGAATATGTCTGAAGAACAGTCATTGATAAGTACTACCAATACTGGTAGGAACTGCTTTCACAGCAAACATGGAGTAAATGAGGATGCAATCATTGAACATAGTTGTGATGGAATGACTGTTAGATGTCAATTTTGCCTATCACTAAATTTCTCCTATGAAAAACCATCTGATGGAAAATTTACTTGATGTTGTAGCAAAGGTAAAATTTGTACAAATGCTATACATTTTCCAGAATACCTGGCATATTTAAAAAAATAATGATAAACAGATTCTGACAGTAAAAATTTCATGGAAAATATTCATTTGGTAAATAGTGCTTTTGCTTCAATGGGTGCAAGTATTGCATCACCATCACGATATGGGCCATACTGTTTTAGAATACATGGACAAGTTTATCACTGTATTGGAACTTTACATCCTTTGGATGGTGTTTCTCAGAAGTTTGTTCAACTCTATATTTTAGATACAGATGAAGTGACAAATGAAAAATTAGCAATGCCAGAAAACCAGGGTTTCTCAGAAAGACTCATGATCAACAACCTCATGCATGAAATAAACAAATTAAACAATCATACAAGGTGCTACATGAGGTAGAAAAGGAAGCCCAATCTGAAGCAGCAGTGAAAAGTATTGCTCTCAAGGAAGTAACAATGGTAGTTAAATATGATCATGATAGTGACCCAGGCAGATATAATTATCTCCATGTAATTGAAGTTGGCATCATATTCAGAAACAAAGATGGAGAACCTTCTTTTGAAAGGGACTTGCTCATTCATTGTAAACCAGATCCCAATAATCCGAATACCATTAAAATTAAACAAATCAATATCCTGTTTCCTACATTAGATTCATTGACGCATCCTATTCTTTTTCCACATGGTGAAAAAGGCTGGTGAATGGATATTGCATGAAGGCTCAGAGAAAACAGTGTAATCAACAATAATATTAGACTAAATGTAAGGACATGAGTCACAGAAACCCAGTATTATGGATTTCATCTCTCATCCGGGACATGTTTAATCCTATTTTAAATGCAGGAAAATTAACTCAACAGTATATTGTTAATTAATATTGAAAAATGAAAGCCAATTGGATAAATTTCATTAAAGCAAACCGATCTAAGTTGAGAGTTGAAAATTATAGTGGTTTGATGGATTATCTCACATTTATATCTGAAAATGACAATGTGTCAATTGGTAAAATGATAATACTTCTGTCGTCTTTTGAGGGTAGTCCCAGGAATATGTAGCAGTGAAATCAGGATGCTAAGGCAATACTAACGAAGTATGGCAAGCCTAATTTATTCATAACCATGACATGCAACCCCCAAATGGCCAGAGATTACAAACAATTTACAACGCTGGCAAAATGTTAAATACAGACTTGACTTGGTAGCCAGGGTCTTTAATATTAAGCTGAAGGCTCTTTTAAATGATATATGTACATTCTATTTATTTGGAAAAGTAACAACTAAAATTCATGTCATTGAGTAATAGAAACATGTACTGCCTCACGCTCACATATTATTGACATTAGATAGTGAATCGAAATTACGAATGGAAGATAACATTGACCATATACTTAAGGCAGAAATTCTGGATAAAGACCAGAGTCCTCGACTTTTTCAAATTGTATAATATGGTACATGGACCATGTGGAATACAAGATCCAAATAGTCCATGTATGGAAAATGGAAAATGTTCAAAGGGATATCTGAAAGAATTTCAAAATGAGACTACTGGAAATATTGATGGATATCCCAAATACAAAGATCTGGTAGCACCATGTCTATTGGAAATAAAGTTGTTGATAACACTTGGATTGTCCCTTCTAACCCGCATTTATGCCTTAAATATAACTGTCATATAAACGTTGAAGCCTGCACATCAATTTAAAGTGTCAAATGTTTATTTAAATACATCTATGAAGGGCATCATTGTGCAAACATTCAAATTTCAGAAAAAAATATTTTCAATCGTGACGAAGTACAGGATTTCATTGACTCCAGGTATGTGAGTGCTCCCGAGGCTTCTTGGAAACTTTTTGCAATGTGAAAGCATGACCAATCTCATGCAATCACAAGCTTAGCTATTCATTTGCCAAATGATCAGAAGTTGTATTTTCATACTAATAATTTTACTGAAGTTATAGATAGGACTAAAAGGCATGATTCGACTTTGATGGCTTGTTTTTTATTGACTAGAGAAGATTCCAAGGCACATAATTGTTACTATTGAGAGATTCAACAACATTATGTGTTTAATAATTCTTCATGGAGAAAACGCCAAAAGGGCAGGAATAAAGCATTAGGTATACTGTTCACTGTGAGCTTTAGAGAACCAGAATGATATTACCTTAGAGTTTTGCTTCTGTGTGTAAGAGGTGCAATAAATTTTGCTGATCTGCAAATTGTAAGAGGTGTAAGACATGATACATTTATTGAAGCTGCTAAACATCGAGGATTATTAATCAATGACACTTGCTCATTCATTGTAATATGAATTACACAATTGGAAATATACAATTGATGATTCAATCATCCTTAATATGCCCAAACAGCTACGGAAACTTTTTGCATATATATGCATGTTTGGATGTCCTTCCAATGCAGACAAATTATGGAATGAGAATAAATTTCATTTTATTGAAGATTTTTTGTTGAAAACTGCACCAGAGATAAGGTGGCTGTGTGAACTGTGAAATGCATGCCTTTAACAAAATTCAAGAAGTATTCACATTGCATGGAATGAAATGTTCACATTTCAAACTTCCGGACTATCCTTTATTAACGAATACAACTACATACGAGTGACAACAGGCAAAGGTTTTGATAAATTATCTGAATGATGAACAGTTGGAAGCCTTTCAGACTATAACTTCATCCATCGAATATCAAACTGTACACCCCAAATGCTTTTTTTTGGATGGTCCAGGCAGTACTGGAAAAACATATCTTTATAAAGTTTTAATACATTATATTAGAGGTCCTGGTGGTACTGTTTTACCCACAGCAGCTACAGAAATTGCTGCAAATTTACTTCTCAGTAGAAGAACCTTTCATTCCCAATATAAATTACCAATTCCATACAATGAAACTTCAATTTCTAGACTCGATATAAAGACTGAAGTTGCTAAAACCATTAAAAAGGCCCAACTCCTCATTATTGATGAATGTGCCATGGCATCCAGTCATGCTATAAACACCATAGATTACTAAGAGAAATTATGACTTTTAATGTTGCATTTGGTGGGAAAATTCTCCTTCTTGGAGAGTGTTTTTGACAATGTTTCAGTGTTGTGCTGCATGCTATGTGATCAGCCATAGTACAAATGAGTTTAAAGTACTGTCGTGTTTGGGGCTGTTTCAGAAAGTTGTCTCTTAAAACAAATATAAGATCAGAGGGTTCTGTTTACAGTGAATGGTTAGTAAAACTAGGAGATGGCAAACTTGATAGCGGTTATCATTTAGGAATGGATATTATTGAAATCTCCCATGAAATGATTTGTAATGGATCTATTATTGAAGCTACCTTTGAAAATAGTATATCTATAGATAATATTAAAATATATCTAAATATGTGATTCTTTGTCCTAAAAATGAGCATATCGTAAATTAAACGAAGAAATTTTGGATATACTCGATGGATATTTTCACACCCACCTATTTGAGTGATGATTCCATTGATTCAACAGATGATGCCCAAAATGAATATTTTCCCATCAAATTTCTTAATAGTATTACTCTTTTGGGAATGCCAGATCATAAATTAAAATTGAAAGTGGCTGCAATCATCATGCTACTGAGAACTCTTAATAGTAAATGAGGTCTTTGTAATGGTACTAGATTTATTATCCAAAGATTGTGACCTAACATAATCAAGCTGAAGTATTAGCAGGATCTGTAGAAGGAGAGGTTGTTCTGATTCCAAGAATAGATTTGTCCCTGTCTGACACTGGCCTCCCATTTAATCCCAAGGGATCAGAAACACCAATCACAAAGGATATATGCACCCCTATGTTCATAGCAGCACAATTTACAATAGCTAAGATTTGGAAACAACCTAAGTGCCCATCAGCATATGAGTGGATTAAAAAACTGCAGTACATCTACACAATGGAATACTACACTGCTATAAAAAGGAGGAACTTTTACCATTTGCAACAGCATGGATGGAACTGGAGAGCATTATGCTAAACAAAATAAGTCAGTCAGAGAAAGATAAATATCACATGATTTCATTCATATGTGGGATATAATGATCAACATAATTTGATGAACATGAATAGATCCAGAGACAAATGGCAGGATAGGGGGTGTTAGAGAGCAACCAAAGGACTTGTATGCATGCATATTAGCATAACCAATGGGCACAGAAACTGGGGTTGTGGGGCCTTGCCCAGGGCAGGAATGGTGGGGGAGAGGTCAATTGGGGGAAAAGGAGACAAATGTAAATCTTTAGAAAATAAATGAATTTTAAAAAATAAATAAGTAAATTAATTTATTAATTCAAAGATAGTTTCCAGTGATGCCAGCATTTGGGATGACTATTAATAAATCACAAGTACAAACTCTAGACAGTAGGAATATTCTTACCTGAACTTGTTTTAAGACATGGTCAGTTATATGTTGTTTTCTCTTGAGTTAGAAGAGCATGTGATGTTAAAGCTAAAGTTGTAAATACTTTATCACAAGGGAAATTAGTCAAGCACTCTGAAAGTGTTTTTTCTCTTAGTGTGGTATACAGGAAGATATTAGAATACCTTAAATCAATTTATCAGTCATTGTTTATATCAATGTTGTTTTTATGTCATGTTTTTTGTTGTTTTTATATCATGTTTTTGCTGTTATATCATATCTTTGTTGTTGTTATAGCATATTGTTAATTGATTAATAAATGTATATGTTATTTTCATATACATTTTACTAATTTTCTTTCATCTCTGACACTTCTATTACAGAGAAAGGACAAATAGCAATATTAAAATATTTCTTCTAATGAATTCCCTTTCAATGTGCACAAATTCGTGCACCAGACCACTAGTATAAGACAAACTCAAAAAAATCTGGGTGACATAAAAGTTTGATCTAATACACAGAAACAACCATACAGGAGCAGAAAAAATGGGGAGACAAAGAAACAACCCCCATAGGAAAGAAAAGAAGGAATCACCAGAAAAAGGAAATAAATGAAATGGATGCAACCAATTTGTCAGTAACGAATTCAAAGCAATGGCTTTAAGGATTCTTAAAAGGGTGGAAGATAAATTCAACAACATGTGTAAGAATCAAGAGAAAATGAAGAAGAATCAAGACGAAATGAAGAATGACGTAGCTACAATAATAATAATTAAAAGCAATGAAAAATATCAAAAGTAGATTAGAAGAAGCTGAGAACCACATCAATGAGTTAGAAGACAAGGTATAAAATAATACCTAAGCAGAGCAAGAACAGAAAAACAAAAAGCTGAGGACAGTCTAAGGCAGCTTTGGGACAACATGAAATGAAACAACATCTGCATAATAGGGGTCCCAGAAGGAGAGGAAGCAGAACAAGGAATAGAAAACCTGATTGAAAAAATAATGACAGAAAACTTCCCTGATTTGGGGGAGAAAAAAAGCCACATAAGACCAAGAAGCACACAGAGTCCCAATTTAGATAAACACAAAAAGACTGATACCAAGAAACATAAAATTAAAGTGGCAAACATCAACAACAAAGTAAGAATCTTAAAAGCTTCCAGAGAGAGACATAAAGACACCTAAAAAGATCTCCCATTGGACTACCAACGCATTTCTCAACAGAAACACACCAGGCCAGAAGGGAATGGAATGAAATATACAAAGTGATGCAAAGCAAGAGAATGGCTCCAAGATTACTGTATACAGCAAGGCTATCATTAGAAATTGAAAAGGTGAAATCAGGAGCTTCACAGACAAAATAAGGCTAAGGGAGTTTATTACTACAAAGACAGCAATGCTAAACTGCTAAAAGGACTTCTGTATAAAGAAGAAATAGAAAGAGAAGAAGAAACATGACATAAATAATAAAAATGGTGAAAAACAAGTACCTATCAATAATAATCTTAACATAAATAGATTAACTTTTCCAATTAAAAGACATAGGGAAACTGAATGAATAAGAAAACATAACCCAAATATGTGTGTATACAAGAGAACAACCTCAGAAAAAGGGACTCACATAGACTGATAGAGAAGTGATGGGGAAAAATTTTTTCAGGAAAATAGAATTGAGAAAAAAGCTGGGGTAGCAATACTTATATCTGACAAAATAGACATCAAAGTGAAGGCCATAACAATAGATAACAAGGGCCACTTCATAATACTAAAGGGAGCAATTAAAGAAGAGGATATAACTCTGGTAAACATATATGCACCCAATACAGGAACACCTGAATACATTAAAAAAATAACTTTTGTATGATATCAAAGGAGAGATTGACAACATTATGAACATAGAAGGAGACTTTAATACCCCATCATACCACTGGATAAATCTTCTAAACAAACAAACAAAAAAAGAAACAGCAATCCTACATGACTGACTAGATGAGGTGGAATTAATTGACATCTTCAGAATATTTCACCCCAAACTTACAGAATATACTTTCTTCTCAAGTGCATATAGGACATTTTCAAAGATAGACCACATATTAGGACACAGGCAAACTCTCTTCAAATTGAAGAAGATTGAAATCATAGCAAGCATCTTCTCAGATCACAATTGCATAAAGCTAGAAATCAATTACAATAAAAAATCAAAAACTTGGAGGCTAAATAGAATACTATTAAACAATGACTGTGTTTCCAAAGAGATCAAAGAAGAAATAATAAGCATCCTGGAAACAACTGACAATGAAAACAAAACAATCCAAAATCTATAGGACACAGTGAAAGCAGTCTTGAGAGGGAAGTTCATAGTTCTACAGGCATAACTCAAAAAACAAGAAGAAATGGTAATAAATTATCTAACCCTGCAACTTAAATAATTAGAAAAATAGCAATAAGAGAAGCCCAGAGTGAGAAGAAGGAAGGAAAAAATAAAGATCACAGTGGACATAAACTACATAGAGACAAAAAAATACAACAGATCAATAAAACCAAGACTGCTTCTTTGAAAAGGTAAAGAAGATTGATGAACCTCTAGCCAGGCTCATCAAGAAGCAAAGAGAGAGGACCCAAACAAACAAAATCAGAAATGAAAGAGGCAAAGTAACAACAGACCTCACAGACATACAAAGGATTGTAAAAAATATTAAGAACAACCCCACTCCAACAAACTGGAAAACCTAGAATAAATGGATATATTCTTAGGAAAATACAAGCTTCCAAAACTCAATCAGCATGAATGAAAAAACCTGAATGGCCTGATAACTACCAATGAAACTGAAAAAATAAATGCACCGGTCTAGACAGCTTCACAGGGGAGTGTTACCAAATATTCAAAGAGGAAATAAAACCTACCCTCTTTACACTATCCCAAAAAATTCAAGAGGAAGACACACTTCCAAGCTCTTTCTATGAAGCCAACAGTAACCTAATCCCAAAAACAGATAAAGACACTTCAAAGGAAGAGAATTACAGGCCAATATTCCTGAGGAACATAGATGCTAAAATCCTCAACTAAATTCAAGCAAATCAGATCCAGCATTACATTAGAAATAGCATACACCATGACCAAGTGGGGTTTATTCCAGGATACAAGACTGCTACAATACCTGGAAATCAAAAAGCATGATTCATCACATAAACAAATTGAGAGACAAAAATCACATAACGGTATCAATTAATGCAAAAAGGCATTTGACACCGTTTCCTGATAAAAACTCTCAGCAAAGTGGAAATAGAGAAATCATACCTCAACATAATAAAAGCCTTATATGATAAACCTACAGCCAGAGTCATACCCATTGGGAAAAACCTAAAACCATTTTCTGGGAGATGGCCAAAAAGATGGCGACCGGCAGGAAGGCAGCGGGAGAGAGTGTGTGTGAGAGTGAGGGAGCTATAGAGGAGTGTGTGGACGTGTGTGGGTGTGTGTGTGAGTGAAATAAGGACAGTCAGATCCTGCAGGTCTTACAAGGGGCTGCCAATCCAGGCAGCCTTAGACAGCAAAACCCCGCTGCCGCCTCAAACACTACGGGGAGGACACCAGCGGCGTGGAGACGACGCCATCTTGAAGAACCGAACTGCTTGAGACTGGGATCCTAGCTTCGCCACTACCCAGTCTGGTCTTGGTAGCAAACCGGAACCCCACAGCCTCTCGGGTGGAAGACCTGCGACCACAGTTGCAGACCCCGGTACACCAAGACTCCAGGCACCCTGGCTGCAGATTTCTGTGAGTCACAAAGCCAATCCCCCTCCCCAGCCGCCCCCAGGGCAGCTGCATAGGAACTGCCAGACCCCGGCTGCACAGTGGGGCTGTCTGCATACACTCAGCAGCAGCAGCAGGTCTGCCTGACTTTTAGCCTTGGTGTCAGACATGGGAAGTTTGTTTTCCACGACCAGACTCCGCAGGCAGGCAGACTGTGCTGAATTTGAGCCTGGGTGCGCATCCTTGATGGGACTGTTTCCTGGGACCAAATCCCGCGCCCACGCAGGGCAGGGAGACAGTGCTGAGTTTGAGTCTGGATGTGCGCGAACTTGAGGAATCTATTTCCCCCAACTAGGCTACGCAACCAGGCAGGGAGACTGCTGAGTTTGGGACTGGGTGCGCATTGTTAGGGACACTGTTTTCTGCAACCAGGTCTTGTGCCCACGCGGGGAGACAGCCCTGAATTTGGGCCTGGGGGTGCAGACCGGGGAGTTTGTTTCCCACAACCAGACCCTGCACCCTGGCAGAGAGGCTGCGCTGAATTTGAACCTGAACATACGAACCTGGGGAGTTTGTTGCCCTTGCCCAGGCTCTGCGCCCAGGCGGGGAGAGTGTGCTGTATTTGAGCCTAGGTGCGAAACCTTGGGGAGATTGTTTTCCAAGACCAGGTCCATGCCCAAGCGGGGAGAAAGCGCTGAATTTGAGCCTGGGGCACGAACCCCGTGAGTTTACTTCCCATGATCAGACGCGGCACCCAAAGAGGGAGACTGCACTGAATTTGAACCTGAACGTGCGAACTTGGGGAGTTTGTTCCCCACGATCAGACCCCGTACCCACGCAGGGGGTCAGCACTGAATTTGAACCTGGGTGCTTGGACACAGGGAGTCTGCTTCCTGCAGTGCACACCCACGTGACCAGACCCCACACCCATACTGAAAGGCAGTGCCACCTGACTTTGATTCAGGGCAAGCACACAGAGAAGGCTGTTTTCCACAGGGCAGGAGTGGGCCTCCTGCCAACACAGTGCGATTGTGCAACCCAATCTCCCAAGCAGATCGGGGACCCTGAATCTCCACTCAAGAGGCAGCAATGAGTACCAGGGACTAGACTCTGTTTCTTATTGCATGCACCTGGGATCCCTGAATCCCAGTACAATCACACTAAGAGCCAGATACTCCAATTCTTGGGGCATGTGCACAGAGGGACCCTGATTCATGGTGCAAGATAGCACCAAGCAACAGAGACTATGATACTCGATTCTTGGTGCAGACACAGGGAGCCTCTGACTCCTGACATGCACTAGGAGACTTTGATTTTTGGCACACCCCAGCAGGTTCTCTGTTTCAAAGTGGTGCAGGAAGGGTCCCTGATTCTAAGTGTGCACACGAGGCCACACTAAGCGTCTGAGACTTTGACCCGGGGAGAGCGTGGCTCCCACAAAACCACAGCAGCTGCACATCTTGGTGTCAGAGCTCTTCAGTGACACTTGGGGGCCTCAAAACTCCCACTGCACATGGCCCAGGCCACTGCAAATTGACATTTGAACATTCTGATGATAGTCAGAATGGAGAGACAATGAAACAATCCCCAGAAGAAAGAAAATGAGGGGTCGCCAAGAAAAGAAATTAGTGAAATTGAAGAATGCAACATGACAGAAAAAGAATTCAGAGTAATGGTCATACAGTTCATACACCGGATGGGAGAGAAAATCAACAACCTATGCAAAAATCAGGAAGAAATGAAAAATGATATAGCTACAATCAAAAACACCATGAGAGGCTTCAACAGTAGATTAGAAGAAGCAGAGGACCGAATTAGTGAGTTAGAAGACAAGTAAAGAAACAAGCTCAATCTGAACAGCAACTAGAGAAAAAAATTAAAAAGCAGGAGGAGAGCCTAAGGGAGCTTTGGGACAATGCAAAACGAAATAACGTATGTATAATAGGGCTGCCAGAAGGACAAGAAGAGAAGCAAGGATTAGAAAATTTATTTGAAGAAATAATGACAGAAAACTTCCCTGATATGTGGAAGAAAAAGTTACACAAATACAAAGAGTCCCAAGCAAGGTGAATCCCAAAAGACCCACACCAAGGCATGCCATAATTACAATGGCAAATGTTAAAGACAAAGAGATAATCTTAAAGGCTGCAAGAGAGAGACAGAGAGTTACCTACAAAGGATCCCCCATCAGATTATCAAATGATTTCTCATCAGAAACACATCAAGCTAGAAGGGGATATACAAAGTGATGCAAAGCAAGGGACTGAATCCAAGAATACTATATCCAGCAAAACTATCAATCAAAATTGAAGGGGAAATCAGGAACTCTGTGGACAAAAAAAGGTTAACGGAGTTTATCACCACCAAGCCAGCAATGCAAGAAATGCTAAAGAAACTCATGTAAAAAGAAGAAATAAAAAGGTAAGAAGGAACACAGGTTCAAAAAAATAAAAATGGCTACAAAAAAGTACCTTTCAATAATAACTTTAAGGTAAATGGACTAAATGCTCCAATCAAAAGACATCATGTGGCTGAATGGATAAAAAATACATGACCCTTATATATGCTGTCTGTAAGAGACCCACCTCAGAACACGGAACTAACACAGACTAAAAGTGAAGGTATGGAAAAATATCGTTCAGGCAAATGGAAATAAAAAAAAAAAAAAACGGCTGGGATAGAAATACTTAAATCAGACAAAATAGACATCAAAGTGAAGGCCATAACAAGAGATATGGAAGGCCACTTCATAAAACTAAAGGGATCAATACAACAAGAGGATATAACTCTGATAAACACATATGCACCCATGCGGGAGCACCCAAATACATAAAAAAACTCCTGGGAGATATCAAGGGAGAGATCAACAACAATACAATCATAGTAGGGGACTTTAATACACCACTGACAGCACTGGATGAGTCCTATAGACAAACAATCAGCAAAGATACAGCAATCCTAAATGACTCACTAGATCAGATGGACTTAATAGACATCATCAGAACACTTCACCCCAATGCCAGGGAATATACGTTCTTCTGAAGTGCTCATGGGACATATTAAAAAATAGACCACATATTGGGTAACAAGCAAAGTATCCCCAAATTGAAGAAGATTGAAATCATAAAAAGCATCTTTGCAGACCACGATGGCATAATATTAGAAATAAACTACAATAAAAACCCAAAATACTCAAAAACCTGGAAGCTGAATAGCATGCTATTAAATATTGATTGGGTTACCAATGATATCAAAGAAGAAATTAAAAACATCCTGGAAACTAATGACAATGAAAACACAACAATCCAAAACTTATGGGACACAATGAAAGCAGTCCTGAAAGGGAAGTTTATAGCTCTACAGGCCTATCTGAAAAAACAAGAAAAAATGGTAGTAAATCATCTAAATCTACAAGTCAAAGATTTAGAAAGACAGCAACAAGAAAACCCCAGCGTGAGCAGAAGGAAGGAGATAATAAAGATTAGAGCAGAAATAAATGACATAGAGACCAAAAAAAAAAAAAAATACAGAAAATCAATGAAACAAAGAGCTGGTTCTTTGAAAGGATAAACAAGATTTACAAACCTCTAGCCAGACTCACCAAGAAGCAAATAGAGATGACCCAAATGAACAAAATCAGAAACAATAGAGGCGAAATAACAACAGGCCCCACAGAAATACAAATGATTGTTAAAAAATACCATGGACAGCTCTACTCCAACAAACTAGACAACCTGGAGGAAATGGACGAATTCCTAGAAAAATACAACATTCCAAAACTCAATCAGGAAGAATCTAAAAATCTCAACAGGCCAAAAACTATGGAAGAAATTGAAGCAGTCATCAAAAAGCTTCCATCAAACAAAAGGCCAGGGCCAGACGGCTTCACAGGGGAGTTTTACCAAACATTCAAGGAAGAACTAAAACCTATCCTCCTCAGACTACTACAAAAAATCCAAGAGGAAGGAACACTTCCGAGCTCATTCTATGAAGCCAGCATCACCCTAAGACCAAAACCAGGTAAAGACAACACAATGAAAGAGAATTACAGGCCAATATCCTTCATGAACATAGATGCCAAAATCCTCAACAAAATCTTAGCAAATCGGATCCAGCAGTACACCAGAAAGATCATACACCATGACCAAGTAGGATTTATCCCAGGGATGCAAGGATGGTACAATATCCGCAAATCAATAAACGTGATACATCACATAAACAAATTGAAAGAAAAAAACCACATGGTCATATCAATTGATGCAGAAAAAGCATTTGACAAAATTCAACACCCATTTTTGATAAAAACTCTCAGTAAAGCAGGAATAGAAGGATCATACCTCAACATAATAAAAGCCATATATGACAGGCCCACAGCCAGCATCATACTCAATGGACAAAAACTAACACCATTACCCCTAAGAACAGGAACAAGACAGGGATGCCCCCCTCTCACCACTCCTGTTAACATAGTACTGGAAGTGTTAGCCAGTGCAATTAGGCAAGAAGAAGAAATAAAGGCATCCAAAATGGAAAAGAGGAAGTAAAACTGTCCTTATTTGCTGATGACATGATATTATACATACAAAACCGTAGAGACTCCATCAAAAAGCTACTAGACTTAATACATGAATTTGGCAATGTAGCAGGATACAAAATTAACCCTAAGAAATCTGAGGCATTTCTATACACCAGTAGTGAACTTTCAGAAAGAGAGATTATAAAAACAATCCCGTTTACCATCGCACCAAAAAAATTAAGCTGCCTAAGAATAAACTAAGTAAAAGACCTCTACTCAGAAAACTACAGGACGTTGAAAAAAGATATAGAGGAAGACATAAACAGATGGAAGAACATACCGTGTTCATGGATTGGTAGAATCAACATCATTCAAATGTCCACACTACCCAAAGCAATCTATAAATTCAACGCACTTCCCATTAAAATACCAACGGCATACTTCATAGATCTAGAACGAAATCTCCAAAAATTCATCTGGAATAAAAAAAGACCCCGAATAGCTGCAGCAACCCTGAAAAAGAACAAAGTAGGTGGGATCTCAATACCAGATATCAAGCTGTATTACAAAGCCACTGTTCTCAAAACTGCCTGGTACTGGCACAAGAATAGGCATATAGATCAATGGAATAGAATAGAGAGCCCAGAAATTGGCCCGAACCAATATGCTCAATTAATATTTGACAAAGGAGGCAAGAACATACAATGGAGCCAAGATAGTCTCTTCAATAAATGGTGTTGGGAAAATTGGACAGATATATGCAAGAAAATGAAACTAGACCACCAACTTACACCATACACAAAAATAAACTCAAAATGGATAAAGGACCTAAATGTACGACAGGAAACCATCAAAATTCTAGAAGAATCCAAAGGCAACAAAATCTCAGACATATGCCGAAGCAATTTCTTCACTGATACAGCTCCTAGGACACTTGAAACTGAAGAGAAAATGAACAAATGGGACTACATCAAAATAAAAAGCTTCTGCACAGCAAAAGAAACCATCAACAAAACAACGAGAAAACCTACTGTGTGGAAAAACATATTCGCCAATGTCATATCTGATAAGGGCCTAATTTCCAAAATTTATAGGGAACTCACACAACTTAACAAAACAAAGTTAAACAATCTAATCCAAAAATGGGCAAAAGACCTAAATAGACACCTTTCAAAAGAGGACATTCAGAAAGCCAAGAGACATATGAAAACATTCTCAAAGTCACTAATTATCCGAGAGATGCAAATCAAAACAACAATGAGGTACCATCTCACACCTGTCAGCCTGGCTATCATCAACAAATCAACAAATGACAAGTGCTGGAGAGGATGTGGAGAAAAAGGAATACTTGTGCACTGCTGGTGGGAATGTAGACTGGTGCAGCCACTATGTAAGACAGTATGGAGTTTCCTCAAAAATCTGAAAATGGAACTCCCATTTGACCCTGTGATCCCACTTCTAGAAATATATCCCAAGAAACCAGAAACACCAATCAGAAAGGATATATGCACCCCTATGTTCATAGCAGCACAATTCACCATAGCTAAGATCTGGAAACAGCCTAAGTGCCCATCAGTAGATGAATGGATTAGAAAACGGTGGTACATCTACACGATGGAATACTATGCTGCTCTAAAAAGGAAGGAACTCTTACCATTTGCGACGGCATGGATGGAACTGGAGAGCATTATGCTAAGTGAAATAAGCCAGTCAATGAAGGAAAAATACCACATGATCTCACTCATTCATGGATAATAGAGACCATTATAAACTTTTGACCAATTATAGATACAGAGGCAGAGCTGTCTCAAACAGATTGTCAAACTGCAGCGGGAAGGCCAAGGGGGGTTGAGGGGCAGGAGGTAGGGGGGTAAGAGATCAACCAAAGGACTTGTATGCATGCATATAAGCAAAACCAATGGACATAAGACACTGGGGGATAGGGGAGGCTAGGGGACTGACAAGGGCCGGGGGGGGGGGAAATGGACACATATGTAATACCCTTTGTAATACTTTAAGCAATAAAAAAGAAAAGAAAAATGAAGAAGAAATAAAAGGCATCCAAATTGGAAAAGAAGAAATAAAACTGTCCTTATTTACAGATGACATGATCTACACTAATAAAAGAGAAACATGGTAATTGGCGTACAACCGCTACCCTTTTCATTGGCTAATCAGTGAGATATGCAAATTAACTGTCAGCCAAGATGGCTGCCGGCAGCCAGGCAGCTTGAACCTAACATGAGGCTTGCTTGCCTCAGTGACAGAGGACTCCAATGTTCCCTGCCTGCCGCTGCAGGCCTTTGAGCTGGCAGTTTGAAACATTTTAACAAATACCACCGGACTTCAGCCAGCAGATTCTCAACATTGTAAGCAAAGGCCAGAAACCTACTTTCAGCAGCAGAGGCCTAAGAGCTGGAGCCAAGCCTCAAAGCTAAAGCTGGTCCAGAATAAAAAAAAAAAAAAGAAAAAGAAAAAAAGGAGCAGTTGGGAGCTTCAGTCACCCCCAGCCTGAAAACAGCCCTCAACCCCTCACCCAGACTGGCCAGGCCACCCAGTGGGGACCCCTAAACCGAATGGTGTGTGACCAGCTGCAAACAGCCATCATCCCCTCATCCAGGATAGCCAGACACACCAGTGGGGACCCCTACCCTGATCCAGGACACCCTTCAGGGCTAACCAGCCGGCCCCACCCATGCACCAGGCCTCTACCCTATATAGTAAAAGGGTAATATGCCACCCAGCACTGGGATCAGAGGAGGCATGAAGCCTCCTGGCACCGGGATCAGCGTGACAGGGGGCAACACCCAAACCCCCTGATCACCCTGCGGCTCTGTGTGTGACAGGGGGTGGAGCCACAACCTCCCTATCCACCCTGCTCTGTTCATGACAGGGGATGGCGCCCCCAACCCCCTGATCAGCTCTGCTCTGTGCCTGATAGGGGGGAGCTCCCCAACCCCCCCCACACACAGGCCCTGCTCTGTGTGTGACGGGGTAGAGCCATAACCTCCCCATTGGCCCTGCCCTGAGTGTGAGAGTGGCGGCGCCCCAACCCCCTGATCGGCCCTGCTCTGTGGTTGATAGCGGGCGGCGCCCCAACCCCCTGATGGGCCCTGCTCTGTGTGTGACGGGAGCAGCACCCCAACCCCCTGATTGGCCCTGCTCTGTACGTGACAGGGTACAGAGCCCCAACCCCCCTGATGGGCCCTGCTCTGTGAGTGACAGGGCAGTGCCCCAACCCCCTGATTGGCCCTGCTCTGTGCATGACAGGGGGTCATGCCACAACCTTCCCATCAACCCTGCCTTGAGTGTGACAGGGAACGGTGCCCCAACGCCCCAATCGGCCCTACCCTGAGCGTGACTGAGGGTGGCATCACAACCTCCCAATCTCCCTGCTCTGTGCATGACAGGGGGCGGCGCCCCAACTCCCCAGTTGGCCCTGTCTGAGCCCGACCAGGGGCTGCACCTAGGGATTGGGCCTGCCCTCTGCCACTCGGGAGCAGGCCTAAGCCAGCAGGGCGTTATCTCCCGAGGGGTCCCAGACTGCGAGAGGGCACAGGCCGGGATGAGGGACCCCCCTTCCTCCCGAGTGCACAAATTTTTGTGCTCCGGGCCTCTAGTATTGTACATAAAAAACCCTAAAGACTCCATCAAAACACTATTAGACTTAATAAATGAATTCGGCAATGTAGCAGGATACAAAATTAACGCCAAGAAATCTATGGCATTTCTATACACCAATAGTGAACTAACAGAAACAGAGACTAAAAAAGCAATCCCATTTACCATCACACCAAAAAAATTAAGATACTTAGGAATAAACTTAACTAAAGAGATAAAAGACCTTTACTCATAAAACTATAGATCATTGAAAAAAGAGATAGAGGAAGACATAAAGAGATGGAAGAACATACCATGTTCTTGGATTGGTAGAATCAACATCATTAAACTGTCCATACTGCCCAAAGCGATCTATAAATTCAATGAATTTCCCATTAAAATACCAATGGCATATTTCACAGACCTAGAAGGAACTCTCCAAAAATTCATCTGGAATTAAAAAAGGCCCTGAAGAGCTGCAGTGATCCTGAGGAAGAAGAACAAAGTAGGTGGGATCTGAATACCAGATATCAAGCTATATTACAAAGCCATTGTTCTCAAAATTGCCTGATACTGGCACAAGAACAGATATATAGATCAAGGGAATATGATAGATAGCCCAGAAATCGACCCGACCCAATATGCTCAATTAATGTTTGACAAAGTAGGCAAGAACATACAATGGAGTCAAGACAGTCTCTTCAATGAATGGTCTTGGGAAAATTCGACAGATTCATGCAGAAAAATGAAACTAGATCACCAACTTACATCATAAACAAAAGTAAACTCAAAATGGATAAAGGACTTAAATGTAAGATGGGAAACCATAAAAACCTTAGAGGAATCCAAAGGCAACAAAATCTCAGGCATATGCCAAAGCAATTTCTTCACCGATACAGCTCTTAGGGCATTGGAAACTAAAGAGAAAATAAACAAATTGGACGACATCAAAATAAAAAGCTTCTGCACAGCAAAAGAAACCATCAACAAAACAATAAGAAAGCCCACTGCATGGGAGAATATATTTGCCAATATTATCACCGATAAGGGTTTAATCTCCTACATTTATAGGGAACACTTACAACTTAACAAAGAAAGATAAACAATCCAATCAAAAAATGGGCAAAGGACCTAAATAGACACCTTTCAAAAGAGGACATTCAGAAAGCCAAGAGACATATAAAAACATGCTCACAGTCAGTAATCATCAAAGAGATGCAAATCAAAACAACAATGAGGTATCATCTCACACCTGTGAGAATGGCTATCATCAACAATTCAACAAATGAAAAAGTGCTGGAGAGGATGCGGAGAAAAGGGAACACTCGTGCACTGCTGGTGGGAATGCAGACTGGTGCAGCCACTGTGGAGAACAGTAAGGAGTTTCCTTAAAAAGTTAAAAATGGAACTCCCATTTGACCCAGTGATCCCACTTCTAGGAATATATCCCTAGAAACCAGAAACACCAATCAGAAAGGATATATGCATCCCTTTGTTCATAGCGGCACAATTCACCATAGCTAAGATTTGGAAACAGCCTAAGTCCCCATCAGCAGATGAATGGATTAGAAAACTGTGGTACACCTACACAATGGAATACTATGCTGCTGTAAAAAAGAACGAATTCTTACCATTTGCAACAGCATGGATGGAACTGGAGAGCATTATGCTAAGTGAAATAAGCCAGTCAATGAAAGAAAAATACCACCTGATCTCACTCATTACGGATAATAAAGAGCATTATAAACTGATGAACAAAAATAGATACAGAGGCAGAGCAGCATCAAACAGACTGTCAAACTACAGCAGGAAAGCTGGAGAGGTTTGCAGGGTGGGGGGTAAGAGATCAACCCAAGGACTTGTATGCATGCATATAAGAATAACCAATGGACACAAGCCACTGGGGAGTAGGGGAACCCGGACGAATGTCAAGGGGGGTGAAAAAAGGAGACATATGTAATACTCTTTATAATACCTTAAGGAATAAAACAAAATTTTTTTAAAAAATCAAAAAAAAATTGAAGAGAAAAAAAATAAAACCATATTCTGTTAGAACAGGAACAAAACAGGGATGCTTACTTACACCACTCCTGTTTGATATAGTACTGGAAGTGCTAGCCATAGCCATCAGGCAAGAAAAAGAAATAAAAGGCATCCAAATTGGAAAAGAAGAAGTAAAATTGTCATTATTTGCAGATAACATGATATTATACATAGAAAACCCTGAAGACTCCATCGAAAAACTCCTAGAATTAATAAATGAATTTGGCAATGTAGAAGGACACAAAATTAACACTCAGAAATCTATGATTTTTTTTTAAATTTTATTTCATTCTTTTTTAAAATTTTTTATTGTTTAAGTTATTACATACGTGTCCTTATCCCCAAGTTACCCCCATCCCCCCACTTATGCCCTCACCCCCCTGTTGTCTGTCCATTGTTTGTTTATGTGATGTGTCACATCTACTGATTTGAGGCTATTGTACCATTTTTGCATCCCTGGATTAAATCCCACTTGATCATGGTGTATGATCTTTCTAATGTAATGCTGAATTCGATTTGCTAGAATTTTATTGAGGATTTTAGCATCTATGTTCATAGAGGATATTGGCCTATAGTTCTCTTTTTTTTTTGTGGTGTCTTTATCTGGTTTTCGAATTAGGGTAATTCTGGCTTCGTAGAAAGAGCTTGGATGGGTGCCTTCTTCTTGAATTTTTTGAAATAGTCTGAGGAGGATAGCTTTTAGTTCTTTGAATGCTTGGTAGAACTCCCCTGTAAAGCCATCCAGACCAGAGCTTTTGTTTGCTGGAAGATTTTGGATCGCTGCTTCAATTTCTTCGGTAGTTATTGGACTATTCAGGTTTTATTCTTCTTGATTGAGTTTCAGGAGCTTGCATTTGTCTAAGAATATGTCTATTTCATCTAGGTTGTCCATTTTGTTGGAATAGAGTTGTTCATAGTATTTTTTTCGTAATCATTTGTATTTCTGTGGGATCGGTTGTTACTTTGTCTCTTTCGTTTCTGATTTTGTTTATTTGGGTCCTCTCTCTTTGTTTCTTGGTGAGCCTGGCAAGAGGCTCATCAATCTGGTTCACGTTTCAAAGAACCGCTCTTGGTTTTGTTGATCTTTTGTATTGTTTCTTTGGTCTCTATGTCATTTATCTCTGCTCTGATCTTTATTATTTCCTTCCTTCTGCTGACGCTGGGCTTTTCTTGCTCTCTTTCTAACCTACAACCCTGAGTTGTAGGGTTAGATAATTTATTACTATCTTTTCTTGTTTTTTGAGATAGGCCTGCAGAGCTATGAACTTCACTCTCAATACTGTTTTTACTGTCTCATAGATTTTGGATTGTTGTGTTTTCATTGTCATTTGTTGCCATGATGCTTTTTATTTCTTCTTTGATCTCTTTGGTAACCCAGTCATTGTTTAAAAGTATGCTATTTAGTCTCCAGGTGTTCGATTTTTTATTGTTTTTATTGTAGTTGATTTCTAGTTTTATGCCATTGTGATCTGAGACAATATTTGATATGATTTCTATCTTCTTGAATTTGAAGACACTTTGCCTGTGACCCAATATGTGGTCTATCTATGAAAATGACACATGTACATTTGAGAAGAATGTATATTCTTTGGCTTTGGGTTGGATTGTTCTGATGATGTCAATTAATTCTATCTGTTCTAGTGAGTCATTTGGGATTGATGTTTCTTTGCTGATTTTTTGTTTAGAGCAGGGACCCTCAAACTTTTTAAACAGGGGGCCAGTTCACTGACCCTCAGACTGTTGGAGGGCCGGACTATAGTTTTTCAAAAAAACTATGAACAAATTCGTATGCACACTGCACATATCTTATTTTGAAATAAAAAAATAAAACAAGAACAAATACAATATTTGTATTTGCATGTGGCCGTAGTTTGAGGACCCCTGGTTTAGAGTATTCATCTAGTGGTGTTAGCAGGGTATTAAAGTCCCCTACTATGACTGTATTGCTGTCAATCTCTCCCTTGATAACCTCCAGAAGTTTTTTTTTTTTTTATGTATTTGGGTGCTCTTGTTTTGGGTGCATATATGTTTAACAGAGTTATATCTTCTTGTTGAATTGCTCCCTTTAGTATTATTAAGTGTCTTCCTTATCTTTTCTTATGGCCTTCACATTGAGGTCTAAATTGTCAGATGTAAGTATTGCTACTTCAGCTTTTTTTTTTTTTTTTCATTTCTATTCGCCTGAAAAATCTTTTTCCATCCCTTAACCAACAGTTTTTGTGAGTCTTTTGTTCTGAGACAGATTCCCTGTAGACAGAAGATCTATGGATCATGTTTTCTTATCCTCTCAGCTACCGTATGTCTTTTGATTGGGGCATTCAGTCCATTTACATTTAGTGTTATTATTGATAGGTACTTGTTTGTCGCCATTTTTATTCTTTATGCCTGTGTTCCTTCTTACCTTTTTATTTCTTCTTTTTACACGAGTCCCTTTAGCATTTCTTGCATTGCTGGCTTGGTGTTAATAAACTCCCTTAGTCCTTTTATCTATGACTTTTTTATGAACCAATAATGAGCTCACAGAAAGAGAAACAAACAAACAAACAAATCCCATTCACCATTGCAAAACAAAAATTAACATACCTAGGAATAAATTTAACCAAGGAGGTAAAGGACCTGTATTCAGAAAAAAATACAGGATGCTGAAAAAGAGATAGAGGAATACAAGAAGAAATGAAGAATATACCGTCTTCGTGAATTGGTACAATTAACATCATTAAAATGTCCATACTACCCATCTACAGATTCAATGCAATCCCCATTAAAATACCAATTGAATATTTCACAGACTTAGAACAAACTCTCCAAAAATTCATATGGAATGAAAAAAGCCCCTGAATAGCCACAGAAATCCTGTAAAAGAAGAACAAAGTTGGAGGGATCACAGTACCAGATACAGAGGTCCTCGGGTCACGTCGGACTGGACGTATGTCGTTTCATGGTTACCTCGCCATCTCCAACATATATATATATATATATATATATATATATATATATATATATGTTCCGACTTATGGTGAAAATATATATGTATCTTACAGGTGTAGAGACAGAGAAGCATCGATCAGATCCTCAAAACTCAGAGGGAAGGTAGGGGAGGGTGGGGGTAAGGGGGAGAGATCAACCAAAGGACTTGTATACATGCATATAAGCATGAACGATGGATGTGGACAACAGGGGGTGAATGGGAGGGCAGGATTGGGGGATGAGAGTACATTGGGGGGATAAGGACACATTTGTAATATCTTAATCAATAAAAGGAAAAATGTTTAAAAACTTCCTTCATTTTGACATTTATACATATGTGCTTTATGTTTTTTTATTATTGATTTACCACAAGTATAGGTCAGGAATTGTTATATTTTTTATAATTTTTTTTTACTGTTTCACTTCATTACCTCTGTGTATGTGCTCCATGTGAGTGACGTAGGTGCTTATGTAGGTGGGTTCCGACTTATGGTGAAAATCGTGTTACATCGCACCATAGGACTGGATCTCCGATGTAACCCAAGGACCTACTGTGTTAAGCTTATTACAAAGCCACTGTTTTTAAAACTTCCTGGTACTGGCACAAGAATACTCATATGGATGAATGGAACAGAACAGAGAACTCAGAAATCCACCCTACCCATTATGCTCAATTAATATTTGACAAAGGATGCAAGAGAATACCATGGCATAAAGATAGTCTCCTCAATAAATGGTGTTGTGAAAATTGCACAGATACATGCAAAAGCTAAAACTAGACCACCAACTTTCACCATACACAAAAATAAACTCAAAATGGATAAAGGACTTAAGTGTAAGATGGGAAACCATAAAAATGTTAGAAGAATCCAGAGCCAGCAAAATATCATACATATGTTATAGCAATATCTTTACTGATACAGCTCCTAGGGCAATGGAAACTAAGGAGAAAATAAACAAATGGGACTACATAAAAATAAAAAGTTCCAAACAGCAGAAGAAACCATCAACAAAATAACAATAGAGCCCACTGGATGAGTGAATATATTTGCCAATGTGACATCCAATAAATGTTTAATCTCCTAAAGTTATAGGTAACTCATACAACTTAACAAAGGGAATATAAACAATCCAATCAAAAATGGGTAAAGGACCCACTTTTGATACTTTTTGAAATAGATAATAGATATTTTTGGAAAGAGGACATACAGAGACCAAGAACCTTATGAAAATATGCTCAAAGTCACTGATTGTCTGTGAGACGCAAATCAAAACGAGTTACCATCTAACACCTCTCAGAATGGCTATCATCAACAAATCACAAACAACAAGTGCTGGCAAGGATGTGGAAGATAAGGAGACCTTGTGCACTGTTGGTGGGAATGCAGAGTGGTGTAGCTACAGTGGAAAATGATATTGAGTTTCCTCAAAAAATTAAAAATGGAACTTACATTTGACCCAGTAATCCCACTTCCAGGAATATATCCCAAGAAATTAGAGACACCTATCAGAAAGGATATATGTACATAGCAGCACAATTTACAATAGCTAAGATTTGGAAACAGCCTAAGTGCTCATCAACAGATGAGTGGATTAAAAAACTGTGGTACATCTACACAATGGAGTACTCTGCTGCTGTAAAAAAGAAAGAACTCTTACCATTTGCAACAGCATGCATGGACCTGCAGAGCATTATGCTAAGCTAGAAAAGGCAGTTGGAGAAAAATAAATGTCACATGATCTCACTCATTTTGGAATATAATGAACAACATAAACTGATGAACAAAAATAGAGCCAGAGTCATAGAAGCATCGAACAGACTATCCAACCTCTGAGGTAAGGTAGGGGGTGGTAAGAAATTAACCAAAGAACTTGTATGCATGCATATGAGCATAAACAATGGACACAGACAGTAGGTGAATGAGGGCATGTGTTGGGGGGTGGGAGCCACTGGGAAGAGGTCA
This sequence comes from Myotis pilosus, assembly GCA_036010255.1. Taxonomy (NCBI): domain Eukaryota; kingdom Metazoa; phylum Chordata; class Mammalia; order Chiroptera; family Vespertilionidae; genus Myotis; species Myotis pilosus. Next base: position 16,711,299 of record JASKON010000009.1, read on the forward strand.
ATGGGGACTTATATAATACTTTAAACAAAAAAAAATTAAAAATAAATAAATAAAACAATCACATGTATTCTATCACAAATTTGGGATTTTTTTTGTATCATTCAATAAATGCATTTCAATAGCATTGCTTTCCATTGCAATCCTCTATACTGTATTTTATACATTTAAAATGCTATTCTAAGAAGGGTCAATAGGTGCTGAAAGTGTCCATTGCACAAAATAACTTAAGAACTTACCTACTAGTTTAATATCCCACCCATTATGAGAAGAACAAAACTAATGCTTAAGGGGATGATAGAAGATAAAAAAGAATAATCCAATGTTCAAATTGTTTTTAGTTAATCCTTTAAATTTTATCCCTTCTCCACCATTATGCAATTGCCTTCATTATGCCCACAAATGTGCTCACTCAGACAGTGTTGTACACAGTAGATGTCTATGGTAGAAAGGGGAAAAGAAAACACACACATTTATTTAGCATATATTGTGTGACAAAAATTTCAAACATGTTATGCCAATCAATCCTCAACTTCTGAGAGGAAGTGTGATTTTCTCCATTTTACTAGTACAGTTAAAGAAATTGAAGCTGTGCAACGTTATGGATTCTACATTATACATAGAAGTTGATATCCCTCAAATTGAAACCTCTTTCCATGTGTTCAGGCTATACTGCATCCTTAAAAATATACTTTACCATTTCCAATTATCTTAGAATCCATTGAACATTCCCAACCTCTCTAAAAGGCCAACATTGTTTCCATTTAACACATGCAGAAATTTGAAGATGACTTGTAACGTTCTTAGTACAACAAAGACTTGAAACACGATTTAAGGCAGCTTCTCCAGTTCCCACCATCACATATATGGTCTATCCAGCAGGAAAGAGCACCACCTAGAAGCTACTTATGTCATTTCTATTCACATTAATTTGCCACATATTAGTCACATCTCCACACATACATCCAGGGGAGGCTGGAAAATCTAGAATTTAGCTTGAATTACCATGCACCCATTAAAATCTCTACTACTATCTAATTAGAGAAGATATTAGAGGACAATTGACAGTGTCTGGTATAGGTAGAAAACAGTATGTTTTATACATGTGGAAATAAGCTCAGAGAAATGAAGCAACTTGTCGAAAATCTCTGAGTGGATACTAAGTAGCAAATGTGGAACTCCATCCCTGAATGGCCCTGAAGTTTCAGTCTTTCATCACTACTTATGTAAACTGAAGATGATGATTCAGAGGGAATGGCTGAACCACTAGGTAATGGTTGTAGAAAAGACTTGGACTAATTAAACTTAGGCCTAAATCTGGATGCAGGATATAAAAGTTCCCAGCCTTTGTTCAGGATATAACTGAAGCTTAGAGAAGATAAGACTAAAGTAGGATTGGGTCTGTGTCTTTGGACCTTGGAAAGGCTTTTATAAAGCAGAGCATCAAGAAAGTCCTCTGTGGCCCTGGTAAGTAGAGCTGATACCAGTGAGTATGGAAACCACAGGAAGACAAAATTCAGCCTAACACACACACACACACAAAGTTCTAAAGAATCAGTGCTACTGATATGATAGAAGTAACCTCAAAAAAAAGTGATAAGGGAACCAAAATCACCTTGAAATGTTACAGAGAAGGGATTTGAGCCTCATATGGAAGTAGGTCCCTTCCAGCCTTGATACTTTGTGAAACAAAAGCACTCTATTTCTCTCTGCATGTGTATTATTTGGGACTTTCACTTCATTCCCATGGACCAATTATATTTAAACATCTATAATCAAACTGAAACAGAATAAGGTTGGGGCTAGGCCCATATTTTTTTAAATTCTCACATGTTTTTATTGATTTTAGAGAGAGAGGAATGGAGAGGGAGAGAGAGAAAAACATTGATGTTAGAGTGAAACCTCAATCGGCTGCCTCCCACACATGCCCTGATGAGGGATTGAACCTGAAACCTGGGTATATGCCCCAACAGGGAATGGAACCTATGACCTTTCCATGTATGGGAGGATACTCCAACCAATGGAGTCACATTCTCCAGGGCAGGGCTTGATTGGCCCAGATTGATAGCAGAGTGAAGTGGGTTTTGAGTGTAGAGTATCAATGTGTGCATTTAAATGTTCCAGAGAAGGAAATTTTAAAATGTGTTTTTTGAACAATTGTTAAGATACAGCCCTGTGAATACCTTTTTATGGAATCTAAAATGATAATATCTTAAAATCAAAGCTTTCTAGAGAGAAATTCTATATATGAGACATCACTAAAACTGTGATAATAACAGTCAGCACCTAGCACCTGCAAAGTTATAAATGACAAATGAACATAGAACAAGAAAACCTGGCTTCCTAAACTATCTCAGACTCTTATTTGCTTTGAGAACATGATTTGAACCAGTTTTATCATTGGCAAAATGGGAACAAGAGCAGTGTTAATTTCACAAAGTTGCAATGTGGGTACAGAAATACCAACTGTAATGTACTTGGCTCATGATAAGGCATGGTACAAATATCAGTTTGTTATGTGGGAAAACTTATTAAAATGGTTCTTCACAACAGACTTTGTTGCAAAATATTCTGTTTTCTTCCTTGTCATCTTGCTATTTCAGTTTCTCTGTTTAGTGTCTTAATCTTTGGGTTTCTGGAGGGCAACTGCTGGTTCTTATTCATCTCTATTTTTATCTCTAAGAATGTTGAATAAATAACTGCATATGTAAATCTAAGAATCAGATGCACTATACAACAGTTACTATATTTACTTTATGCAACAATTCAGTATGGGAATTTTAATTTCTGAAGTTCAGTTTACACAACTATGAAATAAGGACAGTAATCCCCAACTTTCATAGTTTCCATGACTTAATAGGTAAAATAAAAAAAAAAAAACATAAAGGGGCTATTACAGTTATAGGTACAAAATAGCCACTTAGCCAGTTCTAGCTCTTGTCCTAGCTCTTGTTTTACCCATCCAGATTCACCTTCTCCTGTTCTCCATACTCTTCTGTGCCATGTGAATCTGACGCATATGGACTAGATCAGTGATGGTGAACCTTTTGAGCTCGGCGTGTCAGCATTTTGAAAAACCCTAACTTAACTCTGGTGCCGTGTCACATATAGAAATTTTTTGATATTTGCAACCATAGTAAAACAAAGACTTATATTTTTGATATTTATCTTATATATTTAAATGCCATTTAACAAAGAAAAATCAACCAAAAAAATGAGTTCGTGTGTCGCCTCTGACACGCGTGTCATAGGTTCACCATCACTGGAATAGATCAACTGAGATCCCTGGACTTTTGGCTTCCTTTATGGTTCGTTAATGGGAATCAATAGTAGAAGAGTGGGAGGAGAGAAACAGCAATGTTTTTATTCCTTCAGCTCCCTCCCTACCAGACTTCTGCATGTTGACAGTGACTACATTCCTCTAAGAAGCCCACAGCTCCGGTGATATGGTCCCTTTCTATAATTTCTCTCCCCCTCTCTCTCTTTCCTTCCTCCCGTCCCTTCCTCCCTCCCTCATTCTATGATGAACAAAAGTAGTTGTATCTCTCCATTGACCCTCAATGAAAAGTCAAGGCTACCTGCCTTATAGAAAAACATATTAAAGTTTGCTATAAAGCAGAGCTTTGTTCTTCAGTGCCAATTGTTAACAGTGATGTTATAATTATATTAACTTGTATTTACTAAGTTTTTACAAAGTGCCAGATAATGTTGCAAACAATTGGCTTACATAATATTATCAAATCCTCACAAAGACTTTTCAGTGTAATCATCATGATCCTCACTAAAGAGAGAGGATGCTGGGTTTAAGAGACATTAAGTAACTTTCCTGAGATCATATCATTGGTAAGAGGAACCAGATTGAGACACAGTGCTGTCTGACACCAAAACCCTTTCTCACAATCACTCCATTAGTGTCAAGAAAGAGAAAGAATTGTGGTTGAGAAATTATTTAGCTGATTAGAGCACTGGTATCAATGAAACCACAGTGGTGAGCTTTCCCACTTAGCATGACATCTCACCTAGAAGCCCTTCAACACACATCCCAGGACTGAAGATAAGTAGCCATCAAACTAGTCTGGGGAGGTGTTAATCATAAAATGGTCTGAATAAAAGTGTGGAGAACATATGCTAAAATTCTCAATAATATATTAGCAAATGAAACCCAGCAATTGAAACACAAAAGTCACATGATCATATCAATTGATACAGAAAAATCCAACAACCTTTTTTTGATAAAAACACTCATCAAAGTGGTAATTGAGGTATCATGTCTCAACATAATAAAGGTCATATATGACAAACCTACAGACAGCATAGTACTCAATGGGCAAAAATTAAAACCATTTAACTAAGTACAGGAATAAGACTTGGATGTCTGCTTTCACCATGCTTATTCAACATGGTACTAGAAGTGATAGCCACAGCAATCAGACAAAACAAAAATAACTGTCATTATTCACAGATGAAATAATATTGTACATTAGAAAACACTAAAACTACAACAAAATACTACTAGAAAAACTAAAAAACAATTCCATTTACCATTGCAACAAAAATTAAGATACTTAAGAATAAACTTAACCAAGGAAGTAAAAGACCTGTACTTGAAAAACTATAGCACATTGAACAAAGAGATAAAGGAAGACATAAGTAGAAGAATATATTCTGTTCATGAGTTAGTAAAATCAATATCATTAAAGTGTCCATACTACTCAAAGCAATCTATAGATTCAATGTGATCCCTATTAAAATATCAACAACATATTTCACAGATCTAGAAAAATACTCCAAAAATTTATATGGAACCAAAAAAGACCGCAAAATAGCTGCAGCAATCTTGAGAAAGAAAAACAAAGTTTTAGGAATCACAATACCAGATATCAAGTTATACTACACAGCCACAATAATCAAAACAGCCTGGTACTGGCACAAGAATAGGCATATAGATCAATGGAACAGAGCAGAGACTATAGAAACCGACCCAAGCCATTAAACTCAATTAATATTTGACAAAGGAGGCAAGAGCACACAATGGAGTCAAGACAGTGTCTTCAATAAATGGTGTCAGGATAATTGGACAGATACATGCAAAAAAAATGTAACTAGACCACAAATTTACACCGTACACAAAAATAAACTCAAAATGGATAAAGGATTTAAATGTAAGATGGGAAATCATAAAAATCTTAGAAGAAGCCATAGGCAGCAAAATAGCAGATATTTGCCATAGCAATATCTTTACCAATACAGCTTTTAGGGCAATGGAAACAAAAGAGAAAATAAACAAATGGAACTACATCAAAATAAAAAGCTTCTGCACAGCAAAAGAAACCATCAACAAAACAACAAGGAAGCTCCTTGCATGGGAGAACATATTTGCCAATGTTATCTCTGATAAGGGTTCAATCACTAACATTTACAGGGAACTCATACAACTTAACAAAAAAAGATAAACAATCTAAAAAAAAATGGGCAAAGGACCTAAATAGACACTTTTCAAAAGAGGACATTCAGAAAGCCAAGATACATATGAAAATATGCTCAGTCACTAATCATCCGAGAGATGCAAATCAAAATGTCAATGAGGTACCATCTCATACCCGTCAGAATGGTTATCATCAATAAAGTAGCAAACGACAAGTGCTGGCGAGGATGCAGAGAAAAAGGAACCTTCCTGCACTGCTGGTGGGAATGCAGACTGGTGCAGCCACTGTGGAGAACAGTAAGGAGTTTCCTCAAAAAGTTAAAAATGGAAATCCCATTTGACCCAGTAATCCCACTTCTAGGAATATATCCCAAGAAACCAGAAACAGCAATCAGAAAGGATATATGCACCCCAATGTTTATAGCAGCACAATTTATCATAGCTAAGATTTAGGAACAGCCTAGATACCCATCAGCTGATGAATGGATTAAAAAACTGTGGTACATCTACACAATGGAATACTATGTAAAAAAGAACGAATTCTTACCATTTGCAATAGCATGGATGGAACTGCAGAGCATTATGCTAAGTGAAATAAGCTAGTCAATGAAAGAAAAATGCCACATGATCTCACTCATTTATGGATAATACAGACCATTATAAACTGATGAACAAAAATAGATACAGAGGCAGAGCAGCATCAAACAGACTTCAAACTACAGAGGGAAGGCTGGGGAGGGTGGAGCAGGGAGGTAAGAGATCAGTTGAAGGACTTGGACGCAAGATACTGGGGGGAAGAAGAGGCCGAGGGAAGGTTCTATAGGGAAAAAAAGGAGACATATGCAGTAGTCTTTGTAATATTTTAAGCAATAAAATAAAATTTTAAAAAATAGCAATGGAAATGTACTTATCAATAATCACTTTAAATGTAAATGAAATAAATGCTCCCCCCAAAAAGCCATAGCGTAGAAATTCAAAGATTACTGCAGAGTAGGTGGAATCTACACCCAACTGCTCCTGACCCCCAAACCAGATTTACAGCTAAATTATAGAGAAATCATCCTGAAAAACCAACTGAAGGCTAGCTGAACTAGAAGATAGTAACCAAGGGTTTACACTCAGGTGCAGCAGGGGCTTAGAAGCTTAAGGGACTTTGTGGCTGCAAAAATCCCTACCCCAAGAAGTGTGGGGTCTCATACCCAGGCAGTGATCCCAAATCCAGAGCAATAAAGATGGGAAGAGGGACCTATATAGTAGTTGGTGCTGAAAATCAGGGGACTTCAGTCTGCCTGGAAAACCTGGACTGCAACATCCCAGGGATAAGCACTCCTATTTTTACAGGCCCAGTCTGTGGAGTGCACAGTCTGTACTACAACTGCTTGTGAAGCCACACAACTGTACATGGGTCCTGTGGAGGGGTCTGCATGCTACACCAAGCAGTGACTTCTTGGAGACCTCTTTTTTTCTGGGGAGCATTTTGGCAATGACCCAAACGGTGACTAAACTTTGAGGCTTGTGTAAAAGAGTTGGTCTCTCCCAGCTCCAGCACACAACTGGTGCCCTACCTAAACCTGTTGAATCATTTATCCACCCCCATCCTGCAGAGTTCAGGAGTACAGGGGGATCAGAGAGCTGATCAGAGCTGTAATATACAAACTGTGTCTCCTGGATAAGCTTTTGTCTTTGAATCAGATGGACAAGTGCTGAGCTGTGTGGCTATATTGAGGAAAGGCAAATCCAATCTCTCCAGTGCATCAAGTCTGTACACCCTGGGAAGGGGAAGAAGTGACCATTTCCCTCCAACAGGCTTGTGGGCACCACCACTAATGGGTGACTGGATCAGCCCTGCACAAGTCCTGGATACACCATCCCCCTGCTGGGGTCAATTCTGCTGGGGGGGAGGGGCGGAGAAAAAGAGGCTCAGAACTGGGACATCAATGTGTGAGACCCTCAGAGGTTATTGTCTAAGACTGGGACAAAGTGCTTAGCCTACTCCTGTAAACTGGGCCAGCATTAATCTTTATGGGAGACTCTTTTGGTCTATCCACCTGAGCCCAAGGCAGCTGAACTTGATCCTGTATAGGAAGCTGTTTGCTGCCTGTACTCCACCTAAGCCTGCAGCAGGAGCCTCTGTTGGGGACTAGAGTTGAAGACTCTGGCAGACACTGAGTGGTTTGGATTTAAAGCAGGGTCCATATTCCTCTCATTGAATTCCTGACAGTGTGATCCCCAAGTAGAAGAGTCAATAACCCTGCCCTCCTGACCCAGGTATCCCTGCCTGACCAAGCTGGAAACCTGTGAAAGGAAATGCAGATCACGGCTAGCCTCGGCTCATCCTACAGCCTTTCTTCAGAAGGCTCTTAATGAAGACAAGGTAATCTCATTGGGAGGTGGAGTAGCTTATAATTGGAGGCAGAACTCAGGAAGCCTTGATGCTTTTAACGATCTGCCACCAGCTCTAAGCTGGAGGATGCTGAGCCTTTTACATAGATTTGCCCCTTTCACACACCCAGGTTGAGTAGATGCAGACACAAATAGTAAACAGCAAGGTAACTCCAGACAGGTAGCCCAAGGACCATTACATACAATGTTTAACAGCAACCTGTACCTGAACCCCACCCAAGTGGACACAGAACCAACACAATCAGCAGTAGGCTTCAGACCACAGCACAGTTTGACACAACTAGTCACACAAGTGGCACACCCATAAAGGGATTCTAGTAGGGACCAGAGCCAGCTGAGAACAGCTGCACTTTGGGGAGAAGACATTGCACAGCAACTCATACATGGTGATCGATATTTACATATAGAGGAACCAGTTTGAAGAGTTAACACCACCCATGAGAGGGCCAACAGCATTCAAAACTCAACTATAATAGGGAGTGCACATAACCCACAAGAAACATTCCTGGAGCAGTGAGCTCAGTTGATCTTGCCACTGAACCCAAGGAGACACCAGAATCCTAAAGCCACCATAACAAATTTGGAAGTAATAGAAGATCTACTTAACATAGAGACAAAGTGGGAAGACAAAGAAAAATGAACCAAACATAAGAATAAGAGAAACCCTCAGAAAAAGAATCAAATAGAGTGGATGAAATGGAAGCAAACAAAATACCAGATGCAGAGTTCAAAGCAATGGTCACAAGGATGCTTAAGGACCTTAGAGGAAGAATGGATGATCTCAATCAGAACCTATACAAAGAAATTGTAGGCATTAAAAGGAACATAGAACCCATAAAAAAGAACCAGTCAGAAATGAAGAATACAATATCATAAATGAAGAATACATTAGAAGGAATCAACAGCAGGCTAGATAAAGCAGAGGATCAAATCAACAAATTAGAGGACAAGGTAACATTAAGAACACAAGCAGAGCATCAAAAAGAAAAGAGTATTAAAAGAATTGAGTAAAGTCTAAGAAACCTCTGGGATAACAACAAGTGTAATTATATCTGCATCATGGGGGTGCCAAAAGAAGAAGAGAGTAAGGAAGGAATAGAAAACCAGTTTGAAGAAGTAATGGCATTGACAACTAAAATGATATAGAGTATCTGAAAGGAGAAGAAAACAGGACCCATATATCTGCTGTCTACAAGAGACTCACTACTGAACAAAATACTCACATAGGATAAAAATAAATGGTTGAGGAAAAAATTCTATGCAAATGGCAAAGAAAAAAAAAAACTGGGGATCAATACTTATATCTGAAAATAGACTTCAAAACAAAGGCCAGAACAAGAAACAAATAAGATCACTACATAATACTAAAGTGATTGATCCAACAAGAGGATATCACACTTGTAAACATTCATACATGCAATATAAGAGCACCTAAATATATATAGAAATTATTAGTTGGCTTTAAGAGAAAGATAGACAACAGGACAATAATAGTTGGGAATTTTTACCAAATCACTGTCATTGATGGATATTACTTCCACCCCCCCACCCCCCTGCCAAAAAAAATCAACAAGAAAAAAGTGATCTTAAATGACACACCATATCTGTTGGATTAACTTAATATTTACAGAAAATTTAATTCCAAAGCAGCAAAATATACATTCTTCTCAAGTGCACATGGAACATTCTCAAAGACAGACCATATGTTAAGACCCAAAATAAGTCTTCACAAATTCAAGAAGATTGAAATTTTATCAAGCATTTTTTTTCAGATCACAATGGCATGAAACTAGAAATCAACTACAATAAAATAATTGAAAAACATTTGAACACATGAAGGATAAATAGCATGTTATTAAGCAATGAATAGATTAATGTGATAAGGAAGAAATTAAAGTTAACATTAAAAATAATAAAAATGAACACACAACCACCCAAAATCTATGGAACAACAGTGAAAGCAATCCTCAGAGAAAAGTTCATAATATTACAGGCCCAGCTGAAGAAGCAAGAGAAATCTTTTTTTTTTTCTTTATTGATTAAGGTATTACAAATGTATCCTTATCCCCCTATTATATCCCCATCCCCCCACTCATGCCCTCACACACCTGTTGTCTGTGTCCATTGGTTAGGTTTATATGCATGCATAAAAGACCTTTGGTTGATCTCTCCTTTACACCCATCATCCCCTACCTTCTCTCTAAGGTTTGATGGTCTGATCGATGGTTCTCTGTCTCTGGTTCTGTTTTTGTTCATCAGTTTATGTTGTTCATTATAATCCACAAGTGAGTGAGATCATGTGATATTTATCTTTCTCTGACTGACTTATTTCACTTAGCATAATGTTCTCTAGTTCCACCCATGCTGTTGCAAAAGGTAGAAGTTCCTTCCTTTTTACAACAACATAGTATTTCATTGTGCAGAAGTACCACAGTTTTTTAATCCACTCATCTGATGATGGGCACTTAGGCTGATTCCAATTCTTAGCTATTGTAAATTGTGCTGCTATGAACATAAGGGTGCATATAACCTTTCGGATTGGTGTTTCTGTTTTCTTGGGATATATTCCTAGAAGTGGGATCACTGGGTCGACTAGAAGTTCCATTATTAGTTTTATGAGTAAACTCCATAATGTTCTCCACAGTGGCTTCACGAGTCTGCAATACCACCAGCAGTGCACAAGGGTTCCTTTTTCTTCAAATCCTCTCCAGCACTTGACATTTGCTGATTTGTTGATGATAGCCACTCTGACAAGTGTGAGAAGGTACCTCATTGACATTTTTGTTTGCATCTATTGGATGATTAGTGACTTTGAGCATGTTTTCAGATGTTTCTTGGCCTTCCTTATGTCTTCTTATGAAAACTATCTATTGAGGTCCTTTGTCGAATTTTTTATTAGGTTGTTTGTCTTCCTTTTGTTAAGTTGTATGAGTTCCCTGTAAATGTTGGAGATTAAAACCTTATTGGAGATATCGTTGGCAAATATGTTCTCCTATGCAGTGGGTTTTCTTGTTGTTTTGTTGATTTCTTTTGCTTTGCCGAAGCTTTTTATTTTGATGGAGTTCCATTTGTTTATTTTCCCTTTAGTTTCCATTGCTCTAGGAATGATATAGGTGAAGAAATTGCTTTGGCATATGTCTGAGATTTTGCTACCTGTGGATTCCTCTAATATTGTTATGGTTTCCCATCTTATGTTTAAACCCTTTATCCATTTTGAGTTTATTTTTGTGTATGGTGTAAGTTGGTGATCTAGTTTCATTTTTTTGCATGTGTCTGACCAAATTTCCAAAAACAATTTATTGAAGAGGCTGTCTTGACTCCATTGCATGTTCTTGACAACTGTGTCAAATATTAATTGAGCATAGTGTTTTGGGTCAATTTCTGGGTTCTCAATTCTATTCCATTGATCTGTATGTCTGTTCTTGTTCCAGTACTAGGCAATTTTGAGAACAGTGACTTTGCAATATATCTTGATATCTGGTATTGAGATCCCTCCTACTTTGTTCTTCTTTTTTAGGATCACTGCAGCTATTCGGGATTTTTTTTTTTTTATTCAAGATGAATTTTTGGAGAGTTCTTTCTAGATATGTGAAATATGCTGTAGGTATTTTAATGAGGAGTGCATTGAATCTATTGCTTTTGTAGTATGGACATTTTAATGATGTTGATTCTACCAACTGTTCTTCCATCTGTTTATGTCTTTCTCTATCTCTTTTTTCAACGTCCTGTAGTTTTCTGCATACAGGTATTTCCCCTCCTTCATTAAGTTTATTCCTTAACTAGAGGCCCGGTGCACAAAAATTTGTGCACTCGGGGGTGAGGGGGTGTCCCTCAGCATGGCCTGTGCCCTCTCCCAGTCTGGGACCCCTTGGGAGATAATGACCTGCTGGCTTAGGCCTGCTCCCGGGTGGCAGAGGCAGGCCCAATCCCTAGGTGCAGCCCCTGGTCGGGCTGAGAGCAGGGCGCCGCCCCCTGTCATGCACAGACAGGGCGGATTGGGAGGTTGTGATGCCACCCTCAGTCACACTCAGGGTAGGGCCGATTGGGGGTTTGGGGCATCACCCCCTGTCACACTCACGGCAGAGTCGATGGGGAGGATGTGGTGCCACCCCCCTGTCACGCACAGAGCAGGGCCCATCAGGGGGTTGGGGAGCTCCCCCCTGTCATGCACAGAGCAGGGCCCATCAGGAGGTTGGGGAGCTCCCCCCTGTCACCCACAGAGCAGGGCCCATCAGGGGGTTGGGGCGCCACCACTGTCACACTCAGGGCAGGGTCAATGGGGAGGTTATGGCTCTACCTCATCACACACAGAGCAGGGCCTGTAGGGGGGGTGGGGGGGTGGGGGCACCGCACCCTGTCACACACAGAGCCACAGGGCGATCAGGGGGTTTGGGCGCTGCCCCCGGTCACACTGATTCAGGTGCCGGCAGGCCTCTCAGCTCTGCTGATCCCGGTGCTGGGAGGCATATTACCTTTTTACTATATAGGGTAGAGGCCTGGTGCACGGGTGGGGGCTGGCTGGTTTGCCCTGAAGGGTGTCCTGGATCAGGGTGTGGTGCCACTGGGGTGCCTGGCCAACCTGGATGAGGGGATGATGGCTGTTTGCAGCTGGTCATACACCCTTCAGGGTGGGGGTCCCCACTGGGGTGCCTGGCAAGTCTGGCTGAGGGGCTGAGGGCTGTTTTCAGGCTGGGACTTGCCGGGAGCCGATCCATCCTTGCTGTTTCTAGGGACCTGGCATATATGGCATACTGTTCTTAATATGTTTGCTCACCTTCTTGGCACTGTGTTTTAACCAAGGTCACCTCTCCAAGAAAGGTTGTTTCCCCAGGTAGGGATTTTCCCCTGAAGTTAGGGAAGGAATAAAACCTCTTAACTAAGTGCCAGGCGGGTAGTTAATCACTTTAACTACGAACAATCATGCTTAAGCTACATAATCTTTACTCCCTGGAATGGAGATAAGAAACACCCTAACCTTTGGAATAGAGATTGATAGGATTAGAGTCAACTGGTATAAATACAGATGTAACAAGACAACAGAACTCAGAACTTAGATGAGGATCCGTCAGTCAGAACCTAGAGAGGCAGACCGAGAGACAGACCCGAGACACAGAACTCAGAACCTACAGACAGAACTTACACACAGAACTCAGAGACAGAACTTAGCGGCAGACCTCAGAAGGCAGACCTCAGAAGGCAGACCTCAGAAGGCAGACCTCAGAAGACGGACCTTAGAACACAGAACTTAGAACACAGAACTTAGCAGACAGGACCTACACAGAACCTAGAACTTCGCTGGAGAGAACATGGCAAAAGATCCTGGACTGAACCTGACTACAGAAATTGGCAAGAGAATCCGGCTACAGAACCTGGCGACCGAACCTGGCTGGAGAGCCTAACCCGAACCTGGCTGGAGAACCTAGCGAGAGAACATGGCCACAGAACCTGGCTGGAGATCCTAGGCAGAACTTCTCTGGAGATCCAGACCAGAACTTGGCTGGAGATCCTGGCTAGGCTGCTGATCAACTGAACGCTGTCTCCGTGTCATTCCTTCTTCGCCGACGCCGTCTACACCTTTGGGAACCCCTGGACCCGCTGGGGTTGGACCCCGGCAGGGACTGAAGCTCCCAACTGCTTCTCTTTTTTCTTTTTCTTTTTTATTCTGGGCCAGCTTTAGCTCTGAGGCTCCTGCTCTGAGGCCTCTGCTCCTGAAAGCAGGTATCTGGATTGTTTCGGTTCTAATCACAACTCTGTATCAACTCCAGCTCTGAGATCCCAGCTCTCTGAAAGCTGGTTTCTGGGTTATTTTTTAGCTTCTATATGTTACTATGTTTGAAACTGCCGGATCAGAGGCCTACAGCGGCAAGCAGGGAACGTTGGAGTCGTCTGGAGTCGTCCGTCCGTCACTGAAGCAAGCAAGCCTCATGTTAGTTTCAAGCTGCCTGGCTGCCGGCCGCCATCTTGGCTGACAGTTAATTTGCGTATCTCCCTGATTAGCCAATGGGAAGGGTAGCGGTCGTACGCCAATTACCATGTTTCTTTTTTATTAGATTAGATTTTTTTGGTGTGATGGTAAAAGGGATTGCTTTTTTAGTCTCTCTTTCTGTAAGTTCACCTTTGGTGTGTAGAAATGTCATAGATTTCTTGGTCTTAAATTTGTATCCTGCTACGTTGCCAAATTAATTTATTAAGTCTAATAATTTTTTAATGGAACCTTATGGTTTTCTATGTACAGTATCATGTCATCTGTGAATAAGGACATTCTTATTTCTTCTTTTCCAATTTGTATGCCTTTTATTTCTTCTTCTTGTCTGATCACAACGGCTAGTATATCCAGTACTATATCGAACAGGAATGGTGAGAGTGGGCATCCCTGTTTTGTTCCTGTTCTTAGGGGAAATAGTTTTAGTTTTGCTCACTGAGTATGATGTTGGCTGTGGGTTTGTCATATATGGCTTTTATTATGTTGAGGTATGATCCTTCTATTACCACCTTGTTGAGAGTTTTATCAGGAAAGGTTGCTGGATTTTGTCAAATGCTTTTTCTGCATCAATTGATATGACTATGTGATTTTTATCTCTCAATTTATGTGATGTACCACGTTTATTGATTTGTGGATATTATGCCATTCTTACATCCCTGGGATAAAACATAGTTGTTCATGTAGTATGATCTGTCTGATGTACTGCTATATCTGATTTGCTAGCATTTTTGTTGAGGATTTTGGCATCTATGTTCATGAGGGATATTGTCTTGTAATACTCTTTCACTGTGTTGTCTTTTTCTGGTTTTGGTATTAGGATGATGCTGGCTTCATAGAATGAGCTTGAAAGTGTTCCTTCCTCTTGAATTTTTTGGAATAATCTGAGGAGGATATGTTTTAGTTCTTCCTTGAATGTTTGGTAAAACTCCCCTGTGAAGCCGTCTGGTCCCTGGCTTTGGTTTGCTGGAAGCTTTTTGATGAATGTTCAATTTCTTCCATAGCTATCAGCCTATTCAGTTTTTAGAATCTTCCTGATTGAGTTTTGGAAGGTTATATTTTCGTAGGAATATGTCCATTTCCTCCAGGTTGTCTAGTTTGTTAGAATAGAGTTGTTCATAGTATTTTTTAAACAATGCTTTGTATTTCTGTGGGATCTGTTCTTATTTAGCCTCTTTCATTTCTGATTTTGATTATTTGGGTTCTCTCTCTTTGCTTCTTGGTGAGCCTGGCTAGAGGTTCATCAATCTTTTTTGTCCTTTCAGGCTACCAGCTCTTGGTTTTAGTGATCTTTTGTATTGACTTTTTGGTCTCTATGTCATTTATTTCTGCTCTGATCTTTATTATTTCCTTCCTTCTGATACTCTGAGCTTTTCTTAATGCTCTCTAATTCTTTAAGTTGCAAGGTTAGATAATTTATTACCAGTTTTTCTTGTTTTTTGAGGTAGGCCTGTAGAACTATGATCTTCCCTCTCAGGACTGCTTTCATTGTGTTACATAGATTTTGGATTGTTGTGTTTTTATTATCATTTGTTTCCAGGATAATTTTTATTTCTTCTTTGATGTCTTTGGTAACCCAATCATTGTTTAATAGCATGTAATTTAGCCTCCAAGTGTTTGATTTTTTCATTGCTTTTATTATAGTGGATTTCTAGTTTTATACCATTGTGATCTGAGCAGATGCTTGTTATGATTTCTATCCTCTTGAACTTGAAGAGACTTTGCCTGTGTCCTAATATGTGGTCTGTCTTTGAAAATGTCCCATGTGCAATGGAGAATAATGTAGATTATGCTGCTTTGGGCTAAAATATTCTGAAGATGTCAATTAAGTCCATCTGATATAGTGAGTCATTTAGAATTGCTGTTTCTTTGCTCATTTTTTGTTTAGAGGATTTATCCAGTGGAGTCAGTGTAGTATTAAGGTCCCCTACTATGACTATTGCTATTGATCTCTCCCTTGATATCTTCCAGAAGTTTTTTTCATGTATTTGGGTGCTCCTCCATTGGGTGCATATAAGTTTACCAAAGTTATATCTTCTTGTAGAATTTCTCCATTTAGTAT
This sequence comes from Myotis pilosus, assembly GCA_036010255.1. NCBI lineage: Eukaryota > Metazoa > Chordata > Mammalia > Chiroptera > Vespertilionidae > Myotis > Myotis pilosus. The sequence goes on from JASKON010000009.1 coordinate 16,727,166, forward strand.
TATGTAGAGGCCTTCCTTATCTCTTCTTATGGTCTTTACCTTGAGGTCTATTTTGTCAGATATAAGTATTGCAAGCCCAGATTTTTTCGCGTTTTCATTTGCCTGAAATTTTTTTCCATCCCTTCACTCTCAGTCTGTGTGAATCCTTTATTTTGAAGTGGGTCTCTTGCAGACAGCAAATATATTGTTCATGTTTTCTTATCCATTCAGCTACCCCATGTCTTTTGATTGGGGCATTTAATCCATTTATGTTTAATGTAATTATTAATAAGTACTTGTTTGTCATCATTTTTATTCTTTTTTAATATATTTTTTATTGATTAAGATATTACATATGTGTCCTTATACCCAAGTTATCCCCTACCCCCGCCCCTCATGCTCTCACCCCCCCCCGTTGTCCGTGTCCATTGGTTAGGCCTATATGCTTGCATATAAGTCCTTTGGTTGATCTTTCCCCCTTACCCCCACCCTCCCCTACCTTCCCTCCAAGGCCCGACAGTCCAATCAATGCCTCTCCATCTCTGGATCAGTCCTTGTTCATCAGTTTATGTTGTTCATTATATTCCACAAATGAGTGAGATCCTGTGGTATTTATCCACTCTCCAGTTCCATCCATGCTGTGGCAAATGGTAAGAGTTCCTTTTTCTTCTTCCTCTTCTTAAAGAATACCTTTCAGCATTTCATATAATGCTGGGTTGGTGGTGATGAACTCCTTTAGCTTTTTTCTTATCTGTGAAGCTCTTTATCTGACCTTCTACTCTGAATGATAGCTTTGCTTGGTAAAGTAATCTTGGTTGTAGGTTCTTGCTATTCATCACTTTGAAGATTTCTTGCCACTCTCTTCTGGCTTGCATGGTTTCTGTTGAGAAATCAGCTGACAGTCATATGGGTACTCCCTAATAGGTAACTGACTGTCTTTCTCTTACTGCTTTTAAGATTCTCTCTTTGTCTTTTGCTCTTGGCATTTTAATTATGATCTGTCTTTTTGTGGTCCTCTTTGGATTCCTTTTGTTTGGGGTTCTCTGTGCTTCCTGGACTTGTAAGTCTATTTCTTTCACCAGGTAGGGGAAGTTTTCTGTCATTATTTCTTCAAATAGGTTTTGAATATCTTGCCCTCTCTCTTCTTCTGGTAACCCTATAATTCTGATGTTGGTATGCTTGAAGTTGTCCCAGAGGCTCCTCACACTATCTTCATATTTTTGGGATCTTTTTTCTTTTTTCTTTTTCGGTTGGGTATTTTTTGTTTCTTCGTATTTCAAATCCTTGACTTGATTCTTGGGATCCTCTTGTCTGCTGTTGTATCTCTGTATAGTATTCTTTATTTCAGTCAGTGTATGCTTAATTTCTAGTTGATCTTTTTTTTTTTTTCATATCCTCCAGGGTCTCACTAAATTTATTGGCGGTTTCCATAAAATTCTTGAAAAACCTTATAACCGTGGTTTTGAACTCTATATCCAGTCATTTGCTTTCCTCCATTTCTGTCATTTGTGACCTGTTTTTTTGTCTCTGCATTTTTTTTATGCTTCCCTGTGTTGGTAGAGTGGTTTTGTGTGCTAGGTGTCCTGTAGGGCCCAGGGGCTCAGCCTCCCCAGTTACCTGAGGTGGACACTCTTGGTGCACCCCCTTGTGGGCTTTGTGCACAGTCTTGTTGTAGTTATGCCTTAATTGTTGTAGGATCACTGGGAGGAATTGACCTCCAGGCCAATTGGCAGTGAGAATCAGCTGTGTCTGCAGTGGGAGAACTTCTGTGCTGAAGACACCCTTCTGGGGCAAGACTTGCTTCAGTGGGGCTTTGATGCTCACTGAGTCTGCACCCTGAGTGTGTCCCTTATGGATCTGAGGACCTGTAATCTGGATGGTCCCCCTCTGAAAACTGGGTACACTGGCTCTTGGATCTAAGGAGGTGCTAATTAACCTTGGCCTGAGGTTACCTGGCAGGAGCTAGGAAGAGAACTGTAGATTCCCCTTCCTTTTTTGGAGTTTGGAGGTGCCCTGATGAGGCTCAGCTGTGAAGCAATGCAAGCTGCTGTGGGGCCTTGGGCCTTCTCTTGGAAGTTCTGGGTCTGTCTAGCCCAGCTGCAGTTTTTTAGGTAATTTTCAGGTTGCAAAGGGCCAGGGCATTCATATACAAAAGCCTCTGCAGCAGCCTGGGTGGGGCAGGTCTCAGGGAATCCAAGGGCGGAGCAAGCAGCTATGGAAGATTCTCAGCCCTGCCCTAAGGGGCTGTGCGTCTTAGTGTCCTGATAATTGCTGCAAGCACCTCTGAGGGAAAGCCGCCCTCAAGTTCAGAGTTCTGCTTGCTGCCAGACAGTCCAGTTTCTCCCCGTATGAGTCCTGGGTCCCCAGAGACTTCCCGGAACTGGAGTTCAGAGCAGTCAGGAGCTTGTGACTCCCTCCTGATTCAAAAAGACAGCCGCGTCCTTAGGTGCCAGCCCCTTTCCGCAGGCGAACCTTTGTACCTCTGCACTTTACTTCGGCAGCTCCTCTGGCTCTCAGTGTGCTTTTCTTTCCTTCTAGTTGTAGAATTTCCACTCAGCCAACCTTCCTGTAGTTCTGGGTGATGTCTGTTTTGTCTTTTTGTTGTATTTTGAAGTTGTTGTGGGAGGCAGCAATTTCCTGGTATTTACCTATGCCGCCATCATAGTTTTCATCATTTTTATTCTTAATGTGTGTATTTCTTCTTGTGTTTCTGTTTCTTCTTTTTACAGCAGTCCTTTTAGCATTTCTTGAATTACTGGCTTGGTGGTAATAAACTCTCTTAACCCTTTTTTTCTGTGAAGCTCCTGATTCTACCTTCAATTTTGAATGATAGCCTTGCTGATTATAGAATTCTTGGATTCTGTCCCTTGCTTTGCATCACTTTGTATATCTCATCCCATTCCCTTCTGGCCTAGTGTGTTTCTGTTGAGAAATCAATTGCTATTCTAATAGGAGATCCCTTGTAGGTAACTTTCTGTCTCTCTCTGGCAGCATTTAAGATTCTTACTTTGTCGTTGGTGTTTCCCAATTTAATGATTATGTTTCTTGGTGTTGGTCTTTTGGGGTTCATCTTGTTTGGGACTTGATGTGCTTCTTGGATTTGCATAGTTTTGTATCTTTTTTTCTTTGCCAATATAGGGGAAGTTTTTGTAGTTATTTCTTCAAATGAGTTTTCTATTCCTTGCTTCTCTTCCTCTCCTTCTGGTATCCCTATTAAGCAAATGTTGTTTCATCCCAAAACTCCCTTCGGTTTTCCTCTTGCTTTTTAAATTTTCTTCCTGTTGCTGTTGTGTTTGTGTTTTTTTTTCCTACCTTGTCTTCTAATTCGCTGATGCAGTCCTCAGCCTCTTCTTATCTACTGTTTAAGACTTCCATTGTGTTCTTTATTGCAGTTATGTTGTTATTCATTTCCTCCTGGTTACTTTTCATGGTGGTGACGTTCTCATTCAGCTCCTTATAATTCTCATTGAGTTGTGTGCATTTGTCATTGAGTTGTGTGTATTTGTCATCTAGTCATTTGAACATCTTTATAACCATTACTCTGAATTCTTTTTCTGATATGTTACTAGCCTCAATTTCATTTAACTCCCCTTCTGGTGATTTCTCTTTTTCTTTTCTTTGGGGATTGCTTTTTTTGTCTTCCCATGCTTTGCTGTAATGCTTTAATTGTAGGTTCGTTTGCTTTGCTACCCAAGATTTTTTTTTTTTATAAAATATATTTTATTGATTTTTTACAGAGAGGAAGGGAGAGAGATAGAGAGTCAGAAACATCGATGAGAGAGAAACATCGACCAGCTGCCTCCTGCACATCTCCCACTGGGGATGTGCCTGCAACCCAGGTACATGCCCTTGACCGGAATCGAACCCAGGACCCCTCAGTCCGCAGGCCGACGCTCTATCCACTGAGCCAAACCAGTTTTGGCAACCCAAGATTTTTTGGAGATGGTGCTACTGGTGTGATCTCTCAAGTCTCCTGGGGTTGATAATCTAGCATATCTCCCTACTTGAGTTATTTGGGTTCTCTTTATGTAGGCTTGTGATCTGGAAAGGCACCACGGCGGTGTCTAGAAGTCAGCAGTTGTTGGGGGAGGGGTGTCCCAATTTTTGCTGTCTTGCTTCCTTCGTTGAAATTGTGTGTGCCAGCAGGGATTCACAGTGGCACGCATGAACCATCTGTTCAGGTGGTGGGGCTCAGGGGCCTGAGATCTGGAAAGTCATGACTGTGGTTCTCAGAGTTCTGTAGTTTTGGCATGGGCAGACTCAGCTTTGGCTGTTGCCTCAGTGGCTGGATACATGCGCCTCCAGTGGGTACCCACAGTGCATTTGCCAGCAGGGTGTACTGATTCACTCTGAAGGGCCCTGGTGCTGAAGCCACAGGATTGAGGTGTCTGTGGGCAGGTATCCCAGAAGAGGGAATTCAGCATTTTTACAGCCCAGCAGTGTGCTCCTGTTTGTATAAGTGCATACCCAGCAGGGGCTTACAGCAGCACCCAAGGACTGCCTGTGGAGAGGTGGGCTTTGGAGGCCTGTGTGATGGAAAAGCATGTGCCTGTAGTGTCCAGAGTTCTGCAGCTGTGTGGTGGAAAGACTCAGTTTTTGCTGCTGCACTTGTGGTGGATAGGTGCGTACTCCCAGTGGCAGCTCACAGGGGTACCCTTGGTGCCTTTGCCAGCACGGCACACTGAAACACTCTGAAGGGCCCTGGCACTGAAGCAGCATATTCGTGGCGTCTGTGGGCAGGTGTCCAAGATGAGTGAATTTAGAATTTCTACTGCCAAGGGAATGAGTCCCTGTTTGACCAAGATCACACAGAGCTGGGGCTCACAGAAGCTACCCAGAGTGCCCTGTGGATCGATGGGCTCAGGGTGCCTGCTCATTGGAAATTTGCGACTGTGGCAGTGCCTTTGCCGGTACAGAACTCTGACTCACTCTGAGGGGCCCTGGCTCTGAAGTTGCACAGTTAGGTTGTCTGTGGGCAGTTATTCAGGAAGAGGGAATTCAGAATTTCTACTGCGGGGCAGCACACCTGTGTCTGTACGAAATCACACCCAGCGGTGGCTCACAGTAGCTCCCAAAAGCTGTCTATGGCAGTGATGGTGAACCTATAACATGCGTGTCAGAGGTGACACGTGAACTCATTTTTTCTTTGTTAAATGGCATTTAAATATATAAGATAAATATCAAAAATATAAGTCTTTGTTTTACTATGGTTGCAAATATCAAAAAAATTCTATATGTGACATAGCACCAGAGTTAAGTTAGGGTTTTTCAAAATGCTGACATGCCGAGCTCAAAAGGTTCACCATCACTGGCCTATGGAGTGGTGTGCCCTGGAAGTCTGTGCACTGGAAACGTGCAAATGTTGGAAACGCGAATGTGGCGTGTGGAGGTCTGCTGTTAGGGAGGGGGGAAGTTGCACTTATTGCTGTGGGAGTGGTGCACCTTTAGAGGTGGGGGTCCCAGGGACCACAGGTCTGCGGGTGGGGCAGCAGGAGTGTTTGCTGGGTTGCTGGCAGTGTCCAAAGCCTGTCTTTTTGGTGGTACTGATGAGTTCCTAGAAGGCCACTCTCCCCTTCAAGATGGTGTGGGCTATGTGCCTGAGTCCCACAGTCTGGGGAGTGCAGCAGTGGTAGTCTCTCCCTGTCCAAGGGAGCCTGGTCTGCCAGCCCTTGATGCTCCTGCTGGATTTAACAGTCCCTCACTCACACACACACACACCACACACATCCACACACTCTCCTTTCATCCCTTCACTCACTCACATCTTCTCCCTCACCTAAAAGCTTAACCATGCACTTAAATGGACTAGAATAAGAAAAACAAACATATACCAGAGTAAGTAGAAGGAAGGAAATAATAAAGATCAGAGTGGAAATAAATGACAGAAATTAAAAATACAATAAAAAAGATCAATGGAACTAAGAGCTGTTTCTTTGAAAAATAAACAAGATTGACAAAACTTAACTAGACTCATCAAGAAAAAGAGAGAGGACATAAATAAATAGAATAATAAATGAAGATCTAACAGCTGGCATCACAGAAATACAAAGGATTGTAAGAAAATACTATGAACTACAAATTGGATAACCTGAACAAAATGGACAAATTCTTAGAACTATACAATCTTTGAAATCTGAATCAGGAAGAACTAGAAAACCTGAATAGACTGATCACAACTAATGAAATTGAAGCAGTAATAAAATAAATAAAAAATAAGAAGAAAACAAACAAAAAATCCCAGCAATAAAAAGTCCTGGAATGGATGGCTTCACAGGTAAATTTTACCAAACATTCAAAGAAGAACTACATTTATCTTTCTCAAACTATTCAAAAAAAATTCAAGATGAGGAAGGACTTCCAAAATCATTTTTATGATTCCAGAATTATCCTAATTCCAAAACCAGATAAAGATAGTTACAAAGAAAGAAAATTATGGACCAATATCCCTGATGAACATAGATGCTAATATCCTCAACAAATTATTAGCAAACCAGATCCAACAATTCAGTATAAAAAATCATATACCATGTTCAAGTGGGATTTATTTCTGGCATGTAAGATTGGCACAATATCTGCAAATCAATAAACATGATACACCACATAATGAAAATAAATTATAAAAACCACTGATCATAATAATAGATGCAGAAAAAAAGCATTTAAAATCCAACACTAATTTATGATAAAAACTCCCAGAAAAGTGGGAATAGAGGGAATGTGCCTCAAAGTTATAAAGGTCATATATGACAAACCCATGGCAATGTCATACTCAATGGAAAAATTAAAGCTTTTACCTTAAGATAAAAAACAAGACAAGGTTGTCCATGTTCACCACTCTTATTCAACATAATATTAGAAGTCCTCTCCACAGCAATCACAAAATAAGGAGAAATAAAAGGTTTCCAAATTGGAAAGGAGTTAGTAAAACTGTCATTATTCACAGGTGGCATAAAATTGTATATAGAAAACACTAAAGAATCCCCAAAATGCTAGTATATCTAATAAATAAATCTGGCGAAATAAAAAGATACAAAATTAATATTCAGAAATCAGTTGCATTTATTTACACTAATAATTAACTATCAGAAACAAACAATAAGGAAACAATCTTATTTACTATTTCAAGAAAAAAAAATAAGGCAACTAGGAATAAATTTAACCAAGGAGGTAAAAGACTTGTACTCATAAAACTATAGGACATTGGAGAAAGGGATTAAGGAAAATACTAGTACAAATAAGTGGAAGCATATACTTTGTTCATGGATAGGAATAATTAATATCATTAAAAGTCCATATTAACCATACTAAAGCAATGTATAGATTCAACACAATTCCTTTAAAAATAACAATGACATATTTCACAGGTCTAGAACAAATGTTCCAAAAATTTATATGGAACCACAAAAGACTTTGATTAGCCTCAGCAATCCATAGCATGGAGAACAAAGTCATCAGTGTCACAATAATTGCTATCACACTATACTACAAGGACATTGCAATCAAAATCATGTAGTACTGGCATAAGAACAGGCATATAGATCAATGGAAGTAAACAGAGATCCCAGAAATTGTCCCATGTCTTCATAGTCAATTAATATTTGAAAGAGGCAAATACATACAGTGGAATAAATACAGTCTGTTCAATAAATGGTGTTGGGAAAATTGGACAAGTATATGCAAAAAAGTGAAACTAGAACACCAACTAACACCATACATAAGAATAAACTCAAAATGGATAAAAGACTTGAAAAAAGTCACAAAACTATAAAAATCCTAGAAAAAAAACACAAGCAGTAAAATCTCAGACATTTCTCATAGCAATATTTTTGCTTATGTATCTACTAGGGCAGTGGTCAGCAAACTGCAGCTCGGCAAACCGCAGCTCGTGGGCCACATGTGGCTCTTTGGCCCCTTGAGTGTATCTCATCCACAAAATACCGGCTCCTCCACAAAATACTGACTTCTACACATGGGCCATGAACTTTCAATCGCACTGTATGTGTGCACCCGCACATGGTATTTTGTGGAAGAGCCACACTCAAGGGCCAAAGAGCTGCATGTGGCTCGTGAGCCACAGTTTGCTGACCACGGTACTAGGGGAAGGGAAACAATGGAACATATAAACAAATGAGACTGGATCAAACTAATAAGCTTCTTCACAGCAAAGGAAAAAAAAATCAACAAAATGTAAAGGGAACCCACTCTATGGGAGAACATATTTTCCAATGATACATCTGATAAGGAGTTAATTTTCAAAATATATAAAGAAATTATATAAATCAACACAAGGAAGACATATCTGCCTATTAAAAAATGGGCAAAAGACCCTAGCCCATTTAGGTCAATGGATAGAGTGTTGGCCTGTGGACCAAAGGGTTTCAGGTTCAATTCCAGGCAAGGGCACATACCTCAGTTGCAGGCTCCTCCCCAGCCCAGGCCCTGGAAAGGGCATGTGCAGGAGGCACATGTGTTTCTCTCACATCAATATTTCTTTCTGTCTTTTCCTCTCTCTTCCACTCTCTCTAAAAACAATGGAAACATATCCTTGGGTGAGGATTAAATAAATAAAAAAATTAAAAAATGGGAAAAGCACTTAAATACTTCTCCAAAGAGGATATACAGATGGCCAATAAAAATATGAAGAAATGCTCAACATCACTAATCATCAGAGTGATGCAAATAAAAATACAATGAAATATCAACTCAAACCTGAAAGAGTGGCTACCACTAATAAATCAGCAAATAACAGGTGGTAGCAAGGATGTGGAATACAAGAAACTCTCCTGTAGTATTGGTGAAAATTAATAATGCTTCAGCCACTGTTGAAAAAACTATGGATTTTCCTCAAAAAATTAAAAAATGGAACTGCCACAGATTTCCTATAATGGCAGCCAGCAGGATGGCAGTGAGGGGGAGAGTGTGAGAGAATGAGAGAGCAAAAGGAGAGTGTGTGGACATGTGGGGTGTGTGTGTGTGTGTGTGTGTGTGTGTGTGTGTGTGTGTGACAGATCCTGCAGGTTTTTCAGGGACTGGTGAAACAGGCTGTCTTAGATGGGGAGCCCCCGCTACAGTTGCATGTAAGGTTGGTGCAATGTCTGAAACTCCTGGCCTGCCAGTGCTGGCATAGAAACCATGCCATCTTGAAGGTCATAGCTGCTGTGACTAGGAGCATAGCCTCACCACCACACAGTCTGGACTCAGATGCAAACCAAGACACAACAGCCTCACTAGACAAAGACCTATCTCAACTGAAGATTCACAGACACTGGCTCCAGCCATCCTGGCCTCAGGCTCCTGTGAGTCCTGGAGTGATTTCCCCTCCCACCAACTTGCTTCAGTGGCACAGCTCCCAAGCATCCCAAGGTTGCCCTTGACTAATGGCTGTGGTGGCCTTACCACCTGGCTCCTTGAACCTGCCCTGGACAGTCAGCATAAACAGGGCTCTTGCCGACCTGCAATGGCCATGCCATTTGACCCCCAAGTCCGCATTTCAGTGTTAGCATGCACAGTGGCTGCAGCACCCGGTCCCTGAGCCTGAGACTGACTCTAGGCATCTGTGGAGCTCCCACCAACCCACAGCAGATGTGCCACCCAGCCCCTGAGCTCGCCCATGACTCTTGGGGTGCCTGAGGCTCTCGCCAAGTCCACCACTGAAGTTCAAGCCTTATGCAACTTGGCGCCTGGACCCTTCGGCAATAGCCAAAATGGGGAGAAAAAGAAGTAACCTTTAAAAGAAAGAAAAGGAGGACTCACCCCAAAAAAGGAACTAAATGAAAACGACGTATGCAATATATCAGAAAAAGAATTCAGAGTAATGGTCATACAGTTCATAAACTGGATGGACAAGAAAATCAACAACCTATATAAGAATCTAGGGGGAATCAAAAACAATATACCTAAAATAAAAACCATGATGGAAGGTTTCAATAGTAGACTAGGAGAAGCAGAGGACAGAATCAGTGAGTTAGAATATAGGGCAGAGAAAAGCCCAAGCTGAACAGCAATTGAAGAAAAAAATTAGAAAGCAGGAGGAAAACCTAAGGGGACTTGGGACAACACGAAATGAAGTGACATACATAGAGTAGGGGTTCCATAAGGACAAGAAGAGCAGCAAAGATTGGATAACCTATTTGAAGAAATAATGACAGAAAACTTCCCTGATTTGGGAAAGAAAAAAGTTACAAAAGCACAGAGAGTCCCAAACAAGATAAACACAAAAAGACCCACACTAAGACACATCATAATTACAATGGCAAACGTTAACAACAAAGAGAGAATTTTAAAGGCAGAGAGCGAGAGAGAGAGACCAACAAAGGATCTCCCATTAGTTTACCAAATGATTTCTGAAGAGAAACAAACCAGAACAGAAGGGAATGGAATGAAGTATGCAAAGTGATGCAAAGCAAGAGACTGAATCCAAGAATACTATATTCAGCAAGGCTATCATTCAAAATTGAAGGGGAAATCAGGAGTTTTGCAGACAAAAAAAAGGTTAAGGGAGTTTATCACCACCAAGCCAGCAATGCAAGAAATGCTAAAAGGACTGTGGTAAGAAGAAGAAATAGAAAGGAAAGAAGGAATACAGAAATAAAGAATAAAAATGGCTACAAACAAGTACTTATCAATAATAACCATAAACATAAATGGACTAAATGCTCCAATCAAAAGACAGAGAGTGGCTGAATGAATAAGATAACATAACCCATATAATACTGTCTAAAAGAGATCTACCTCTGAACAAGAGACTAACAGAAACTGAAAGTGAAGGGGTGAAAAAAAATACAGCCAAATGGAAATGAAAAAGAAGCTAGGGTAGCAACACTTATATCTGAAAAAATATACCTCAAAGTGAATACCATAACATGAGATAAGGAAGGCCACTTCATAATACTAAAAGGATCGATACAACAAGAGGATATAACTTTGGTGAACCTATATCCATCTAATACAGGAGCACCCAAATAATACAAAAACTTCTGGAAGATATCAAGGGAGAGATAGAACACAATACAATCATAGTAGGGGACATTAATAGCCATAGACATCATTGGATAAATTCTCTAGACAAAAAATCAGCAAAGAAACAGCAATCCTAAATAACTCACTAGATCAGATGGACCTAACTGACATCTTCAGAACATTTCACCCCAAAGCCATTGAATATATGTTCTTCTCAAGTGCACATGGGGCATTTTAAAAGATAGACCACATATTGGGACACAGGCAAAGTCTCTCAAATTCAAGAAGATTCAAATTGTATCAAGCATCTTCTCAGAATACAATCTCATGATATTAGAAATAAACTACAAAAACAACAACAACAACTACCAAAAACATTCCAACACTTGGAAGCTGAATAGCATGCTACTAAACAATAATTGGGTTACAAAAGAGATCAAAGAGGAAATTGAAAACATCCTGGAAATGAATGACAATGAAGACACAATAACTCAGAATCTATGCTACACAGTGTAAGCAGTCCTGAGAGGGAAGATTATAGCTCTACAGGACTATCTCAAAAAGCAAGAAACAATTTTAATAAATCATATAATCCTATAACTTAAAGAATTTCAAAGATAACAACAACAAAAACCCAGAGTGAGCAGAAGGAAAGAGATTATAAAGATCAGAGCAGAAATAAATGACATAGACAAAAACAAAATCTAAACAAAAAATACAAAGATCAATGAAACCAAGAGCTGGTTCTTTGAAAGGATAAACAAGATTGATGAACCTCTAGCCAGGCTCACCAAGGAGCAGAGAGAGAGGACCCAAATAATCAAAATCAGAAATGAAACAAGTAACATAACAACCGACCCCACAGAAATACAATGGATTGTTTAAATATACTATGAACAACTCTATTGCAACAAACTAGACAACCTAAAAGAAATGGACATATTTCTAGAAAAATACAAGCTTCCAAAACACAATTTGGATGAATCTAAAAATCTCAGTAGGCTGATGACTATGGAGGAAATTGAGGCAGTCATCAAAAAACTTCCAGCAAACAAAAGCCTGCAGCCAGACAGTTGCACAGGGGACTTTTACCAAACATTCAAAGAAGAACTAAATTCTATCCGTCTCAGACTATTCTAAAAACTTAAAGAGGAAGGAATATTTCCAAGCTCATTCTGTGAAACCAGACTTACCTAATAACAAAACCATTTAAAGATAACACAATGAAAGTGAATTACAAGCTAATATCCCTCGTGAACATAGATGCCAAAATCCTCAACAAAATCTTAGCAAATCGGATCCAGCAGTTCATCAGAAAGATCATACACCATGACCAAATAGGATTTATCCCAGTGATGCAAGGATGGTACATTTTCCGCAAATCAATAAACATGACACATCACATAAACAACTTGAGAGATAAAAATCACAGAGTCATCACAATTGAGGCAAAAAAAGCATTTGACAAAATGTAACACTCTTTCTTGATAAAAAACCATCAGCACACTGGGAATAGAGGGATCATATATCAACATAATAAAAGCTATATATGACAAACCTACAGCCAACATCATACTCAATGGGCAAAATCTAAACCCATTTAACCTAAGAACAGGAATGAGACAGTGATGCCCACTTTCACCACTCATGTTCAACATTGTTCTGGAAGTGCTAGCCATAGCAATTGGACAAGAGGAAGAACTAGCAGGTATCCAAATTAGAAAAGAAGACATAAAACTGCCATTTTTTGCAGATGAATGAGGGAGTAAAAGAGGAGTGTGTGGACGTGGTGTGTGTGTGTGTGTGTGTGTGTGTGTGTGTGTGTGTGTGTGATAGTTAGATCCCACAGGACCTTCGGGGGCAGGCTGACCAGGCTCGCCTAACCAGGCAGCCACTGCTACCATTGCAAACAGTCCCGGAGAGGCTGGCTCTTCCACAGAGGCCACATCTCTTTGAAGGGGAGAGCTTCTGTGACTGGGAGCTCAGTGTCACGTACCCAGGGTGCCCTCAGACAACACCCAGGACTCTACAAACACCCCTGCCAGGTACCTGCTGCTTCAGCTGCAGTCCCACAGTAACCAAGACTCTAGTCATCCCAGGCACAAGGTCCTGAAGCACACTCCCCTCTGAAGCACACTCCCCTCTGCCGGGCCCAACACTTTAGCCCAGGGCACACTCCTCTTTTGCTCCCTCATTCACTTACACTCTCTCCCTCACTGCCACCTTCTTCTTGTCTCTATAGTTGGGTCTGGAGTGTTAATGACCTGTTTGTAGATGGAGTCTCCTCTCTGGGTGTCTGGTAATGTGGCTTGCTCTCTACCTCATTGGCCAAATGGGATAAAATTCACCTCAACAAGACAAAGAAAACAAAACACAAATGTACTCATGACACCAATTTCCCCAATATAAGTGACCACCAGAGAAAAGAGAATTAGGGGAGAGAAAAGAGAGCACAAATCATATCTAAGAGGTTAGAAAATGTTATAAGATTAAAGAAAAAGAAGAAAAAGGAAGAAAAAGAAAAATATATATATATGTGGAGAAAACACCAGAGAACAAACAGATAAACCATAATATACAAACACCAAATACCCAGTAATTAGTGTGGGGGCAGAATCTTATATTCAGAAAGTAAGGTTAAGGAATTGGATGCATATGGGGAGGACCTCAGTTCAGTATAGAGGAAGAAGAAAGAGGATGAGTGGATAAGAAGAAAGAGAAAGAGAATAATAATAATAATAATAATAATAAATTGAAAACATTAATTAAAATATAGGATAAAATAAAAAATAGAATGATAAAAAAGTGAAAAAATAGAAAATAAAGAAACAAACAAAAAAGTTTATAAAGAAAAAAAGATAGCAAAATAGTAATAAAATAAAATAAGGTAAAAATAAAAATGAAAAAGTGAAGTGTCTTTCCTTTGGCTGGTTTAAGATCCCACTCTTCTGTACTGTCTGCTGCTTCTCAGTTTACTGTTGCTGGGACTGAAGGCCTCTGTTTAGGTCAGTCCCTGTGAGCTCTCAGGGACTATTCAGATTTTGTTTTGTATCCTTTGTACCACTCAGAGTGTAGTTTGAGTGTAGCTGTATTGGTTGCCTGGAGACTGCATGGAGGGGCTACTTGTTCAGGAGAAAATGGCTTCCTAGGTCCTGCAAGGCAGGTATGACTCAGCACCAGACTCACAGCCACCTCTCCTCTCCCAAGTTTCCACAAGTCCACACCTCCACCTGCAACTCAACCGCAGGTGAGTGTCTGTATTTGAAAGGTCCTATGAACTAGGTTCAGCAAACAAAAGCAAATACCAAAAAGAGGGGAAAGAGTTGTACCACTGCGAGCCCCTCTCCCCCCTGCACGGCATGACTTGGGCAGCCATCCAACTTGCCCTCTCTGGGCTCAGTCTTTCATGGCTGTAGACCCAGATCTAGAATCCCCTGCTGCCAGCAGTCCTGCAGACCTCTTTCCACAGTGAGACATTACACCTGTCCCAAGGGACGCGGCCTCGGTGCCGTGCAGTTTTCTTCTGACCCTCTGGGCTCAGAGGTCCCACAGTTCTCTCCAGCTTTTAACATTCTCCAGGTGTCCTCTGTCCTTCCCGGCTGTAGTTTGTCTCACCAGCTGTGTTTACTTCACCAATTTGGGGTGGATGTTATTCAATTTAGTTGCTCATTCTATTTGCTCTTGCACAAGGCTCTGGACACATCCATCTATTCCACCACCCTTTTGTCATTCTCCATCTCTCTCATGGCTTCTATTTCAACTGTGATGATGTGTCTATGGAGAGGGTGGGCCACTTCTTCTGAGAGCTGGTTGAGAAGAAGTGCAAGTGTTCTGAGTGATGCTTAGAGTTGCAAAACGAGTTCAGTGGCTGCCTTCTCTCCAGGACCTGCTAACACAACCCCAAGATGAGTGGGTAAAACTCAGGATGCCATGGAAGCTGTCCTGGCCTTGGAGAGGAACCCGAACAACCTAGAGCTGAAGGCACTGGTTCTACCCACAGACTCTTAGCTCTGTCAATCTATGGCTTTTTTTATACACCAATAATGAACTCATAGAAAGATTTTTTTAAAAATCTCATTTACCATTGCACCAAAAAATTAAAATACCTAGGAATAAACTTAATTAAAAGGATAAAATACCTGTACTCTGAAAAGTATAGGACATTGAAAAAAGAGACAGAGGAAGACATAAACAAATGGAAGAATATACAGTGTTTGTGGATTGGTAGAATAAACATCATTGAAATGTCCATACTACCCAAATTAATCTATATATTCAATACAATCTCCATTAAGATACCAACAGCGTATTTCACAGACCTAGAAACAAGTCTCCAAAAATTCATATGGAATAAAAAGAGACCCTGAATAGCTGTAGCAATCTTGCCAAGGAAGAACAAAAGTTGGAAGGATCACAATACCAGATATCAAGCTATATTACAAAGCCACTGTTCTCAAAACTGCCTGGTACAGGCACAAGAATAGTCACATAGACCAATGGATCAGAACAGAGAACCCAGGAATCAACCCAAGCCATTAAGCTTAATTAAAATTTGACAAAGGAGACAAGAGCACACAATAGAGTCAAGGCAGTCTTTTTAATAAATGGTTTTGGGAAAATTGAACAGATACATGCAAAAAATGAAGCTGGGCCACCAATTTACTCCATAGACAAAAATAAATTCAAAATGGATAAAGGACTTAAACATAAGATAGGAAACCATAAAAATCTTATAGGAATCCATAGTCAGCAAATTAGCAGACATATGTTGTATCAATATCTTTACTGATACAGTTCTTAGGGGAATGGA
This sequence comes from Myotis pilosus, assembly GCA_036010255.1. Classification (NCBI taxonomy): domain Eukaryota; kingdom Metazoa; phylum Chordata; class Mammalia; order Chiroptera; family Vespertilionidae; genus Myotis; species Myotis pilosus. The sequence goes on from JASKON010000009.1 coordinate 16,742,914, forward strand.
AACTAAGGAGAAAATAAACAAATGGGACTACATCAAAATAAAAAGCTTTTTCTGAGAAACAGAAACCATTAACAAAACAACAAGAAAAGCCACTGCATGGGCGAACATATTTGCCAATGTTATATCCGATAAGGGCCTAATCTCCAAAATCTATAGGGAACTCATGCATCTTAACAGAAAGCAAATAAACAATCCAATCAAAATAAGGGCAAATGACTTAAATAGACACCTTTTGAAAGAGGACATACAGAAGGCCAATAGACATATTAAAACATACTCTAAGTGACTAATCACTTTAGAGATGCAAATCACAATGACAAATAGATAGAATCTGACACCAGTCAGAATGGCTATCATCAACAAATCAACAAATGACAAGTGCTGGCTAGGATATGGAGAAAAAGAAACCCTCTTGCACTGCTGGTGGGAATGCAGGCTTGTGCAATGCATATTATTGTGGAGTTTCCTCAAAAAATTAAAAATGGAACTTCCATTTGACCCAGTAATCCCACTTCTAGAAATGTATCCCAAAGAACCAGAAACACCAATCAGAAAGGACATATGTATGCCTATGTTCATAGTTGCACAATTTACAATAGCTAAGATTTGAAAACAGCCCAAGTGACCATCAGCAGATGAGTGAATTAGAAAACTATGGTACAGCTACACAATGGAATACTATGTTGCTGTAAAAAAGAAAGAATTCTTACCATTCGCAACAGTATGGATGGACCTGGAGAGCATTATGCTAAGCAAAGTAAGCCAATTAGTGACATAGAAATATTACATGATCTCACTCATTTGTGGAATATAATCCTATATAATAAATAGGTAATATGAAAATTAACGCTCATGCCCTCAGAAGATGGCTGCCTATGACCAGGCCGGCAGGGGGGTGGTTAGTGAGAGCCAACCAAATGACTGAATAAGCAGGCTGAATGGGGTGACCAGGCCGGTGCGGGGGGGGGGAGTTGGGGGCAACCATGACATCAGGGGGTCCAGTTGTGGACAACCAGGCTAGCATAGGGGGGCAGTTATGGGAGATATCAGGACAGCAGGGGAGGGCAGTTGGGGTTAAGCAGGCAGGGGGAGCAGTAAGAGGCAACCAGGCCAGTCGGGGGGGGGGGGGGCGGTTAGGGGACAGCAGGCTGGTGGTTGGGCAGTTGAGGATGATTAGGCTGGCAGGGACAGTGAGGGGTGACTAGGCTGTCAGGAGTGCAGTTCGGGGAGACCAGGCCCGCAGGAGTGGCAGTTGGGGGCAACCTGGCAGGGAGGCAGATGAGAGATTAGGAGCTAGTGGTCCAGGATTGTGAGAGGGATGTCCGACTTCCAGTTAAGGCCTGGTCCCGGGATTGGGCCTTAGCTGGCAGTCGGACATCCCCCAAGGGGTCCTGGATTGGAGAGGGTACAGGCTGGGCTGAGGGGACCACTCCCCATGCATGAATGTTGTGCACCAGGCCTCTAGTCCTATATAATAACAGCCTAATATGCTAAGTTTCTGGTCGTCTGGTCAGCTGTTCAACCAATAAAAGTGTAATATGCTAATGATATGCTAAGGCTGCTCAACTGCTTGGTGTGACATGCATTGACCACCAGGGGGCAGATGCTCCAACCAATAGGTTAACTTGCTTCTGGAGTCTGGCCTGATTGGTACTGTGCGAGATGGTCTGTACATACCCTTGAGCCCTCCATGGTCCCTCTCCCTCTGGCCAACCTCCCACATCCCTCCCCAGCCCTGATCATGCACCAGTGGGGTCCCTCAGCCTGGCCTATTCCCTCTTGCAATCCTGGCACCCTCAGGGTATACCAGAGAGCCACTTTTGGCCCAATCCCACAGGCCAGGCTGAGGGACCCCACTGGTGCACAAATTCTTGCACTTGGCCTCTAGTGAAAAACACAAACTAATAAACAAAAATAGATACAGAGACAGAAAAACATCCAACAGACTGTCAAACATCAGTGGGAAGGCGGTGGGGGGTGGGGTGGGTAAGAGATCAACCAAGGGTTTTGAATGCATGCATATAAGCATTACCAATGGACACAGACACTAAGGTGGTGAGTGCATGTGCTGAGTGGTGGGGGTGGGAGGGGGTTGATGGGGATAAAAGGAGATATATGTAACACTATATGCAATACTATAAACAATAAAAATAAATTTAAAAATGGAAGTGCATTTTGACCCAGTGATCCCACTTCTGGAATTATATCCTAATAATTTTGAAACAATTCAAAAGAATATATACACCTTTATGTTCATAGCAGCAATATTTGTAATAGCCAAGATCTGGAAACAGCATAAGTACCCATCAGTAAATAAGTGGATAAAAAAAACAGTGCTACATTCACACAATGCAATATTACTTGGCCACAAAAAAAAAAAAAAATCTTACTTTTTGTGGTAGCATGGATGGAACCTGAGATTTTTTGCTAGGTGAAATAAGCCATTCAGGGAAAGACAAATACCATATCATCTCACTTATATGTGAAATCTAAAGAACAAAATTAACAAACATAATAGATGGAGAGGGAATAGATTCATAGCTTTCAGAGGGGATGTTTGTGTGTGTGTGGGGGGACAGGATAAAAGAGGGTAAAGGGCTTAGCTAAAGAACATATATGTAAAACCATAGACATAGACAAAAGTGTGGTTATGGTCAGAGGGAAAGTGATGTTAGGGTTGGGTTGAGATTGGCAAATGAGGGAAAAATGGGGACATTTGTAATAGCATCAACAATAAAAATAAAGCTACAAAAAAGGCAGCTTTATATATAAGAAAACAAGACCCATATATATGCTGAAAGAGACCCTCTATAGATTATAAGACACAAGCAGACAGAAATCAAAAGGCCTGAAAAAAATGATATTTTAATGCTAAACAAAGCAAAAATAAAAAGTTGGAGCAGCAACACTTTTATCAAATATTGTTGCATAGCCCATCGACACAGACAACAGGGTGCTGATGCCCAGAAGCAGGGGGATAGGGGCTGGCAGGAGGTGGATAAAGAGGGAGGGGATCTGAGACATCTGTAATATCGTCAACAATAAATTTAAATAAAGAAAGAACTACAATGGAGGATACATGGATATTCTCAAAAAAAAAAAGAAAGAAAAAAATACACTGAATAATTATAAAGAAAACAATCCAACCAAAGAATGTAACCCTTGTAAACATATATCCATTCCGTATAGGAGGCATTAAATATGTAAAGAGCCCTAACCGGTTTGGCTCAGTGGATAGAGTGTCGGCCTGTGGACTCAAGGGTCCCAGGTTTGATTCCGGTCAAGGGCATGTACTTTGGTTGTAGGCACATCCCCAGTACAGAGTGTGCACAAGGCAACTGATCAATGTTTCTCTCTCATTGATGTTTCTAACTCTCTATCCCTCTCCCTTCCTCTCTATAAAATATATAGGGGGAAAAAACCTGAAATTCTTTTTAAAAATATGTAAAGAAAATTTTGATGTATATAAATTCTAAAATCCACTGTAGCTCAATCATAATAGAGTAGTTTAACACCCCATTGTCATCAATGAATTGATCTTCCTATCAGAAAATTAAAAAGGAAGTAGCAGTCTTAAATTACATACTAGACCAGATAAATTTAATTTATATTTTTAGAGAATTTCAGCCCATAACAGCAGAATATAGATATTTTTTAAGTTCACTTGGAACATTTTCCAAGATAAAATGATAGGACACAGAAAAAGTTCCAATAAATTTAAGATTGAAATCATTGTAAGAATCTTCTTCAAACACAATTGTATGAAACTAGGAGTTCATTACAAGAAAAAAGTTGGAAAAAATACACATGGAGGCTAAATAACATGCTTCTAAATAATAAATACATAACAATAAGATCAAGGAAAAAAATCAAAAGATACCTTAAGAGACATAAAAATTAAAACAGAAAATTTATGAGACACAACCAAAGCAGTCCTAAGAGTGATATTCACAGTATTAAAGGCTTACCTAAAAACTAAAATAAAATAAACAACCTAACGTTACACCTAAAGAAACTAGAAAAAAGAACAAGAAACAATCACAAGGTGAGGAGAAAATAGGAAATAGTAAAAATCTGAACAGAAATAGAGTCTAAAACATCAATACAAAACATCAATGAAACTAAGAGATGGTTCTTTGGAAAAATAAACAAAATTGATAAAATTTTATCCAGATGCATCAAAATAGACAGGGTACAAATAAATAGAATTGAAAATGAAATAAGAAAGGTAAAAACTCACACCGCAGAAATACAAAGGATTATAAGAAAATATTATGGGAGGAGACAAAATGGTGGCTGAATAGGCAGACACGTCTCGAGCCTTATACTGGAGCAGATAGAAGGAGTATCTAAATCGAATAACATCCACCAGGAATTGGCGAAGTAGGCACAGCTAGTGAGACAATTTGAAGCTGGGAAGGGCAAGAGGATGCCTGGAGAATGGTAGGATCTGGGATCTGGGCTGGAGAGAGTTGGGAGACATCTGAGCGGAGAGGGTCAGAAGGAACCTTCACTGTACCAAGTCCGCGTCCTTTGGGGACAGGTGTAATATCAATCATGGAAAGGAAGTGCACAGGGATACTGGTGGCAGGTAATTCTAGAACTAAGTCCACAGCTGCAAGAGGCTAAGCCCAGAAGGGGTGGTCTGAAGAACTGCCCAAGCTATGCAGTGCCAGGGGAAAAGAAACTCGCAGTGGCGCTGTTGTTTCCCCTCTTTTTAGTCTTTGCTATTATTCATTAAACCCAGTTCATATGACCTTTCAAATACAAACACTAACCCATGGCTGAGGTGCAGGTGGAGGTGTGGACTTGTGGGGTCTGGGGAGAGGCTGTGGAGAAGAGAAGGTCAGGGAGAGGTGAATGAGAGCCCGTCACTGGGACATTCTTGAACATAAGCAGCCATTTTCTCCTGAAAAGCTAGCTCCTACCAGCAGTCTCCAGACCACAAATACAGCCACACCTAGACTACACCCTGAGTGATACAAAGGATAAAAAATCTGAATAGCCCCTAAGAGCCCTCGGGGACTTTGTTGAAGGCAGGCCTTTCAGTCAGGGGGTTGATACAGCAACCTCCCCAACCATTGTCCCGTCAGAAACAGCCACTTGCGAGATTAAGGTGATCCAGCATTACATTAGAAAATTATACACCACTACCAAGTGGGATTTATTCCAGGGATGGAAGGCTGGTAACGTGTCTGCAAATCAATAAACATGATACATCACATAAACAAATTAAGAGACAAAAATCACAAATCATATCTATTGATGTAGAAAAGACATTTGACAAAATCCAACACCTTTTCCTGATAAAAACTCTCCACAAAGTGGGGATAGATTGATCAGACCTCAACATAATAAAATCCTTAGATGACAAACCTACAGCCAACATCATACTAAATGGGCAAAAATTAAAGCCATTTCCCCTAAGAAAAGGAACAACACAAGGATGACCATTTTCAACACTCCTGTTCAGTATAGTACTGCAAGTGCTAGCCATAGCGATCATACAAGAAGAAGAAGTAAAAGTCATCCAAATGGGAAAAGAAGAAATAAAATTGTCATTATTTGCAGATGACAAGATATTGTATATAGAAAACCCTAAGACTGCATCAAAAAACTACTAGACTTAATAAATGAACTTGGCAATATAGCAGGATACAAAATCAACACCCAGAAATCTATGGCTTTTTTTTTATACTCCAATAATGAACTCACAGAAAGAGAAACTAAAAAAGCAATCCCATTTACCATTGCAACACAAAAATTAAGATACTTAGGAATAAACTTATCCAAGGAGGTAAAGGACTGGTACTCAGAAAATTACAAGATGCTGAGAAAAGAGGTAGAGTAATACATGATCAAATGGAAGAATATACCATGGTCATTAATTGATAGAATAAACATCATTAAAATGTCCATACTACCCAAAGCAATCTATAGATTCAATGCAATCCCCATTAAAATACCAATGCAATATTTCAAAGGCCTAGAAGACACTTTCCAAAAATTCATCTGGAATAAGAAAAGACCACGAATAGCGACAGCAATATGGAGAAAAAAGAACAAAGTTGTAGGGATCACAATACTAGATATCAAGATATATTACAAAGCCACTCTCAAAACTTCCTGGTACTTGCACAAGAACAGACATATAGACCAATGGAACAGAACAGAGAACCCAGAAATCAATCCAAGCCATTATGTTCAATTAAGATTTGATAAAGGAGGAAACAATATACAATGGATTCAAGACAGTCTCTTTAATAAATGGTGTTGGGAAAATTGGACAGATACATAAAATAAAATGAAACTAGACCGCCAACTTACACCATACACAAAAATAAACACAAAAAGGATAAAGGGCTTAAACTTATGATGGGAAACCATAAAAATCTTAGAAGAATCCATAGGCAGCAAAATATCAGACTTAAGTTGTTGCAATATCTTTACTCATACAGCTCCTCGGTCAATGAAAACTAAGGAGAAAAATAAACAAATAGGACTACATCAAAATAAAAAGCTTCTGCACAGCAAAAGAAACCATCAAGAAAACCACAAGAAAGCCCACTGTATGGGAAAACATATTTTCCAATGTTATCTCTGATATGGGTTTAATCTCCAACATTTACAGGGAACTCATAAAAGTCAACTAAAGGAAGATAAATATATCAAAAATGGGCAAAGGGCATAAATAGACACTTTTAGAAAGAGGACATACTAAAGGCCAAGAGACATATGAAAACATGCTCAAAGTCACTAATCATCCAAGAGATGAAAATAAAAACATCAGTGAGGTAACATCTCACACCTCTCAGATGGCTATCAACAAATGAACAAACAATAAGTGCTGGCAAGGAAGTGTAGAAACAGGAACCCTCTTGCACTGCTGGTGGGAATGCAGACTGATGCTGGCACTGTGGAAAACAGTATGCAGTTTCCTTAAAACATTAAAAATGAAACTTCCATTTGACACAGTAATCCCACTTCTAGGAATATATCCCAATAAAACAGAAACACCAATCATATAGAAAATATGCACCCCTATGTTCATAGCAGCACAATTAGCCATACCTAAGATTTGGAAATAGCCTAAGTGCCCATCAGCAGATGAGTGGATTAGAAAACTGTGGTACATCTACTCAATAGAATACTAACCTGCTGTAAAAAAGAAAGAATTCTTACCATTTGCAACAGCATGGATGGCACTGGGGAGCATTATGCTAAGTGAAATAAGCCAGTCAGAGAAAGATAAATATTACATGATCTCACTCATTTGTGGAATATAATAAAGAACATAAACTGGTGCACAAAGACCACAAGGGGGTGCACCAAGAGTGTCTACCTCAGGTAATTGGGACACTTAGCACAGAAAGCCACTCTATCAACAGCGAAGCATAAAAAATTCCTAGACAAAGAAACAGGACACAAATGACAGAAATGGAGGAAAGCTGGATATAGAATTCAAAACCACACTTTTGAGGTCTTTCAAGAGTCTTCTAGAGACTGCCGATAAACTTAATGAGATGTACAAGAAATCTAATGAGACCCTTGATGTTGTGACAAAGGACCAACTAGAAATTAAGCATACACTGACTGAAATAAAGAATATTATACAGACAGAATATTATACAGACCAGAGGATCGCAAGATTCAAGTCAAAGATTTGCAATACGAAGAAGCAAAAAAAAAAAAAAACCCAACCGGAAAAGCAAAATGAAAAAAGAATCTGAAAATACGAAGATAGTGTAAGGAGTCTCTGGGACAGCTTCAAGCTTACCAACATCCAAATTATAGGGGTGCCAGAAGATGAGAGAGAGCAAGATATTGAAAATCTATTTGAAGAAATAATGACAGAAAACTTCCCTTACCTGGTGAAAGAAATAGACTTACAAGTCCAGGAAGTGCAGGGAACCCCAAACAAAAGGAATCCAAAGAGGACCACACCAAGACACATCATAATTAAAATGCCAAGAGCAAAAGACAAAGAGAGAATCTTAAAAGAAGCAAGAGAAAGAAACTCAGTTACTACAAGGGAATACCCATACTACTGTCAGCTGATTTCTCAACAGAAACTTTGCAGGCCAGAAGGGAGTGGCAAGAAATATTCAAAGTGATGAATACCAAGAACCTACAACCAAGATTACTTTATCCAGCAAAGCTATCATTCAGAATTGAAGGTCAGATAGAGAGCTTCACAGATAAGAAAAAGCTAAAGGAGTTCATCACCACCAAACCAGTATTAAATGAAATGCTGAAAGGTATCCTTTAAGAAGAGGAAGAAGAAGAAAAAGGTAAAGATACAAATTATGAACAACAAATACACATCTATCAACAAGAGAAGCTAAGAAGTGAATAAATAATCTGATGAACAGAATGAACTGGTGATTATAATAGAATCAGGGACATAGAAAGGGAATGGACTGACTATTCTTGGTGGGGAAAGGGGTGTGGGGGATAGAGGAAGAGACTGGACAAAAATCGTGCACCTATGGATGAGGACAGTGGGTGGGGAGTGAGGGTGGAGGGTTGGGTGGGAACTGGGAGGAGGGTAGTTATGGGGGGAAAAAGAGGAACAAATGTAATAATCTGAACAATAAAGATTTAAATTGGAAAAAAAATTAAAAAAAATAACATAAACTGATGAATAAAATAGACCCAGAGACATAGAAGCATTGAACAGACTATCCATCTTCTGAGGGAAGGCCAGGGGGTAAGAGATCAACCAAAGGACTTATATGAAAGCATATGAGCATAACCAATGGACACAGACAATTGCGGAGTGAGGACATGTGCTAGGCGGTGGCAGGCTTCAGAGAGAGACCAGTGGGGGATAAAGGAGAGTCATGTAATACTTTAAATGATAAAGCATTTAAATTAAAATTTTTATTCACCAATAGTAAACTTACAGAAAGAGAGATAAAAAAGAATCCCATTTACCGTTGCACCAAAGAAATAAGATATGTAGGAATAAACTTAACTAAGGAGGTAAAGGACCTGTACTCAGAAAACTATAGGACGCTGAAAAAAGTGATAGAGAAAGACACCAAAAAATGGAAGAACATACTGTTTTCATGGATTGGTAGAATTAACATCATTAAAATAGCCATACTACCTTAAGAAATCTATAGATTCAATGCACTCCTCATTAAAATAACAATGACAACAATGTGGAGGGGAAAAAAGGAGACATATATACTACTATTTGTAATACTTTAAACAATTAAAAACATAATAAACAAAGAAATATAAAAAAAACAACATAAAATAAAATATCAATGGCATACTTCACAGACCTAGAAAGAGCTCTCCAAAAATTCATGTGGAATAAAAAAGGACCCCAAATAGCTACAGCAATTCAGAGAAAGAAGAACAAAGTAGGTGGGATCTCAGTACCAGGTATCAAAATGTACTACAAAACCACTGTTGTCAAAACTGCCTGGTACTGACACAAGAACAGACATATAAACCAAGAAAATAGAATAGAGAACACAGAAATCTACACAAACCACTCTGCGCAATTAATATTTGACAAAGAAGGCAAGAGCATACAATGGCGTCAAGACAGTCTTTTTAGTAAATGGTGTTGGGAAAATTGGACAGATACATGCAAAAAAAAAAAATGAAACTAGACCACCAACTTATACCATACACAAAAATAAACTCAAAATGGATAAAGGACTTAAACATTAGACAGGAAACCATAAAAATATTAGAGGAATCCAAAGGCAGCAAAATCTCAGACATATGCCTAAGCAATATCTTCACCGATACAGCTTCTATGGCAAGAGAAACTAAATAGAAAATAAACAAATGGGACTGCATCAAAATTAAAAGCTTCTGCACAGAAAAATAAACCATCAACAAAACAACAAGAAAGCCCATGGCATGGGAGAACATATTTACCAATGTTATCTCAGATAAGGGTTTAATCTCCAACATTTACAGGGAACTCATACAACTTAACAAAAAGAAGATAACCCAATCAAAAAATGGACAATGGACCTAAATACTTTTTGAAAGAGTACATAAGGAAGGCCAAGAGACATATGAAAACATGCTCAAAGCCTCTAATCATCTGAGAGATGCAAATCAAAACGACAGTGATGAACAATCTCACACCTGTCAAAATGGTATCATCAACAAATAAACAAATTAGAAGTGCTGGTGAGGATGAGGAGCAAAAGGAACCCACATGCACTGCTGGTGAAAATTCAGACTGGTGCAGCCACCATGGATAATAGTATGGAGTTTCCTCAAAACACTAAAAATGGAACTCCCATTTGACCCAGTGATCCCACTCCCAGGAATATATCCTAGAAACACCAATCAGAAAGAATATATTCACCCCTATGTTCATAGCAGCACAATTTAGAATAGCTAAGAATTGGAAACAGCGTAAGTGCCCATCAGCAGGAGAGTGGATTAAAAAACTGTGATACAGGAGAAAAAAGATGGTGGCTGGTAGGATGGAGATGAGGGATAGGAAGTGAGTGAGTGAGGGGATGAAAGAGCGTGTGTGGATGTGTGTGTTGTGTGTGTGAGTGAGTCAGGGACAATTAAATCCATTAGGAGCAGCAGAGGCTGGCAGATCAGCCTCTCTGGGACAGGGAGAGACTACCACCACTGCGGGAACTCCCAGAACTGTGGGACTTAGGCACGGAGCCCAGGTCATCTTGAAGTGGAGAGCGGCCTCTTCTAGGAACTCATCAGCACCACCACCCAGACAGGAGTGGGATACTGTCCGTGACCCAGCAGCCGCTCCAGCCAAAATCCTGCTGCCCACCCGCAGACTCGCAGACCCTGGGATCTCCACCTCCAAAGGAGCACCGCGCCCGCAGCAGTAAGTGAAGCCACCCCCTCACCAGCAGCAGACCTCAGACCATCGCATTCCTGAGTCTCCAGCCAGCAGGTCTCTGAGGCACACCACTCCACAGACTTCTCTTAGGAGTCACTGTGAGCTCCACCTGAGTGTCATTTTGTACAGACACAGGCACACTGCCCCCCAGTAGAATTTCTGAATTCCTTCTGCCTGAATAACTGCCCATACACATCCAGGTGTGAAACTTAAGCTCCAGGGCCCTTCAGTGCCAGGGCCCCTCAAAGTGCATCAGAGCTCAGCTCCTGGCAAAGGCACTGCCAGATTTGTTCATTCCCCCTGAGCCCATCTATCCATAGGGAACTTTGGGAAGCCACAGTGAACCTCTGCTGGGTCCAATCTTGGACAAATAGGGATGCACTCCCCTGGGCAGCAGAAATTATGAATTCACCCATCCTGAATACCTGCCCAAAGATACCTTGATGAAGCGTGCCAGGGCCCTTCAGAGTGCTTCAGTGCACCTGCTCCAGCAAACTTACTGTGGGTGCTCCTGTGTGCCACCACCGGGAACGCACACCTATCCACCACAGGTGCATCAGCAAAATCTGAGTTTCCCCACCCCACAGCGGCAGAACTCTGGACACCACAGTTGCATGCTTTTTCAGCGTGCAGGTCTCCCAAGACCACCACTCCACAGGTAGCTCTGTGGCCCCGCTGTGAGCCCCGCTGGATACGCACTTAAACAAACAGGGGTGCACTGCTGGGCTGTAGAAATGCTGAATTCGCTCTTCTGGAATACTTGCCCCCAGACACTGCAATCCAGTGGTGTCAGTGCCAGGGCCCTTCAGAGTGTGTCAGTACACCCTACTGGCAAACACACCACAGGTGCTGGGATTGTGTGTATCCAACCACAGAGGCAGCAGCAAAAGCTGAGTCTGCCAACCCCACAACTACAGAACTCTGGACACCACAGTCACGCCTTTCCTGAATGCAGGCCTCCTGAGTCCCACCACCCCAACAGACGGTTCCTGGGCACAATGGCATAAAACTAGAAATCAACTACAAGAAAACATTGAAAAAATCAAACACTTGGAGGCTAAATAGCATACTATTATATGCTGGGTTTCATGTTCCAGCATCACGAAGGGTTCAGGAATCTGGAAAAGGCTGTGTGTAGATGACATAGAAATCCAGAGACTAATAAAGAGTCTGGAGATGAGATATAATTTTGAAAGGCACTGGAGGTCAGAGAAGTTTCAGCTAAAGTAACTAAAGACTCCCTCCTTGTCTATTAACACAATTTGTCCTAAGGCAAGGTGGAGATAATACACATCAAAAGATAAGGTTTCAGAGGGTACAAAAGCATTGTCAGTTTGGGGAATAGCCTACAGCTGTTCAGGTGTTTGGCCAGTAGGAGGCAATAACATGTATATTAATATGCCCTTTAACTGTCTGGCAGCCACAGTCATTTCCTATTCAGGTTTGGGGAAATGCCTTTAGCCATTCCCAACAGGTGCCTACATGTGTAACTCAACCCTATTGAGTCCCCAAGTTTCATCAACATTTGGATGAAACTCTTAAAATTATGACATGCTGGAATTGGTCTATGGCACTATTAAACAATGATTGGGTTACAAGAAGGATCAAAGAAGAAATAAAAAGCAACCTGGAAACAAATGACAATTAAAACACAACAATCCAAGGACTATGGGACACAATGAAAGCAGTCCTGAGAGGGAAGTTCATAGTTCTACAGGCCTGCCTCAAACAACAAGAAAAACTGGTAATAAATGATCTAACCCTACAACTCAAACAGTTAGAAAGAGAGCAACATGAAAAGCCCACAGTATCCAGAAGGAAGGAAATAATAAAGATCAGAGCAGAAATAAACGACATAGAAATAAAAAAAAAAAACAATACAAAAAGTCAATGAAACCAAGAGCTGGTTCTTTGAAAGGATTAACAAGATTGATGAACCTCTTGCCAGGCTCACCAAGAAACAAAGAAAGAGGATGCAAATAAATAAAATCAGAAATGAAAGAGGTGAAGTAACAACTGACCCAACTGATATACAAAGGATTGTCACAAAATACTATGAACAACTCTACTCCAACAAACAAGACAACCTCGACAAAATGGAAACATTGCTAGAAAAATACAAGCTTCCAAAACTCAGTCAGGCAGAATCAAAAAACCTGAATAGGCCAATAACTACCAGTGAAATTGAAACTGTAATCAAAAGATTCCAGCAAACAAAAGCCCTGGACCAGGTGGCTTTATAGGGGAGTTTCACCGAACATTCAAAGAAGAAATAAAGCCAATCATCCTCGAACTATTCTAAAAAATTCAAGAGGAAGGCACACTTCCAAGCTCTTTCTATGAAGCAAGCAATACACTAATCCCCAAAACAGATAAAGACACCACAAATATATAGATTTACAGGCCAATATCCCTGATGAACATAGATGATAAAATCCTCAACAAATTCTAGCAAACTGGATCCAGCATTATATTAGAAAGATCATACACCATGATTAAGTGGGATTTATTCAAGGAATGCAAGGCTGGTATACTACCCGCAAATCAATAAACGTGATAAATCACATAAACAAATTGAGATAGAGAAATCACATAATCATATCGATTGATGCAGAAAAGGCATTTGACAAATTCCAACACCCTTTTCTGATAAAAACGCTCAGCAAAGTGGGAATAGAGGGATCATACCTCAACATAATAAAAGCCTTATATGAAAAACCTACAGCCAACATAATACTCAATGGGCAAAAACTAAAACCATTTCCCTTAAGAACAGGAACAACACAGGGATGCCCACTTTTACCACTCCTGTTCGACATAGTACTGGAATTGCTAGCCAAAGCTATCAGAGAAGAAGAAATAAAAGGCATCCAAATTGGAAAAGAAGAAGTAAAATTGTCATTATTCACAGATGACATGATACTGTACTTAGAAAACCCTAAAGACTTCATCAAAAAATTATTAGACCTAATAAATGAATTTGGCAATGTAGCGGGATACAAAATTAATGCCAAGAAATCAATGGCATTTTTATACACCAATAGTGAACTTACAGAAAGAGAAATTAAAAAAAAACAATCACATTTACCATTGCACCAAAAAAATTAAGATACCTAAGAATAAACTTAACTAAGGAAGTAAAAGACCTCTACCCAGAAAACTACAGGACATTAAAAAAGAGATAGAATAAGACATAAACAGATGGAAGAGCATACTGTGTTCATGGATTGGTAGAATCAACATCATCAAAATGTCCATACTAACGAAAGCAATCTATAGATTCAATATACTCCCCATTAAAATACCAACAGCATATTTCACAAATCTAGAAAGAACTCTCCAAAAATTTGTGTGGAATAAAAAAAAACAAAAACAAAAAACAACAACAACAAAAAAAACAAAAACCTGAATAGCTGCTGCATCCTGAGAAAGAAGATCAAAGTAGGTGGGATCTCAGTACCAGATATCAAGCTGTATTACAAAGCCACTGTTCTCAAAACTGCCTGGTACTGGCACAAGAACAGACATATAGATCAATGGAATAGAATAGAGAGCCCAGAAATCAGCCCCAAACAATATGCTCAATTAATATTTGACAAAGGAGGCAAGGACATACAATGGAGTCAAGGCAGTCTCTTCAATAAATGATGCTGGGATATTTGGTCAGACACATGCAAAAAAATGAAACTAGACCACCAACTTACACCATACACAAAATGAACTTAAAACGGATAAAGGACTTAAACATAAGACAGGAAACCATAAAAATATTAGAGGAATCCACAGGTAGCAAAATCTCAGATATATGCCAAAAGAATTTCTTCACTGACACAGCTATGGACAGTGGAAACTAAAGGGAAAATAAATAAATGGGACTATATCAAAATAAAAAGCTTCTGCACAGCAAAAGAAACCATCAACAAAACAACAAGAAAGTCTACTGCATGGGAGAATATATTTGCCAATGTTATCTCCGATAAGGGTTTGATCTCCAGCATTTACAAGGAACTCATACAACTTAACAAAAGGAAGATAAACAACCCAATCAAAAAATGGGCAATGGACTTAAATAGACTCTTTTTGAAAGAGGACATACAAACGGCTGAGAGACATATGAGAACGTGATCAAAGTCACTAATCATCTGAGAGATGCAAATCAAAACAACAATGAGGTACCATCTCACACCTGTCAGAATGGCTATCATCAACAACTCTACATATGACAAATGCTGGCAAAGATGCGCAGAAAAAGGAACCCTCGTTCACTGCTGGTGGGAATGCAAGCTGGTTCGGCCACTATGGAAGACTGTATGGAGTTTCCTCAAAAAACTAAAAATGGAACTTCCATTTGACCCAGTGATCCCACATCTAGGAGTATATCCGAAGAAACCAGAAACACCAATCAGAAAGGATATATGCATCCCTATGTTCATAGCAGCACAATTTACAATAGCTGAGATTTAGAATCAGCC
Source organism: Myotis pilosus (assembly GCA_036010255.1). Lineage (NCBI taxonomy): Eukaryota > Metazoa > Chordata > Mammalia > Chiroptera > Vespertilionidae > Myotis > Myotis pilosus. The sequence goes on from JASKON010000009.1 coordinate 16,758,241, forward strand.
TAAGTGTCCATCAGATGAATGGATTAAAAAACTTTGGCACATCTACACAATGCTTCTGAAAAAAAAGGAGGAACTCCACCATTTGCAACAGCATGGATGGAGCTGGAGAGCATTATGCTAAGTGAAATAAGTCAGTCAGAGAAAGATAAATATCACATGCTCCCACTCATTTGTGGATTATAATGAACAACATAAACCAATGAACAAAAACAGATGTAGAGACAGGGAAGCTTTCATCAGGTGCTCAAAACTCGGAAGGTAGGGGAGGCTGGGGGTGAGGGGACTTGTATCCATACTTACAAGCATAAGTGATGGATGTGGACAACAGGCGGTGAGGGTGAGGTCAGGATTGGGGGAATGAGAGGACATTGGGGAGATAAGGACACATTTGTAATATCTTAATCAATAAAGAAAAAATAAAAAAAAAATGTGGTACATCTACACAATGGAATACTATGCTGATGCAAAAAGGAAGGAATTCCTACCATTTGCAACAGCATGGATTGACCCAGAGAGAATTATGCTAAGTGAAATAAGTCAATCAGAGAAAGATAAATATTACATGATCTCACTCATTTTTGGAATATAATGAACTACATAAACCGATGAACAAAAACAGATCCAGGGACAGAGAAGCATTGATCAGACCATAAAACCTTAGAGGGAAGGTAGGGGAGGGAGAGGATTAGGGGAGAGATCAACCAAAGGACTTGTATTCATGCATATAAATATAACCAATGGACACAGACATCAGAGGGGTAAGGGCATGAGCAGGTGTGGGGTATAGGTAAAGGGGGTAATGACACATATGTAATACCTTAATCAATAAAGAAAATTTAAAAATAAATAAGAATTTAAATTATAAATAATTAAATACTTAAAATATATTATGAACAACTACATGGGAACAAATTGGACAATCTGGGAGAAATGTATAAATTCTCAGAAAAAAATAAAATTTTCCAAGACTGCATCATCAAGAAACATAAAATATTAACAGATTAATTACAATCAACAAAACTGAAGGTGTAACTTTAAAAATCCCAACAAACAAAAGTTTTTGTTTGTTTTTTTAACAAATGGCTTCACAGTTAACTTTAATGAAATATTAAAAGGATTAACATTATGCTAAGTGAAATAAGCCAGTCAATGAAGGAAAAATACCACATGATCTCACTCATTCATGGATAATTGAGACCTTTATAAACTTTTGAACAATAATAGATACAGAGGCAGATCTGCCTCAAACAGATTGTCAAACTGCAGCGGGAAGGCCGGGGAGGGTTGGGGGGCGGGAGGTAGGGGGGTAAGAGATCAACCAAAGGACTTGTATGCATGCATATAAGCATAACCAATGGACATAAGACACTGGGGTATAGGGGAGGCTAGGGGACTGTCTAGGGCGGGGAGGGGGGGGAAATGGACACATATGTAATACCCTTTGTAATAAAAAATTAAAAAATAAATAAATAAAAGGATTAACAAGTATGCATTTCAAACTATTACAAAAATTGTAAAGGGATGAAAAATCTCAAACCCATTTTATGAGGCCAGAATTATTCTAATTCCAAAATTAAATAAAGACACTAAAAAGAAATACTGTGTAGTCCAATATCCCTGATGAAGTTCAATGAAAAAATTCTCAATAGCCTTAACCGGTTTGGTTCAGTGGATGGAGCATTGGCCTGTGGACTGAAGGGTCACAGGTTCGATTCAGGTCAAGGGCATGTACCTTGGTTGCAGGCACATCCCCTGTAGGGGGTGAGCAGGAGGCAGCTGATCGATGTTTCTAACTCTCTATCTCTCTCCCTTCCTCTCTGTAAAAAATCAATAAAATATTTTAAAAATTCTCAATAAAGATTAGCAAACTAATTTATGTGATACTTTAAAAATGTCATAAAACATGATGAAGTTGGAGTTATTCCTGAGTTTCAAATTTGATACAATATTGAAAATCAATGTGATACACCACATAACAATGAAAAGTTGAAATTATGTGATCATGCCAACAGATGCAGAAAAAGCATCTGACAAATCCAGCAACCACTTCTGATCAAAACTTTCTGCAAAGTGGAGATAAAAGGATCAATTTTTCACATAGTAGAGGACGTATATTACAAACTCACAGCTAATATTAGACTCAATGGAAAAAAAAAACTAAAAGCATTTCCCTTTAGATTAGTAATGAGACAGAGATGCTTATTTTCACCATTCTAATTCAACACAGTACTCAAATTCTTAGCCAATGAAATCAGATAAGAAGAAAAAATACGAGTTATCCAAATTGAAAATGAAGAAATAAAAGTGTCATTATTTGCAGATGTCATGTTACTGTATACAGAGAAACCTTAATATTCTACCAGAAACATCCCAGAACTGATAAATGAATTCAGTAAAGTATCAGGATATAAAATAAATATTCAGATATGCTTTGCACTTGTAGTTTCAGAAAAGGAAACTAACCCCAATTACAATTGCATAAAAAATACTTAGAAATAAATTTAACCAAGGAGGTAAAATACTTGTACTCAGAAAATTATAAGACAATAAAAACAAAATAGAAAAATTTACACAAAAGGGAAGCATATATGGTATTCAAGGTTAGGAGAAATAAACAGATGCATAATTCACTGAAACAGAATAGAGAACCAAGAAATAAACCCAAGCCTATATGGTCTATGACAAAGTACACAAGAATATGCAATGGGGTAAAGACAGTCTTTTCAATAAATAATCTAGGGAAAACTGAAAAGATACATGCAAAAATGAAACTATGACACTTTCTTACACCATATTAAAAAAATCAAAATTAATTAAAGATTTAACTGTAAGAGCTGATGAAATAAAACTCATTGAATACATTATAGGCAGTAAAATCTCAGAAATTTCTCTTAGCTAATTATTTTCTGATATATCTTATTGGGCAATATAAACAAAACAAAATAAACAAATGAGACTAAATTTTTTTTTCACAGCAAAAGAAACTATCAACAAAATGAAAAGACAACTGATTAGGAGTAGATTTTTTTCCAATAATAATTTTGATTATATATATATATATATATATATATATATATATTAAAAGGGAAACATGCAAACTGACTGTACCTTCACAACACTCACAAGCCATGTCCGCCAGCCAATCAGAGCAACTATATGCAAATTAAAACAACCAAGATGGCGGCCATCAGCCACAGAGTTGGAGCAAGCAGGAGGCTTGGTTGCCCCAGTGATGGAGCAAGCCAAACTTCCTGCCTGCCTGGCCAGCTGTGTGCTCTGCTCAAGGCAACAAAGTTTCAATTATAGAAGATAAATCCCAGATACCTACTTCTAGCCAGCCTCCACTGGGACCTTGGGTGGCTAGAGGCCATGGCCAGCAGGCAAACAGCCATCAGCCCCTCACCCAGGCTTGCCAAACACCCCAGCAGGGACCCCCACCATGAAGGGGCTGTGTCCAGCCTGTAAACAGCCATTGGCCCTTCACCCAGGCTGGCCAGGCACCACAGCGAGGACCCCCACACTGCAGGGGCTATGGCCAGCCTGAAAACAGCACTCAGCTCCTCACCCAGGCTGGGCAAGCATCCCATCGAGGTCTTGGCCAGCCTGCAAATAGCCATCAGCCCCTCACCCAGGCTGGCCAAGCCCCCCAGCGGGGACCCCTACCCTGAAGGGGCTGTGGCCAGCCTGAAAATGGCCCTCAGCCCCTCACCCAGGCTGGGCAAACATCCCATTGGGACCCCCAACCCTGATCTGGGACACCCTTCAGGGCTAACCAGCTGGCCCCCACCCATGCACCAGGCCTCTATCCTATATTATAAAAGGGTAATATGCAAATTGACTCTAACAGCAGAACTACTGTGAATGACTGGTCACTATGACACACACTGGCCACCAGGGGGCAGACGCTCAATGCAGGAGCTGCCCCCTGGTGGTCAGTGCGCTCCCACAGGGGGAGCTCTGCTCAGCCACAAACCAGGCTGATGGTTGCCAGGACTGTGGTGGTGGCCACAGCCTCTCACGTCTCCTCAGCACTGCTAAGGATGTCCAACTGCAACTTAGGCAAACTCCCTGCTGGCAAGTGGACATCCCCCGAGGGTTCCTAGGCTGCCAGAGGAATGTCTGACTGCCAGCTTAGGCCCAATCCCCCAGGGAGCGGGCCTACGCCAGCAGGTGGACATCCCTCGAGGTGTCCCAGACTGCAAGAGGGCACAGGCCAGGCTAAGGGACACCCCCAAGTGCACGAATTTTTGTGCACCAGGCCTCTAGTGCATATATATATATATATATATATATATATATATGAAATATATAAAGACCTCATAATATTCAATTCCAAAATTTAAAAAAAAAATTAAAAAGTGGGAAAGGGGCCTGAATAAACAATTCTCCAAATAGAACCTACAGATGGCAAATTAACATATGAAAAGATGCTCAACATCACTAACCATCAGAGAAATGCAAATTAAAATCACAATATGATATCACCTCACATCTGACAATATAAATCAACAAACAAGATTTAGAGTGGATGTGGAGTCATGGGAACTCTTATGCATGCTTGCTGGAGATGGAGATTGGTGCAACCACTGTAGAAAACAGTATAGATGTTCCTCAATAAATGACAAATAAAATTTCCTTATAACCCAGCAATTTCATTTCTGGGAATATACCTGATGAAACCCAAATGGTAATTAAAAAATGTATATAGCTGCATATCCTTTAAAAAATATTTATTGTTGAAAGCATTACATGTTACCTTTTTTCCTGTCGACCCCCTCTACCCCCTCTCGCCCCACACCCCAAGCCCTCACCACCCTATTGTCTGTATCCATGGGTCTTTGGTTGATTACCTCCCACCCACCCACCCTCCCCTGCCTTCACTCTTGAAATACCTTACTCTATTTCTGGATACACTCCATTCATCAGTTTATTTTGTTAATTAGGTGCCATATATGAATGAGACCATGTGATACTTGTCTTTCTCTGACTGGAATTCCACTTAGCCTTATACTCTCCACATCACTCCATGCAGTCTCAAATGGTAAGAGATTCTTATTTTTTACTGCTGCATAGTATTCCATGATATAAATGTACCACAGCTTTTTTATCCACTCATCTACTGACGGGCACTTGGGTTGTTTCCAGATTTTAGCTATTGTAAATTGTGCTGCTATGAACAGAGGGGTGCATACATTCTTTCTGATAGATGTTTATGGTTTCTTAGGATATATTCCAAATACTGGGATCACTACCTCAAGTGGTAGTTCTATATTTAATTTTTTGAAAAAAAGCCATACTATTTTTAGTAATGGCTTCACCAGTCTGCATTACCACCAAAAGCATAGTAGGGTTCACTTTTCTCCACATCCTTGCCAGAACTTGTCATTCGTTGATTTGTTGATGGTAGCCATTCTGACAGGTGTGAGGTGATACTTCATTGTCATTTTAATTTGCCTCTCTCTGATGATCAGTGACTTTAAGCATTTTTTCATTTGTCTCTTGGCCATCTGTATGTCCTCTTTGGATAAGTGTCTATTTAGGTCTTTTGCCCATTTTTTTAAATTGGATTGTTTGTCTGCTTTTTGTTAATTTGTATGAGTCCCTTATATATTTTGGATATTAACCCATTATCAGATATATCATTGCCAAATATGTTCTCCCATGCAGTGGCTTTCTTGTTTTTTTTCTTGATGGGTTTTTTTTTATTGTTCAGAAGATTTTTATTTTGATGGAGTCACATTTGTTTATTTTTTCCTTAGTTTCCTTTGCCCTAGGAACTGTAAATGTAAACATATTGCTATAAGAGATGTCTGACATTTTGCTGCCTATGGTTTCTTCTTTACAGTTTCTCGCTTATATTTAGGTCTTTTATCCATTTTGCATTTATTTTTGTGTATGGTGTAAGTTGGTGGTCTAGTTTCATTATTTTTGTGCGTATCTGTCCAGTTATCTGACACCATTTATTAAAGAGACAGTCTTAACTTCATTGTATGCTATTGCTTCCTTTATCAAATATTAAGTTAGTGTAAATAAAGGCTTGGGTCAATTTCTGGGTTCTCTGTTCTGTTCCATTGATCTATATGCCTGTTCTTATGCCAGTACCAGGCTGTTTTGATTATGGTGGCTTTGTAATATACTTGATATTTGGTATTGTGATTCCTAAAACTTTGTTCTTTCTCAAGATTGCTGCAGCTATTCGGGGTCTCTTTTGATTCCATATAAATTTTTGGAGTATTTGTTCTAGATTAATGAAATATGTTGTTGATATTTTAATAGGGATTGCATTGGATCTGCTGATTGCTTTGTGTAATATGGAATTTTAATGATGTTTATTCTACCAATCCATGAACAAGGAATAGTCTTCCACTTGTTTATATCTTCTATCTCTCTTTTCAATACCCTGTAGTTTTCTGAGTACAAGTCTTTTACCTCTTTGTTTAAGTTTATTCCTAAGTATCTTAATTTTTTGTTGCAATGGTAAATGAGATTGTTTGTATAATTTCTCTTTCTGAGAATTAATTTTCCTATATAATAAAAGGATAATATGCAAATAGACCGAACGGAAGAACAACTGAACAACTGAACAACTGGTCTCTATGACGTGCAATGACCACCAGGGGTTGCACGTGGAACATGGCAGGTGTCAGCAGCAGGTGGCAGAGCACAGAACATGGCAGGCATCAGCTGTGGCGGGATGGTGGAGCAAATGAACAAGGGTGCCAGACGAAGGTGGGAAACGGGTCGTTGTGATGGGTGCAAGACTCTGGTGGTTACTGAAAATTTTTGTTCCTGCACACTGCAGTCCTGACCAGTGCTTACACCTGCTGCTGACACTGGAGCCGCTGCTCACATCCTATGCTGGCACCCAGCCCTGGTCTCAATCGCTTGGTGCTATCAGTGGGTGCAAGCTGCCACTGCCATCCCCAATCGCCCCTGAGGGCTTCTCCACCTCTCATTGCTCCTGAGATTTGATCAGGGTAGAGGCTACCACTTGCATCCACTGCTGGTGCCGACCCCAATTTTTCTGCACTATCAGCAGGTATGAGCGGGAGCCAGTGCCTTCAGTACCTGGGAGTGGCAGCAGTGGGAGTGGGGTTGATGGCAGACAGGGGAACCAGGGGCCTGGCAAGAGGGGCTGGGTGGAGGTGCAGAGGATGGGCCGAGACCTGCCCCTGTGCCCACTGCAGCCTTGTGGCCCACAGTTCCTTTCAAGGTGCACAAATTCATGCACTGGGCCCCTACTTGTTGTATAAAAAAGTCATTAATTTTTGGGTGTTGATTTTGTATGCAGCCACATTGTCAAATTAATCTATTGTATCCTGGAGATTTTTGGTAGAGTCTTTAGGGTTTTCTATGTACAATATAATGTAATCTGAAAATAACGATCATTTTACTTCCTCCTTTCCAATTTGGATGCCTATACCTGCATGTTTTTTACAGCATTATTTATAATACTTTAGGTATGGAGGCAACTCAAGTGTTCATCAACAGACAAGATGATAAAATGCAGTGGTATATTTATGCAAGGAGATATTCTTACTCAGCCATAAAAAAGAATGAAATCTTACCATTCATGACAGCGCTGATGGACCTAGAGTGTATTATACTGAGTGAAATAAATCAGTCAGAGAAAGACAAATGCCATATTATTTTACCTATATATGGAATCTTAAGAACAAAATAAATGAATAAACAAAATAGAAACAGGCTCATATAGAAGACTAATGGTTCCCAGAAGAGGATGGGGGCTGGGTGAAAAAGATAAAGGGATTAAGAAGTAAAAATTGGTCTTTAAAAAATAGTCATGGTGATGTAAAGTACAACATATGGAATACTGTCAATATATTGTAATAATTATGTGTGGTACCCCACGGGTACACTTTGTAAAGTATATGATTGTGTAACCACTGTGTTGTACAACTGAAACTAATACAAAACAATATTGAATGCAAACTGTAATTGAAAAAGTTTATACTACCTAATTGAAGATACTGGAACACTTCCAAACTTGTTTTATGAGACTAGCATTATTCTAATACTGAAACCAGACAAGGACACCACAAGATAAAAAAAAAAATAAAAAAAATAAAAATAAATTAAAAAAAGACCTATATTCCTGATAAACACAGATGTGAATTTCTCAAAAAACAAACAAACAAACAAACAAACAAAAAACAAGTAACAAACTGAATTCAAGAACACATTAGGGAGACAAAATGGCGGCAGTATAGACAGACATGTCCTATGCCTTGTCCCGGAGCAGATAGAGTAACATCCAGCCTGAATTGGCAGAGGAGATTCACCTGGGAGACAGTTTGCAGCCAGGAAAGGCAGAGGATTCCCGGATAAACGGTCTGGGAAGGAGAATCTGCCAGCCCTCTGAGCCCTGAGGGTCAGAGGGAATCCATAGGGCACGGGCTTGGGCCACGTCTCTTGGGACGGGTGCAGTGGAAAGAAGGTATGCAGGACTGATGGTCAGCAGGGGATTCTAGATCTGGGTCCACAATCAGGAAAGGCTGAGGAATGTCGTCAAAGAGAGCGCAGAGGCACAGCCTTTCCCCCCTCACAGGGGATTATAGATCTGGGTTCACAGTCAGTAAAGGCTGAAGAGTGCCAGCAGGAGAGGAGTGCGCAGAGGTGCAGCCTCTCCGGCCTTTGTGGCTTGTGCCTTTCTTCATAGAGCCTAGTTCATAAGACCTTTCAGATACAGACACTTACCCGTGGCTGGAGCGTGGGAGAAGGTGCAGAATTGTGGAATCTGGGGAGAGAGGGGGATCCAGGAGAAGTGGCAGCGAGTTTAGTGTTGAGTCATGCCTGAGCCTGGGACCTGGGCAGCCATTTTGTCCTGAAGAGATAAGCCCTCCCTCCAGTATCCAGGCAACTAATACAGCCACACCCAGATTCCACCCTGAATGGTAAAAGAATTAAAAAAAACAAAACAACCTAAATAGTCCTTGAGAGCACAAAGGGGCTGGACTAAAGAGAGACTTTCAGTCCCAGCAATCGAAGTCTGAGAAACACTACAATACAAAAGACTGGGATCTTAAGCCAGCCAAAGGACCACTTCACTTTTGCATTTTTATTTTATTTTATTGTATTTTATTACTTTGTTACCTAATTTTTTTTCTTTTTTCTCTTTTTTCTTTGTTTTCCTGTTTTTGATTGTTGCCTTATTTTCTATTTCTTTTCACATTATTTTTCCATCACTCTATTTTTTTATTTTTATTTGCTATTTTATACCATTTTTAAATCAAATTTTTTGTAAATTTATTAGTATTATTATATCTCATTCTCTTTCCTCTTATACACCCATCCCCTTTCTACTTCTTCTATAATGAACTGAGATACTCCCCATATTCATACAACTCTTAACCTTATCTTCTATACATAATATCAGCATCTACCGATTCTGCCCCCACCCTCTTTGCTGGGGGTTTGGTGTTTGTATTTTTTTATTATTATTATTTTTGTTTGTTTGTTTGTTTATGTGGTGTTTGGTTCTGTGGTGTTTTCCCCCATATATATACATAATACCCTTTTCTTTCTTTATTTTTTCCTCTTATCTTTTTGGCTCTCTTCGATATCATTTATGCTCTCTTTTCTCGCCCCTAATTCTCTTTTCTTAGGTGGTCACTTATGGTGGGGTTATTATTGTAGTGAGTACATTCATGCTTTGGTCCCTTTGTGTTGTGTCTTGTCGAGGTGAATTTTATCCTTCCTGGCCAGGTGCTAGAGAGTGAGCCTCATAAACAGACACCTGGAGAGGAAACTCCATTCACAAATGGGTAAATAAAACCCCAGACCCAACTACAGAGGCAGGAAGAAGGAGGCAGTGAGGGACCAAAAGAGGAGTGTGTGGTCATGTGGGATGTGTGTGTGTGTGTATGTGAGTGAGGCACAGATAGATCCTGCAGGACCTTTGGGGTCAAGCTAAACAGGCGCGCCTAACTAAGCAGCCTCTTTTATCATGTAAGCAGTTCCAGGAGGCCAGCTCATCCTCAGAAGCCTAGTGTTTTTAAGGGGAGAGCTGCTGTAACTGGGAGCCAGACATCACTCCCACCCAGGTTGCCCCCAGATAACACCTGGGACTCTACAGACACCCTTGCCAGGGACCTGCTACCTCGGTTGCGGTCCCACGATCAATGAGTCTCCAGCCACCTTGGGCGGAGGCTCCTGAGAGTTCTGAAGCATGCTCCCATCTGACCAGCCCAACACCTTATCCTGGGGCACTGAAACCACGCAAACAACAGACATGTGAGCAGCCCACTCCTATCCAAGGAGCAGCAGCCCCACAAGCAGCCTACCCCAGGCCTAAGAGCAGAAGCCTCACGTGGCCTGCCCCTGTCCAAGGAGCAGCAGCTGTCAGCTGTGTGAGCAGCCCACTCCCTCGTCTGAGGAGCAGCAACAACGTGAGCAGCCTGCCCTGTCTGAGGAGCAGCAGCTGCATGAACATCCTGCCCACAATTGAGGAGCAGCAGTTGCGCAGCCCACACCCTCTTCCTGTCTGAGGAGCAGTAGGAGTGCGATAAAACTGCCCCCATCCAAGGAACAGCAGTTGCACAAACACCCTGCCCCCATACGAGGAGCAGCAGTGGTGTGAGCAGCCCATACCCATACGAGGAACAGCATCGTCCTGAGCAGCCTGCTCCCATTCAAAGAGCAGTAGCTGCCTAAGCAGCCTCCCCCAGTCCAAGGAGTAGTAGCCACACAAGCAGACTACCCACATCTGAGGAGTGGCAGCCCTGTGCAGTCCACACTGGTCTGAGGAGCAGCAGACACATGCAGTCTATACCTGTCTGATGAGCAGCAGCTGGGTGAGTGGTCTGCCCCCTTCTGAGGAGCAGCAGACACACGTGCAGTTCACTCCCACCCGAAGAGCAGCAGCCACGCAAGCAGCCCATCACCGTCCAAGGAGCAGTAGCCATGCGAGCAGACAACCCTCATACGAGGATCAGCAGCTGCACGTGCAGCTCACGCTGGCCCAAGGAGCAGTAGACACACAAGCAGCCCATTCCCCATCTGAGGAGCAGCAGCTGCACGAGCAGCCTGCACCCGCACAAGGAGCAGTAGCCCAGTAAGAAACCTGCCCCTGTCCAAAAAGTGGTGGCCTCACAAGCAGCCGCCCCATCTCAGGAACACCAGCAGAGTGCAGCCAGCCCCGATCCAAGGAGCAGCAGCTATGTGAGCAGTCCGCGCCAATCTGAGGAGCAGAAGCCAAGTGAACAGCTCACACCTGTCCACGGAGCAGCAGCCACACTCAGCCCACCCCCACCGGAAGAGCAGTAGCCTTGTGAGCAGCCTACTCCTGTCCAAGGAACAGCAGCTGTGCAAGCAGCCTCACCTACCAGCCAGAGGAGACAACCCTGCTGCGAAAAGCACCAAACAGAGGAGCCGCTGCCAACAAAGGAGCACCCACTACTTCAACCACTTGAGGAGCAACTGCAGCCTGAGAACCACTGCCACCCAAGGAGCAGCCCCTGCACAACTAGACATCTAGATCAGTCAGTGAGACCAAAAATGGGTAGACAAAGAAACCCCCAAAGGAAAGAAAAGGAGAAATCGCCAGAAAAGTGGCTAAGTGAAACAGAAGCATGCAATATGTCAAAAAAAAAAAAAAAAATTGGGACAACAACAACAACAACAACAAAATCACAGACATTCCAGAAAACTGGGAACTTAAGACAGCCAAAGGAATGACATTTAAATTTTTCATTTTTATTTTTTTATTATTACTTTGTTAGGTTTTTTTTTTTTTGCTTTTTTTCTTTGTTCTTTTTTTTTGTTAGTTCCTTTATTTCCTACTTCTTTTCATGTTATTTTTTCAACCACATGAGCAGCAGACATGTGAGGAGCCTGCCTCGAGCCTAAGAGCAGCAGCCTCATGTGGCCTGCCCATGTCCAAGGAGCAGCAGCTCTATGGGCGGCCCGCTTCCCCGTCCAAAGAGGAACAACCACACAAGCAGTCTGACCTGTCTGAGGAGCAGCAGCTACATGAGCAGTCTTCCTACGTTTGAGGAGGGGCAACACTGTGCAGCCTTCCCCCATCCGAGGAGCAGCAGCTGCACACACCCTGCACTAGTCTAAGAAGCAGCAGCTGCACAAGCATCTTTCCCTTGTCCAAGCAGCAGGAGCCGCACAAGCAGCCTGCCGAATCTGAGGAGCAGCAGTACAGCGAGCGGCCCGCACCCATTCAAGGAGCAGCAGCAGCCAACCGGAGTCCAAAGAGCAGCAGCCATACAAGCAGACTGCCCACGTCCGAGGAGCAGCAGCCTTGAGCAGCACACACCTGCCCGAGGAGCAGAGCCACAACAGCCTGCAACAGTCCGAAGAGCAGCAGCCAGGTGAGTGGCATGTCCCTGTCCGAGGAGGAGCAGCCACGCGTGCAGCTCACTATCCTCCAAAGATCAGCAGCCTCGCAAGCAGCCCACCCCCGTCCAAGGAAAAACAGACTAGCAATCAACCTGTCCAAGTCCTAGGAGCAGTAGCCCCACAAGCAGCCCACCACATGAGAGGAACAAAAGCAGCGTGCAGCCAACGCTCATCCAAGGATCAGCAGCCATGTGAGCAGACCAACCCAGTTCAAGTAGTAGCAGCTGCGTGTGTAGCCTGCCCCATCCAAGGAACAGCATCCAGATGATCCAAACACCCTCTGTCTGAGGAAAAGCAGCTGTGTGAGGAGCGTCCCCCAACCAGCCAGAAGAGCCACCACAGCTGTGAATAGCACACACCAGAGGAGGTGCTGCCAACTAAGTAGTAGCTGCTACCACAACCGCCTCAGGAGCAACCACAACCCAAGGAGCCACTGCCACCCAGGGATCAGCCACTGAACGGCTCAATGTCTAAATATATCAGTGAGATCAAACATGGGTAGACAAAGAAACCCCAAAAGGAAAGAAAAGGAAGACTCGCCAGAAAACCAGCTAAGTGAAACCGAGACATGCAACATGACCAAAAAATAATTCAGATTAAGGGTCCTAAAATGCATAAACTGGATGGAGGAAAAAATCAACAACTTACGTAAGAATCAAAAAGAAACGGATGAAAAAAATCAACAAATTGTGTAAGAACCAAGAAAAAATGAAGAGTGATATAACTACAGTAAAAAACACCATTGAAAGTTTCAAGAGTAGACTTGGAGAAGTGGAGGACTGAATTAGTGAATAAGAAGACAGGAAAGCAAAACACACCCAAACTGAACTGCAAATGGAGAAAAAAACGTAAAAGACAGGAGGAGAGCCTAAGGGAGCTATGGGACGACATGAAACGAAAGAACATGCAAACAATAGGGGTGCCAGAACAAAAGAAAGAGGAACAAGGGTTAGAGAACCTATTGGAAGAAATAATTTCAGAAAACTTCCCTGAGGTGGGGAAGAAAAAAGTAACACAAGCACAGAGAGTCCCAAACAAGGTGAATCTGAAAAGACCCACACCAAGACACATCATAATTACCATGGCAAATGATCAGGACACAGTGAGAATCTTATAGGCTGCAAGAGAGAGACGGAAAGTTAAATACAAGGGATCTCCCATTAGATTATCAAATGATTTCTCAACAGAAACACATCAGGCCAGAAAAGAATGGACGGAAATTGACAAAGTGATGCAAAGCAAAGGACTGAATCCAAGAATACTCTATCTAGCAAGGATATCATTCAAAATTGAAGGAGAAATAAGAAGCTTCACAGACAAAAAACAAACAAACAAAAACAAACAAACAAACAAACAAACAAAAAAAACTAAGGGAGTTTATCACCACCAAGCCAGCAATGCAAAAAATTCTAAAAGGACTGATGTAAAAATAAGAAATAAACTAAGAAAGAAAAGAGGCATAAAAAATAGAAATGGCTACAAACAAGTACCTTTCAATAATAACTTTAAAAGTAAATGGACTAAATGCTCCAATCAGAAGACATGGAGTGGCTGAGGCTGAACAGATAAAAAACATGACCCATATATTTGCTGTCTACAAGAGACCCACATCAGAATAAGGAACTCACACAGACTGAAAGTGAAAGGTTGGAAAAATATCTTTCAGGCAAATGGAAATGAAAAAGAAGCTGGGGTAGCAATACTTATATCGGATAAAATAGATCTCAAAGTGAAGGCCATAACAAGAGATAAGGAAGGCCACTTCATAATACTAAAGGGATAGTAAAACAGGAGGATTTAACCCTGATAAAAATATATGCACCCAATGCAGGAGCACCCAAATACATAAAACAAAAAAAAACAAAACAAAAAAAAAAACAAAAAACTCCTGGAAGATATCAAGGGAGATATCAACAACAACACAATTATAATAGGGGACTTAAACACATCACAGACATCACTGCATAAATCCTCTAAACAAAAAATTGGCAAAGAAACAGCAATACTAAATGACTCACTAGGTCAGATGGATTTAATTGACGTCTTCAGAACATTTGACCCCAAGGCCACGGAATATATGTTCCTATCAAGTGCTCATGGGAAATTTTCAAAGATAGACCACATATAGGCTCACAAACTAAGTCTCCCCAAATTCAAGAAGATTGAAATAATAGAAAGCATTTTCTCAGACCACAATGGAATAATATTAGAAATAAACTACAATAAAAACAACCCAAAATACTCAAACACTTGGAAGCTGAATAGCATTTTATTAAATATTGATTGAGTTACCAATGAGATCAAAGAAGATATGAAAAAAATCCTAGAAACTAATTACATTGAAAACACATCAATCCAAAACCTGTGGACACAATGAAAGTGGTCCTGAGAGTGAAGTTTATAGCTCTATAGGCCTATCTCAAAAAACAAGAAAAAATGGTAGTAAATCATCTAACTCTACAACTCAAAGAATTAGAAAGAGTGCAACAGGAAAAGCCCAGAGTGAGCAGAAGGAAGGAGATAATAAAGATTACAGCGGAAATAAATGACATAGAGACCAAAAAACAGTACATAAAATCAATGAAACCAAGAGCTGGTTCTTTGAAAGGATAAACAAGATTGATGAACCTCTAGCCAGGCTCACCAAGAAGCATAGAGAGAAAACCCAAATAAACAAAATGGTAAATGATAGAGGCTAAATAACAACGGACCCCACAGAAGTACAAATGATTGTTAAAAAATACTATGGACAACTCTACTCCCAAAAACAAGACAACATGCTGGAAATGGACCTATTCCTAGAAAAATACAACATTCCAAACTCAATGAGGAAGAATCTAAAAATCTCAATAGGCCAATAACTATGGCAGAAATTGAAGCAGTCCTCAAAAGGCTTCCATCAAACAAAAGCCCAGGACCAGACGGCTTCACAGGGGAGTTTTACCAAACATTCAAAAAAGAAATAAAACCTACCCTCCTCAGACTACTAAAAGAAATTCAAGAGGAAGGAACACTTCCAAGCTCATTCTATGAATCCAGCATCACCCTCATACCAAAACCAGATAAACACAACACAATGAAAGAGAATTACAGACCAATATCCCTTATGAATATAGATGTCAAAATCTCAACAATATCTTAGCAAATTAGATCCAGCAGTACATCAGAAAGATCATACAACATGACCAAGTAGGATTTATACCAGGGATGGAAGGATGGTACAATATCCGAAAATCAATAAACGTGATGCATTACATAAACAAATTGAAAGAAAAAAAACACACATAGTCATATCAATTGATGCAGAAAAAAGCATTTGACAAAATCTAAAAGACATTTTTGATAAAAACTCTCAGCAAGGTGGGAATAGAAGAATCATACCTCAACATAATAAAAGACCTATATGACAAACCCACAGCCAACATCATACTCACTGGACAAAAACTAACATCATTTCCCCTAAGAACAGGAACAAGACAGGGATGCCCACTCTCAACACTACTGTTCAACATAGTACAGGAAGTATTAGCCAATCAAAACAACAATTAGGTACCATGTCACACTTGTCAGAATGGCTATCATTAACAAATCAACAAACGACAAGTGCTGGAGAGGATGTGGAGGAAAAGGAACACTTGTGCACTGCTACTGTGAATGCAGACTGGTGCAGCCTCTATGGAAGACAGTATGGAGTTCCCTCAAAAACTAAAAATGGATCTCCCATTGGACCCCGTGATCCCACTTCTAAGAATATATCCCAAGAAACCAGAAACACCAATCAGAAAGGATATATGCACCCATATGTTCATAGCAGCACAATTCACCATAGCTAAGATCTGGAAACAGCCTAAGTGCCCATCAGTAGATGAATGGATTACAAAATCATGGTACATCTACATGATGGAATACTATGCTGCTGTAAAAAAAAAAGAATTCTTACCATTTGCAACAGTATGGATGGAAATGAAGAGCATTATTCTAAGTGAAATAAGCCAGTCAGAGAAAGATAAATACCACATGATCTCACTAATTTATGGATAATAAAGAGCATCATAAACTTATGAACAAAAATAAATACAGAGGCAGAGCAGCCTTGAACAGACTATCAATGTACAGCGGGAAGGCCGGAGAGGGTTGGGGGGAAGGAAGGTAAGGTAAGAGATCAATCGAAGGACTTGTATGTATGCATATAGGCATAACCAATGGACATAAGGCACTGGGGGGGTAGGGGCGGCCAGGGGATTGTCAAGGGTGGGAAAAAAGGAGACATATGTAATACACTTTGTAATACTTTAAGCAAGAAAACAATTTAAAAATTGGAATAAGGGTTCTAGAGGGCATAAACCAGATGGAGGAAAAAATCAATAACTTATGTAAAAATCAAGAAGAAATGGATGAAAAATCAATAACTTATGTAAGAATCAAGAAGAATTGATAGTGATATAGCTGAAATAAAAAACACCATGTAAAATTTCAACAGTATAATAGGAGAAGCAGAGGACCGAATTAGTGAATTAGAAGACAGGGAAGCAAAACACACCCAAACTCAACTGCAATTGGAGAAAAAAATTAAAAGACAGGAGGAGAGCCTAAGGGAGCTATGGTACAACATGAAACAAATCAACATACAAATAATAGGGGTGCCAGAACAACAGGAATAGTAACAAGGATTAGGAAACCTATTTGAAAAAATAATGTCAGAGTGAAGGTGGCCAGAGATTTAACTTCTTCACCAAAGGGACAATGACTTCATCCTTCATGCCTGTAGCGAAGCCTCCATAAAAACCTCACAGACAGGTTTCAGAGAGCTTATGAGTCAGTCAGCACGTGGACATTCGGATACTGCTTGGTGCACAGAGAGCATGGACACTTTACGCCAGCCACCTGGCTGTTCCTGAGCTCTAGGCTCTCATAATGAACCCATAACCTAGTTTGCAAGGTGTATCTGCTGGTTTTGCCTGCACTCAGAATGCTGGATGCCAGCGGGTCATTGGATTGGAAGTTCTTTTAACAGTTGAGAAAATTGAAGTTCAGTGAGATTAATGGCTTGTGGAAAATCACACAGTAGATTTGAGTTATCTAAAATTAGTCTGACACTCACCAGAGGAGGCGCTGCCAACTGAGGAACAGCCACTACTGAGACCACTTGAGGAGAAACTGCAGCCCGAGGAACCACTGCCACCCAAGGAGTAGCCCCTGCACAACTCAACGTCTAGATCAGTCGGTGAGACCAAAAATGGGAAGACAAAGAAACCCCCAAAGGAAAGAAAACGAGTAATCACCAGAAAAGTGGCTAAGTGAAACAGAGGCATGCAACATGTCAGAAAAAGAATTCAGAATAAGGGTCCTAGAGTGCATAAACCAGATGGAAGAAAAATTAACAACTTATGTAAGAATCAAGAAGAAATGAATGAAAAATCAATAACTTATCTAAGAATCAAGAAGAATTGAACACTGATATAGCTGCAATAAAAACACCATGGAAATTTTCAACAGTAGACTAGGAGAATCAGAGGATCAAATTAGTTAATAAAAGACAGGGAAGCAAAAAACACCCAAACTGAACTGCAATTGGATAAAAAAATTAAAAGACAGGAGAAGAGCCTAAGGGAGTTGTGGGACAACATGAAATGAAGCAACATACGAATAATAGGAGTGCCAGAACAAAAGGAAGAGGAACAAGGATTAGAAAACCTATTTGAAGAAATAATGTCAGAAAACGTCCTTGTGGTGGGAAAGAAAAAAGTGACACAAGCACAGAGTCCCAAACAGGATGAACCCGAAAAGACCCACATCAAGACACATCATAATTACCATGGCAAATGTTCAGGACAAAAAGAGAATCTTAAAGGTTGCGAGAGAGATGGAAAGTCACATACAAGGGATCTCCCATTAGATTATCAAATGATTTCTCAACAGAATCACATCAGGCCAGAAAAAAAAAAAGATGGAAATTTACAAAGTGATGCAAAGGAAGGGATTGATTCTAAGAATATTCTTTCCAGTAAGGCTACCATTTAAAATTGAAGGGGAAATAATAATCTTAACAGACAAAAAAAGAATAAGGGATTTTATCACCACCAAGCCAGCAATGCAAGAAATGCTAAAGAATTTAATAGTGATATAGCTGCAAAAAGAAGGTGTCAAAAGAAGAAATAAAAAGCTAAGAAAGAAAAGAGGGAGAGGCGAAGATGGCGGCGATATAGGCAGACACGTCTCAGGTCGTGTCCCGGAGCAAATGGAATGAGCAGCTGAAACTAATAACACCCACTCCGAATTGGCGAAATTGCTCAGCTGATGAGACGGTTTGCAGCCGGGAAGGGCAAAACTCCCCTGGAAAGGTAAAAAAAAAATAAAATAAAAAAAAAATGAGGGATTTGGGCAGGAAAGTTTGCCAGACCTCTGAGCCGAGAGGGTCGGAGGGAGACCGCGTGGGAGACAGCAGCGTCCCTTGGGACAGGCACAGCCCCTGATGGGGGAAAGGCTATCCGCGGGATTCCTGGCGCCAGGGGATTTGAGAGCTGGGTTCTGTGATCATGGAGGACTGAGCCTAAAGGGGGCAGCCTGAAGAGCTGACCTGACTATGCAGTGCCCGTAAAAGAAGAGTTTACAGAAACCAAGCCTTCCCCGTTTCCACGGCTGCCGTTTGTTTGTTCTCGCCGAATTCTGTTCATGGGACATTTCGGATAGAGACCCTCACCTGTGCTGAAGAGAGGGAGAGGGTGCGGAGGAGTGGAATCCGGGGAGAGACTGAGGGGGGGGGCCAGGAGAGGTGGCAGCAAATTGAGTGCTGAGATGCCCCTCAGCCCAGGACTGGGGCAGCCATTCTCTCAGGAGAGTGAGACTCCTCCTCCCAGCCCCCAGGCAAGGAGCACACCACACCCAGATTCCACCCTGAATGAGATCAAGGATTAAAATAATCTGATCAGCCCCTGGGAGTTAACAGGGTCTGGCCTATAGAGGGATTTTCAATGCCATAAAGCCTTAGAGGCCAACCCCAGAACACTACCACCCAGAAGCTGAGCCACAAACTGACTCTTTGCTAAACACAAAAAAAGGCAGTCTGGGAAACAAATACTGTCTGCTTTAAAATAAGGACTGTGGTTTACAAAACAGAGGAACAGTGTATCGCAGGGAAACTCAACACTCTCCTGAATACCTGGCAGGACTAAAGGAGAGCCAGACTGAAGAATAGAAGAACCGAAGGACCTTCACTACTGCAATTTTTTTTTCTTTTTTCACCTTTTAACTAAGAAACCATTTTTTTCCCTTTTTTTTCTTTTTTCTTCTTTTTTTCCCCCTCTTTTTCCATCACCTGATTTTAGCCTTTTAATTACTACCTTATTATTTTTAACCAGTATTATTACTGCTACCATTTTACCATCTTTTAAAGTGCCATTTTATTTTCTCCTAATTTTATTTTGGGATTAGTGTTCTCCATTCTATTTTCATCGTTATATTATTGGTCGTTTCTAGTTTGCATCCAACAGGGAGCTGTTGCTGAAATATGCTGGGATTAGTGGCGGTTCTATAGGAGTATTCTCCTCATAGAAAAATTCTCTTCCCCTCTTCCACTTCATTCTCTCTTTTTACTCTTTTTTTTTCTTTTCTTTCCTTGCTTTTATTTTCCCCCCTTCTTTTTCCCAATTTCATTTTTGCACTCCTTTTTTGGTCCATACTTTTCTTTTTTCTCTTTTATCTTTTTCTTTTCCTTCTTCCTATCCCCTAATTCTCTTAATTCGGGTGGTCGGCTTTATTTGGGGTTATTAATATTGTGAATATATTTGGGTTTAGTGCCTGGTACGTGGTGCCTTGTTGTGTTGTATTTTCTGCCCTTAAATCAACGCAGCAGATCCAAGCAACAGCAACTTCCTGAGCACCATACCCTCTGCTAAGGAACAGCGGCTGCACGTGAAACCGCCCCCCACCAGCCAGATGAGCCACCTCAGCTTGAACAGCACCCACCAGAGGAGCTGCTGCCAACTGAAGAGCAGCTGCTACCGCAACCGCCCGAAGAACAACCACAGACCAAGGACTCACTGCCACCCAGGGAGCAGTCACTGAACGACTCAATGTCTAGCTATGTCAGTGAGATCAAACATGGGTAGCAAAGAAACCCACAAAGGAAAGAGAAGGAGGACTCTCCAGAAAAGCAGCTAAGTAATACAGAGGCATGCAACATGACAGAAAAAGAATTCAGAATAAGGGTCCCAGAGTGCATAAACCGGATGGAGGAAAAAATCGACAACCTCTGCAAGAAGCTAGAAGAAACAGATGAAAAAGTCAACAACTTAAGTAAGACCCAAGAAGAAATGAAGAGTGATATAGCTGCAATAAAAAACACCATTGAAAGTATCAACAGTAGACTAGGTGAAGCGGAGGACCGAATTAGTGAATTAGAAGACAAGGAAGCAAAACACACCGAAAATGTACTGCAATTGGAGAAAAAAAATTAAAAGACAGGAGGAGAGCCTAAGGGAGCTTTGGGACAACATGAAACGAAGCAACATACGAATAATAGGGGTACCAGAACAACAGAAAGATGAACAAGGATTAGAAAACCTATTCAAAGAAATAATATCAGAAAACTTCCCTGAGTTGGGGAAGAAACAAGCCACTCAAGCCCAGCGAGTCCCAAGCAAGGTGAACCCAAAAAGACCCACACCAAGACACATCATAATTACCATGGCAAATGTTCACGACAAAGAGAAAATCTTACAGTCTGCAAGAGAGAGACGGAAAGTCACATACAAGGGATCTCCAATTAGATTATCAAATGATTTCTCAACAGAAACACATCAGGCCAGAAAAGAATGGACGGAAATTTACAAAGTGATGCAAAGCAAAGGACTGAATCCAAGAATACTCTATCCAGCAAGACTGTCATTCAAATTTGAAGGGGAAATAAGAAACTTCACAGACAAAAAAATGCTAAGGGAGTTTATCACCACCAAGCCAGTAATGCAAGAAATGCTAAAGGGTCTGGTATAAAAAGAAGAAATAGAAAGCTCAGAAAGAAAACAGCCACACAAAAAAAGAAATGGCTACAAATAAGTACCTTTCAATAATAACTTTAAACGTAAATGGACTAAATGCTCCAACCAAAGACATCAAGTGGCTGAATGGATAAAAAAACATGACCCATACATCTGCTGTCTACAAGAAAGCCACCTCATCAGAAGGGACTCACACAGACTGAAAGTGAAAGGATGGAAAAATATCTTTCAGGCAAATGGAAAGGAAAAGAAAGCTCGGGTAGCAATACTTATATCAGACAAAATAGACCTCAAAGTGAAGGCCATAACAAGAGCTAAGGAAGGCCACTTCATAATACTAAAGGGATCAATACAACAAGAGGATATAACCCTGATAAACATATATGCACCCAGTGCAGGAGCAGCCAAATACATAAAAAAAAAACCTCCTGGAAGAGATCAAGGGAGAGATTGACAACAATACAATCATAGTAGGGGACTTTAATAAACCACTGACATCACTGGATAAATCCTCTAGACAAAATATCAGCAAAAAAATAATCCTAAATGACTCACTAGATCAGATGGACAAAATTGACATTTTCAGAATATATCACACCAAAGCCACAGAATATATGTTCTTCTCAAGTGCACATGGGACAGTTTCAAAAATAGACCACATATGGGTCACAAGCAAAGTCTCCCGAAATTAAAGAAGATTGAAATTGTACCAAGAATCTTCTCAGACCACAGTGGCATAATATTAGAAATAAACTACAATAAAAAGAACCCAAAACACTCAAACAATTGGAAGCTGAATAGCATGCTATTAAATATAGATTGGAGTAACAATGAGATCAAAGAAGAAATTAAAAACATCCTGGAAATTAATGAAAATGAAAAAAAAAAAAAACAACAATCTAAAACCTATGGGACACAATGAAAGCAGTCCTGAGAAGGAAGTTTATATTTCTACAGGTCTATCTCAAAAAACAAGAAAAAATTGGTAGTAAATCATCTAACTATACATCTCAAAGAACTAGAAAGAGAGAAACAAGAAAAGCCCAGAGTTGGCAGTAGGAAGGAGAAAATAAAGATTAGAGCAGAAATAAACTTCATAGAGACCAAAAAAACAAACAAACACATAAAATCAATGAAACCAAGAGCTGGTTCTTTGAAAGGATAAACAAGATAGATGAACCTCTAGCCAGGCTCACGAAGAAGCAAAGAGAAAGGGCCCAAATAAACAAAGTCAGAAATGATAGAGGTGAAATAACAACAGACAGCACAGAAATACAAATGATTGTTAAAAAATACTATGGACAACACTACTCCAACAAACTAGACACCCTGGAGGAAATGGACATATTCCTAGAAAAATACAACATTCCAAAACACAATCAGGAAGAATATAAAATTCTCAGTAGGCCAATAACTATGGAAGAAATTGAAACAGTCATCAAAAAGCTTCCAGCAAACAAAGGCCCGGAGCCAGACAAGTATCCGCAAATCAATAAACGTGTTACATCATATAAACAAATTGTAAGAAGAAAAACACATAGTCATATCAATTGATGCAGAAAAATATTTGACAAAATTCAACATCCATTTTTGATAAAAAATTTCAGCAAAGTGGGAATAGAGTATCATAACTCAACATAATAAAAGCAGTATATGTCAAAGACACAGCCTACATCATACTCAATGGACAAAAAATAAAACCATTTCCCCTAAGAACAGGAAGAACACAGGGATGCCCACTGTCACCACTCCTGTTTGACGTAGTACTGGAATATTAGCCATTTCAATAAGACAAGAAGAAGAAATAAAAGCATACAAATTGGAAAACAAGTAAAACTGTCCTTATTTGAAGATGACATGATATTGTACATAAAAAAACCCAAAAGACTCCATCAAAAAACTACTAGACTTAATGAATGAATTTGGCAATGTAGCAGGATACAAAGTTAATGCCAAGAAATCTATGACATTTCTATACACCAATAGTGAACTTACAGAAAGAGAGACTAAAAAAGCAATCCCATTAATCATGGCACCAAAAAAATTAATCTACTTAGGAATAAACTTAACTAAAGAGGTAAAAGACCTCTACTCAGAAAACTACAGGACACTGAAAAAAGAGATAGATGAACACATAAACAGACGGAAGAACATACCATGTTCTTGGATTGGTAGAATCAACATAATCAAAACGTCCATATTACCCAAAGAAATCAATAACTTCCACGCACTTCCCATTAAATACCAAGAGCATATTTCACAGACCTAGAAGGAACTCTCCAAAAATGCATCTGGAATAAAAAAAAGACCCCAAATAGCTGCAGGAATCCTGATAAAGAAGAACAAAGTAGGTGGCATCTCAATACCACATATAAAGCTGTATTACAAGCCACTGTTCTCAAAACTGCTTGGTACTGGCACAAGAACAGACATATAGAACAATAGAATAGAAAGAGAGCCCAGAAATTGACCTGAACCAATATGCTCAATTAATATTTGACAAAGTAGGCAAGAACATACAATGGAGTCAAGAGAGTCTCTTCAATAAATGGTCTTGGAAAAATTGGACTGATACATGAAAAAAAATAAAATAGACCAACAACTTACATCATAAACAAAAATAAACTCAAAATGGATAAAGAACTTGAATGTAAGATGGGAAACTATAAAAATACTAGAGGAATCCAACGACAACAAAATCTCAGACATATGCTGAAGCAATATCTTCACTGATACAGCTCCTAGGGCATTGGAAACTAAAGACAAAATAAACAAATGGGACTACATAAAAATAAAACCTTCTGCACAGCAAAAGAAACCATCAACAAAACAACAATAAAGCCCACTGCATTAGAGAACCTATTTGCCAATGTTATCACCGATAAGGGTTTAATCTCCAAAATTTATAGGGAACTCACACAATTTAACAGAAGGACGATAATGCAATCAAAAAATGGGCAAAGGACTTAAATTGACACTTTTCAAAAGAGGACATTCAGAAAAGAAAGAGACATATGAAAACATGCTCAAAGTCAATAATCACCTGAGAAATGCAAGTCAAAACAACAATGAGGTACCATCTCACACCTGTCAGAATGCCTATCATCAATAAATCAACAAATGACAAGTGCTGGAGAGGATGTGGAGAAAAAGGAACACTCGTGCACCACTGGTGGGATTGCAGACTAGTGCAGCCACTATGGAAGAGAGTATGGAGTTTCCTCCAAAAGTTAAAAATGGGACTCCCATTTGTCCCCGTGATCCCACTTCTAGGAATATATCCCAAAAAAACAGAAACACCAATCAGAAAGGATATATGTACCCCTATGTTCATAGCAGCACACACCATAGCAAAGATCTGGAATCAGCCAAAGTGCCCATCAGCAGATGAATGGATTAGAAAACTGTGGTACATCTACATGATGGAATACTATGCTGCTGTAAAAAAGAAGGAATTCTTACCCTTTGCAACAGCATGGATTAAACTGGAGAGCATTATGCTAAGTGAAATAAGCCAGTCAATGTAAAAAAAAAATACCACATGATGTCACTCATTTATGGATAATTAAGACTATTATGAACTTATGAGCAAAAATAGATACAGAGGCAGAGCAATATCGAACAGACTGTCAAACTACAGTGGGAAGGCCAGGGAGAGTTGAGGGGTGGGTGAGATATCAACCGAAGGACTTGCATGCATGCATATAAGCATAACCAAAGGACACAAGACACTGGGGGGTATAGGAGGCTAGGGGAAGCTCAAGGGGAGAAAAAAAATGGAGACATGTATAATACTCTTTGTAATACTTTAAGCAATAAAACAATTTTAAAAAAAGAACAGAAAAGGCCTGAGTGAGCAGAAAGAAGGAGATAATACAGACCAGAGCAGAAATTAATGACATAGAGACCAAGAAAACAATACATAAAATCAATGAAACCAAGAGCTGGTTCTTTGAACGGATAAACAAGATTAATGAAACCCTAGCCAGGCTCAACAAGAAGCAAAGAGAGAGGACCCAAATAAACAAAATCAGAAATGATAGAGGCGAAATAACAACAGACCCCTCAGAAATACAAATGATTGCTAAAAGTTACCATGAACAACACTACTCCAACAAACTAGATAACCTGGAGGGAATGGACATATTCCTAGAAAAATACGACCTTCCAAAACTCAATTAGGAAGAATCTAAAAATCTCAATTGGCCAATAACTATGGAAGAAATTGAAGCAGTCATCAAAAAGCTTCCAGCAAACAAAAACCTAGGGCCAGACGGCTTCACAGGGGTGTTTTACCAAACAATCAAGGAAGAACTAAAACCTATTCTCCTCAGACGATTCCAAAACATTCAAGAGGAAGGAACACTTCCAAGCTCATTCTATGAAGCCAGCATCACCCTCATACCATAATCAGATAAAGACAACACAATGAAGAGAATTACAGACCAATATCCCTCATGAACATAGACGCCATAATCTTCAACAAAACCTTAGCAAATCAGATCCAGCAGTACTTCAGAAAGATCATACACCATGACCAAGTGGGATTTTACCCAGGGATGCAAGGATGGTACAATATCCGCAAATCAATAAACGTGATACATCACATAAACAAATTGAAAGAAAAAACACATAGTCATATCAATTGATGCAGAAAAAGCATTTGACGAAATCCAACATCCATTTTTGATAAAAACTCTCAGCAAGGTGGGAATAGAAGGATCATACCTCAACATAATAAAAGCCATATATGACAAACCCACAGCCAACATCATACTCAATGTGCAAAAACTAAAACCATTTCCCTGAAGAACAAGAACAAGACAGGGATGCCCCCTCTCACCACTCCTGTTCAACATAGTAATGGAAGTATTAGCCATTGCAATTAGACAAGAAGTAGAAATAAAAGGCATCCAAATTGGAAAAGAAAAAGCAAAACTGTCCTCATTCGCAGATGACATGATATTTACATAAAAATCCTAAAGACCCCATTAAAAAACTATTAGACTTGATAATTGAATTAGGGAATGTAGCAGGATACAAAATTAACACCAAGAAATCTGAGGCATTTCTATACAACAATAGTGAACTTACAGAAAGAGAGCCAAAAAAAAAATAAAACAAAAAACAATCCCATTTACCATTGCACCAAATAAATTAAGATACCTAGGAATAAACTTAACTAAAGAGGTAAAAGACCTCTACTCAGAAAACTGCAGGACGTTGAAAAAAGAGATAGAGGAAGACATGACCAAATGGAAGAACATACGATGTTCATGGATTGGTGGAATCAACATCATTAAAATATCCATACTACCCAAAGTAATCTGTAAATTCAATTCACTTTCCATTAAAATACAAACTGCATATTTCACAGACCTAGAACGAACTCTCCCAAAATTCATTTGGAATAAAAAAGACCCCAAATACCTTCAGTGATCCTGAGAAAGAAGAACAAAGTAGGTGGGATCTCAATACCAGGTATCAAGCTGTATTACAAAGCCACTGTTCTCAAAACTGTCTGATCCTGGCACATGAACAGACATATAGATCAATGGAATAGAATAGAGAAGCCAGAAATTGACCTGAACCAATATATTCAATTAATATTTTACAAAGGAGGCAAGAACATACAATGGAGTCAAGACAGTCTCCTCAATAAATAGTCTTGTGAAAATTGGACAGATACATTCAAAAAATGAAACTACACCACCAACTTACATCATACACAAAAATGAACTCAGAATGGATAGAGGAATTAAATGTAAGATGGGAAACCATAAAAATTCTGGAGAAAACAAAAGGAACAAAGTTGCAGTCATATGCCGAAGCAATTTCTTCACTGATACAGCTCCTAGGATATTGGAAACTAAAGAGAAAATTAACAAATGGGACTACATCAAAATAAAAAGCTTCTGCACATCAAAAGAAATCATCAACAAAACAACAAGAAAGCCCACTACATGGGAGTACAAATTTGCCAATGTTATCACCAATAAGGGTTTAATCTCCAACATTTATAGGGAACTCATACAAATTAAAAAAAGGAAGATAAACAATCCAATAACAAAATGAGCAAAGGACCTAAATAGACACCTTTCAAAAGAGGACATTCAGAAAGCCAAGAGACATAGAATACAAGCTCAAAATCACTAATCATCCGAGAGATGTATATCAAAACATCAATGAGGTATCATCTCACACCTGTTAGAAGGGCTATCATCAAAAAATCAGCAAACGACAAGTGCTGGAGAGGATGTGGGGAAAAAGGAACACTCATTCACTGCTGGTGGGAATGCAGACTGGTGCAGCCACTATGGGCGACAGTATGGAGTTTCCTCAAAAAGGTAAAAACAGAACTCTCATTTGACCCAGTGATCTGCCTTCTAGATAGATATCCCAAGAAACAAGAAACACCAATCAGAAAGGATATATATGCATGCCTAAGTTCATAGAAGCACAAGTTACCATAACTATGATTTGGAAACAGCCTAAGTGCCCATCAGCAGATGAGTGGATTAGAAAACTGTGGTACATCTACACAATGGAATACTATGCTGCTTTAAAAAAGAAGAAATTCTTACCATTTGCAACAGCATGGATGGAACTGGAGAGCATTATGATAAATGAAATAGGCCAGTCAATGAAAGAAAAATACCATATGATCTCACTCATTTATGAATATTAAAGACCATTAGAAATTGATGAACAAAAATAAATACAGAGACAATGCAGCATTGAACAGACTGTCAAACTACAGCGGGAAGCCTGGGGAAGGTTGGGGTTGGGCTGGTAAGAGATCAACCAAAGGACTTGTATGCATGCATATAAGCATAACCAATGGATATAAGACACTGGGGGGTAGGGTAGGCTGGGGGAATGTCAAGGGGAAAAAAAGGAGACATATGTAATACTCTTTGTAATACTTTGAGCAATTAAACAAAATTTTAAAAAATAAAAGCACACATTAAATAGGCAATACACTATGATCAAGTGGAATATATCCCTGGAATGCTAGGATGGTTCAATATACACAGATTAAAAAAATGTTTTCACCATATTAACAAAATGAAAGATAAAAATCATATGATCATTTCAATAGATGCTGAGAGAGCATTTTACAAACTTCAACATCCTTTTATGATAAAACTCTCAACAAATTAGACATAGAAGAAATGACCTCAACATAATAAAGGCCGTAAAAGACAATCCCGTAGCTAACACCATAATTTTATACATAAAAAAACATAAAGACTCAATCAGAAACTGTTAGAATTAATAGATACACTCAGTAAAATTGCAATTACAAAATCAACATACAAAAAGTATTTGCATCTTTATGCACTAACAGTAAGCTATCTGAAAGAATTTAGAAAGCAATCCTATTTACAATAGCACAAAAAATTAAATATTTAGGAATATATTTTAAGCAAGGAATCAAAAGTCCTATACACTGAAAACTGTAAGACATTTATAAAAGAAATTGAAGAAAACATAAATAAATGGAAATATATCCCATGAGGTTTCAGTGGAATATTAATACTATTAACATGTCTATACTACTCAAAGTGATCTACAGATTCAATGCAATCCCTATCAAAATTCTAATGGCTAATCAGCGTGATATGCAAATTAACTGCCAACAAAGATGGCGGCTATTTTGCATACTGCAGGGAGAGCGGGACAGTGCGAGCCACCAGCTCACCGCCATCCAGGGCAGGCCGGCCCCTGAAGCCCCAGAAGCTGCCTGATATGGTAGTAACTCTATCAATAAGCATTCTGAAAGTCAGTGGCATAAATGCATCAATTAAAAGACAGATTATGAGGGTGAATCAAAACCAAAACACACTTTAAATATAAAGACACATATAGATTAAAAGTAAATTAATTAAGCTGCAGCCTGTTTTGCTCAGTGGATAGAGCATTAGCCCATGGACTGAAGGGCCCCAGGTTTGATTCCAGTCAAGAGCATGCACTTCAGTTGCTGGCTTGATCCCTAGTCCCTATCAAAGCATGTGCATGAGGCAACCAATCAATGTGTCTCTCCCTTTCCCTTCACTCTCTCTAAAATTCAATGGAAAAATATCCTTGGGTGAAGATTAAGAAAAACAAAGTAAATGGATTAAGTAACATTAAAGAGACTATAAGAAAAATATATTCCAAATTTTGTTAGTTGTATAATGGTTATGTTTAAATTATTGACACCTAAGAAATTGGGTGAAGGGTACATATAATATGCTGTAGTATTTTATACTTTTTTTTACATGTATGAGATTATTTCAAATTAAAATATTAAAAAATTAAAAATTAATAAAATATTTATTGAAATGTATATGCATTACATGAAAAATCTCCTAAATGCTTTTAGCATAATTTATTAAATTGTGTTAAAATTTGCAAGGGTTCAATTAAAAAATATCGTAATTCTAAATGATATAATAGAAAATATATAATAGTGCAGTTATAAGCATTTATCTGAAAACAAAAATTTAAAGAAGTGAATTTAAAGAAAGGATTAGCCAAAGCAAATATATGCACAACCCATGGACACAGACAACAGGATGGTGATGGCCAGAGTGAAGTGGGGGGCAAGAGCTGGGTAGAGGGAGCAAAAGGGGGGAAATAGGGACATCCTATATAATAATAATAAAAGGCTAATATTCACATTGACTGATCGGCAGAATGACCGGTTGCTATGATGCACACTGGCGACCAGGGGGCAGACGCTCAATGCAGGAGTCGCCTCCTGGTGGTCAGTGCACTTCCATATGGGGAGTGCCACTCAGCCAGAAGCTGGCTCATGGCTGGCCAGCACAGTGGTGGTGGCAGGAGCCACTCTCACCTCCGTGGCAGCACTAAAAATGTCCAACTAACGTTTTAGACCTGATCCCTTGAGGGCCTAAACCTTTAGTTGGACATCCCCCGAGGGCTCCCTGGCTGCCAGAAGGATGCCTGACTGCAAGCTTAGGCCTGATCCCCTGGGGAGTCGACAGGTGGACATCCCCAAAGGGGTCCTGGACTGTGAATGGGCGCAGGCCGGGCTGAGGGACCCCCCCCCCAAGTGCACAATTTTTTTTGCACCGGGCCTCTAGTATAAGAATAAAGCTGGAGGTATCACATTTCTTGATTTGCAAACTATATTACAAAGCTATAATAATCCAAAGAGTATGGAACTACCATATAGAATGGTAGGACACAGTAGAAAGCTCAGAAATAAACGTATGCATATATTGTTAACTAATCTTTGACAAGAGCACCAAGAACAAACAGTGGCAGAAAGATAGTCTCTTCAACAAATGGTATTAGTAAAACTGGATATCCATATGAAATGAATCTGGATCACTATTTTACATAACTCATAAAACTTAACTGAAAATGATTAAAAACTTAACTATAAAACCTGAAATCTTGAAACTCCTAAAAAAAAACATAGGAAAAGCTCCTTGCAATTATTATTTTTTTTTGGATAAGACACAGGCAACAAATGCTTAGATAAACAAGTGGGATTATATCAAACTAAAAAGCTTCTACAAAGCAAAACAACAATCAATAATTTGAAGATGCAATATACAGAATAGGAAAAAATATTTGCGAACCATATATCTGATAAGGGGTTAATATCTAAAATATATAAATAACTCATACAACTCAATATATTAAAACTAGTAATCCAAATAAAAAATGGACAAAGGACATGAATAGACATTTTTTAAAGTATACAAACAAATGAACAATAGGTACATGAAAAGGTGTTCAACATCAACGTCACTAATAATCAGGGAAATGCAAATCATAACCACAGTGACATATCACCTCACACTTGTTAAGATGGCTATTATAAAAAAGACAAAATAGAACAACTGTGGGGGAGGATGTGGAGAACAAGTAGCCCTTATACACTATTGATGGTATTATGGAAAATAGTGCAGAGCTCCTCAAATAATTAAAAATAGAACTACCATATGATACAGTAATCCCACTCATGCATTAAAAGGAAATGAAATCAGTATCCCAGAGATATCTGCACACACATCTTAACTGCTGCATTATTCACAATAATGAAAATATGTAAATAACCTAAATGTCCATCAACAAATGAATAAAGAAAATTATATATATATATATACATATATATATATATATATATATATATATATATATATATATATATATATATATAGATATGCACAGTATTATAAACATACACAGTCAATGGATTATTATTCAGCCAAATAAATGGAAATCCTACTATTTGGAACAATGTGGATGAACCACAGGGCATTGTGCTATGTGAAATAAGCCAGACAAAGACAAATATTGCATGGTATTATATGTGGAATATTTTTAAAAAGATGATTGCATAGAAACAGTATAGAGTGGTGGTTACCAAAAGTTGGGGAATGGGGGAAATGGGAAGATGTATTTCAAGGGCACAAACTTATGTTCTAAGGATCTAATGTACAGTGTGGTGACTATGGTTAATAATATAGTAGTGTAAAAATATAATGTAGTATTGTATATTTATTGTACACATGAAAGTTGCTGAGAGTTAAACATTCTCACCACCAATAAAAGAGTTAGCTATGAAATAAATATGAGACTAGCAAAGAAACAGTAACATGTGACCAATACAAAGGGGGAAAATGAGGCAATACAAAATGACTTTAAGAAGGAACAGATGTAGATAAACATCAATAAGACCATCAAACCTCAGAGAGAAGGTAGGGGAGAACAGGGGTAAGAGGAAGAGATCAACCAAAGGACTTGTATGCATACATATAAGCCTAACCAATGGACACAGACACCAGGGGGGTGAGGGCATGAGTGGAGGGAAGGCGGCACTGGGCAGATAAGGACACATATGTAATAACTTAATCAATAAAGAAAAAAATTAAATTAAAAAAAGAAGGAACAGATGTGAGATTTAACAAAGACTTCAAAGTATCCATTTTCAGTATGTTTAATAAAACAAGGAAACCATACTTAAATAAATTGTCAATGTAAAATATGTCCAAACTTGTAAAAAATTCTCATAAGAGTTTATGTAAGCCAAACTGATGCCATATGCCAAGGAGAAAGATCTCAAATAATTTGCAGAATACAGTATCAGATTTGCAACTCTTTTTGTGCATTTGAAATTAAGGAGGGGAGGTAAGGAAGATTGGAGAAAGAAAGGTAGGGATTGAATAACAAGAGAGTTAACAAGATTTTATGCTCTCTTGAGTATCAATACCCTCTTCCAGGGGTATTACTTCTGGTATTTCAAAGGTGTAGTAACCTAGATATATAAGAACAATGGACATGGCTGGCTTAAAATTTTCACTAACAAAATTATAGGCCCCGGGCATGATTACCCATAATCACATGCCCAGTTAGAAATTTATGATCACATAATGCTGTGAGATTACTTTCAATAAACCCATTTTAAAATCAATACACTGAAGATATAAAGACAATGTCTCATTATATAGAGAATATAAGTAAAGAGAGAGAGAGATTATAAAAGAAGCAAATTGAAATTGTGAAATTCAAAATTACAATATTTGAAATTAAAATATTATTAGAGGTGAATGGCAGCAGTAGATTTTAACTGGCAGAAGAATGAGAGAATTTGAAAATTAATCAGTAGATACATAAACAAAAGAACAAAGAAGCCCTGGCTGATGTGGCTCAGTTGGTTGGAGCTTTGTCCCATATACCAAATGTTATGTGTTCGATCCCAGGTCAGGGCTCATACCAGAGGCAACTGATCCATGTTTCTCTTTCACATCGTTGTCCCTCTCTCTCTCTCTCTCTCTCTCTCTCTGTCTCTCTCTCTCTCTCTCTTTCTCTTTCTGTCTCCCTCTTCCTCTTTCAAAAAAAGAGGGAAGAATACATAATGAAAAAGAATAGAGCCTCAGGGATATGTAAGGGAAATACCAGAAAACGAAAAACAAACAAACAACAACAACAACAACAACAAAAAAAAAACGAGGAAGAAGCAGAAAAATATAATGGTTAAAATGCTCTCAAATTCACTGACACACATACTCTATTCATTCAAGAGCTCGTTAAACTCCAATAATGATAAATACAAAGATATCTACTCCTGGGCACATCATAGTGAAAATACTGAAAGTCAAAGACAAAGAGAAAAATCTAAAAACAGCAATAGAAAAAATGAATTTTCACTTGTAAAGAAACCCAAATTAATAGAAAATCATTGACTTATTAGAAAAAACGGAAGCATGAATATACGTAGATGACATTGAAAATGATGAAATAGGTGTATGAGATAGGGACAGTTAAATTCTGCAGGTCCTCTAAAGGGCTGCTAAACTGGGAAGTCTTAGAAGGCAGAACCCCGCTCCCTACGGGGACACTCCTGGGCGGCCAGCACAGGCACAGAGACCATGCCATTTTGAGAAACAGAGCTGCTTGAGACTAGAATCCTGGTTTCAGCACCACCCAGTCTGGTCTCAGACGCAAACCAGGACCCTGCAGCCACTGGGGACAGAGACCAGCGACCACAGATACAGACACATGGACACCAAGAGTCCAGAAATCCCCGCAGCAGATCCATGAGTAAAAGAGCCCATCCCCTTCCCTGCAGGCTTACGGGCAGCGCCATAGTAACTGATAGACCCACCCCTTGCCCAGGCCTCAGTGCTGCTACAGGAACTTTAGCCTGGAAGTGCACAAACACCTGGAACTGGTCCTGAGCAGTGCCGGCTACAGGTGCCCTGGCCTGGGAGCTAACGCACGAACACCAGGAACTTGTCCTGTGTAGCACGGACCACTGGACCCCGATTCGCCAGGCAGGAGGTAGCACCAAGCACCAGTGACTTGACTGAATTTCTTATCACCTGCCCCTGGGATCGCTGATTCCCTGTGCATTCATTCTAAGAGCCAGGGACTACAATTCTTGGTGCGTGGGCACAAAGGGACCCTGATTCTCAATGCAAGGCCGCAAAAAGGAACAGAGACCCTGATACTGGATTCTTAGGGAACTCTGACTCCTGGCACATGCTAGGGGGCTCTGATTTTCTACACACTCCAGGGTGGTCTCTGTTTCAGCATGGTGCAGGCACGGTCTCTGATTCTAAGGGCACACACAAGGCCACTTTGAGCACTGTTAACACTGACTCTGAGCGAGCCTGGTTCCCACCAACCCACCACAAACACACAACTTAGTGTCAGAGCTCTCTAGTAACATTAGGGTGGGTGAGGCTCCCACTTCACAAGGCCCAGGCCCAAAGAACTCGATGTTTGAACCAACTGGAGATAGTCAGAATGGGGAAACAACCCAACTCCCAGAGGAAAGAAAATGAGGAGTTTCCAAGAAAGGAAATTAATGAAATTGAAGCATGAAACATGACAGAAAAAGCATTCAGAGTAATGGTTGTACAATTCATTCACAAGCTGGATGAGAAAATCAACAACGTATGCAAGATGAAAAGTGATATAGCTACAATCAAAAACACCATGGAAGGTTTCAACAGTAGACTAGAAGAAGCAGAGGACTGAATTAGTGAGTTAGAAGATAAGGTAGAGAAACAAGCTCAATCTGAACAGCAACTGGAGAGAAAAATAGAAAAGCAGGAGGAGAGCCTAAGGGAGGTTTGGGACAACATGAAACGAAGTAACATATGCATAATAGGGCTGCCAGAAGGACAAGAAGAGCAGCAAAGTTTAGAAAAACTATTTGAAGAAATAATGACAGAAAACTTCCCAGATATGGGGAAGAAAAAAGTTACACAAGTACAGAGAATCCCAAGCAAGATGAATCTCAAAAGACCCACACAAAGACACATCATAATAATGATGGCAAATGTACAAGACAAAGAGAGAATCTTAAAGGGTGCAAGAGATAGACGGAGAGTTACCTACAAAGGATCCCCCATCAGATTATCAAATGATTTCTCAACAGAAACACATCAAACTAGAAGGGAATGGAAGGAGGTATAAAAAGTGTTGCAAAGCATAGGACATAATCCAAGAATACTCTATCCAGCAAGACTATCAATCAAAATTTAAGGGGAAATCAGGATCTTTGCAGACAAAAAAAGGCTAAGGGAGTTTATTACTACCAAGCCAGCAATGCAAGAAATGCTAAAGGGAATGCTGTAAAAAGAAGAAATATAAAGGTAAGAAAGAACACAAGCACAAAAATAGAAATGACTACAAGCAAGTATCTTTCTATAATAAATTTAAATGTAAATGGACTAAATGCTCCAATAAATAAACATCGTGTGGCTGAATGGATAAAAATCATAACCCATATATATTCTGTCTACAAGAGACCCACATCAGAATAAGGAACTCACACAGACTGAAAGTGAAGGGATGGAAAAATATCTTTCAGGCAAATGGAAATGAAAAAAAAAAAAGCTGGGGTAGCAATACTTGTATCCGAAAAAATAGACCTCAAAGTGAAGGCCATAACAAGAGATAAGGAAGGCCACTTCATAATACTAAAGGGATCAATACAACAACAGGATATAACCCTGAAAAACATATATGCACCTAATGCAGGAGCATCCAAATACATAAAAAAAAAAAACCTCCCAGAAAATAACAACGGAGAGATCAACAAGAACACAATCATAGTAGGGGAATTAAACATACCACTAACATCACTGCATAAATCCTCTAAACAAAAAATCAGCAAAGAAACAGCAATCCTAAATTACTCAATAGATCAGATGTACTTAATTGACACCTTCAGAACATTTCACCCCAAAACCATGGAATATATGTTCTTCTCAAGTTCACATGGGACATTTTCAAAAATAGATGACATATTGGTTCACAAGCAAAGTCTCCCAAAATTCGAGAAGATTGAAATCATACCAAACATCTCCTCAGACCACAATGGCATAATATTCGAAATAAACTAAAATAAAAACAATCCAAAAAACTTAAAAACTTGGAAGCTGAATAGCATGTTACTAAATAATGATTGTGTTATTAGTGAGATCAAAGAAGATATTAAAAACACCCTGGAAACTAATGACAATAACAGCACAACAATCCAAAATCTATGGGACACAATGAATGCAGTTCTGAGAGGGAAGTTGATAGCAGTATAGGCCTACCTCAAAAAACAAGATAAAATGATAGTAAATCATCTAACTCTACAACTGGAAGAATTAGAAACAGAACAACAAGAAAAGCCCAGAGAGAGCAGAAGGAAGGAGATAATAAAGATCAGAGCAGAAATAAATGACATAGAGACCAAAAAACAATACAAAAGATCAATGAAACCAAGAGCTGGTTCTTTGAAAGGATAAACAAGATTGAAGAGCCTCTAGCCAGTCTCGCCAAGAAGCAAAGAGACGAAACAAATAAACAATATCAGAAATGAAAGACGCAAAATAACAACAGACCCCTCAGAAATTCACAGAATTGTTAAAAAAAATACTATGAAAAACTCTACTCTAACAAACTAGACAACCTGGAGGAAATGGACATATTCCTAGAAAAGTACAATCTTCCAAAACTCAATCCGGAAGACTCTAAAAATCTCAATAGGACAATAACTATGGAAGAAATTGAAGCAGTCATCAAAAAGCTCCCAGCAAACAAAAGCCCAAGGCCAGACAGCTTCACAGGGGAGTTTTACCAAATATTCAAGGAAGAACTAAAACATATCCTCCTCAGAAAATTCCAAAAAAAGTCAAGAGGAAGGAACACTTCCAAGCTCATTCTACAAAGCCAGCATCACCCTAAGACCAAAACCAGATACAGACAACACAGTGAAAGAGAATTACAGGCCAATATCCCTCATGAACATAGATGCTAAAATACACAGCAAAATTCTAGCAAATCAGATCCAGCAATACATCAGAAAGATCATACAACATGACCTAGAAGGATTTATCCCAGGGATGCAAGGATGGTACAATATCCTCAAATCAATAAACATGATACATCACATAAACAAATTGAAAGATAAAACTCACATAGTCATATCAATTGATGCAGAAAAAGCTTTTGACAAATTAAACACCCTTTCTTGATAAAAACACTCAGCAAGGTACGAATAGAAGGATCATACCTCAACATAATAAAAGCCATATATGACAAACCCACAGCCAACATCATAATCAATGGGCAAAAACTAAAACCATATATCCTAAGAACAGGAACAAGACAGGGATGCCCCCTCTCACCACTACTGTTCAACATAGTACTGGAAGTACTAGCCATTGCGATCAGACAAGAAGAAGAAATAAAAGGCATCCAAATTTGAAAGGAAGAAGTAAACTTGTCCTAATTTGCAGATGACATGATGCTGTACATAGAAAACCCTAAAGACTCCATCCAAAAATTAGTAGACTTAATAAATGAATTAGGCAATGTAGCAGGATACAAAATTAATGCCAAGAAATCTAAGGCATTTCTATACACCAATAGTGAACTTACAGAAAGGGAGTCTAAAAAAGCAATCCCATTTACCATTGCACCAAAAAAATTAACATAACTAAGGAATAAACTTAACTAAGGAGGTAAAAGACTTACATGGGAAAACTACAGGACACTGAAAAAAGAGATAGAGGAAGACATAAACAGATGGAAGAACAAACCACGTTCATGGATTGGTAAAATCAACACCATCAAAATGTCCATACTACCCAAAGCAATCTATAGATTCAATGCAATCCCCATGAAATTACCAACAGCGTATTTCACAGAACTAGAACGAACATTTCAAAAATTCATATGGAATAAAAAAAAGACCTCGAATAGCTGCAGCAATCCTGAGAAAGAATAACAAAGTAGGTGGGATCTCAATACCAGATATCAAGCTGTATTACGAAGCCTTTGTTCTTAAAACAGATTGGTACTGGCACAAGAACAGACATATAGATCAATGGAAGAGAACAGAGAACCCAGAAATCGACCCAAACCACTACGCCAAATTAATATTTGACAAAGGAGGCAAGAGCATGCAATGGAGTCAAGACAGTCTCTTCAATAAATTTTGTTGGGAAAATTGGACAGATATAAGCAAAAGGATGAAACTAGACCACCAACTCACACCAGGCACAAAAATAAACTCAAAATGGATAAAGGACTTAAACGTGAGACAAGAAACCATAAAAATACTATAGGAATCCACAGGCAGCAAACTTGCAAACATCTGCCGAAGGAATTTCTTCTCTTCCAAAGGCAATGGAAACTAAAGAGAAAAAAAACAAATGGGACTACATCAAAATAAAAAGCTTTTGCACATCAAAGGAAACCATCAACAAAACAACAAGAAAGCCCACTGCATAGGAGAACATATTTGCCAATGATATTACCGATAAGGGTTTAATCTCCAATATTTACAGGGAACTCATGCAACTCAACTAAAGGAAGATAAACAATCTAATAAAAAAATAGGCAGTGGACCTATATAGACACTTTTCAAAAGAGGACATACAGAAGGCCGAAAGACATATGAAAACATGCTCAAGTCACTAATCATCTGAGAGATGCAAATCAAAACGACAATGAGGTACCATCTCACACCTGTCAGAATGGCTATCATCAACAAATCAACAAACAGCAAGTGTTGGAGTGGATGTAGAGAAAAAGGAACCCTTCTGCACTGCTGGTGGGAATGCAGACTGGTGCAGCCACTCTGGAGAACAGTATGGAGTTTCGTCAAAAATCCAAAAATGGAACTCCCATTTGACCCAGTGATCCCACTTCTAGGAATATATTCCAAGAATCCAGAAACACCAATAAGAAAGGATATATGCACCCCTATGTTCATAGCAGCACAATTCACCATAGCTAAGATTTGGAAACAGCCTAAGTGCCCATCAGCAGAAGAGTGGATTAAAAAAACTGTGGTACATCTATACAATGAAATACTACGGTGCGGTAAAGAAAGAAGGAATTCTTACCATTTGCAACAGCATGGATGGAACTGGAAAGCATTATGCTAAGTGAAAAATACCAGTCAGAGAAAGATAAATTCCACATGATCTCACTCATTTGTGGAATATAGAAAACAACATAGACTGATGAACAGGGACAGACCCCCAGAGAAACATTGATCAGACTGTCAATTCCCAGAGGGAAAGTAGGGGAGGGTGGGGGTAAAGGGACGAGATCAACCAAAGTACTTGTATGCATGCATATAAGCCAAATCAATGGACATGGACAACAGGGGGATGAGAGTATGAGTGGGGGGGGGGGCAGAGGTTGGCAGTTAATGGGGGATGAGGACACATTTGTAATACCTTAACCAATAAAGAAATTTTTTAAAAAAACAAAATGATGAAATAAAAAGACTATCAACAAAGAATCTTATTAAAAAAATCTACAGCAATAGTTTTAATCATTTTGGCTTGTTCAATGTCATTTAATTATTACACTGAGATGTTGTAAAAGCTTAACTTTTATTTATATAAATTAACCCAAAATAAAATACGTTTTGTTAAACATAATTTCACCACATTTCCATGAACCTATCAACAATTTAAGTGAAAACTTACTTTTTCAATAATGAAAGCAAAATAAAGGCCTAACCAGTTAATTAAAAACTGAATGCAGCCCAGCCAGTGTGGCTAGGTGGTTGAGTGCCGACCTATGAACGAAGAGGTCACTCTTCGATTCCAGGTCAGGGTACATGCCCAGGTTACGAGCATGGTCACCAGTGGGGTGCATGTATGAGGCAGCCGATCAATGATTATCTCTCATCATTGATGTTTCTCTCTCCTCTCTCTTTGTCTCTTTCTTTCTCTCTCTCTCCCCCTTCCTCTCTGAAATCAATAAAATATATTTTTTTTAAAAAAGAAAACTGAATGCATTTTGTTGTCATCATACCCATCTTATAAGAAATACAGAAGGAATTTCTTCAGCCTGAAAGAAATTAAACTATAATAAAAAAATTGAATCTACACTTAAAGAAGATAAGGACACATATGTAATACCTCAATCAATAAATAAAAAAGGAGTACCAGTAACAGTAATTATATATAATTATAAAACATAGTATATATGCACATTTTCATTCTTCTCATAATTTATTCCAGAAACAATTATATAAAACAATATTTATGTAATTGTAATTTGGGGCTGATAGCATATAGAAATAAAGCATATTTGAAAAGAGCATCACAATGTGGTGGGTGAGAGCATAGTTGTATTAGAGTAAGAAAATTATACCAGATTGTAACTCAAACCTAGAAAAATAAAGAAAATCCAAAATGATAATAAAGATGATAAATATCTTTATGAATATAAACGTATATTTGTCTTCCTTTATTGTTTCTTTTTTTAATAAACCAAGTTATATAAAGTAATAATTATATTACTTTAAATATAAATAAACTAAACTTTCCAGTGTGAACCAAAAATTGGAGCTCTAATAGATATGACTGAAAGTAACCTTACAGGATCATCCTATCTAATAAAAGAGAAACATGGTAATTAGTGTACGACCGCTACCCTTCCCATTGGCTATTCAGCGAGATATGAAAATTAACTGCCATCCAAGATGGCGGCTGGCAGCCAGGCAGCTTGAAACTAACATGAGGCTTGCTTGCTTCAGTGATGGAGGACTCCAACGTTCCCCGCCTGCCGGTGCCGGCCTCTGAGCTTCAACTCTAAGCAACTATGTTACAAATATAGAAGCTAAACAAAACCCCAGAAACCTGCTTTAGTAGTCGGGCTTCAGCCAGCAGGATCGCAACATTGTTTCAAATACAGAAGGTAAACAAAGGCCAGAAACCTGCTTTCAGCAGCAGAGGCCTAAGAGCTGGAGCCTCAGATCTAAAGCTGGCCAGAATAAAAAAGAAAAAAGAAAAAAAGGAGCAGTTGGGAGCTTCAGTCACCTGCCAGCTGAAAACAGCCCTCAGACCCTCAGCCAGACTGGCCAGGCACCACAGTGGGGACCCCCACCCTGAAGGGTGTATGACCAGCTGCAAACAGCCATCATCTCCTCATCCAGGCTGGCCAGGCACCCCAGTGGGGACCCCCACCCTGATCCAGGACACCCTTCAGGGCAAACCAGCTGGCCCCCACACGTGCACCAGGCCTCTATCCTATATAGTAAAAGGGTAATATGCCTCCCACCACGGGGATCAAAAGAGTAGCGAGTCCTCCCAGCACCGGGATCAGCGGAGCAGCAAGCCCTCACTGCTCTTGTGTCAAGCAGAGCCGTGAGGCCTCCCAGCACTGGAATCAGCGTGACAGGGGGCAGCGCCCAAACCCGCTGATCGCCCTGCGGCTCTGTGTGTGACAGGGGGTGGGGCCACAACCTCCCTATTGGCCCTGCTCTGTTCGTGACAGGGGAAGGCGCCCCAACCGCCTGATCAGCCCTGCTCTGTGCCTGATGGGAGGAGCTCCCCAACCCCCTGATTGCCCTGTGGCTCTGTATGTGACAGGCTGCAGTGCCGCAAACCCCTGATCAGCCCTGCTCTGTGTGTGACAGGGTGCAGTGTCCCAACCCCCTCCAAGGGCCCTGCTCTGTGTGTGACGGGGTAGAGCCATAACCTCCCCATTGGCCCTGCTCTGAGGGTGACAGTGGCGGCGCCCCAACCCCCTGATCCGCCCTGATCTGTGAGTGACAGGGTGGAGCTCCCCAACCCCCTGATCGTCCCTGCTCTGTGCGTGAAAGGGGGGAGCTCCCCAACGCCCTGATCGAACCTGCTCTGTGCATGACAGGGTATAGAGCCCCAACCCCCCTGATGGGCCCTGCT
This sequence comes from Myotis pilosus, assembly GCA_036010255.1. NCBI lineage: Eukaryota > Metazoa > Chordata > Mammalia > Chiroptera > Vespertilionidae > Myotis > Myotis pilosus. Next base: position 16,800,287 of record JASKON010000009.1, read on the forward strand.
GTGTGAGTGACAGGGGGCAGCGCCTCAACGCCCTGATTGGCCCTGTTCTGTGCGTGACAGGGGTGGCGTTGCAACCTCCCCATCGACCCTGCCTTGAGTGTGACAGGGGGCGGTGCCCCAACCCCCCAATCAGCCCTACCCTGAGCGTGACTGAAGGTGGAATTGCAACCTCCCAATCCACCCTGCTCTGTTCATGACAGGGGCGGCGCCCTAACTTCCCAATCTGCCCTGCTCTGAGCCCGACCAGGGGCTGCACCTAGGGATTGGGCCTGCCCTCTGCCACCCGGGAGCAGGCCTAAGCCAGCAGGTCGTTATCTCCTGAGGGGTCCCAGACTATGAGAGGGCACAGGCCAGGCTGAGGGGCGCCCCCACTTCCCCCCGAGTGCACAAATTTTTGTGCACTGGGCCTCTAGTATGATAATAAATTCCTAACTGAGAAGGTCATGGTGGATATTCACACCCCAGATCTATAAAAATATTATTATTTTTTTTTTACCAGAAGGAAACCCTGTCCATTGTTCTGTGCATCTCAATAAACACATCTTTGAAATGCCAGAGTAATCCTCATAGGCTTAACCATTCTCATGGGAAACACATCATCTTATTAACTATCCTGTAACTTACTTTCTGCTACCTTCATGTAATCTTCCGTACATTCCCTCCTTAATTCCAAATGTATAAAAGAAGCTGCAAAACTGTCGTTCTCAGGAGCATTTGAGCTTTTCCTTTCCAGCATATCAGCAGTTTGGCTTAAATACATTCATAAAGATTCTTCACAGTTTTGGTCATTTTTATATCAACATTAGTCAAAAGATATATAGTAGATTAATATATTTAAAAAATATTTGTCTATATGCTGCCTACAGGAAACTCACCTCAGATATAAGGACATACACAGACTGAAAGTTTAGGGATGCAGAAAAGAAGGGAGACCATAAGAAAATTGCAATAGTTTTACATACTTATATCAAACAAAACAGACATTAAAACAAGAACTGTAATAAAAGACAAAGTTAGGCATTACATAATGATAAAAGGGTCAATCCAACAAGGATATGTAAGATTTATAAGTATTTATGCACCCAACATAGAAGCACCTAAAAATGTAAAGCAAATAATTAACATACCTAAAGGGAGAAATTGTCAATAAGAGTAGGGGGTATTAATATTCCACTTACATCAATGGATGCATCATCCTGACAGAAAATCAACAAGGAAACATCTAATAAATGACACATTAGATGAGATGAGCATAATGGATATATACACATTATATTTAAAATCAATAGAAAACACATTTTTCTCACAGGCATTTGGAACAGTCTTCATGCTTGGACATAGCACAAATGTCAATAAATAACATTGAAATCATATAAAACTCCTTTTCTAACCAGAACAGAATGGAACTATTAATTAATTACTGGAAGAAAGCTAAAAAAAATACACAAATATGTGGAGATTAAAAACATATACTGAACAACAGAGAGGCCAACAAAAAAATCAAAGGAAAAATTTAAAAATACATTGAGACAAATGAAAATGGAAATACAACATACAGAAATGTATGGGAAGCAGCAAAAGTAATTCTAAGAAAGATGTTTATAGCAATACTAGCCTACCTCAAGACACAAAATAAAATGTCAAATAATCTAATTTTACACCTAAAGCCACTAGAAAAAGAAAAGGATGCCCAAAGTTAATAAAAGGAAGGAAATAATAAAGTCTGGAGCCGAAATAGATGAAATAGAGTCTAAAAAGTCAATAGAAAATATCAATATAAATAAAAGGTGGTTGTTTGAAAAAATAAATAAAATAGACAAATGTTTAGGTAGACTCACTAGAAAAAATAAGGGGCTCAAGTAAATAAAAACAGATATGAAAAAGGAGAAATTATGACTGATATCAAATAAAAACAAAGGATTATAAAATATTATTATGAACAATTTTGGCAACATAGAAAAGATTTTCTAGAAACAGAAAACCTTACAATATCAAATTATGTTTGGTAGAATTCACCAGTACAATCATTCAGTTCTTGTCTTTCATATTTTGGTAGATGTTTGATTAATGATTCAATATCCTTACTGGTAATTGGTCTATTCAGATTTTTAATTTCTTCAAATTATGAAGAAATTAGCAGAATTACTCTAATAAAAAAAGAAACCACAAGGAGAAAGAAAAGACTACAGGTCATCTACGATGAGCACAAATACAAATATTCTTAAAATATTAGCAAACTGAATTCAACAATGCATTTAAAAAAAATAACACCATGATTAAGCAAGATTTATTCAATGGATGCAAGGAAGTTTAACATCCACAGTAAATCACTATGGTACATCACATTAACAAAATAAAAATTATATAATCATCTCAATAGATGCAAAAAAAAAACCATTTCTCAAAATTCAACATCTATTAATAATAAAAACTCTCAACAAAGTACACATCATAAAAGCCATATAAGACAAGCTCTTTGCAAACATCCCAGTCAATAGTGACAAATTAAACACTTTTCCTTTAAAATCATGAACAAGACAAAAATTTCCATTGTTGCCACCTTTATTCAACATAGTATTGGAAATCATAGCCAGAAATCTTAGGCAGAAAAAATAAATATAATACATTAGATTGGAAAAGAAGACATAAAATTGTCATTATTCACATATTACTAGATTTGATACATAGACAACCCTAAAGACTCCAACAAAAATTGAAATAAACATTCAGTAAAGTTGCAGAATACAAAATCAATATATAAAAATATGCTGCATTTTTATACATTAAAAACAAACTATCGGAATTAATAATTCAGAAAACCATCCCTATTGTAAATATATCAAAATTAAAATACTTAAGGATAGATGTAACCAAAGAGGTGAAAGACCTGTACACTGAAATTTTAGAAGACACATATAAATTGGAAGATATTTCATGCTCATGAATTGGAAAAATTGGTATTGTAAAAATATCTATATTTCCTAAAGAAATCTACAGATTCAAAGCAATCCTTATCAGATGGCATATTTTTTTCAGAAATAAAACAAACAATCCAAAATTTTGTATGAAACCATAAGAAAATCCCTAAATACTGAAATCAAACTTGAGAAAGAAGAACAAAGGTGAAGGCATCATACTACCTAGTTTCCAGCTATATTCCAAAGGTATTATAATCAAAAAAATATGGTATTTACATAAAAAAGACACATAAACCTGTGGAACATAATAGAGACCCCAGAAAAAAACCTCACACATATATGGTCAATTAATATATGACAAAAGAGGCAAGAGAATACAATGCGGAAATGATACTCTCTTCAATAAATGGCATTTGAAAAACTGGACAGCCACATGCAAAAGAATTAAACTTTTTAACTATATTGTACTATACACAAAAATTAACTTAAATGGACTGACACCCATTTAGGTTCAGAAACCATAAAAGTTGTAGAAGAAAATTTAGGTAGTATGCTTTTTGATACCACTCTTAGCAATATATTTTTAGATCTAGCTCTAATGGTAATGGTAAAAAAAATAAATAAATAAAAGCAAAAATAAATAAATGAAACTATGTTTGCACAGTGAAAGGAATTCTGAAGAAAATAAAAAGACAACCAACTAAATGGGGGAAAATAATTACACATTATATATTTTTAATGAGTGAATATCTGAAATATATAAAGAATTCATACATCTCAACAACAAAACAAATCTAATTTAAAATTGGTCATATGAGAAATGCTCAACAACCCTAATCATCATAGAGATTAAAATAAAAAGATGTGATATCACTTCATACTTGTCAAAATAACTATCAACAAAAGGACAAGAAATAAAAAGTATTGGTGAGACTATGGAGAAAAGAGAACGCTCATGTACTGTTGGTTGGAATGTAAATTGATACAATTCAATGGAAAACAGTATGGCATTTCCTCAAAACTATAGCTATCAGATGATACAGCAATTCCACTTCTGGTATTTATACAAAGAAAAGAAAAAAACAATAACTCAAAAAATATATATGGAAATGGATGCTGCATGGACATGCTCCCAGGAAAAAAAATGGAACTACAACTAAAATACAGAAAAACTTCCTGAATAATCAATGGAAGACTCACAGGAGAGAACCCTGATACCTGAGGACCAAAAGTGCAGACCACATAGAGACTGGTAGGAAGGACGGAGGCACCAAAGGGCTTGTTGGGTGCCAATAGACAGCAAATGAAGTTTCAGATATATCTCAACTGCGGGGGGTTGCCACTGAGAACTCTAGGAACTAATACCCAAGCTGGGCCCCCCAGCAGAGAGCACCAAAACTGAGAAGGGTACACACATAACATCTGGCTGGGGAAAGTAGCAGGGTTGCTGTCTGCCAGGATATGACAGCTAAAAATTCAGGCACCCTCTTAAAGAGACAACAAACAAAATTCCCTGTGGAGCCACCCACCTTGTACTACAGCAGAGGGAGGGCAGAGTGGACTGGAGCTGTGTGAGCAGAAGCCAGGGTTGGGGACTCAGGGGTTAGAACTCAGAAGGCAGACACCCCCAGTTTCCTGTTCTGAGCTGTTCCCACACACTGCTGAGGTCATCTTTCTCATTCAGCCAATTGCCTGAGTGGGGAAGACAGTTGACCCACCCTATTGGAAAACACCTTGCCCTGAGAGGCCACTTAAGAAATTAAAATAACAGCCTCCAGGAAGAAGCAACTGCCCCACCCTGTTGAAAAAAATCTCTAGCCACAGCTAAAGACCATTGCCTGGGGGCAATTCAATAGAGGAATCCCATCAGTCTGTAGGCAGAGGCTGTCTCTGGAGGCTTTGTGTATTTGCCTGAACTAATTAGTCAGAAACAGCATTTGACACTGTCCTGCACTAGAGATTGAAAGGTATAGAGGATCAACCTAATACATCGTCACAAAACCAAAAAGACAGCCAACATGAGAAGACAAAGAAACAACCCCCAAATGAAAGAACAAGAGAATTCTCCAGAAGAAGAAATAAAGCAGAAATAAGAAATTTATCTGAAACAGAGTTCAGAGTAGTGATGGTGAAGATGCTCAACACCATGAGAAAAGATATAGTAACTATGAAAAAAAAAACAGTCTGAGATAAAGAATGACATAACACAAATAAAGAGCACATTGTAAGGAATACATAGCAGATTAGGGGAAGCTGAGGATCAAATCAGTAAATTAGAAGACAGGGTTGAAAAAAATCACTCAATGCCAGGAGCCGGTCCATCCTTGCTGTTTCAAGGGACCTGGTGTATATGGCATACTGTTCTTAAGATGTTTGCTAACCCCCGGCAACTCAATCAGAGAATTAAAAAGATAAAAACAATTAAAAAGCAGAAGGACAGCTTAAGGGAGCTGTGGGACAATATGAAACATAACAATATTAGAATAGTAGGTGTGCCAGAAGAGCCAGAAAGGGAGAAAGGGATAGAGAATGTGTTTGAAGAAATAATGGCAGAAAACTTCCCTAACCTAGTAAAGAAAAAAGTCACACAAGTGCAGGAGGAACAGAGAGCCCCAAGCAAGAAGAACCTAAACAGGCCAACACACAGATACATCATAATTCAAATGCCAAAAATTAAAGACAAAGAGAGAATCTTAAAGGCAGCAAGAGATAAGAAAACTGTTACCTACAAAGAAGCTCCCATAAGGCTGTCAGCTGATTTCTCATTAGAAACTCTACAGGCCAGAAGGAAATGGTCTGAAGTACTCAAGGTAAAGGAAAGCAAGGATCAGAAACCAAGATTACTATATCCAGCAAGGCTATCATTCAAAATAGATGGTCATATAAAGAGAAGAAAGGAGAGGAAGAGAGAGATAGAAACATCAATGATGAGAAAGAATCATTGATCAGCTGCCTCTTGCATGCCCCACACTGGGGATTGAGCCTGCAAGTCAGGCATGTGTCCTACTGGGAATCGAACCATGATCTCCTGGTTCATAGATTGATGCTCAACCACTGAGCCATGCAAGCTGGGCTATCATATTTATTTTTTATTAGTTGGAAGGTTGCAAGGAAGATAATTATTGTGTGCTCTTTGGTTTCCATTTTGTGTTCTGTACCAATGTATATATTACCTATTCTGATGATGATGATGATAAAATCCAAGTCCATACACACAAAAAAAGAATATATGTACTCCATGTTCATTGCGACATTATTTACAATAGCTAAGATATGGGAATAAACCTAAGTGACCCTTGACAGATGAATGGATAAACAATATGTGAGATATATAGAGATGATAGATAAATAGCTAGATGGATAGCTGGATGATAGGTAGATATAGATATAGATATAGACCTAGACATAGATATAAATATAGATATAGATATATAGATGTATAAATATATGCTATAAATACATTTATACAAGTATAAATATATACAAACACACACACACACACACACACACACACACACACACACACACACATATATATATATATATATATATATATATATATATATATACATATACATATAAACAAATAAGAATGAAATCCTACCATGTGCAACAGCATGGAGAGACCTAGAACATATAATGGAAAATAAAATGTCAAACATAAAAAGACAAATACTGCATGATTTCAATTATATATGTAATTTTAAAAAATCAAAACAAATAAATAAAACAAAAACAGACTCAAAACCAAGACAAACTGATGGTTGCCAGAGGGAAGGTGAGTGGAGGGATGGGTAAGAAAGGTGCAGGGAAATATTATCAATAATGGTGCCATAACTTTACATTGTGACAGATAGTTACTAAACTTTGTGAGGTGATCACAACATAAGATACTTAAATATAAAATAACTATGTTGTATACCTGAAGCTAATATAATATTGTATCTCAACTATATTTTAATTTAAAAATTACTCAAGAAAAAATATTATGTGGTATTGACATAAGGGTAGACTAGATTTATGGAATGGAACTGAAAGTCCAGAAATGAATCCTCATATTTACAATCAATTGATTCTCCACAGGGGTGTGAATATAATTAAAGGGGGGAAATAATATTCTCAACAAATAGAGTTATGACAATTGGGTAAACACATGGAAAAAAATTAAGTCCAAACCTTACTTCATAACATCCTATATAATAAAAGGCTAATATTCAAATCAACCAAATGGTGGAATGACCGGTCACTATTTCATGCACTGACCACCAAGGGGCAGATGCTCAATACAGAAGCTGCCCCCTGGTGGTGAGTGCACTCCCACAGAGGGAGTGCTGCTCAGCCAGAAGCCAGGCTCACGGCTGCCCGAATGCAGTGGTGATGGCGGGACCCTCTCCCACTTCTGCAGCAGCACTAAGGATGTCTGACTGACAGACATCACCCGAGGGCTCCCAGAATGCAAGAGGGTGCAGGCTGGGCTGAGGGAATCCCCTGAATGCACAAATTTCATGCACCGGGCCTCTAGTATACACAATAAATGAAAATGCATATGCATCAAATACCTGCATCAGCATAAAAATGCTTTTAGAAGGCAACATAAGTATAAATATGTGACCTATAATTAAGCAATGGTTTCTTAGATATGACACCAAAATTTCAAACAACTAAGGAAAAAAATAGTTAAACTAGAACCATCAAAATGTGAAAAAAGATACTGCTTCAAAAGACTGTATAAAAAATTAAGACATCTCACAAAAAGGAAGAAAATGTAACAAATAATAAATCTCATATGAGACAGGTAGAATATGTAAGGTAGAATATGCCTCATAATAAAATGATAAAAACCTAACTAAAAAGGGCAAAGCTAATTGTTCCACATCCTTAGGGTCTCCCTGCTTCTTCAGTCACGCCAGTTTACACCCAGTGGATTAGTAATTTTTGTCGAGTCAAGATGCTGAGTGTGAATATGTATGGCTTTGGCGCACAGGTAAAATTGGGGCTGGAACTTTTTAATCATTTGAGGAATTGGAAGAATAGAGGCAGAAGCATTTCATAGTGTGCTTGCTACTCCAAGCTGAAAGAGCAATTCTTGCACAACATTTCAGACGTTACCAGACTCTTCATTTTACATTCTTTTTCTGAGATGAGCCACCCCCTACACTTTAGAGTTGTTAGTTGGTTTGATTTTTAACCCTGTAGAGCAGATTAGACACTAGGGAGCTAGAAATGACCTTTTCCTAAAATTTATTTCCCTAGGTATTTTAAAATACAGTATCTGGTTATTATTGCAGAAGCTTTTGGTACTTTAATTCAAGACCATGATTTATGCTTACACAATTATGTTCAATGAATGTTTCACAGATTTTTCAGTATTTTATTATGTGCCTATGTATTCATATAAACTTTTAAAAATGACCAAAATTAAATATAAGGGTTAATGAGCCCAGAGTCCTCTTGATTTGGTCCTACATAGAGTTAGTGAATTTGCTTACTTTCTCTTTGTAATTTTGTGTACTTTGGAGAAGTATTGTGAACACTAACCCTTAAATATTTAGTGTGGTGAGAGTAACAAAACTTTATATACAGGATTTAAATTTTTATCCTAGATAGGGGGAAGATCAATTCTTCTCCAGATAGAATTCTGATTTTGTCACTAGTCTATCAAAATATGTTCTTAGTTTTAAGCTTTCATCTGGAAGTTTCAGCAGTTCCACTGTGTACACCTGTCCCATTTTTGTTATGCTTCCAAACAGGCAAATTTCTTGTAAAGACTGCATGCAGACCTGCAGTTCTAGTTACTCTCAGTCATACTTGTAGTGAAACAGATTTTTTTTCTAAAATAGGTAGAAGGATGATTTCATCTAATGATAAGGCATTGATAATCTAGACTTAATTTTTACTAGCAGAAATAGAAAATGAGTGCTGTACTTTAAGAGGGCTGCTATTAAAAGAACTGATATTAGAGAAATACATTTTTGTCTTACGGAACCTATTATAAATTGTCTCACCATGTTGGTGAGTTATTAATGATTTGTTTGTAAGCTCAAGGACGGTTTCAGAAAAGTCACACCCTACTTAACTCTTCTTAAAAATTATCAATGATTTAGTTTTTATGAGCTGCAAGTTAAAATGATTATTTTAAAGTAAACTTTACAATGAGCATGTATACATAGCTAAGCATTGTTGTTTAATTGTGTGTGTTGTTAAATCATTTTATTTCTTCTCAGTGTTCTGTTACTTGAGAGATGTTTTGATTCTCTCTTCTAGTGTTTTTAGAGTAATCTTTGAGACTGGTGGTTACAAAGTATTTTCATTAGTCTCAACAAAACTTTTAAAATTTTTTCTAAGTGGTTTTTCATTATTGGTCTTTCCTCAGCCACTCTGAGAAGTACTACCTGTTTCCATTTTTGTGTATGTGTGTTTTGAGAGCTAGAATTAGAACCCATAACTTCTACTCTATTGATTTTCTTTGCCTAAAATTTTTTAATTGTTTCCTTGGTTAAAGTATTACAAAGAGAATTACATATGTCTCTGCTTTTTCCAGCCCTTGATAATCCTTTGGCCTCCCCTAACCCCCAGTGTCTTATGTCCATTAGTTATGCTAAGATGCATGCATACAAGTCCTTCAGTTGATCTCTTACTCTCGCTTCCTGCCCACCAAAACTCCCCAGCCTTGCCGCTGTAGTTTGACAGTCTGTTTGAGGCTACTCTGCCTCTGTATGTATTTTTGTTCATAAGTTTGTAATGGTCTTTATTATCCCTGAATGAGTGAGATCATGTGGTACTTTTCCATCATTGACTGGCTTATTTCACTTAGCAGAATGCTCTCCAGTTCCATCCATGCTGTTGCAAATGGCAAGAATTCCTTCTTTTTTACAGCAGCATGGTATTCCACCCTGTAGATGTACCACAGTTTTCTAATCCATTCATCTACTGATGGGCACTTAGGTTGTTTTTCCAGATCTTAGCTATGGTGAATTGTGATGCTATGAACATATGGGTGCATATATGCTTTCTGATTGGTGTTTCTTGTTTCTTGGGATATAACCCTAGAAGTGGGATCACAGGGTCAAATGGGAGTTCCATTTTTAGTTTTTTGAGGAAACTCCATACTTTCTTCCATAGTGGCTGCACCAGTATGCATTCCCACCAGCAGTGCATGAGTGTTCCTTTTTCTCCACATCCTCTCCAGCACTTGTCGTTTGTTGATTTGTTGATGATAGCCATTCTGACAGGTGTGAGATAGTACCTCATTGTTGTTTTGATTTGCATCTCTCGGATGATTAGTGACTGTGAGCATGTTTTCATATGTCTCTTGGTTTTTTGAATGTCCTCTTTTGAAAAGTGTCTATTTAGGTCCTTTGCCCATTTTTGATTGGATTGTTTATCTTCCTTTTGTTAAGTTGCATGAGTTCCCTATAAATTTTGGAGATTAAACCCTTATGGGTGGTAACATTGGCAAATATGTTCTCCCATGCAGTGGGCTTGCTTGTTGCTTTGTTGATGGTTTCTTTTGTTGTGCAGAAGCTTTTTATTTTGATGTAGTCCCATTTGCTTATTTTCTCTTTAGTTTCCAATGCCCTAGGAGCTGTCTCAGTATAGAAATTGCTTTGGCATATGTCTGAGATTTTGTTACCTTTGGATTCTTCTAGTATTTTTATGGTTTCCCATCTTACATTTAAGTCCTGTATCCATTTTGAGTTTATTTTTGTGTATGGTGTAAGTTGGTGGTCTAGTTTCATTTTCTTGCATGTATCTGTCCAATTCTCCCAACACCATTTATTGAAGGGACTATCTTGACTCCTTAGTATGTTGTTGCCTCCTTTGTAAAATATTAATTTAGCATATCGGTTCAGGCTGATTTCTGGGTTCTCTATTCTATTCCTTTGATCTATATGTCTGTTCTTTGCCAGTGTCAGGCAGTTTTGAAAACAGTGCCTTTGTAATACAGTTTGATATCTGGTATTGAGATCCCACCTACTTTGTTCTTTCTTGGGATTGCTGCAGCTATTCAGGATCTTTTTTATTCCAGATGAATTTCTGCAGAGTTTGTTCTAGGTCTGTGAAATATGCCGTTGGTATTTTAATGGGAAGTGCATTGAATTTATAGATTGCTTTGGGGAGTATGGACATTTTAATGATGCTGATTCTACCAATCCAAGAACGTGGTATATTCTTCCATCTGTTTATGTCTAACTATATCTCTTTTTTCAACGTCCTGTAGTTTTCTGAGTAGAGGTCTTTTACCTGTTTAGTTAAGTTTATTCCTAGGTATCTTAATTTAGTTGGTGCAATGGTAAATGGGATTGTTTTTTTTAGTCTCTCTTTCTGTAAGTTCACTGTTGGTGTATAGAAATGCCATAGATTTCTTGGCGTTAATTTTGTATCCTGCTACATTGCCAAATTCGTTTATTAAGTCTAAAAGTTTTTTTAGGGAGTCTTTAGGGTTTTTTATGTATAATATCATGTCATGTGCAAGTAAGGACAGTTTTACTTATTCTTTTCCAGTTTGGATGCCTTTTATTTCTTCTTCTTGTCTAATTGCTATGGCTAATTCTTCCAGTACTATGTCGAACAGGAGTGGTGAAAGTGGACATCCCTGTCTTGTTCCTATTCTTAGGGGAAATGGTGTTAGTTTTTTTCCTTTGAGTACGAGGTTGGCTGTGAGTTTGTCATACATGGCTTTTATTATGTTGAAGAAAGATCCTGCTATTCCCACCTTGCTGAGAGTTTTTCTAAAAAATGGGTGTTCGATTTTGTCAAATGCTTTTTCTGCATCAATTGATAAGACTATGTGTTTTTTTTTTCATTCAATTTGTTTATGTGATGTATCACGTTTATTGGTTTGCGGATATTGTACCATCCTTGAATCCCTGGGATAAATCCTACTTGGTCATGATGTATGATCTTTCTGATGTACTGCTGTATCCGATTTGCTAAGATTTTGTTGAGGATTTTGGCATCTATGTTCATGATTCTTCCTGATTGAGTTTTGGAATGTTGTATTTTTCTAGGAATATGTCCATTTCCTTCAGGTTGTATAGTTTATTGGCGTAGAGTTGTCCATAGTATTTTTTAACAATTATTTGCATTTCTGTGGGGTCTGTTGTTATTTCACCTCTATCATTTCTTATTTTGTTTATTTGGGTCCTCCCTCTTTGCTTCTTGGTGAGACTTGCTTGAGTTAATCAATCTTGTTCATCCTTTCAAAGAACCAGCTCTTGGTTTTATTGATTTTATGTATTGTTTTTTTGGTCTCTATGTCCATTATTTCTGCTCTAATGTTTATTATCTCCTTCCTTCTGTTCACTCTGGGCTTTTCTTGTTGCACTCTCTCTAGTTCTTTGAGATGTAGAGTTAGATGATTTACTACCATTTTTTCTTATTTTTTGAGATAGGCCTGTAGAGTTATAAACTTCCCTGTCAGGACTATCTTCATTGTGTCCCATAGGTTTTGGATTGTTGTGTTTTCATTGTCATTAGTTTCCAGGATGTTTTTAATTTCTTTTTTGATCTTATTGCTGACCCAATCAATATTTAATAACATCCTATTCAGCTTCCAGGTGTTTGAGTATTTTGGCTTGTTTTTATTGTAGTTTATTTCTAAAATTATGCCATTTAGGTCTGAGAAGATGCTTGGTGTGATTTCAAACTTCTTCAATTTGGGGAGACATTGTTCCAATATGTGGTCTATTTTTGAAAATGTCCCATGAGCACGTGAGATGAATGTATATTCCGTGGCTTTGGGGTGAAATGTTCTGAAGATGTCAATTAAGCCCATCTTTTCTAGTGTGTCATTTAGGATTGCTGTTTCTTTGCTGATTTTTTGTCTATAGGATTTATCCAGTGATGTCATTGTTGTATTAAAGTCCCCTACTATGATTGTATTGTTGTCGATCTAACCCTTGATCGACAGGAGTTTTTTTATGTATTTGGGTGTTTCTGCATTGGGTGCATGTTTGTTTATCAGGGTTATATCCTCTTGTTGTATCGATCCCTTTAGTATTATGAAGTGGCCTTCCTTATCTCTTGTTATGGCCTTCACTTTGAGGTCTATTTTGTCCAATATAAGTATTGCTACCCCAAATTTTTTTTTTCATTTCCATTTGCCTGAAAGATATTTTTCCATCCCTTCACTTTCAGTCTGTGTGAGTCCCTTCTAATGAGGTGTGTCTTTTGTAGACAGCAAATATATGAGTCATGGTTTTTTATCCATTCAGCCACTCAATGTCTTTTGATTGGAGGATTTAGTCCATTTATGTTTAAAGTTATTATTGAAAGGTACTTGTTTGTAGCCATTTCTATTTTTTGTTGCTCTTTTCTTTCTAGGCTTTTTAGTTGTTCTTTTTACACCAATCCCTTTAGCATTTCTTGCATTGCTGGCTTGGTGGTGATAAAATCCATGAGCCCTTTTTTTTTTTTTTTTTCTGTGAAGCCTCTTATTTAACTTTCAATTTTGAATGATAGCCTGGATGGATAGAGTATTCTTGGATTCAGTCCTTTGCATAACTTTGTAAATTTTTGTCCATTCTTTTCTGGCCTGATGTGTTTCTGTTGAGAAATGATTTGATAATCTAATGGGATATCCCTTGTATGTAATTTTCCGTCTCTCTCTTGCAGCCTGTAAGATTCTCTCTTTGTCCTGAACATTTGCCATGGTAATTATGATGTGTCTTGGTGTGGGTCTTTTCGGGTTCACCTTGTTTGGGACTCTCTGTGCTTGTGTGACTTTTATCTTCCCACCTCACGGAAGTTTTCTGATATTATTTCTTACAATAGGTTTTCTAACCCTTGTTCCTCTTTCTGTTGTTCTGGCACCCCGCTTATTTGTATGTTGTTTCATTTCATGTTGTCCTATAGCTCCCTTAGGCTCTCCTCCTGTCTTTTAATTTTTTTTCTCCAATTGCCTTTCAGTTTTGGTGTGTTTTGCTTCCCTCTCTTCTAATTCGCTAATTCGGTCCTCCACTTCTCCTAGTCTACTGTTGAAACTTTCAGTGGTGTCTTTTATTGCAGCTATATCACTCTTCATTTCTTCTTGGTTCTTATATAATTTATTGATTTTTTCATCCTTTTCTTTTTGATTCTTACATAAGTTTTTGATTTTTTCGTCCGTTTCTTCTTGCTTCTTGCATGAGTTGTTGATTTTTTCCTCCATCAGGTTTATGCATTCTAGGACCCTTAATCTGAATTCTTTTTCTGTCATTCTGAATGCCTCTGTATCACTTAGTTGCTTTTCTGACAAGTCCTCCTTTTCTTTCATTTGGGAGTTTCATTGTCTACCCATGTTTGATCGCACCGACATATCTAGATTTTGAGTCGTTCAGGGGCTGCTCCTTGGGTGGCAGTGGCTCCTCGGGCTGTGGTTGCTCTTCGGGCGTTTGTGGTAGCAGCTGTTCCTCAGTTGGCAGCAGCTCCTCTGGTGGGTGCTGTTCACAGCTGTGGTGGTGCCTCTGACTCGTGCAGGGAGGTTTCACACAAAGCTGCTATTCCTTGAACTGGGGCTGACTGCTCATGTGGCTGCTGATCCTTGAACTGGTGTGGACTGCTCACGTGGCTGCTGATCCTTGGATGGGGGCTGGCTGCACATTGCTGTTGTTCCTCTCATGTGGTGGGCTGCTTGTGGGGCCACTGCTCCTAAGACCGACTGCTGTTTATTTCTAATATTATGCCATTGTGGTCTGAGAAGATGCTTGGTATGATTTCAATCTTCTTGAATTTGGGGAGTTTTTTTGTGACCCAATATGTGGTCTATTTTTGAAAATGTCCCATGAGCACTTGAGAGAAATGTATATTTCGTGGCTTTGGGGTGAAATGTTCTGAAGATGTCAATTAAGTCCATCTGACCTAGTGAGTCATTTAGGATTGCTGTTTCTTGCCAATTTTTTGTTTAGAGGATTTATGCCGTGATGTCAGTGGTGTGTTTAAGTCCCCTACTATGATTGTGTTGTTGTCAATCTCTCCTTTGATATCTTCCAATAGTTTTTTTTTTATGTATTTTGGTGCTCCTGCATTGGGTGCATATATGTTTATCAGGGTCATATCCTCTTGTTGTATTGATCCCTTTAGTATTATGAAGTGGCCTTCCTTATCTCTTGTTATGACATTCTATTCTGGCCTGATGTGTTTCTTTATTTTTTCATCCATTTCCTCTTGCTTCTTTCATAAGTTGTTGATTTTTTCCTCCATCCGGTTTATGAATTCTAGGACCCTTAATCTGAATTCTTTTTCTGTCATGTTGCATGCCTCGGTTTCACTTAGCTGCTTTTCTGGCGAGTCTTTCTTTTCTTTCCTTTTGGGGTTTCTTTGTCTACCCATGTTTGATCTCACCGACATATCTAGATGTTGAGTCATTCAGGGCTGCTCCTTGGGTGGCAGTGGTTTCTCAGGCTGTGGTTGCTCCTCGGGCAGTTGTGGTAGCAGCTGCTCCTTAGTTGGCAGCAGCTCCTCTGGTGGGTGCTGTTCACAGCTGTGGTGGCTCCTCTGGCTGGTGGGGGGAGACTTCACACACAGCTGCTGTTCTTCATACAGAGGGTGTGATGATCATGAGGATGCTGTTCCTTGGATGGGGGCAGGCTACACACGCTGCTGCTACTCCTTGAACTGGGGTGGTCTGCTCATGTGGCTGCTGATCCTTGGACGGGGGCCCGCTGGATGCTGCTTTTGTTCCTCTCATGTGGTGGGCTGCTTGTGGGGCTACTGCTCCTAGGACTTGGACAGGTTGATTGTAAGTCTCTTGCTCCTCGGACGGGGGTGGGCTGCTTGTGAGGCTGCTGCTCTTTGGAGGGGAGTGAGCTGCAAACGTCGCTGCTCCTCCTCAGATGGGAACATGCCACTCACCTGGCTGCTGCTCTTTGGACAGGTGCAGGCTGTTGTGTCTCTGCTCCTTGGACCGGTGCGTGCTGTGCAGGGCTGCTGCTCCTCGGACATGGGCCGTCTGCTTGTGTGGCTGCTGCTTCTTGGACTGGGGTGGGCTGTTGCTGCTCCTTGAATGGGGCCAGGCTGCTCACAGAACTGCTGTTCCTCAGATGGGGGCGAGCTGCTCACATAGCTGCTGTTCCTCAGATTGGGCGGGCTGCTCATGCGGCTGCTGCTGCTTGGACTAGGGCAAGATGCTTGTGCAGCTGCTGCTCCTTGGACTAGTGCAGGGCATGTGCAGCTGCTGCTCCTCAGACGGGGGCGGGGTGCGCAGGGTTGCCACTCCTCAGACGTAGGAAGACTGCTCGTGCAGCTGCTGCTCCTTGGACAGGTCGGACTGCTTGTGTGGTTGCTGCTCCTTGGACAGGGAAGCAGGCTGTTCACACAGCTGCTGATCCTTGGACAGGGGCAGGCCAAATGAAGCTGCTGCTCTTAGCCTCAAGGCAGGCTGCTCATGGGGCTGATGCTCCCTGGACAAGAGCACGCCGCTCACCTGTCTGCTGCTCACGTGGTTGAAAAATAATGTGAAAAGAAGTAGGAAATAAAGGAACAAAAAAAAAGGAGAACAAAGAAAAAAGCAAAAAAAGCCCTAACAAAATAATAAAAAAATAAAAATGAAAAATTGAAATGTCATTCCTTTGGCTAGTTTAAGATCCCAGTTTTCTGGAATGTCTGTGCTTTTTTGTTGTTGTTGTTGTTTTTGCTGGGACTTCTTTGCCTAAAATTTATCTAATTTTTCATAATATAATCTTTAATGATTAGTGGGATTTATTTACCAAAATTCACAAGGACTATGTTCTGGCCTTCTTATTTATATCCTTATGATTTAGAAGTGATATATTTTGTTAACTTTTTTTTCTTATTGCTATTTTGTTAGTAGATCTATTCTGAAGTCTGACTTTTATGGATTATTTTTGTATATAATGATTTTGTGTGGGCTTAAACATTTCCATGCAGAGCTTTCTATATTTTTCAAAAAAATTACTTCCTTATCTGGGATCCCAGTGCCATTCAGATTTACTGTTATATTTATTAGATCTATGTATTTCCATATCCATCTGTCTGTCTTTCCCTCTTGCTTGGTCTCAGGCTTCATTTTTTTTATTTACCCCAGAGTGTGTACAGTGCCAGCGTATAATAAGTGTTGAAATTTTGTTGAATGACTGAATCAGTAAATGAATAATTAATTAAATGGCTGAGTGGATACACCCAAACAGATACTCCTCAGACCTTTATGGGAAGCCATTATGAAAGCAGAGGGTCCTTCCTCCCTTCTTAAAGTCATTGCCTTTCCATTGTTATATATTACTTTTGAGTAGGATAACAATATAATTGCCAAACTGGGTCACTTTTGAGACATTAAGGGAGTGCTGTAAATAATTATGCCAGGGCACTGGTGGCTATGAACTGAGACATGTGGCCACTCTACTTTTGAAGGACATTCTTCTTTATTTACTTCTGATGATATCTATCATCTTGCCTGAGAAATTTGACACACATGCTAGTTGATGTTTGAAAACTTTTATATTTCTAGAAGCCTCATTTCCAGACAAACACTTGGTACCTTTTGCTTAGACACTCATGATTTCCCTACCCAGAGGCCTGTGGACAACTCTTGAGCATGCTTAATTTTCCTTATTTTCATTGTTTATATTTTAATGTCACAGAGCTTTCTATTTGTTTCAGCTGCTTACAGATAAAAGCATTATGTATTCTTTGTTGTGTTTATTTGAATTTGTTTTTCTATGCAGCGTTTAGTTCATCTTGTAAGAATTTCACATGAAATATTTTCCTTCTTGTTAATTGTTGTTTTTTTTTTTTTGAGAGGAGATTTGTTGATATCTTGCCAAGTATTCATGTTAAAAACATTGGCCAGGATCAATTGCAAGTGTTAGAGATTTTTAAAGTTTTCTGAAAATGTTATTTCAAAAGTATTTTGGGTAACTTTAATATTACAGTGTTTTGTTTCTAATGGTAGATGGGTTACTATAATGTTTTACTGGATTCCTTTATGGGCAATCTCCTAAAGAAGGAATATTCTTTTATTAGGTTATGGCCTTGTTTTTTTAATTTTTTAATTTTTTTTTCTGTTTTTCTCCATTTTCATCATTTTCTTCTTAGCACCTGTGCATGGTTAACAATCCATTAACAGACAAAACAATAAGCAGAGTCAGAAATGAATAAAATATGAGAAATGGAATGGAGCTCCTGCACATCTTGGTTTTGTCCTCTGTGGCTCTCTTGGACTCTGTGTTTGCATTCTATTTTTGGCTTAGCACCAGTATAATAGGGGTAATCAGTTACTATACTTCGTACTATGGAATTGTCAATCATTTCCTAAACTTCCATATCAACTCCAGTGCAATAGTTAGATAATTACTTTAAGGATTCTCTGCTTTCAAATCTGCATTGAAGTTTCATATCTAAAGCAATGTCAGTGGTCTTTGGAGTCAGACAGTTTGGGGTTCAGATTCCTGCTCTGACCCTCAGATAGTATTACTTCAAATACTTAACTGTGGGGATGATGTTTTCCTTATGGAGCATTTGTTAACATTAAATTGAGTATAGTATCTGACATAGAAGGTGCTCAAATATTAGTTTCTTTTTATTTCCCGTCCCCAATAAAATTCTATTTACTTAAATAAGAAATCAACTTTGACTTTATAACATTAGTATTGGGAAAATTCTTTTGAGGGTGGTTATTTTAAATAAAATGTTTTATTGTTAGGTAACCATTGTTGTTACATTACAGTTGACTTTATGTTAAAATCAGAGGCTTCAGCAGTGGAGTAGAATCAAGTTGTAATTATCTAGGTTTCTTGGTTACCCAATTTGAAGATAATTTGTTGCAAAATAAATGAAAGGGAGTGTGTTACCTAAGTCTAAAGTTCCGAAGGTTGAAACATGTTAATTTCTTGGAATGACAGTTCTTGGTGCATTAACTTCTTATAGTTTCTCAATCTGTAGAAGCAAATGCCTTTAATTCAGAGATTGTGCATTTCCTTTGAATAAAACTCTTTGGGGTTGGTAAGGAAAGTAATAACGTGACAAATTCTCCCTTTCCCTTGCTGTTTGTATTCTATTGGACTGTTGAGACTTCAGGCTCTGTGCACCTATGTAGGTAAAATGTGTCCACTGGGCTCATTTGGGGACCCCCTTTGCCATGACCCCAAGGTTAAACACAACAACAGAAAACCCAACAACCAAAGAAATCTTTACAAGTGGATAGGACTTAAGGAAGTTTTCTCTTACACCTTTACCTCCCCAGGTAAGAAGGGAAGGCACAGAGGAGATGCTAGACACCTTAAACAATGTTATAACTGTAAAGGAGTGTTTTTTCAAGTTGTTGTCTGTGGAGTTTTTTTGTTTGTTTGTTTTTAATGTTTTCCAAGAGCCTTCCAATCATTTGCATCAGAGCAGCCTTATGAAGGATTTTATTGTTGCTATTTTATGGCTAAAATGAGTAGACACCAAAAAGTAATTGCATAATAACATCACACATCATAAAAGGCTTTGCAGTATACAGAGTACATTCACTCACCTACCTCATCTAATTTGATCTACATAACTACTGTATGAGGGAGAGAGGATGTTATTGTCTTCAATTTAAACATCACTGTTTAAGCAAGGTCAAGAGGAAGAGTTCTTAGCTAGGCTAGGACTAGGATCTGTTTTTTTGACACCAGTCTCGGGGTTACTTTTGTCACAGGCTACTGTGATTCTGTTGAACCTGTGATAAATAGGACTTGGGTTGTGGAACCAACAGTTAAACCCCAAAGTTTAGCCCAGGTAGCTACTTGTGGTCTCCAGGTAGAGTTTAAGCAACAGAAAACATAGGAACAAACTTGATAAAATGTTTTAGGTTTAATTTAGCTTAGCAAATTCAAAATTGCTTTAAATAAATTAATTGCTATTGTGTCCTATATAACCTGTACCTGGTATTAGTACCTCCCACTAATTTCATCCTGTTTTGCTGTTAGAATTGGTATAATTGCTTTATAAGTTTTGTTACTTGTTAAATTAAAGGCTTATTTTTATATCTCATGTTTAGTATCTGGAATAGATCAGAAAAATTATGCCTGTGTTCCCTTGGGACTCATTAAAATTTTACAGTGAAAAAAAAGGGCAAAGCTGGTCAATGGGGAAAAACAACAACAAAGGGGACATCTGTAATACTTTCAACAATAAAGATAAATTTTAAAAAAGAGAAAGAAAAAAAATATTTTACAAAATAAAACAAAGAGGCGGAGCTGTAAAAAAGGATCTCTTACCTTGAGTCAACAGAGGGACCTGGAGAGTATTATGGTAAGCGAAATAAGCCAGTCAGAGAAAGACAAGTATCACATGATCTCACTTATAAGTGGAATCTAATGAGCAAAATAAACCAATGAACAAAATAGGTCCAGAGACATAAAAGCATGGCACAGGCTGACAGATCTCAGAGGTAAGGATGGGGGACGGATGGGCAGAGATTAACCAAAATCCATTAACACAGACAATAAAGCGGTGAAGGCCTGGGGTGGTATAGGAACCAGGTGAAGGAGGTAATGGGGAGAAAATGGAGGACATCCTTAAATACTCTCAACAATGAAGATATAAAAAGGGCAAAGCATCTTAAAAGACATTACTCTAAAGTAGACTTATAAATAGCCAATAAACACACAAAAAATATCTCAAATCATTATCCATCAGGAAAATGGACATTAAACCCACAGTGAGATACCACTTCAGATTAATTAGGATGTCTATATTAAAAAAGAGAGATAATAACAAGTGTTGATAAGGTTGTGGAGAAACAAAAGCCTTCATATACTTGTGATAAAAATGTACAGTGTTGCAGCCACTTTGGAAAAATGCTTGGTTGGCAGTTCCCAAATGGTTAAACATAGACTTATCGTATGACCCAGCAATTCCACTCCTAGTATATGCTCAAGATAATAAAAAATATATATATATTCCAACAAAATACTTGGATACAAATGTTCATAGAATAGTTATTTATAATAGAAAGTAGAAACAACTCAAATATCCTTTAATTGTTAAAGGATAAAAAATAAATAATGGAATATTATTTAGCCATAAAAAGAAAGAAGGTACCAATACATAATATAACCTGGATGTATGCTAGAAATATTAAGGCAAGTGAAAGAAGCTAGTTACAAAATACCAAATATTTATGATTCCATTTATATAAATTGTCCTGAATGGGACAATGTATAGACACAGAAAATAACTTAGTGGTTGCCTAGCATAGGGTGTGGTTGTTTGGAAATGGAAAGTGATTGCTAATGAGTATGTGGGTCTCTTTTTGGAGTGAAGAACATATTTTGCAGCTGATTTTGGCTAAGGGTGTATAATGCTGTAAATATAATCAAAACCACAAAATTGTACATTTAAAAGACTAAGATTTTGTACTATATTTCAATAAAGCTATTATTAAAATGTGGGGAAAGGGACATATCCATTCAATGAAATATGGCATATCCATTCAATGGAATATTATTGGGGAATTAAAATAATAACATGGCTGTTTGCACATTGACATGGAAAATGTTAATATGCAGCTAAATGATAAAAATCAAGTTAATTTTGCATGCATGGAATAAGCTTGCATAAGTGTATGTACATTTAGACATTCTATAGAAGGATATATATAACATTTTAAGTGATTATGCATTTGTGGACAATTACTTGTAATTCTTGTTCATATTTTTAAATATATTCTATGATTTTTAATAATAAATTTATACATTTTTTAATTTTTGAAGTTTGAAAATTTTTAGAAGAAAACTTAGGGTAAAATCTTCATGACATTGGATTTGGCAAAGATTTCTTAGATTTAACACAAAAAATGCATGCAAAAAGAAGAAAATAATAAATTGGATTTTGTCAAATTTAAAAACTTCTGTTAATTAAAGGTCACTATAGAGAGAGTGAAAAATTACCTATAGAATGGAAGAAGATATTTGCAAGTCATATATTTGATAAAGGATTATTATCTAGAATATATAAGGAACTTTGCAATTCTATATCAAATAACCCAATTTATAAATGGGAAAGGTGCTTTGAGTAGACATTTATGCAAAAAAGGTATACAAACGGCCAAAAAAATACATGAAAAGATGCTCAACATTACTAATCAAATGTAGAAAAACTCGACCCCTGATGCATTTCTGGTTTGAATATAAAAGTACAACCACTTGGAAAGCAGTATGACAGTTTCTTGAAAAGGTAAAAATAGAACTACTGTATAAACCAGTGATGGCGAATCTATGATACGCGTGTCAGAAGTCACACATGAACTCATTTTTTTGGTTGATTTTTCTTTGTTAAATGGCATTTAAATACATAAAATAAATATCAAAAATATACGTTTTTGTTTTACTATGGCTGCAAATATCAAAAAATTTCTATATGTGACATGGCACCAGAGTTAAGTTAGGGTTTTTCAAAATGCTGACACACCGAGCACAAAAGGTTCACCATCCCTGGTATAAACCAATATTTCTATTACAATTTATACATACAAAAGTATTGAAAGTAAGGACTGACAAACATTCCTGCAGAATGCTCATAGTAATATTATTCTGATCCATTTTGAGTTAATTTTTATATGGGCACACAATTGCACCATAAACCTCACCCACAACACAGTGTTTTACAATTGGGAAGGAAACTCCAACTCTGTTTCTCCCTGAAAAGTGAAGGGATCAGATCCCACATTAAACACCCCAACTGTTTTATTTTTTTATTTTGATTATTATGATGATGAAAAACATATACTGGTAACATACAATTTTCCATCTTTTTTTCATTATAGTTCACATTCAGTATTATTCTGTATTAGTTTCAAGTGCACAACATAGTGGTTAGACAATCATATACTTTACAGAGTGGTCCCCCTAATATTTCAAATACCCCCCTGGCCTATACATAGCTATTACAATATTATTTTTTCCTCCATTGACCTCTCTCTGGCCACTCCCACCCCCCAGCACATGCCCTCACCCCCTAGTGACTGTGTCCATTGGTAATGCTTATATGCATGCATACAAGTCCTTTGGTTGGTTTCTTCCTCCTCCTCTCTTGCCTTTCCTCTAAGGTTTGACAGTCAATTCAATGGTTCTCTGTCTTTGGATCTATTTTTGTTGTTCACTATATTCCACAAATGAGTGAGATCATGTAAACACACCAAATTTCACAGCTCCAATCCAAGGGACTGGGTCCCAAATCACCCAGCTCTGAAAATCAACAGGTTTCAACATTCATGGGTACCCTAGGACCATAGAAAACAAAGTAGTGGTTTTAAACAGATGCAAGAACACAAGCTATAATCGTCCCACCCCCCACCCCAGACTCAACACAGAAGGAGAAAATAAAACCGCTTAGCTCCCAGATTCTTTCTGGAAGGAGTTTGACTACTTACTTCCCTACCTGCTACCTGCATGTCAGGCTCCTAATCAGCCTACATCTGGAAGCTGGCAGTGCTTCTCTGGGAACCTGAAAGGGCTTTTGGGAATATTCCATGCCTCTTCGTCTGCTTCATTCCAGTGATAAACCCAACTTTCTATCTTCTCTATGGAATAAAATGTCTACAGATATAGTACCCCAACTTTCATGGCTGGCACCTAGGTATTAACTCCCAAATCATCTAGCTATGACAGCCAATGGGGCTATGAGTACCAATGGGATATGAGTCCTCTGTGACCACTGAAAACAAAGATATAGATTTAAACTGATGCATGAACATTTTTCTATGGCTATCCCATTAAGCTCAGCACACAGAAATCAGGCAAAAATGTGAAGCTCTCAGTTTATCCCTGGAGGGAATTTGAATTCCTACTTTCTCAACTGCTGCCTAAAAGTGAGATTTCTAATCAGTCTAGACACTGACAGAGAAGGTAATTAATAGTCCTCTGAGAGCAGGAGTGGGCATGGGGCAATTGTTGCACCTTCTCCGCTTGGGCTCACCCTGGAAATAATACCAAGTCTCCAATTTCTCCCTGAAAGGAGTTTTTCACATATTATGCACCCATGTTTTAAGGAACTGCCTCCTAAATCAACTAGCTTTGAGAACTTATAAGGGTCAGCGTTCATGAGTTCTCTGGGTCTGCAGAGAACAAAGAGACTGTTTTAAGTGGATACACAATAACTTGCAGTGGCTATTCCCTCTAGGTCACCCCCCCCCAGCTTCTAGTTCCTCCCTAAAAAGGTTAGACTATGGATCTAATGCCATGGTTATTCCATGTGTTACTCAAAGGTCAGATTTTCAATTAGCCTTCATTGAGGAGTTGATGGAGAGGCAATAAGTAGTCCTACAGGGGCCTGAACAGGAATGTGGGCATTTCACCCACCTTCAGAGCACTGAGGAAACTGGACATATGCTAATCCCATGAAGACTGCTAAAAACAAAATAGCATCTTAGAAAAGCACAAAGGTTTGAGACACTGAGAATCTCTTATGAAGCTGGTTGGGGAGGTTCATATCTTTTTTTTTTTAATGATACCAAAAATTGAAGCAACAAAAGCAAAAACAAAAATAGTGGAACTGCATCAAATTAAAAAGATTCTGCAAAGTAAACAATCAAAAAATAAGATTACCTATGGGTTGAGAGAAAACATTTGCAAACCACACCATACAATATACATACACTGAGTGGCCAGATTATTATGACCACCTGATGTTTGTAGGCAAATTAGATATAATTTCTCGCTGAAGTTGCTAGAGAGTCAGACCATCCTATCTAATAAAAGAGAAACATGGTAATTGGCGTACGACTACTACCCTTCCCATTGGCTAATCAGGGGTGATATGCAAATTAACTGCCAGCCAAGATGGCGGCCGGCAGCCAGGCAGCTTAAACTGAACATGAGGCTTGCTTGCTTCAGCGATGGAGGAAACCAACATTCCCCGCCTGCCTTGCCAGCCTCTGAGCCTGCAGTTTAAGAAACATAGTAACAAATAGAAGCTAAACAAAACCCCAGAAACCAGCTTTCAGGGAGCTGGGATCTCAGAGCTGGAGTTGATACAGAGTTTCGATTATAGAACCGAAACAAACCAGATACCTGCTTTCAGAAGGGGAAGCCTCAGAGCTGGAGCCAGGCTAAAGCTGGCGCAGAATAAAAAAAAAAGAAAAAGAAAAAAAAGGAGCAGTTGGGAGCTTCAGTCACAGCCTGAAAACAGCCCTCAGCCCCTCACCCAGACTGGCCAGGCAACCCAGTGGGGACCCACACCCTGATCCAGGAGGCCCTTCAGGGCAAACCAGTCAGCCCCCATCCATGCACCAGGCCTCTATTCTATATAGTAAAAGGGTAATATGCCTCCCAGCACCGGGATCATAATGACAGGGGGCAGCGCCCAAACCCCCTGATTGCCCTGTGGCTCTGTGTGTGACAGGGGGCGGGGCCACAACCTCCCTATCAGCCCTGCTCTGTTCCTGACAGGGGAAGGTGCCCCAACCCCTGATCGGCCCTGCACTGTGCCTGATAGGGGAGATCTCCCTAAACCCCTGATCACCCTGAGGCTCTGTGTGTGACAGGGTGTGGCGCCCCAACCCCCCCCACCCCACGGGCCCTGCTCTGTGTATGACGGGGTAGAGCCATAACCTCCCCATCGGCCCTGCCCTGAGTGTGACAGTGGCAGTGCCCCAACCCCCTGATCGGCCCTGCTCTGTGGGTGACAGAGGGCAGTGCCCCAACCCCCTGATTGGCCCTGCTCTGTGCATGACAGGGAGTGGTGCTGCTACCTCCCCATCGACCCTGCCTTGAGTGTGACAGGGGGCGGTGCCCCAACCCCCCAATTAGCCCTACCCTGAGTGTGACTGAGGGTGGCATCGCAACCTCCCGATCCTCCCTGCTCTGTGCATGACAGGGGGCAGCGCCCCAACTCCCCAATCCGCCCTGCTCTGAGCCCGACCAGGGGCTGCACCTAGGTATTAGGCATGTCCTCTGCCACCCGGGAGCAGGCCTAAGCCAGCAGGTCGTTATCTCCTGAGGGGTCCCAGACTGCGAGAGGGCACAGGCCGGGCTGAGGAACCCTCCCCCTCCCCCCGGAGTGCACAATTTTTTGTGCACCGGACCTCTAGTTATAAATAAGGAAGCAGGTTGTTTATCATGACAGTAGAAGTGATTTTTTTCTGAAGATATGGGTAAACAATGCGATTTAACAGCCTTTGAACATCGGATTTATATACACTGAGTAGCCAGATTATTATGCCCATCCCATCAGTACTTCGTTGGGCCACCTTTTGCCTTCAACACTGCGGCTATTCTTGGCATTGACTCCATGAGATGTTGAAAGGTGATGCGAGGAATCTGACACCATGCCTGATGAATAGCACGTCCAGTTCTGTGAGATATGATGGTTGTGGAACCAGCTGCTTGATGGCTCTTTTAACTTCGTCCCACAAATGCTCAATTGGATTGAGATCTGGTGATTGTGGGGGCCACCTAAGCAAGGTAAAGTCTCTCTCATGTTCTTGAAACCACTCCTTCACATTACAAGCACCATGGCATGACACATTGTTTTGTTGGAAGAAGCCATCTCCATTGGGATATGCCATCAACATGATAGGATGAACTTGATCAGCAATGATACTTAGGTATGTTGTGCTATTCAGAAATTGTTCCACATGAATTAAAGGGCACAAATCATGCCAGGAAAACATGCCCCAAACCATAACACTGCCTCCACCAGCTTGAAGGGTTGTACTCATGCATGTGGGGTGCATGCTTTCATGCTGTTTCCACCAAATTCTCACTCTGCCATCTGTATGATGCAACTGGAAACGTGATTCATCGGACAACATGACTTTTTTCCAATGATCGACTGTCCAATCCTTGTGTTCCTGTGTGAATTGGAGATGTTTTATCTTGGTAACTGCAGACAGCAAAGGTGTTCAAACAGGCCTTTTGCTGTTTTGCTGATACTCTCTCCATGGCTCCAAGCGCCAACAATCATCCCACTTTCAAAGGCTGTTAAATCGCGTTGTTTACCCATATCTTCAGATAAAAATCATTTATACTGTCGTGGTAAACAACCTGCTTCCCTATATATAATGATCTGGCCCTCTAGCAACTTCAGCGTGAAATTATAGCTAATTTGCCTACAAGCTTCATGTGGTCATAATAATCTGGCCACTCAGTGTGTGTGTGTGTGTGTGTGTGTGTGTGTGTGTGTGTGTATCATACAACTAAACAGAAAAACAAACTATTTTTAAAGTGGCAAAGAACCTTCAGTTTGTTCTCTGTATCTATGAGTCTATTTACTTTGTTTGTTTATTTTGTTTTTTTAGATTTCACATATATCTAAAATTATATGGTACTTGTGTTTCTCCATCTGACTTATATCCTTTAACATAATACTCTCTTCATCCATCCATGTTGTTACAAATGGTAACAGTTCATTCTTGTTTATGTTCCAGTGATATTCCATTGTACATATGTACCAAACTATTTTATCCAGTTGTCTGTTGATGGGCACTTAGGTTGCTTCCATATCTTGGATATTGCAAACAGAAACAGACTCACAGATACTTAGAACAGATTGGTGGTTGCCAGATGGGAGTGGGGTTGGGGGATTGGGTAAAAAAGGTGATGGTATTAAGAAGTGAAAATTGACTGAAGGGTCCTGGCTTTGATTCTGGCCAAGGGCACGTGCATGGGTTGTAGGCTTGATCCCCAGTGGGGAGCATGCAGGAGGCAGCTGATCAATGATTGTCTCTCTTATAATTGATGTTTCTATCTCTCTCTCCATCTCCATTCCTCTCTGAAATCAATAAAAATTTTAAAAATATATTTAAAAAATAAGTACAAATTGGTAGTTACAAGATAGTCATGGGGATGTAAAGTACAGCATAGGGAATATAGCCAATAATATTTTAATGACTACGTATGGTGTGAGGATGTACTAGACTAATTGGAGGAGACAGTTCATGAGTTATATAAATGATTAAACACTATGCTCTACACCAGAAACTAATATAATATTGAATGTCAACTGTAATTAAAAAGAAAAAGAAAAGGCTACATATTGTGTGAGTCCAACTATATGACATTTGGGAAAAGGCAAAACTATGGAGAGAGTAAAAAAATATCAGTGGTTGCCAGAGGTTAAGGGAGGCATAAATAGGCAGAGCACTGGGAATTTTAGGTAAATAAAACCACTCTGTATAATACTATAATGGTGGGTGCATGTCATTATACAATTGTCTAAACTCAGAACATATAATGCCAATAGTAACCCCTAATGTAAACTATGAACTTTGGGTGATAATGTGTGAATATAGATTCATCAACTGGAACTATAATACCACTCTAACACTGTCTTGAAAGTAATCCACCATCTTATTTCCTGCTCTCACCATCCCTAGTCTTGGAATGTACACAAGAACTCTATACTCTACCTTTGGAGCAAGATGTCCTTGATGTTATCTGTTTTTTAACCAGCTTTGGTGCCTGACCCCCTCAGCACCTGGCATACCCACTCCATAACTGCCTCAGGTTAAACATGAATTCCTTTCCCAGCATATAAGTTCAATGCTTTGGGCTATAAAACACAGTCTTGAGGGTGGAAAGTGTGGAGGATATCCATGTCATCTTGTCACCAACCAGGATAAGCCTCATATGTAAGTTTCCTTAATTATAATTTAAAAATTACCAAGCAATCCAATTTTTAAAAATTGGTCAAAGAATATAAATAAATATTCAAAGGGATAAAATAAAAATGATTAATAAATTTAGAAATATTCCTAACATTATTCAAAATTAATAATTATAAATAATGTAAAAAAAAAAGGCAAAGGGCCTGAATAGATATTATTTTGGGGAAAAAACCCATAAATGGTCAAAACAGAAATCAAAACCATAATGTGATATGAGTTCACACCTATTAATATGTCTATTACAAAAATTTAACAATAGGACTACCATATGATCCAGCTATTACTTTTCTGAGCACTTATCTGAAGAATATGGGAAAACTACTCCAAAATGATTTATTGTAATATTATTCACAATAGCCAAGATATGGAAAAAAGCCTATATTTGTTCATTGAGGGAAGAATGGATAAAGATAATGTAATATAACTATTGACAGATATGATAGTTGGTGGAGAGATAGATATAGATAAATATATTTATATCCATACACACAAACAATAGGATACTGCTCAGCTATAAAAAGGTGAAATTTTGCTTTTTGTGACAACTTGGATGGACTTGAGGGTATTATTCTAGGTAAAATAAGTCATATAGAAAAAGATAAATACCATATTATTTCATTCGTATGTAGAATATAAAAAAGAAAACAAACTTATAGAGGCAGACGCAGATTAGTGGTTAGCAGAGGGAAAGGGTGGTGTCAGAAGGATGAAAAAGGTAAAGGAATTCATTCACATAATGACGAATGGAAATTAGACTTTGGTGGTGAGCAAAATGTAGTATATGCAAATGTCAAATTATAATTTTGAACCTTGTATAATATTATAAACCAACATTATCTCAAGAAAACAAAGAAATAAAACACATTTTTTAAGTGGAAAATAGTTTGACTTATTCTCCCACCAGATAAAGATTGAAGCTATACTTTTATACAATCCAAATGTAGGCGGTTGAACATAGGAACTCCCATATCATATTCCCTTTATAATTTTTCATAAACCACTCCCTTTAAAAATAGCTCATACCCTGCATTACTGTTAAGTGGGTCATTTATGTTGTGGAAGCAAAATAAAATTTATTTCTCTTGCAAAAAAGTGTTTTAATCATTTTTGATAAGAAAGTACTTACTATTGCCATTTTATTTTTTGGTATGTTTCAAAGTTCTGCTTTTTTCTTTCTCTCTTGCTGTCTTCCTTTGTAATTACATTGTTTTGTGTGTGCTTTTTTGTAGTAATATGCTTTTATTTCTTTCCTTTTATATTTGTACTAGAGGCCCAGTGCACAAAAATTTGTGCACTCGAGGTGGGGGTCCCTCAGCCCGGCCTGAGCCCATTCACTGTCCAGGACCCCTTGGGGGATGTCCACCTGTCAACTTAGGCCCACTTCCTGGGGGATCAAGCCTAAGCTTGCAGTCAGACATCCTTCTGGCAGCCAGGAAGCCTTTGGAGGATGTCCAACTAAAGGCTTAGGCTCCCAAGGGATCTGGTCTAAACCATTAGTTAGACATTCTTAGTGCTGCCACAGAGGTGGGAGAGGCTCCTGCCACCACCACTGCACTGGCCAGCCATGAGCCAGCTTCTGGCTGAGTGGCATTCCCCATATGGAAGTGCACTGACCACCAGGAGGCAGCTCCTGCATTGGGTGTCTGCCCCCCTGGTGGCTAGTGCACATCATAGCAACCAGTCATTCTGCCGATCAGTCAATGTGCATATTAGCCTTTTATTATTATTACTAGAGGCCCGGTGCACAAAAAATTGTGCACTCGGGGGGGGGGGCGCGGGCGTCCCTCAGCCCAGCCTGTGCCCTCTCGCAGTCTTGGACCCCTCAGGGGATGACCACCTGCTGGCTTGGGCCTGCTCCCCGGGGTATTGGGCCTAAGATGGCAATCAGACACCCCTCTGGCAGCCCAGCAGCCCGGCAGCCCTTGGGGGATGTCCACTTGCCAGCGAGGAGCAGACCTAAGCTGAAGTCAGACATCCTTAGCACTGCTGAGGAGGCAGGAGAGGCTCCCACCACCACCACTCTACTGGCAACCATCAGCCTGGCTTGTGGCTGAGCAGAGCTACTCTATGTGGGAGCTCACTGACCACCAGAAAGCAGGTCCTGCATTGATCATCTTTCCCCTGGTGGTCAGTGTGTGTCATAGTGACCAGTCATTCCCAGTCTTTCTGCTGTTAGGGTCAGTTTGCATATTACCCTTTTACTATATAGGATAGAGGCCTGGTGCACGGGTGGAGGCTGGCTGGTTTGCCTTGAAGGGTGTCCTGGACCAAGGTGGGGGTCCCGCTTGGGTGCCTGGCCAGCCTGAGTGAGGGGCTGATAGCTGTTTGCAGCTGGTCACACCCCCTTCAGGGTGGGGGTCCCTACTGGGGTGTCTGGCCAGCCTGGATGAGGGGCTGATGGCTGTTTTCAGGCTGGCCACACCCCCTTTAGGGTGGGGGTCCCCACTTGGGTTCCTGGCCAACCTGAGTGAGGGGATGATGGCTGTTTGCATCTGGTCACACCCCCTTCAGGGTGTGGGTCCCCACTGGGGTGCCTGGCCAGTCTGGGTGAGGGGCTGAGGGCCGTTTTCAGGCTGGCGGGTGACTGAAGCTCCCAACCTGCCAGAAGCCAGTCCATTCTTGCTGCTTGACACAGTCGCTGCAGGAAAGAAACATCTGCACAGCATATGTTTCAAGGGACCTGCTGTATATAGCATACTGTTCTTAATATGTTTGCTCCCCTTAGCGCTTTGTGTTTTAACCAAGGTCACCTCTCTCAGAAAGGTTGTTTCCCCAGGTAGGCATTTTCCTCTGAAGTTAGGGAGGAGATAAAATCCCTTAACTAGGTGCCAGGCAGGTAGTTAATCACTTTAACTAAAAACAATCACACTTAAGCTACATAATCTTTACTCCCTGGAATGGAGATAAGAAATGCCCTAATCTTTGGAATAGAGATTGATAGGGTTGGAATCAACTGGTATAAATACAGATGTAACAAGACAACAGGACACAGAACCTGGAGAAAGAATCTAGCGAGAGAACCTGGCTGAAGAACCTAGAGACAGAACCTGGATAGAACATGGCAAGAGAACCTGACTAGAACCTGGTGACTGAACCTGACTGGAGAACCTAACGAGGGAAGATGGCTACAGAACCTGGCTGGAGAACCTGGAGAACCTGGCTGGAGAACTTAGCAAGAGAACATGGACACAGAGCCTGGCTGGAGATCCTAACCAGAACTTGGCTAGAGATCCTGGCTAGGCTGCTGATCAACTAAATGCTGTCTCCGTGTCATTCCTTCTTCATTGACTCTGTCCACACCTTTGGGGACCCCTGGACCTGCTGGGGTTGAACCCCAGCACCAATCTCTCCTTTTTTCCTTTTTTTTAATTCTGGGATTTATTTATCTTCTATGGCTGTCACTGGAGCTGAAGCTGGCTTTAGCTGTGAGACCTCAGCTGCTGAAAGCAGGTTTTGGGGCTTTGTTTACCTTCTGTATTTGAAACTTTGTTGCAACTCCAGCTCCGAGATCCCAGCCGGCTGAAAGCAGGTTTCTGGGTTTTGTTTAGCTTCTATATTTGCAACAATGTTTCTTAGAGAGCAACTCAGAGCCCAGCAGTGGCAGGCGGGGAACCTGGCTTCCTCTGTCACTGGAGCAAGCAAACCTCCTGTTTGTGTCAGTTGTCTGGCTGCCGGCCGCCATCTTGGTTGGCAGTTAATTTGCATATCACCCTGATTAGCCAATGGGAAGCATGTCGGAGCTACAGTTAATTACCATGTTTGTCTTTTATTAGATAGGATGTGTTCTTTGTGGTTCCAACTGAGATTATAGCTATACTAGAGGCTCAGTGCATGAATTCATGCATGGGGGAGAATGTGGGAGGATGACCAGCCCTGGCGGGGGAGGGTCCGTGGGAGGTCTGCCTGCCTGCTCTGAGGAGGGAGCCAGCCTTTGTCCCCCTTGGGAAAGGGGCCACATCTGCCATCTCCCACCCCTTGTTCTCCGTCTCAACCTGGAGCCCAAATGCCATGGCAG
This sequence comes from Myotis pilosus, assembly GCA_036010255.1. Taxonomy (NCBI): domain Eukaryota; kingdom Metazoa; phylum Chordata; class Mammalia; order Chiroptera; family Vespertilionidae; genus Myotis; species Myotis pilosus. The sequence continues at coordinate 16,832,793 of JASKON010000009.1, forward strand.
GGTCAGGAGAGGAAGTGATGGTCGCTGGGCTAAACACTGAAGGAATGGACACCAGACGCCAATGCTGCCTAGTCACCAAGTAGTTCCCTGCCTTCCCCCTCCTCCTTCCTTTGCTGTCGCACCACCACGACAGTGGGTGGGCGGCCCCAGGGGAAGGGAGAGGATAGGAGTGAGACAAACCCTTGTGTCGAGGGCTGAGTTTCAATAGACTGCAGCAAGGCAGCTTCTCTGCTATGTATGAAACCCTGACCCAGAAGCAGGTCATCTAGGAATGGTTTAGCACCAGGGGCTGATGGGTGCCAGCCAGTGTGGGAGAGGGACTGTGGACAGTTGGCCAGTAATAGGAGGCTGTCTGTGGGAGTGCACTGACCACCAGGGGGCAGCTCCTGCATTGAAGATCTATCCCCGGTGGTTTGTGGACATCATAGCGACTGGTCAACTGGCCATTCAGTTGTAACGGTCACTTAGGCTTTTATATATAGAGAGATATATAAAAGGCTAGTGACTGACTGTATGTCCATCTGACCATCGGACCAACTGACAGGCCAGTACATAAGATGCACACTGGCAATTTAAAAATAAATGTTAATTTTCCCATCAAATTTCTTCTTTTTTGAAAAATAATTTTTTATTAAGCAAAACAAAAAAATAATAAAATAAAATAAATGGTAAATCGTCAACAATCACCACCACCAAAGTTCTAATTCCAGAACTTTTTCTTCACTCCAAATGGAAACTGATCTGTTCATTTTTTTAATATAGCACAGTTGACTTTATTTATTTTTTAATCGTTATTTTTCAGATAATTATAGATGTTCCTCTTTTATCCCCCCCTAGGTCCCCTCCACCTGGTTCCCACCCCATCCCAGCCCTCCCCCCGACTGTCCTCGTCTATAGGTGTAAGATTTTTGTCCAATCTCTTCTTGCACCCCCACACCCTCTTCCCCCCGAGAATTGTCCCTGATTCTATTACATTCACCAGTTTATTCTGTTCATCAGATTTTTTTATTCATTTGATTTTTAGATTCAATTGTTGATAGATATGCGTTTGTTGTCACTTTGTTGTTCATAATTTTTCACCTTTAGTTTTTTCTTCTTCTTCCTCTTCTTAAAGAATACCCTTCAGAATTTTATATAATACTGGTTTGGGGTGATTAACTCCTTTAGCTATTTCGTGTCTGTGAAGCTCTTAATTTGACCTTCAATTCTAAATAATAGCTTTGTTGGGTAGAGTAATCTTCTTTTTTTTAATATATTTTATTGATTTTTTACAGAGAGGAAGGGAGAGAGAGAGTTAGAAACATCGATGAGAGAGAGACATCGATCAGCTGCCTCCTGCACATCTCTTACTGGGGATGTGCCCGCAACCCAGGTACATGCCCTTGACCGGAATCGAACCTGGGACCTTTCAGTCCGCAGGCCGACGCTCTATCCACAGAGCCAAACCAGTTTCGGTGGGTAGAGTAATCTTGGTTGTAGATTCTTGCTACTCATCACTTTGAATATTTCTTGCCACTCCCTTCTGGCCTGCATAGTTTCTGTTGAGAAGTCAGCTGACAGTCATATGGGTACTCCCTTGTAGGTAACTAACTGTTTTTCTCTTGCTGCTTTTAAGATTCTCTCTTTGTCTTTTGCCCTTGGCATTTTAATTATGATGTGTCTTGGTGTGGTTCTCTTTGGATTCCTCTTGTTTAGGGTTCTATGAACTTCCTGGACTTGTAAGTCTATTTTTTTTTCACCAGGTGGGGGACGTTTTCTGTCATTATTTCTTCAAATAGGTTTTCAATATCTTGCTCTCTCTTTTCTTCTGGCAATCCCGTAATTTGGATGCTGGTATACTTGAAGTTGTCCCAGAGGTTCCTTACACTATCTTCATATTTTTAGATTCTTTTTGTGCTTGTGGTTAGGTATTTTATGCTTCCTTGTATTTCAAATCTTTGACTTGATTCTTGGGATCCTCTAGTCTACTGTTGAATCTCTGTATATTATTCTTTATTTCAGCCAGTGTATGCTTACTTTCTGACTGGTCCTTTTCAATTTTTTTGGCATTCTTGCTAAGATCCTTGAAGGTCTCACTAAGTTCCTTGGAGGTTTCTAGAAGATTCTTGAGTAACCTTATAACTGTGGTTTTGAACTCTATATCCAGCAGTTTGCTTTCTACTATTTCTTTCATTTGCATCATAATTCTTTGTCTCTGCATTTTGCCTGCTCCCCTGTGTTTGTTTCTATGTATTGTGCAGCTGCTAAGTCTCCTTGAGTTGATAGAGTGGTCTTGTGTGGTAGGTGTCTTATAGGGCCCAGTGCCTCAGATTCCCCTATCACCTGAGGTGGACACTCTTGGTGCACCCCTTTGTGGGCTGTGTGCACAGTCTTGTTGTAGTTGAGCCTTAATTGCTGTTGGTATCACTGGGAGGAATTGACCTCCAGGCCAATTGGCTGTGAGGACCAGCTGTGTCTACAATGGAAGAGCTGCTGTGCAGGATACACCCTTATGGGGCAGGACTTGCTTCAGTGGGGCTTTGGTACTCGCTGAATCTGTCTGTTGGGTGTGTCACTTATGGATGTGAAGAGTTTTAATCTGGTATGGTCTCACACTGACCACTGAGTACACTAGCTCTTGGATCTCCAAGGAGTTGCAAAGTCAGCCACTGCCTGAGGCCACCCAGTAGGAGCTACAGAGATATCTGCTGATTCCTCCTCTTTGTATCAGGTTTGGAAGTGCCCAGACAAGGCCCAGTTGTGAAGCAAGCAAGGCTGCTGCTGGTGCCAGCCTTGAGCCTTCTTTTGATAGCTTTGGCACTCCCGGACCCAGCTGCAGCATGTTTGACAAGTTTTAGGCTGAGAAAGGACAGATCATTCATATGCAAAAGCTGCTGCGCACAGCTTGGATGGAGTTGTAAATTTGGTAGGGGAGAGTCTCAGGGAATCTCCAGGGTAGAGCCAAGAGCAATGACTGCCAGTCAGTCCTGCACCAGGAAGGTCCCAGCACAGGAACAGTGATCATTGCGAGCACCTCCATCTGGAAGAAAGCCACCCCCTTGTTCCTGCTCCAATGCCAAACAGTCCAGTTTTTCCCTGTATGTGTCTGGGTCCCCCAGAGTCTCATCCAGCACTGGAGCTCAGAGCAAGCCAGAGGTTGTATCTCCAATGAAACAAGCAGCACACCTGGTTGCCAGCCAGTTCCATGCCTCTGCAACTTCTACCAGTCTCAATGCACTTTCTTCTTTACCTCTCTAGTCGTAGTACTTCCATTCAGCCAGTTTTCCATGCTCCTGGATGATAGTTGTTATGTATTTTAGTTGCAATTTTGATGTGGTTATGGGAGGCAGCAAGTACAAGTATTTACCTATGCTGCCATTTTGGTTCTCTCCTCTATTTTTGATGTTTTTGTTGGAAGATCTATCCTGTGATATCAGTGGGGTATTAATATGTTCTACTAAGTTTGTGTTGCTGTTGATCTCTCCCTTAAAGCTCTTTAGAAATTTTGTTTTGTTTTTAATACATTTAGGTGCTCCTATATTGGGTGCATATATGTTTACCATGGTTATAGCCTCCTATGGAATCTATGCCTTTAGTATTATGTAGTGACCTTTGTTTCCTCTTATTATGGCTTTCATTTTGAAGTCTATTTTGTCAGATATGAGTATTGGTATTCCAGCTTTTTTTTTTCATTCCATTTTCATAGAAAAATTTTTCCATCAATTTACTTTCACCCTTTGTGAGTGCTTTGTTCTGAGGTGGGTTTCTTGTAAACATCATATATATTGGTAATACTTTATTAATCATTCAGCTGCCCTATGTCTTCTGATGGAAAAATTTAATCCATTTACATTTAAGGTTATGATAGGTACTTATGTATTGCCACTTTCATTCTTTTTTTGTTGTTTAAAGTATTACATATGTCTCCTTTTTCCCCCATCGACCCCTCCCAGCCACCCCCATGCCCTAGGACAAGCCCCCAACACACCAGTGTCCATGTCCATTAGTTATGCATGAATACAAGTCCTTTGATTGATCTCTTACACACACCCTCAACACTTTTATTCTTTATGCCTATGTTCTCTTTTTCTCTCTATTCTTTTCTTTTTCTTACATCAGTCCCTTTAGTATTTCTTGTAGTGCTGGTTTGGTCATAATAAATTCCTTTATCTTTTTTTTTTCTCTAGGAAGCTCTTTATTTCACCTTCAATTTTGAATTATAGCTTTGCTAGATAGAATAGTCTTCGTTTCAGATCCTTGCTTTTCATTACTTTGAATATTTAATGCCATTCCCTTCAGACCTGTAGTGTTTCTGTTGAGAAATCAGCTGGCAGTCTTATAGGAGCTCCCTTGCAGGTAACTGACTATCTCTTATTTACTGCCCTTGAGATTCTTTCTTTGTCTTTAATGTTTGCCATTTTAATTGTGATGTGTCTGGCTGAGGCTCTTTTTGTGTTCAATTTTAATCAGGACTCTCTGTGCTTTGTAAACTTGAGAGACTTTTGCTTCATCAAGTTAGGGAAGTTTCCTGTCAATATTTCGTTGCACAGGTTCTCTATCCCTTGCTCACTTTCTTCTCCCTCTGGTACCCATATGATGCAGAAGTTGCTTTGTTTCATGTTGTCCCACAATTCCTTTAACCTTTCCTAGTGCTTTTATTGTGTTTTTTGTTTGTTTTTCCTGCTCTAATTGAATGATTTTTTTTTTTGCCTTGCTTCTAATTTGTTGTTTCTGTCTTCAGCTTCTTTTAAACTACTATTGATTCCTTCCAGGGTATTCTTTAGCTCAGCTATGTCATTCTTCATTTCCAATTGTTTCTTATTCATGGTTTCCATATCTATTTTTATGCTGAAGTAGTTCCCACTAAGTTCCTTGAAGTTCTCATTAAGTTGTTTGTAGTTATCACTAGGTTGGTTGTGCATCCTTATAATCATTAATTTGAACTCTATATTTGATAAATTGCTTGCCTCATTTCATTTAGCTCTTTTTCAGGATATTCCTCCTGTTCTTTCATTTGGGGCCTGTTCCTTTGTTTCCACATTCTTGCTGTTTCTTTGTGTTTGTTTATGTGTGTCAGATAAGACTGCTATGTATTCCAGTCTTGGTTGGGTGGTCTTCTTGTTGGGGCCAGTGTTGTAGTCTTCTTGATTTTCTGAGCTGGGTGTTATAAAAATGATCCTTGTGTGGGTAAGTGGGCTCTCCTGTTGAATTTTTGTCTTGATTGCTACTGTTCCATTTGTGGGTGGCTGACATACCAACTCGTATTCAGGTTCTGACAGAAAAAAAAAGACAAAAGCAGATGAAATTAAAACACACACACACACACACAAAACAAGAATAATAAAAACAAAATCCACAACAAAAAAATAAACCACACACACACACACACACACACACAGAAAACATACTTGATGACATGAGACCAAAATAATTAGAGAAGAAAAAACAAACAAACAAAAACCCACAAAAAATCACACACACACACACACACACACACACACACACACACACACACACACAAAAAAAAAAAACCCACAGAACATAAAAGCAAAGTACAGCCGTAACTGGTTTGGCTCAGTGGATAGAGCGTCGGCCTGCGGACTGAAAGGTCCCGGGTTCGATTCTGGTCAAGGACATGTACCTTGGTTGCGGGCACATCCCCTGTAGGGGGTGTGCAGGAGGCAGCTGAGCGATGTTTCTCTCTCTCATCGATGTTTCTAACTCTCTATCCCTCTCCCTCTCTGTAAAAAATCAATAAAATATATATTTTTTAAAAAAGCAAAGTACATGCTGAAACCGGTTTGGCTCAGTGGAGAGAGCGTCAGCCTGGGGACTGAAAGGTCCCAGGTTCGATTCCGGTCAAGGGCATGTACCTGGGTTGCGGGCACATCCCCAGTAGGAGATGTGCAGGAGGCAGCTGGTCGATGTTTCTCTCTCATCGATGTTTCTAGCTCTCTATCTCTCTCCCTTCCTCTCTGTAAAAAAGTCAATAAAATATATTTAAAAAAAGCAAAGTACAAAAATTAAAAGATAGACATAAATGACCTAAATAATAATCTTTTAAAAAGAAATAACACTAAACATAATAAAATTTAAAATAGAAAAATAAAAATGGTGGAAAATTAGAAAAGAAAAGAAAAATTAAACATTTTATAAAGTGAAGAAAATGAGAAAAATATTGACTAAAATGTAAGATAGCAATAGGAGCATATGTGGGGAAAAAAACAGAAGAGAAAGGAAAGCCAAAACATACAAAGAAGAAAAAAAAAAAAAAAACTTTGGATCTGCTATTTGTGGAGTTCACTGGATTTTGTTCCTATGTTGTTGGACTTGGCCCATGGTGCATGTGTCCCAGTCTTGCTGGGCAATTCTTTCATGAAGGTCAATGTGAGTTGCTGTCCTTTCCTGACCTTGGGCAACCTGGCAGAATCTCTGCAGAGAGGATCCCCAAGTAGTCTACTAGGCAGGGCTTACTCTAGTTCAGAGTCTGGGTCTGTTTTGAGATTCAACCCTTAAATATACTTATTCTGAGTTGCTTTCCCTTCACTCATAGAACTGGGCTGTACAGGGGTACCCAGTTCCAGTCAGGATGGTTTGAAGAGACTCGTGTTGGGGGTGGTGCCAATAGCTTGTAGGTGGGGTGGGGGCATTTTCTCTCCTTCCAATACCTCAACTCTGCTTGGGTCACTGGAACCCCCTTATCACCACCCCAAGTAGGAGAGGATTTTAATAAATAAATAAAAATAACCCCAGCCCTGCTCTATAATCTTTCAGCACAGCTAGCTCTTGCTGGGTAGGGCTTTTGCACATGTTCCCACCAGGCCATATGTCTGATTCCCCACACCATCAGGTCTAGAAGTTCAGGTGCAGATTTCCAGCCCAGAGCCATACCACAGGTGGAGGAAATGGTGCCTCCTCTTCACTGGAGGTAGGGAGGATCACACTTCTTTCTCAGGGCACTCTGACTGGTGCCCCATCCTGCTTTCTTCTCAGAGTTGTTTCAAAGAATAATTGGTCCCTCAGATCCACTGTTGGGTATTCTTCTCAGATCCCTCCACTGGTCCTAAGTTCTGCTGAGTAGCCCCTTTCTCAGACACTAATCTGGGCTCTGGGTGAGCTTCCCAGGCTGGTGATATAACAAAGCACTCACATTTTGCCTGGGATAGTGCAGCCTGAGTCCCCACCAGTGGATTGAATCAGCACTGATTTTCACTATCTGATGTTATGTGGGCTCCCCTTCTATGTGGGCTCCCCTTCTCTTCTCCATTGCTCTGATTTGGGGATCCCTGCATGGGGCTGAGATCCTATACTCTTAGGGGGTTGGAGCTGCACTGGCTCACCTTCCCTCCAACTTCCCAGCTGTGCATCACAGCTGCAGGAGTTGGCTCACCCATTCCACGTCTTCTCCTGCCTCCTCTCCATACTCCCCACTCACTGAATTTCAGATCAGCTATTTTTCAGCTGTGTTTTTTTTTTTTTCAAGTAAAATGTAGAATAGCTATCATGCCCTCCCTCCTGTGGTAGTTCTTTTGACCTCTCAAAGCCTTCTTTTTATTTTTTTCCAGGTTCTGGTCTTTTGGAGAAGTCACTTTAGATTACTGGAAGTCTAAAGTACAGATAAATGGGATGCTATCATAGTTTACATTCTATGTGGTCTAATCTGTTGAAATGTTTGCTCTATCCCCATGCTAGATATATGATGAGTTGACTTTATAATCTAAGGCAGCTGTTCTCAACCTGTGGGGGTCAAATGACCCTTTCACAGGGGTCGCCTAGGGCCATCAGAAAACACATATATAATTACATATTGTTTTGTGATTAATCACTATGCTTTAATTATGTTCAATTTGTAACAATGAAATTGGGGGGTCACCAAAACATGAGGAACTATATTAAAGGGTTGCGGCATTAGGAAGGTTGAGAACCACTGATCTAAGGGAACTCTATCTCATTTAATCTTCATAATAACCTTAAGAAGTTATTAGCATAATTTTGCAGATGAGAACATTAAGGTCGAAAGACTGAAAAATTTATTCAAGGTTATTCATGCATGGTAAGAGGTAGAGCTGGAATTCTAACTCTGGACTGTTTATTCTAAAACCTCTGCTCTAAAAAAAATGCTACATCATGTTGTTACTAAACAACAATGTTTCTAAGCAATAGTATGCATTCTGGGTTGCTAGTTTGGGAATAAACTCTATTTTGTTAATTTTACTGGCCACTCATAGGCCCACTTTATTTTTAGTTTTAAAATAAAACTTTATTAGTAGATGACAGAAATTCTAGGAACAATTTTAATAATTCTTCCAGGATTCTCTTCTAATATTCAAAATCTGATTCTATTCCTATTCCTCCCTCTTCACTACAAATTCACCTAAGTTTTAGAGCTTGGTACAAATATTTGCTCCAACTCTTTTTCTCACTCTGTTTCTGCAGTTATAAAATTTTAATGATTAATCTTCTTTACAGTCAGCATTAAATGACATGATGCAGGTGGAGGCTGTCAGTTGTTATCTATCTTACTCACATATTTCTAAGCCCAAAAAGAAAGATTGAATATTAAACATGCTGAAGTAGAAAACACTTTTCTTATTAAGTGTTCTTTCATCATTTTAGTGTTTGTTGCACAATCCCAAAAATATTAGAATTTTGAATTCTATATTTGAAAGACTTTAAAGATGAACTCAAGTTTGACAAAAGTAATCTTGAAAAAAGTTAAGTAAAGCTTTCAATTTATCAGGGCATATGAAGATATAAACTATATATATATATATATATATATATATATATATATATATATATATATATATCAATTACATATCCTATATAATAAAGGCCTAATATGCTATGTTTGACCAGTCGCTGTGATGCTCATTGATCACCAGAGGGCAGATGCTCCGACCGGTAGGTTAGCTTGCTACTGGGGTCCGGCCCATCGGGACTGGGTGAGATGGACCAGACATGCCCTCCCATGGTCCCTCCCCAGCCCTGATCGTGCACAGATGGGGTCAGCTTGGCCTGTGCCCTCTCGCAATCCTGGACCCCTTGGGGGATGTTGGAGAGCTGATTTCAGCCCAATCCCTGCAGGCCAGGCTGAGGGACCTAGAGTTTTGGATTTCTCGTTAGTGTTTTGGATTTCTGCAGATATATTCTCAGAAGTGGAATCACTGGGTGATAGGCAGTACCATTTTTTTTTATTTTTGAAGTTACTCAATAATTACTTTCACAGTGATGGCACCAAAATGCATTCCCATCAACATATTCCATTTTCTCCACATCCTGGTGGAAACATGTTTATTGATTTACTAATGATAGCCATTCTGAGAAGTGTGAGGTAATAACTCGTTGTGGTTTTAATTTGCATTTCTCTGATGATTAGTGATGTTGAGCATCTTTTTATATATCTATTGGCCATCTGTATGTCCTCTTTGGAGCAGTGTCTATTCAGGTCTTTTACCCATTTAAAAAAAATCTTTATTGTTGAAAATATTACATATGACTCCTTTTTCTCCCATTGATCTATACCTGGCCACTCCCAACCGCCAGCACATGCTCTCAGCCCCCTAGTTTCTGTGTCCATTGGTTATGCTCAGATGCATGCATACAAGTCCTTTGGTTGATCTCTTACCCCACCCGCACCTGCCTCTACCTTCCCTCTGAGGTTTGACAGTCTGTTCCATGGATCTCTGTCTCTGGATCTATTTCTGTTCATCAGTTGTTCATTGTATTCCACAAATTAGTGACATCATGTGATATGTATCTATCTCCAACTGGCTTATTTTGCTTAGAATAATGTCCTCCAAGTGCATCCATGCTGTTGTGAAAGGTAAGAGTTCTTTCTTTTTTTACAGAAGCATAGTATTCCATTGAGTAGATGTACCACAATTTTCTAATCCACTCATCTGCTGATGAGCACTTAGGCTGTTACAAATCTTAGCTATTGTAAATTGTGCTGCTATGAACATAGAGGTGCATATATCCTTTCTGATTGGGTTTTCTGCTTTCTTGAGATATATTCCTAGAAGTGGGTTTACTGGGTCAAATGGAAGTCCCATTTTTAATATTTTGAGGAAATTCCATACTGTTTCCACAGTGGCTGCACCAGTCTGCACTCCCACCAGTAGTGCATGAGTGTTGCTTTTTCTCCACATCCTTGCCAGCACTTGTCGTTTGTTGATTTTTTGATGATAGCCATTCTGACAGGTGTAAGATGGTACCTCATTGTTGTTTTGATTTGCATCTCTTAGATGATTAGTGACTTTGAGCATGTTTTCATATTTCTCTTGGCCTTCTGTATGTCCACTTTCAAAAACTGTCTTCCTCTATTTCTATTTTCAATGTTCTGTAGTTTTCTGAGTACAGGCTTTTTACCTCCTTAGTTAAGTTTATTCCTAGGTATCTTAAGTTTTTGTTGCAATGATAAATGGGATAGTTTTCTTAGTTTCTCTTTCTGTGAGTCAATTATTGGTGTATTAAAAAGCCATAGATTTCTGGGTATTAATTTTGTATCCTGCTATATTGCCTACTTCACATATTAAGTCTAGTAGTTTTTTTGATAGAGACTTTAGGGTTTTCTATGTATAATATCATGTCATTTGTGAATAATGAGAATTTTTCTTCTTTGTTTCCAATTTGAATGCCTTTTATTTCTCCTTCTTGTCTAAACACTATAGCTAATACTTCCAGTGCTCTGTCAAACAGGAGTGGTGAGAGTGGGCATCCTTGTCTTGTTCCTTTTCTTAGGGAAAATGGTTTTAGTTTTTGACTATTGAGTATGATGTTGGCTATAGATTTGTCATATAAGGCATTTATTATAATGAAGTATGATCCCGCTATGCCCACCTTACTGAGAGTTTTTCTCAAGAAAGGGTGTTGGATTTGTTCAAATGCTTTATCCCTATTAATTGATATGATTATGCAATTTTTGTCTCTCAGTTTGTTTATGTGATGTACCATGTTTATTGATGTCCAGATATTATACCAGCCTTGCATCCCTGGAATAGATCTCACTTGGTCATGGTGTATGATCTTTCAAATGTAATGCTGGATCCAATTTACTAGAATTTTGTCAGGGATTTTAACATCTATATTCATCATGGATATTGGCCTGTAAGTCTCTTTCTTTGTAGTGTCTTTACTTTGTATTTGGATTAAGGTAATGTTGGCTTCATAGAAAGAGCTTGGAAGTGTTCCTTCCTCTAGACTTTTTGGAATAGTTTGAGGGTGGGTTTTAGTATTTCTTTGAATGTTTGGTAAAACTCCCCTCTGAAGTTATCCAGTCTAGGGCTTTAGTTTGCTGGGAGTATTTTTTTTTTAACTGCTTCAATTTCTTCCATAGTTTTAGGCTTATTCAGATTGTTTTATTCTTCCTGATTGAGTTTTGGAAGATTGCTTTTTCTAGAAATATGTCCATTTCATCTAGGTTGTCCAATTTGTTGGAATAGAGTTTTCAGAGTAAATTTTTGCAGTCCTTTGTATTTCTGTGGGGTCGGTTGTTACTTCACTTCTTTCATTTCTGATTATGTTTATTTGGGTCCTCTCTCTTTGCTTATTAGTGAGCCTGGCTAGAGATTCATCAGTATTGTTTGTCCTTTCAAAGTACAGCTCTTGGTTTTATTGATCTTTTGTATTGTTTTTTTTTTAAATATATTTTATTGATTTTTTACAGAGAGGAAGGGAGAGAGATAGAGAGTTAGAAACATCAATGAGAGAGAAACATCGATCAGCTGCCTCTTGCACATCTCCTACTGGGGATATGCCCACAGCCCAGGTACATGCCCTTGACTGGAATCGAACCTGGGACCCCTCAGTCCTCAGGCCGATGCTCTATCCACTGAGCCAAACCGGTTTCGGCCTTTTGTATTGTTTTTTATTTTTTGTTTCTATGTCATTTATTTCTGCCCTGATCTTTATAATTTCCTTTCTTTTGGTTACTCTTGGATTTACATGTTGCTCTCTTTCTAATTCTTTAAGTTGTAGAGTTAGATAATTTATTACCAGTTTTTCTTCTTCTTCTTCTTCTTCTTCTTCTTCTTCTTCTTATTATTATTATTATTATTATTATTATTATTATTATTTTTAGTTAAGCCTGAAATGCTATGAACTTCTCTCTCAGAGATGGTTTCACTGTGTCCCATAGTTTTGAGATTATTTTTCATTGCCATTTGTTTCCAGGATGCTTTTTATTTCTTATTTGATCCATTTGGTAACCCAATCACTGATTAATAACATGCTATTTGGCTCCAAATGTTTAATTTTTTATTATTTTTATTGTAGTTGATTTCTAATTTTTTGCCATTGTGATATGAGAAGATGCTTGATATGATTTCAGTCTTCTTGAATTTGTAGAGGCTTACCCTGTGTCCTAATATGTGGATTATCTTTGAAAATATCCCATGTGCACTTGAGAAAAACATATATTCCATAGCTTTGGTGAGAAATGTTCTGAAAGTGTCAATTAGTTCCATCTGATATAGTGAGTCATTTAAGATTGCTGTTTCTTTCTCAATTTTTTATTTGTCTAGTATATTTATCCAGTGATGTCAATGGGGTATGGAAGTCCCCTACTATGATTGTGTTTCTGTACATACCTCTTTTGATAGCTTTCAGAAATATTTTATGTATTTGTGTGCTCCTGCATTGGGTGCATATATATTTACCAGAGTTATATCCTCTTGTTGTATCAATCCCTTTAGTATTGTGAAGTGGCCTTCCTTATCTCTTATTATGCCTTTCACTTTGAGGCTTCTTTGTATTGCTACCCCAGCTTTTTTTTTTTTTTCATTTCCTTTTGCCTGAAAAATATTTTTCCATCCCTTAACTTTCAGTCTGTGTGAGCCCCTTTTTCTGATGTGGGTCTCTTGTAGACAGTATGTATATGGGTTATGTTTTCTTATTCATTCAGCCACCCAATGTCTTTTGATTGGAGCATTTAATCCATTTACATTTAAGGTTATTATTGAAAAATACTTGTTTATAGCCATTTTTAATCTTTATGCCTTTGTTCCTCCTTCCCTTTCTGTTTATTTTTCTTTTACAGCAGTCCCTTTAGCATTTCTTAAATTGCTTGCTTGGTGGTAATAAACTCCCTTAGCCTTAATTTTTGTCTGTGCAGCTTCTTATTTCCCCTTAAATTTAGAATGATGGCATTGATGGATAGAGTATTCTTGGATTTAACCCCTTGCTTTGCATCACTTTGTATACTTCACCACATTCCCTTCTGTCCTGATGTGTTTGTGTTGAGAAATCATTTGATAATCTAATGGAAGATCTCTTGTGGGTAACTCTCTTTGTCTCTCTTGTAACCCTTAAAATTCTCTCTTTGTTGTTAACATTTGTCATTGTAATTATGACGTGTCTTGGTGTGGGTCTTTTAGGGTTCATCTTGTTTGGGACTCTCTGTGCTTGTGTGACTTTTTTCTTCCATAATCAGGGAAGTCTTCTGTCATTATTTCTTCAAATAGGTTTTCTATTCCTTTCTCCTCTTCTTCTCCTTCTGGCATCCCTATAATAAAGATGCTGCTTTGTTTTATGTTGGCCCAAAGCTCTATTTAGCTTTCCTCCTGTTTTCTATTTTTTTTCCTCCAATTGCTGTTCAAATTGGGTGGTTTTCTTCACCATATCTTCTAATTTGCTGATTTGGTCCTCTGCTTCTTTTAGTCTCCTGTTGAAACCTTCCATTGTGTTCTTTATTGTAGCTATACCATTCTTGATTTCCTCTTGATTCTTATATATGTTATTAATTTTATCACCCAGCCAGTTTAGGAACTGTATGACCCTTACTCTGAATTCTTTCTCTGACATATTGCTTGCCTTTATTTTATTTAGTTCATTTTCTGGCATTTTTTTTTGGTTGTTTCTTTGTCTCTCCCATTTTTGCTGTCTCTTTCTGATCCTGGGCTTCCTGGTTGGTGTCTGAAGCATTGCTGCTCCTAGTGGTTCAATGATCATGGACTAGCTGGACCAGAGGCTGGATCTACCTTGAGTTTCAAACCTTTATTGTCTCTGCTGTGAGTTGTACCCTCTTCTACCACAGTTCTAGTTTCTCAGTTGTTGACTTCAGATTCTGCTGGTCAATAGGGGCACATGCCCAGTTCCTCTGGTGTGCAACTCCCTGTGAGGGCCCAAAGCCCTGTGGTATACAATTCACTGAGCAACCCTGGCACCCAAGGAAGGATAGCACCCTAGGGCCCTCTGGCTATGCACATGTAGTATGATCCGATTAACTGTGGCTGGGCACACCAGGTCACACCAACAGCTCTGATCTGGGCTGGGAGTATGACACACTGGCCTGAAGTCTGTGTCTGTGCCAGGTGGAGGAGTCTGCACTGTCCCAATGACTCTGCCCATTCGGGGGTGGAGGCTGCCTTTGCTGAAGGCTCTGTCCAAGCTGGAGACAGAGCCTTTGTCTACTCAAAAACTCTGTCTGAGTGAGGGGCAGAGCACATACTGGTCTGTGGCTCTGTATTGGGACTGGGGATTTTGCAGGCCTGAGGTACCCCTGGCTTGCACTCACAACACATGGACCTGTAGCATGGGATCCTGGAATGCTGAGTTTGGGCTCCAGCTAGGAGGCTCAGCTTGGGTGGTCTCTCCAGCATGCACTCACTGCAGATGTCTGGGACCTGCAGCATGGTACTGTACTGCTCCCTGGTGGGGCACAGTGATGGTCTCACAAGAGTTATGGCTGCAAATGGCTCCCTGCACAGGTCTGGGGGGTGTGGTGTTCGAGGTTGGTCTGGGTGTTGGTGTGGCTGCACCTCTGGCATCCATTGCTCCCCTCTACAATGTGGTGTGGGTTCCCAGATTATTCCAAATTTAAATAAGCAGAAATCAGATAAAAGAAGATATATACCTCACCCCATTTTATGAGTCTAATATAAATATCATACAAAAAATACAATAGTGAAAATATTTTAAAGAATACTTACAGCCATTTTCTTTTAATTTAAAATTATTGAGGTGACATTGATTAATAAGATTATTTGGTTTAAAGTGCATATTTCTGATACTTGATCTGTATATTGCATTTTGTTCCCACTACCCAAAGTCAAATCATTTTCAGTCACTATATATTTGGCTCTTTTTATCCTTTACTACCCTTTCACTTCCCTTCCCTCTGGTAACTACCATACTGCTGTCTGTGTCTATGAGTTTCAGTTTTATATACCACATATGGCTGAAATCATATTGTTCTTTCCCTGCCTGACTTATTTTGCTTGGCATTATTTTCTCAAGGTGCATCCATGTCACAAATGGCATCCTTTCTTGTGGCTGACTAGTATTCCATTGTATATATATATCACATGTTCTTTATCCAATCATTTATCAAAGGACACTTTAGTTGTTTCCATGTCTTGGCCACCATGAATAATGCTACAATGAACATAGGGATGCATGTGTCTTTGCAAATAAGTTTTCAAATATTTCAGGTAGTTACCCAGAAGAGGGATTGTTGGGTCATGTAATAACTCTCTTCTTAGTGATTTGAGGGACCTCTACACTGTTTTCCATAGTGACTGTACCAGTTTACATTCCTACTAGCAGTGAATGAAGGTTCATTTTTCTCCACAATACTTCTTACTACTTGTCTTGTTGAAAATTACCATTCTAACAGGTATGAGGTGGTATCTCATTGTAGTTTTTATTTGCATTTCCCTAGTAGCTAGTGAAGTTGAACATCATTCCAGCCATTTTCCATTAGAAACATAATTTTAATTTAAAAAGCAAATAGTATCTGATAATTTGCTAAAAAGAAAATCAAGTTTGATTTATACTAGAAAGGCAAGTGGGTTCACTATTAGAAAAAGTCCATGTTCTTTACCACATAAAAAGATTATGGAAGAAAACCATGTAAGCACGTCATTAAGTAAAATCATAGTTGGTAAAAATTCAACATGTGTTTTAGAATAAAAACCCTCAGCAGACAATAAAAGTAATAAGGAACTTTTTCAATGTAATAAATGATAATCTGGGGGTGGGGGTGCATCAAACATCATACCAATGATGAAATATTAAAAGGAATCTCTTCCAGAATTAGGAACAGGAGAAGTCTAACTACCATTACCACTTCTTTCTTATTGTAATGAAAGTCCTTGCCAGAACCATTAAACAAACCAACAAAAAACTAATGAGGAAAATGCTTATTTACAGACAATAAAACTGTCCACATAGAAAATCCATAGAAACTCTCAGACAAATTATCAAAATTGTGAAAAGATCTTCCAAGAATTCCTGTTATAAGTTCAATATAACAAGTCAATTGCATTTAAAAAAAATTATCAATGGACCATGAAGTGTTGATTTTAAAAATAAAACATTTAATAAAAGGCATACAGATTGGAAAGGAAGAAATAAAACTGCCTACTTGTGGTTTATATGATTGTCTGTGTGGAAAATTGCAAGTATTTCTACAAAGGAGTCAAGAATATATAATTTAGAAAGTTTCCTGAATAATGGTGTTGTATAAACTGGAAAGCCATATGCAAAATAATGAAACTAGACCATACAAAAATAACTCAGAATGCATTTAAAATTTGAATGTAAGACCAGATACAATGAAATACATAGAAAAAAGCATAGGCACTGACTAAGCCTATGTTTATGGGCATTGGTCTCAGAGGTTTTTGTTGTTATTATTATTTTGGTTGTGTGTGTGTGTGTGTGTGTGATCTTTACTCCAAAGGCAAGGGGAACAAAGCAAAAATAGTGAATCAGACTATATACAAGTAAAAAGCTTCTGTAGAGCAAAAGAAACCAATGACAAAAGAAAAATGCAGCCAACTAAATGGGAGAAGATTTTTGCATATGATACTTCCAACAAGGGGCTAATATCATATATATACTCATGCAACTCAACAACAACAAAAACAATTCGATTAAAAAATGGGCAGACGCCCTAACCGGTTTGGCTCAGTGGATACAGTGTCGGCCTGCAGACTGAAAGGTCCCAGGTTCGATTCTGGCCAAGGGCATGTACCTTTGTTGCAGGCACATCCCCAGTAGGGGGTGTGCAGGAGGCAGCTGATTGATGTTTCTCTCTCATCGATGTTTCTAAGTCTCTCTCTCTCTCCCTTCCTCTCTGTAAAAAATCAATAAAATATATTTTAAAAAAATTGGCAGAGGACCTGAATAGACACTTTTTCAAGGGAAACAAATTGGTGAACATCAGATAATGTTCAATATCTCTAGTTATTAGAGTTATGCAGGTCAAAACCACAATATGATATTACCTCACACCAGTTAGAATGGCTGTTTTCAAAAAGACAAGCAATGGCCGAAACCGGTTTGGCTCAGTGGATAGAGCGTCGGCCTGCGGACTGAAAGGTCCCAGGTTCGATTCCGGTCAAGGGCATGTACCTGGGTTGCGGGCACATCCCCAGGAGGAGATGTGCAGGAGGCAGCTGATCGATGTTTCTCTCTCATCGATGTTTCTAACTCTCTATCTCTCTCCCTTTCTCTCTGTAAAAAATCAATAAAATATATTAAAAAAAAAAAAGACAAGCAATGAAAAGTGTTGGAGAGGGTGTGGAGAAAAGGGAATGCTCATACACATAGTGGGAATACAAATTGGTGCAGCCCATGTGAAAAACAGTATGGAGGTCCCTCAAAAATTCAGAATAAAGCTATATTATGACCCATAAATCCCTTCTCTGGATATTTATCTCCTCAGAAAATTTTAAAACTCTTTTTTTTGTATATATATATATATATATATATATATATATATATATATATATATACCCCTATGTTCATTGTAGCACTATTTAAAATAGCCATGACATGGAAACAACCTCTATACATCAAAAGATCATTTGATAAAAACGTAGTAAGTATATATAAAAAATAAAACACTGCTCTTTTCAACAACATGGATGGATCGTGAGAGTGTTATGTTAAGTAAATAAGTCAGACAGAAAAAGGCTAGAACCATATGATTTCACTCATCTGTGAGATATAAAACAAAAGGCAGCAAATGAACAAACAAACAAAAACATATTGATAGATACAGGCAGCATACGGTGGGTACCAGATGGGAAAGATGAAGTGGGTAAAGGCAGTCAAATATACTTTAATGGAAGGAAACTACAATTTAGATAGTGAACATGTAATAGAGTATGCAGATGTCATAGTATAATGTTGTATGCCTGAACATTTATATAATATTATTAACTAGTGTTACCAAAAATTCCCAAAAAATTTACAAAATCCCTCCTAGAACTAATAAAAGAATTTAGCAAGGTTGAAGCATATAAGACCAACGTGAATCAATAAATCATATTTGTATACATTAACAATGAATATGTGGAAAATAAATTTAAAACATGAAACTATTTATAATAATTCCAAATAAAATTAAATGGTTAAAATATAAACTAAAAACATGGACAGGATGTGTATGCTTAAAACGACAAGCACTGATGATAAATATCAAAGAAGACCTAAATAAATGGAGAGCTATAACCTGCTCATAGATTGGAAAATTCAACACAGTAAATATATCAGTACTCTTCCCAAACACATCTATAGGTTTAAGAAATTCCTATCAAAACTCCAGCAAGATTTTTTGGTACACATACACAAGTTTATTCTAAAATTTATATAGAAAGGCAAAAGACCTATAATGAGAAAAAATGTTGAAATAGAAGAATAAAGTTTGGGATCACTCTAACTCATATCAAGAACTTTTATACAGTATAAAACCATTATACTAATGATTTTTAGTAATCATTGCAGAGTGGTATTGGTGAAGGTATAAACACATAGATAAATGGAGCAGGATACAGAACCAAAAAACAGACCCATACAAGTATGACACCGATGTTTAACAAAAATGCAAAAATAGTTCAACAATTATACAAATGATGCTGGAGCACTTGAACATTGATGGGTATAAGAAGAAAAACCCTTGAACCTAAGTCAAAAATCAACTCAAAATTTATCATGGCTTTAAATATTAAAAAAAAAAGATAAAAATTTTAGAAAAAAAGGCTGTTAAGAGGATGAAGACAAACTACAGACTACAATAAATTTTTGCAAACAACATATCCAGAAAAACTTGTGTCTAGACTATATAAAGAGGTCTCAAAAGTCAGTGTAAAAAATGAATAAATGAATGAATGAATGAATAAATAAATCATATTATAAAATTGGCAAAAAACCAATAATTTTACTGAAGATGATACACAACTGGAAAATAAGCACATGAAAAGATTTTCAACATCACTAGCCATTAAGGAATGCAAATTAAAGCAACGAGTTATTATAAGCCTATTAGAATGGCTAAAATAAAATTTAAAAAAAAACATTGACAATAACAACTTTTGGTAATAATAAGTACGCACTGTATCAAACATATATTGCTGGTTGGAATTTAAAATGCTACAGCCACTCTGGAAAAGAGTTACCAGTTTCTTATAAAACTAAACAGGCCATTGCCATACAGCCTAGCAACTACACTCCTGGACATTCATTTGAAATTTATGAAACCTTACATTCACACAAAGTTTGTTGACAAATATTCACAAAAATCTTATTTGTAAAGCCAAAAACTTGAAAAACCACAGATGTCCAACAAGTGAATGGTTAAACAAATTGTGGTACATCCATACAATTGAATATACTTGTTAATACAAAGAAACAAAATAGTAATAAATGCAACAGATAGGATGAATCTCCGGAGAAGTATGCTGACTTAAAAAAAAGTCCCATCTCAAAATGTCACACTGTATGATTCTATTTACATAATATTCTTGAAATGATGAAATTATGGAAATTAAGAACTGATTCATGGTTGCCAGGCATCAGGGATGGTGTGGTGATAGGGACATGGAGGGGTAGGAAGGTGGGTATCTATATATATAAAAGCTCAGCAACTGTTATGGCAGAATGACCTGAACTACCGGTGGCTATGATGCTCACTGAACACCAGGGGAAGATGCTTAATGCAGAAGCTTCCCCCTGGTGGTCAGTGTGCTCCCAAAAGAGGAGTGACACTCAGCCACAAGTCGGGCTCATGCTGGTGAGCACAGCTGCATCACATGAGCCTCTCTGGCCTCTGGCAGGCTCAATCTCCAGCAAACAGATTGCAGTCCTGATGCCCGGGTGGTGGGGGTGTAGCTGGAATGACCATGAATCAGCCTCTGCTGCCTCCTGGAACTCTCCCTTCGGACCCTGTGGCTGCACCGCACCCCTTACCTATTACCCTCTGGGTCTTCAGATATGGGCTTGGGAAAAACCCACAGAAGCACTTCATGCTCATACTGCCTTGGCCAAGCCCCATCTTCAGAGTGAGTGTCAGTAAAGTCCAGCCCAATGACCTACATCCACACGTACCTGCCGGTGAACCCTTTGCAACTTCCACCTACCACTTTGCCCAATCTCCTGGAAAGGTTGGTGTCCTGGCACTGAATACCTGCTCCTGGATCCCTGAAGAGCGCTGGTCGGCTCCAGTGGGCGGAGGGGAACCAGTAGGTACTGGCCTGACCTGTACAGTTCAGGCAGCCCCACACTTGGACCAGGAGTTGAGTGGAAAAATCACCCCCTATCAGGGGTCCTCAAACTTTTTAAACAGGGGGCCAGTTCACTGTCCCTCAGACCGTTGGAGGGCCGGACTATAGTTTAAAAAAATTATGAACAAATTCAGCAACAGGCAGTGGCAGCAAAAACACCCAGCGGGCCAGATAAATGTTTTCGGCGGGCTGCATGTGGCCCACAGGCCGTAGTTTGAGGACCCCTGCTACCCTGCAGGTACAATCTACAGTGACCAAATGCAGCGTGGAACGTTAGCGTGACCTGGATGACCTTGATACCTATGCTGGCCCCTTGGAGCTCCCCCTTGAGCACCAGGGCCACGTTCTACCCCTTAGCTATTGCCATGTTCCTTCGGTTGCTGAACTGAAATACTAAGAACACGCCTTACCTGGACGTGATCGGCCTCTCCCTCCTTCCTTCCTACCACCCCCAGCTGCCATTTCCAAGCTAGGCACATACCTCATACGGCTACAGGTACAAATTCTCAGGGAAAGGATGAAGTGTGGACACTCAGAGTAGCTGGGACGAGCCTTATATCGCCACTGGACACCTGGAATTCTGCCTCGGGCATTGAGATAAAATCTCATCCCTTACCGATTGCCCCGGAGCTACAGAGGAAGGCATCAATATAAAAGTGGCCACGAGGTGGTGACTAACAATTGGGGTAAAAGTCAGAGAGATGGATCTGAAGGGTGGGGGCATGGGCAAGAGAGCACCCTCTCCCTCCAAGATCCCAAACTTTGTATTGTTCACCTTAGAGCATCTCTTATCAGGCTCCTCATGGTAGAAAGCATCCATCATGACCCAAGGTGTCCATTGGGGACCTCCTGGCTGGCAAGGCGCTACCCTGCCCTCAGAAGGGACATTTGGAAATATTTTTTCAGGAAGCTGCAGGGAAAAGGATAGACACCCCATGCGACTTCCTCGCGGCTCACTGGGATGTGGAAACTCCCTAGGCACATGGGTGCTGGCTCCCGATTTCCTTTCAATGTGCATGAATCTTTGCACTGGGTCACTAGTATCTATAAAAGGGCTATATACAGGAGGGATATTTCTGGAGCTAGAACTCTTCTGTATCTTGACTGTATCAATGTCAATATCCTAGCTGCAATATTGTACTATAATTTTTTTGCAAGGTGTTACTATTGGGAAAACTGAGTAAATGGAAGACAAGATTTCTATTATTTTTTAAAAGTGAATGTGAATCTACATTTATTTTAATTTAAGAAGCTTAATTAAAATATATACCATTTAGACTAGCAACAAAAAATTGAAGTTACTTAAATAACAAAAATGTTAAATAACATTCTTTAAAATCATACAACTCTACTGAAAGATGTTGTAGAAGATACCAATAAATTAATTAATTGTGACAGGATGTCACTCCTATTAAAGTTGAAGTGAAAGGTCTCATAAAATGTCAAACACATACAATCTATATATTAAGTGCAATACTTATCTACACTAATGAAAGAGAAACATGCAAATTGGTGTCACTCCACTACACCCACCAGCCAATCAGAGTGACTATACAAATTAACCCAACAAAGATGGTGGTTAATTTGCATATGCAGGCACGGAGTGAAGACTGAAGATGACTGAAGATGGTGGCGGCCATGGAGCTGGAGCAATCAGGAGGCTTGGGTTGCTCCCGGTGATGGAGGAAGCCTAGCTTCCCACCAGCCCTGGACTCTGCTCAAAGAGTGGCTGAGGGCCTGGGTCACCGGGGGCAACCCAGGCTTCCAGCCCACCCTGGACTCCACTCGAGGAGCTGGGGGGAAAAAAGGAGGGGCTGGGAGCAGCTGGGGCAGAGAAGCCAAACCTCACTGCTGCGGCCAGACCAAAGGCTTGGGTCCGGGGTGCCAGAGGAAAACCGGTGCCAGCAGTCAGGGGAAGGAAGGCCTATTGTGCAAATCTCCATGCAACAGGCCACTGGTAAAATATATCCAGCTATGTAATGGAATTATAAGACTTTATATAGAGAAATAATTGACTGCAAATAACCAAGATACTGCTGGTGAAATACAAAGTAGAGATCTTAAGGCATGTTAGTAGGTGATGTAAATAAATGCAGAGTGAAAGACCTGAAAAGTAAATAAATTATTGTAAAAGAGAATTATTTGGTAAGATTAAAGTTGATGGAGTAAATGCAGTCTCTTTAATAAATGGTTTTAGGAACATTGGACAGGTACATGAAAAAAAAAAAAAATGAAACTAGACCACCAACTTGCACCATACACAAGAATAAACTCAAAATGGATAAAAGACTTAAATATCGTGAAACCATAAAAGTCTAAGAAGAAAACATAGGCAGCAAAATATCAGATATCTTATGGAGCGGAATTTTCACAGATATATTACCTAGGGCAGTGATGATGAACCTATGACATGCGTGTCAGAGGTGACACATGAACTCATTTTTTTGGTTGATTTTTCTTTGTTAAATGGCATTTAAATATATAAAATAAATATAAAAAATATAAATCTTTGTTTTACTATGGTTGCAAATATCAAAAAATTTCTATATGTGACACGGCACCAGAGTTAAATTAGGGCTTTTCAAAATGCTGACACGCCGAGCTCAAAAGATTCGCCATCACTGACCTAGGGCAAGAGAAACAAAGGGAAAAATAAACAAATGGAACTACATCAAACTGAAAAGCTTCTTCACAGCAAAAGAAACTAGCATCAAAATGTAAAGGGACAGTCCCCTAGCCTCCCCTATCCCCCAGTGTCTTATGTCCATTGGTTATGCTTATATGCATGCATACAAGTCCATTGGTTGATCTCTTGGGCGGGGGGGAATGGACACATATGTAATAATCTTTGTAATAAAAAATAAAATTTAAAAAAAATAATAAATAAATAAAAAAGAAAAAGAAAATAAATAAATAAATAAAAATGTAAAGGGAATCCACTGTATGGGAGAACACATTTGCCAATTATACATTTGATAAAGGATTAAATTTCCAAAATATATAAAGTACTCACACAACTCACCAAAAGAAAGACAAACAATTCAATTAAAAAATGGGCAGAAGACCTGAATAGACACTTCTCAAAATAGGACATACAAATGCCCAAAAGACATATGATAAAACTAAAGGCCCAGTGCACAAAATTCGTGCACTTGGGGGTGGGTCCCTCAGCCCAGCCTGCCCCCTCTCACAGTCTGGGAACCCTCAGGGGATGTCCTACTGATGGCTTAGGCCCATGGGGAGCAGGCCTAAGTCACAGTCTGGTCATGGAGGCTCGGAGCAGGTGCCCCGTGTGTGTGTGTGTGTGTGTGTGTGTGTGTATGTGTCCACTGGGGGACTGCCCCTAACCTCACCAAGGAGGCTCAGAACAGGTGCCCTGTGTGTGTGTGAGTGTGTGTGTGTGTGTGTGTGTGTGTGTGTGTGTGTGTCTTCTGGGGGCCTGCCCCCAGCTGCATCTCAGAGGCTTGGAGCAGGTGCCCTGTGTGTGTGTCTGTGTGTGTGTGTGTGTGTGTGTGTCCGGGGAAGGCTTGCCCCCAGCCACACTGAGGAGGCTCAGAGCAGGTGCCGTGTGTGTGTGTGTGTGTGTGTGTGTGTGTGTGTGTGTGTGTGTCTGCTGGGGGCCTGCCTTCAGCAGCGCCTCGGAGGCTTGGACTCAGCGCCCCTCTGTGTTGATCTCTCAGGCTCCGGGCTGCGCCTGCATGTTGCTCTCTCAGGCTCGGGGCCACGCATGCCCCCTCCTCCTGAGCTGGTCGTGACCATTATGGAGTCCCAACCTCATTTGCATATTACTTCTTTATATATATATTCAATATCACTAATTATCAGATATATGCAAATTAAAATGACAATGCGGTACCATATCACACTTGCCAGAATGGCTGCCATCAATGAATCAACAAACAACAAGTACTAGTTAGAATGTGGAGAAAAGGGAACCCTAATACACTGCTGGTGGGAATGCAAACTGGTACAACCACTATTGAAAACAGTGTGGAGTTTCCTCAAAAAAATAAAAATGGAACTGCCATTTGACCCAGTGATCCCACTTTTAGGAATATATCCTAAGAAGTTCAAAACACCATTCATAAAGGATATATACATCCCTATGTTCATAGCAGCATTATTTACAATAGCTAAGATCTAGAAACAGCCCAAGTGCCCATCAGTAGATGAGTGGATAAAAAACAACAACTGTGAACCTGAGGAGATCGCAGGAGCTGGGTTGAGGGGGTCAGTGGGGATAAGTAGGGGGATATTTGCAATACTTTAAACAATAAAGATAAATTACAAGGAAAAGTGGATGGAGGTTAACTTCATGTAACAACAGGAAGGAAGGCAATGAATACATATAGAGGAACAAGTAGGTTAGTCAATTTAGTAGTGTGATGAGGAGGGGTGAGATACGATGTGAGGATGGGCTTATTGGATGTTTGAGGACAGAGAAGTCCTGATCATACCTGTCTGTCAATTGTCTGTGCCCCCTCCTCACTATTCGGAAAGCTCTGTAAGAGCAGAGCAATGGTATGATCCAGCTTAAAAGCAATTTAGTGTAGTAGTATGCAGCTTACTTTCTTTGTGAACTTTGTCAACCCATTTACCTCTTTAGGCCTCAACTTCCTCATTTAAAAAGCAACAATAAAATATGGACTTCCTTATAGACTGGTTATGAGGATTAAATGAAACAATGTATGTCATGATGCTTAAAGTGATGACTGGAACATAAAAAGCACTCAATTATTATTAGCTATTCAGCCCAAAGAATCCACTTTTTTGAGAACAACTGACTAAATTAAATACCCTAAGTATACCCAGCTAGAACTGTCCCTAAGACAAGACTGCCTTGATCTTAAAGGCTCTGGCTGCTAGGAAAACTGTCCCCAGGAAGTAACTGAGCCCAGAGCTCACTTTCATTTGCTTTTAATCACAGAGTTTAGATTCCAAAAGTTCTGGGACATGCTCAAATCACATTGTTTAGGAATTTGAGGAAACATTTAGATTATGTCCCAAGCTCAGAATGAAATGTTAGTACATGGAGAGTACAAAGAAGTCTGAGTCAGTATGTTGAAGACATTATTTGAGACTGGGCCAATGTCAGACAGCATCTGAGAAATGCATATCCTCTGTCACTCTATTCCAATCAGAAGATATCTTTAATCAGAAACTCTTTCAAGAGTGAAAACTATCCAGCTTGGATTACCTATAATTATTCCCACTTGAATGAGTTATGCTGTGATTATTCAGAGGGTGAAAATAGGTATTAATTTGAATTATGAGAAGGGGAGAGAAATAAATTTTGGAAGGGAGAGAGAAGATTCTTATGGATGAAAAATAAAAATTTCAATGTCTATAGAATATCATTCAGATAACTATTGGCCCCTTAACAAGTGAATCAGTATTCTGGGCTCTGTTTTTTTCTTGATAGCTGGTTTCTAATTGTTTGAATTGGGTGAGTAAGTGGTTTTATTTTGGGCACCCAAGTGAGATGATTGGAATAGATGGCTTATTCAGAAAGCCCATTCTCTGTAAAAGGAAAGCACTTAGGTGTGTTATGACCTAAGCACAAAAGGCCCGTGCCAGTTTCCATAGTGACTTTTGGCATATTGGAGCCACACAAGACCAAGAGGTCAACAAAAGTCACAAGGCATCCAGTGTAGCAGTTGGTTGCCAGTGGGTAGGATTTTCTGTTTGGTTTCTGTTTGGGGGCATCTTGTATTTATGGCTAGAATTATAGGTCACATTTTGCTAGGGTATCCATAGTGTATATCTATACTGTCCATTTTCAACAGAGGCACAGGTTAGTGGGAGGGAAGAAAGAAAGGAGGCTTTTCACACCTGTTATTTAAACCTTGTAACTATATCTTGAAGTAAATGCTATCTCTAATTTTGGGGTGGATTTTATTCCCTCTTGCAGAATCGCAACACACCTTAGCATATATGACAAAATAGATCTTGGAAGCATGGAACAGACTGAGGAAACTCAGATGAAAGTGGGGTGGGGGTTGGGAAGAGATTAACCAAAGAACTTATATGCATACTAGAGGCCTGGTACACAAAGCTCATGCACTGGTGGTGGTGGTGGGGGGGATTCCCTCAGCTTGGCCTCACCTTCTTGCAGTCAGGACATCCCTCTCACAGTCTGGGATCCCTCTCGCAGTCTGGCACCCCTCACTCCTTACCACCTGCCTGCTCACTGCTCCTTAGCACTTCGAGGAGGTGGGAGAGGCTCCCACCATTGTCACTGTGCTCTCCAGGTGTGAGATGGCTTCTGACAGAGCAGCACTCCCCCTGTGGGAGCGCACTGACCACCACGGAGCAGCTCCTGCATTGAACGTCTGTCTCCTGGTGGTCAGTGCACATCATAGTGACTGGTCATTCTGCTGGTCACTCCGTTGTTTGGTCAATTTGTATATTAGGGTTTTATTATATAAGATATTCATAATCCATAGACACAAACAATAGTGTGGTAGACCTGGGGAGGTGCAGGGTGGAGGAGTTCAATGGGAAAAAAGGGGATATTTGTAATACTTTCAACAATAAATATAGTTTTTTTAAAAACTTCCATATACTGTGCAGTATATAAATAATTTTAACTTGGCTGAACAGAGTTTCATAACTCATTTGGTTATGGACCTCTCATTGTTTCCCGGAATACTCATTGATATTTCAATGAGCGATAAACCATTATGCTCTCTGGAGTTTACATTCCCTCATCTAAAAAAGTATAATATGTAGTATTTTACAGGCAAAATATGGTAACACATGTCTTTTCACTTGCACTATAAAAATAACCCCATGAGACTAGCATTATTAACATTACCATTTTACACTTTAAAGCACCAAGGGTGAAAGAAGCTAAATAACAAAACCCAAAGTTATACAGCTAATCACTGGCAGAGTTAAAACTTGAATCCAAGTATTTCTTGTCTATTTAAGTTTAATAAGTTTTTCATGAAGCCTTCACCTCTAATGATACCTATGAGATGCATGACTCAGAAAATTCCTTCCCATCATATGTCAACATAATAAAAGCCATATATGACAGGCCCACAGCCAACATCAGACTCAATGGACAAAAACTAACACCATTTCCCCTAAGAACAGGAACAAGACAGGGATGCCCCCTCTCACAACTCCTGTTCAACATAGTACTGGAAGTATTAACCATTGCAATTAGACAAGAAGAAGAAATCAAAGGCATCCAAATTGGAACTGTCCTTATTTGCAGACAACATGATATTATACATACAAAACCTTAGAGACTCCATCAAAAACTACTAGACTTAATACATGAATTTGGCAATGTAGCAGGATACAAAATTAACCCCAAGAAATCTGAGGCATTTCTATACACCAATAGTGAACTTTCAGAAGGACAGATTATAAAAACAATCCCATTTACCATCGCACCAAATAAATTAAGATACCTAGGAATAAACTTAACTAAAGAGGTAAAAGACCTCTACTCAGAAAAATACAGGATGTTGAAAAAAGAGATAGAGGAAGACATAAAGAGATGGAAGAACAGAAAGTGTTCATGGATTGGTAGAATCAACATCATTAAAATGCTCATACTACCCAAAGCAATCTATAAATTTAACGCAATTCCCATTAAAATACCAACGGCATACTTCACAGATCTAGAGTGAACTCTCGCTCTCTCGGCCACTGGGGCTTGCCGTTGCATCGCGTGAGCAAAAGAGGCAGCACCCACCTGGATAGCCAGAGGCCCACCACGCCCCTTCCTGGGAACCCCACTCAGCATCTCCGCACGGAGCCGCCAGAGCTTGGGACTGTAGCTGTGAGCAGCTGTGCTTTATCTTGATTTAGTTTGTGCAGCTGTTAGCAAGATGAGTCCTAAAGGAAAGAAATCCAACTAAATTCAAAGGAACGGAAGCTGGAAACTTGCAGGCATATTTGTGGCTGGAGTGATCCCACTACTTGTACATTATGTGGTTGGCCTCAACATGTGGAAAAATACAGAGCAGTAATAAAAAATACATTTGACTGGCTGTGTGATCACACAACAAACTGGGAAAGATTTTTCCTAAGTGCAGATCCAAGCAACAGCAACCTCCTGAGCACCATACCCTCTGCTAAGGAACAGCAGCTGTACATGAAACCGCCCCCCACCAGCCAGAAGCCACCACAGCTGTGAACAGCACCCACCAGAGGAGCTGCCGCCAACTGAAGAGCAGCTGCTACCGCAACCGCCCGAAGAGCAACCACAGACCAAGGACTCACTGCCACCCAGGGAGCAGCCACTGAACGACTCAACATTTAGATATGTCAGTGAGATTAAACATGGGTAGACAAAGAAACCCCCAAAGGAAAGAGAAGGAGGACTCTCCAGAAAAGCAGCTAAGTAATACAGAGGCATGCAACATGACAGAAAAAGAATTCAGAATAAAGGTCCTAGAGTGCATAAACCGGATGGAGGAAAAAATTGACAACCTCTGCAAGAAGCAAGAAGAAACAGATGAAATAATCAATAACATATGGAAGAAGCTAGAAGAAACAGATGAAAAAATGAACAACTTAAGTAAGACCCAAGAAGAAATGAAGAGTGATATAGCTGCAATAAAAAACACCATTGAAAGTATCAACAGTAGACTAGGAGAAGCGGAAGACTGAATTAGTGAATTAGAAGACAAGGAAGCAAAACACACCCAAAATGTCCTGCAATTGGAGAAAAAAATTAAAAGACAGGAGGAGAGCCTAAGGGAGCTTTGGGACAACATGAAACGAAACAACATACGAATAATAGGGGTAGCAGAACAACAGAAAGATGAACAAGGATTAGAAAACCTACTCAAAGAAATAGTATCAGAAAACTTCCCTGAGGTGGGGAAGAAAAAAGTCACAAAAGCCCAGAGAGTCCCAAACAAGGTGAACCCAAAAAGACCCACAACAAGAAACATCATAATTACCATGGCAAATGTTCAGGACAAAGAGAAAATCTTACAGGCTGCGAGAGAGAGACGGAAAGTCACATACAAGATATCTCCCATTAGATTATCAAATGATTTCTCAACAGAAACACATCAGGCCAGAAAAGAATGGACGGAAATTTACAAAGTGATGCAAAGCAAAGGACTGAATCCAAGAATACTCTATCCAGCAAGGCTATCATTCAAACTTGAAGGGGAAATAAGAAGCTTCACAGACAAAAAAAGGGCTAAGGGAGTTTATCACCACCAAGCAAGCAATGCAAGGAATGCTAAAGGGCCTGGTATAAAAAGAAGAAATAAAAAGCTCAGAAAAAAAACAGCCACACAAAAAAAGAAACGGCTACAAACAAGTACCTTTCAATAATAACTTTAAACGTAACTGGACTAAATGCTCCAACCAAAAGACATCAAGTGGCTGAATGGATAAAAAAAACATGACCCATACATCTGCTGTCTACAAGAAACCCACCTCATTAGAACGGAATCACACAGACTGAAAGTGAAAGGATGAAAAAATATCTTTCAGGCAAATGGAAAGGAAAAGAAAGCTGGGGTAGCAATACTTATATCAGACAAAATAGACCTCAAAGTGAAGGCTATAACAAGAGATAGGGAAGGCCACTTCATAATACTAAAGGGATCAATACAACAAGAAGATATAACCCTGGTAAACATATATGCACCCAATGCAGGAGCACCCAAATTTATAAAAAAACTCCTGGAAGATATCAAAGGAGAGATCGACAACAATACAATCATAGTAGGGGACTTTAATACACCACTGACAGCACTGGATAAGTCCTATAGACAAACAATCAGCAAAGATACAGCAATCCTAAATGACTCACTTGATCAGATGGACTTAATAGACATCTTCAGAACGCTTCACCCCAAAGCCAGGGAATATACATTCTTCTCAAGTGCTCATGGGACATATTCAAAAATAGACCACATATTGGGTCACAAGTAAAGTATCCCCAAATTCAAGAAGATTGAAATCATACCAAGCATCTTCACAGACCACGATGGCATAATATTAGAAATAAACTACAATAAAAACAACCAAAAATACTCAAACACCCGGAAGCTGAATAGCATGCTATTAAATATTGATTGGGTTACCAATGAGATCAAAGAAGAAATTAAAAACATCCTGGAAACTAATGACAATGAAAACACAACAATCCAAAACCTATGGGACACAATGAAACCAGTCCTGAGAGGGAAGTTTATAACTCTGCAGGCCTATCTCAAAAAACAAGAAAAAATGGTAGTAAATCATCTAACTCTACAACTCAAAGATGTATAAAGAGAGCAACAAGAAAACCCCAGAGTGAGCAGAAGGAAGGAGATAATAAAGATTAGAGCAGAAATAAATGACATAGAGACCAAAAAAACAATACAGAAAATCAATGAAACCAAGAGCTGGTTCTTTGAAAGGATAAACAAGATTGATAAACCCCTTGCCAGACTCACCAAGAAGCAAAGAGAGAGGACCCAAATAAACAAAATCAGAAACGATAGAGGCGAAATAACAACAGACCCCACAGAAATACAAATGATTGTTAAAAAATACTTTGGACAGCTCTACTCCAACAAACTAGACAACCTGGAGGAAATGGACAAATTCCTAGAAAAAGACAACATTCCAAAACTCAATCAGGAAGAATCTAAAAATCTCAACAGGCCAATAACTATGGAAGAAACTGAAGCAGTCATCAAAAAGCTTCCATCAAACAAAAGCCCAGGACCAGATGGCTTCACAGGGGAGGTTTACCAAACATTCAAGGAAGAACTAAAACCTATCCTCCTCAGACTACTACAAAAAATTCAAGAGGAAGGAGCACTTCCAAGCTCATTCTATGAAGCCAGCATCACCCTAATACCAAAACCAGGTAAAGACACACAATGAAAGAGAATTACAGGCCAATATCCCTCATGAACATAGATGCCAAAATCCTCAACAAAATCTTAGCAAATCAGATCCAGCAGGACATCAGAAAGATAATACACCATGACCAAGTAGGATTTATCCCACCGATGCAAGGATGGTACAATATCCGCAAATCAATAAATGTGATACTAAGCATAAACAAATTGAAAGAAAAAAACCACATGGTCATATCAATTGATGCATAAAAAGCATTTGACAAAATTCAACACCCATTTTTGATAAAAACTCTCAGTAAGGTGGGAGTAGAAGGATCATACCTCAACATAATAAAAGCCATATATGACAGGCCCACAGCCAGCATCATACTCAATGCACAAAAACTAACACCATTTCCCCTAAGAACAGGAACAAGACAGGGGTGCCCCCTCTCACCACTCCTGTTCAACATAGTTCTGGAAGTGTTAGCCATTGCAATTAGGCAAGAAGAAGAAATAAAAGGGATCCAAATTGGAAAAGCGGAAGTAGAACTGTCCTTATTCGATGACGGCATGATATTATACATACAAAACCCTAGAGACTCCATCAAAAAGCTACTAGACTTAATACATGAATTTGGCAATGTAGCAAGATACAAAATTAACCCCAAGAAATCTGAGGCATTTCTATACACCAATAGTGAACTTTCAGAAAGTGAGATTATAAAAACAATCCCGTTTACCATTGCACCAAAAAAATTAAGCTACTTAGGAATAAACTTAACTAAAGAGGTAAAAGACCTCTACTCAGAAAACTACAGGACGTTGAAAAAAGATATAGAGGAAGACATAAAGAGATGGAAGAACATACCGTGTTCATGGATTGGTAGAATCAACATCATTAAAATGTCCATACTACCCAAAGCAATCTATAAATTCAACGCACTTCCCATTAAAATACCAACGGCATACTTCATAGATCTAGAACGAACTCTCCAAAAAGTCATCTGGAATAAAAAAAGACCCCGAATAGCTGCAGCAATCCTGAAAAGAACAAAGTAGGTGGGATCTCAATACCAGATATCAAGATGTATTATAAAGCCACTGTTCTCAAAACTGCCTGGTACTGGCACTAGAATAGGCATATAGATCAATGGAATAGAATAGAGAGCCCAGAAATTGGCCCGAACCAATATGCTCAATTAATATTCGACAAAGGAGGCAAGAACACACAATGGAGCCAAGATAGTCTCTTCAATAAATGGTGTTGGAAAAATTGGACAGATATATGCAAGAAAATGAAACTAGACCACCAACTTACACCATACACAAAAATAAACTCAAAATGGATAAAGGACTTAAATGTACGACAGGAAACCATAAAAATTCTAGAAGAATCCAAAGGTAAAAAAATCTCAGACATATGCCGAAGCAATTTCTTCACTGATACAGCTCCTAGGACACTTGAAACTAAAGAGAAAACGAACAAATGGGACTACATCAAAATAAAAAGCTTCTGCACAGCAAAAGAAACCATCAACAAAACAACGAGAAAACCCACTGTGTGGGAAAACATATTTGCCAATGTCATATCTGATAAGGGCCTAATCTCCAAAATTTATAGGGAACTCATACAACTTAACAAAAGGAGGATAAACAATCCAATCAAAAAATGGGCAAAGGACCTAAATAGACACCTTTCAAAAGAGGACATTCAGAAAGCCAAGAGACATATGAAAACATGCTCAAAGTCACTAATCATCGGAGAGATGCAAATCAAAACAACAATGAGGCACCATCTCACACCTGTCAGACTGGCTATCATCAACAAATCAACAAACGACAAGTGCTGGAGAGTTTCTGGAGAAAAAGGAACACTTGTGCACTGCTGGTGGGAATGCCGACTGGTGCAGCCACTATGGAAGACATTATGGAGTTTCCTCAAAAAACTACAAATGGAACTCCATTTGACCCTGTGATCCCACTTCTAGGAATATATCCCAAGAAACCAGAAACACCAATCAGAAAGGATATATGCACCTCTATGTTCATAGCAGCACAATTCACCATAGCTAAGATCTGGAAACAGCCTAAGTGCCCATCAGTAGATGAATGGATTAGAAAACGGTGGTACATCTACACGATGGAATACTACGCTGCTCTAAAAAGGAAGGAACTCTTACCATTTGCAATGGCATGGATGGAACTGGAGAGCATTATGCTAAGTGAAATAAGCCAGTCAATGAAGGAAAAATACCACATGATCTCACTCATTCATGGATAATTGAGACCTTTATAAACTTTTGAACAATAATAGATGCAGAGGCAGAGCTGCCTCAAACAGATTGTCAAACTGCAGCGGGAAGGCCGGGGAGGGTTGGGGGGCGGGAGGTAGGGGGGTAAGAGATCAACCAAAGGACTTGTATGCATGCATATAAGCATAACCAGTGGACATAAGACACTGGGGGATAGGGGAGGCTAGCGGACTGTCTAGGGCGTGGAGGGGGGGAAATGGACACATATGTAATAACCTTTGTAATAAAAAAAAATAATAATAATAATAAAAAAAAAATAGAACGAACTCTCCAAAAATTCATCTGGAATAAAACAAGACCCCAAATAGCTGCAGCATCCTGAGAAAGAACAAAGTATTTGGGATCTCAATACCAGATATCAAGCTGTATTACAAAGCCACTGTTCTCATAACTGCATGGTACTGGCACAAGAACAGACATATAGATCAATGGAATAGAATAGAGAGCCCAGAAAATGGCCCGAACCAATATGCTCAATTAATATTTGACAAAGGAGGCAAGAACATACAATGGAGCCAAGCGAGTCTCTTCAATAAATGGTGCTGGGAAAATTGGACAGGTATATGCAAGAAAATGAAACTAGACCACCAACTTACACCATACACAAAAATTAACTCAAAATGGATAAAGGACTTAAATGTACGACGCGAAACCATAATAATTCAAGAAGAATCCAAAGGCAACAAAATCTCAGACATATGCCGAAGCAATTTCTTCACTGATACAGCTCCTAGGACACTTGAAACTAAAGAGAAAATGAACAAAAGGGACTACATCAAATTTAAAAGCTTCTGCACAGCAAAAGAAACCATCCACAAAACAACAAGAAAGCCCACTGCGTGGGAAAACGTATTTGCCTATGTCATATCTGATAAGGGCCTAATCTCCAAAATTTATAGGGAACTCATACAACTTAACAAAAAGAAGATAAATAATCCAATCAAAAAATGGGCAAATGATCTAAATAGACACCTTTCAAAAGAGGACATTCAGAAAGCCAACAGACGTATGAAAACATGCTCAAAGTCACTAATCATCCGAGACATGCAAATCAAAACAACAATGAGGTACCATCTCACACCTGTCAGAATGGCTATCATCAACAAATCAACAAATGACAAGTGCTGGAGAGGATGTGGAGACAAAGGAACACTCGTGCACTGCTGGTGGGAATGCAGACTGGTGCAGCCACAATGGAAGACACTATGGAGTTTCCCCGAAAAACTAAAAATGGAACTCCCATTTGACCCTGTGATCCCACTTCTAGGAATATATCCCAAGAAACCAGAAACACTATTCAGAACTGATATGTGCACCCATATGTTCATAGCCGCACAATTCACCATGCCTAAGATCTGGAAACAGCCTAAGTGCCCATCAGTAGATGAATGGATAAGAAAACTGTGCTACATCTACATGATGGAATACTATGCTGCTGTAAAAAAGAAGGAACTCTTACCATTTCCAATCACATGGATGGAACTGGAGAGCATTATGCTAAGTGAAATAAGCCAGTCAATGAAGGAAAAGTACCACATGATCTCACTCATTCAGGGATAATAAAGACCATTATAAACTTATGAATAATAATAGATACAGAGGCAGAGCTGCCTCAAGCTGATTGTCAAACTGCAGCAGGAAGGCCAGGGAGGGTTGGGGGGCAGGAGGTAGGGCGGGTAAGAGATCAACCAAAGGACTTGTATGTGTGCATATAAGTATAAGCAATGGACATAAGACACTGGGGTTAGGGGAGCCCAGGGGATTGTCAAGGGCACGGGAAAAAAAGGACACATATGTAATACCCTTTGTAATACTTTAAACAATAAGCCAAAAAAAAAAAAAAGAGAAAATTCCTTCCCTTTCCTGGGCCTATTTTCCCATCTGAAATGAGTAGATTGGATTAGGTAACTTTTAAAGGTTTGTGGACTCTTAGATTTTAAGGTCCAACCATAAGAATCTCTGGCCCAGTTCAAATTGTGTTCAAAAGTCTAGATTACCAAATCCAGGTGAGATGAAATATTTATGGTGATACTTTTATTCACAGTGTCATTTAGGGCCTTAGATTCCTGGCAGGAACAAATACCTGAATTTGAGTTCTCATAAGCTAGTCTGAGAAAGTCCCCTGCCATCCTTATGATTCCCATGTAGCTAATATGTTTTTATTTTTTTTTAATGACAGCTGC
The DNA here is from genome assembly GCA_036010255.1 of Myotis pilosus. Lineage (NCBI taxonomy): Eukaryota > Metazoa > Chordata > Mammalia > Chiroptera > Vespertilionidae > Myotis > Myotis pilosus. Next base: position 16,868,597 of record JASKON010000009.1, read on the forward strand.
AATGACCCTGTCAAAGAAACTTAATAGACTTCCCTAGGGCTCTCATTGACCTGGGAGGGTTGGTGGTTCTCCATACAGTAATGGCCTTGCCTACTTCTCAAAGCCTGTCAGCCTAATATAGAAGGACCATGTGGTTAATTAATAGAAATTCAACAATACGAGCTTAAGGTGGTACACCACAGTTTTCTTCTCAAACAGACCATTGAGCAAGTCTCAGACTGCTTCACCATGCCAGGTAGAGCTAATTTTCTAGTCTATGCACAGGTTCATATCTCAGTCCCGCATAGGCAAGTCTACTCTGACTCCTTAGTCCTCCAGCTCCTCTCTAGAGTCTATGTTTCTGTCCTCCCCCAACAAGACTTGGACTTCCAGTTCAGGCTGAGAGATTCTCAGCAGAAGGAAGAGTCTTAATACCTCAGAGTGTTCTATGCATAGAAAGAGAACTTACAGCTTCATTGCAATTTTCCATCTTACACAAGAATCTCTTATGTAGTATCCTGGTAAGGTTCTCTTGAAGCAAAATTCAAAATCTTCCTTCCTCCCTCCCTCCCTCCCTACCATCCTTCCTTTCTCTTTCTTTCCTTCTATTCATTTATTATATCAAAATTTTAAAAGCCTAGATCAGTGATAGCAAACCTATGATACGCATGTCAGAGGTGACACACGAACTCATTTTTTTGGTTGATTTTTCTTTGTTAAATGGCACTTAAATATATAAAATAAATATCAAAAATATAAGTCTTTGTTTTACTATGGTTGCAAATATCAAAAAATTTCTATATGTGACATAGCACCAGAGTTAAGTTAGGGTTTTTCAAAATGCTGAGACGCCGGGCTCAAAAGGTTCACCATCACTGGCCTAGATGCTGTGTCAGGCACTGTAGATACAAAGACAATGAGGCCAAGTGACCAAGTGCCTGCTCTCAGGAAGCTTTTACCTTACCCATAAAACTTGATATCTGAGGCGAAACCTTCCATGTGTGCTTGAACTTTATCCTTTCTGTCTTCAGAAAGTGATTATTCTATCTTTTAGACATCATCAAATTTTCTCACTTTGTATTCCTACATGCCTCAAAACATGTTCAAGTCTGTTAGATCTTTTAAAATCTCTGCATCCCATATACCACTCCAGCTAGCTCCCCCCTCTTCCTTAAAACCAAACTTCTTGAAGGAATTGGTTATACTTCTTAACTCTATTTTCTCATCGTCAACTCATTTTTCAACTCATTCTTGATTGGCATCCATATCACTCAACTGAAACTACTCTTGCTAAGATGAAAAACATCTTCCTTCTCAGCCTGTCCAATGGATTTTGCCCATCTTCTTCATCAATATTTTCCCAGTAGCTAGAACAGTAGCAAAAAAAAAAAAAAAAAAAAAAAAAAGATACCCAATATATACACGTTGAATGAGTGAGTGATGAATTTTAGGCTTTATTTTCCTAATTAATGACACAATTTGAATACTTTGTCTTACAATGCTTCTTTCATTGTCTTCTTTGCCACCATATTCTGTAGATTTATCTCTTGCCCTTCTGATTGCTCCCTCCAGGTTCCAGTACTGATTTCTCTTCTTCTACCAACATTTATAGTGGATGGCCAAGACTCTACTCTATGTGTTTTCTTTTTCCCTAACTATACGCATTCTCCCTGATGACCATATTCATGGATATGGCCTTTATATGCTGATTATTCTCCAATTGATTCCCCAAGGTCAGACATTTTTCTTGAGTTCCATAGCAGTATATCTACTTGCCTGCTCAAAATCACCATGAATGTTGTACAGTCACTTCAAACTCAAGGTGTTTAAAATTTACATCTTCCAATTTATCACACAACCAAAAATAAAGAAATCTGCATTATGTGTAGTGCAAATGGTTTATTAAATGATAATAAACCATTTAACTTGGCTGAATAGTTTCATCCTGCCAGGTGCTTAATCCAGAAATCTGGTCATTTAAATTAAAACCTAACAAACAGAAGATCGATATCAGCATTAACAGTAATGAATTATGTTAATAGTATGTAATTTTGGCATGATGTCCATAGTCTTCCTCCCCAAATCTCATAACACCTATCTAATAATGAGAAAAACATCAAATGAATTCCAATAAAGGGAAATTATACAAAATACATAACCAGCATATCTCAAAACTGTCAAAGTCATCACAATGAGTCTGAGAGAACTGTCACAGCCAAGAGAAGCCTAAGGATATATGAAACTAAATGTTTCTTGCTTCTGAATCTAGAATATGCTCCCTGTATTCTTTCACCTAGAAAACTCTTACTCATTTTTCTGGTATCAGAAAAGCCTTCCTTGACTCTACAGACTTAAACCCCATCTTTCTTTGTTTTTTATAGCACAAGATGCTTTTTCTCAGAGAAGACTCAGTTCCTGCAATAATGTGTTCAATGCATATATCTCTTACCTAGACTGTAAGTGCCTGCTTTGCAAAGGGAAACACTATTAATAGTATTTTGCTGTATATCTAGCATCTAGAACAGAGGCTAGAAAAGTAAGACTTGAAGACAAAATATGGCCCACCATGTTTATGACTGCTTTCACACTACAATAATAGAAGTAAATAGATTCAAACAGAGATGTATAGTCCACAAAGTCTAAAATATATACTATCTAGCCTTTTACAGAGAACATTTGCCTACCCTTAGCCTAGAATAATGCCTGAATATACATGTGTCAATTGGTTAATTAGTGAAATTACTTCAACAGGAAAAAGAACACACACTGTTGAACACTCACCTCTGTCTCAACCACAAAGCTAGACACCTGCCAGGGTTCTTGTCCTAGCATCAAGAAGGGTTCAGGAATCTGGAAAAGGGGCTGTTCATAGATGACATAGGAAAACAGAGACTAATAAAGAATCCAGAGACAGGATATAATTTTGAAAGGCATTGGGGGTCAGAGGACCTTTAGCTAAAGGAACTGAAGACTCCCTCCTTGTCTAGGACCCTTGCTATTATTAACACAATTTGTCCTAAGGCAAGGTAGAGATAATACACTTCAAAGGGTAAGGTTTCAAAGGGTACAGAAGCATTGTCAGTTTGGGGGAATTAGCCTACAGCTAGGTGTTTGGTCAGTAAGAGGCAATAACATGTAGATTAAGATGCCCTTTAACTGTCTGCCAGCAGCAATGTTTCCTATTCAGGTTTGGGGAAATGCCTTTAGCCATTCCCAACAGGTGATTACATGTGTGACTCAACCCTGTTGAGTCCCCAAGTTTCATCAACCTTTTGATGAAACTCTTGAAATTATGACATGCTGGAATTGGTCTACGGCATCCACCATCACACATTGCTATACCAATTTGTTTTTTAGAATATTTTTAATTAATCTTAAATTGTTTTAGGTAGGGGTACTAACTCTTCAACTAAATGGAGTTCTCAAAAGACAGTGTTTGCATTTTCTTTTAACCTTTGGACTCTTTGCAGTTGTTACGTCTGAGCTCTAGCCATAATGTGGGGAAGAGAAGTCAGTACCTTTGACTGGCCCACCAGCTCCAACTAGGTTGCTGTCACAGTGTTCTCTCTCATTCTCCTTGCCTTCCATCACACTAGTGTTATGCCAAGATTTCAGGATCCCCAAAAGACCACCAAGTGAGCCAGCCGAGTACAATGCAAAAGTAAAGAGTCTTTATTTGAGCTAGCTCAGCTCCCTGACCACACTCACCGACGCAGAGGCAAGCGTCAGAGAGAGCTAGCCCTGTGGGAAGAGGGGTTTTATAGGGGGGTGGAGTAAGGGGAGGAGAGAGGACTGTGGGCCCTGCCGATTGGCCAGGCGCAAGTCGGTGACTTGTTACACAGGATGTGGTCATATCTATGGGGCGCACTTCCCTTGATTGTCATTGGTTAGTTTAAGGAAATCCTGGGTGTGGCTAGCAGAGGCTTGGGCTTCCAGGAAGAAGCTCCTTGTCGAGCACATGGCTAAGGCTGCTGCCCAAAAATGGAGGATCCAGGGTAAGATGGAGGGCGTAGCCCTCACCCTTTCAACTAGTCCATTCAACAGCAGCAAGGTAATAAGTAAGAATTTAAGGAGAATTTCCAAATTCTCCTCAATAAATAAAATCAACCAAACTTATATTATGGAAAAACTTCCTAATTGCAAATATATGCAATCATAGAAATGGTGGAACCCTGAAAATACAGCATTCTCAAGATTAAAACAAATTGAGAGCAAGTTGGTTGTGGAGAAAAGCAGTCTGGCATAAGAAAAGTGGTCTGAACTGGGAGATAGATAATCTGGGTCTGGTGCCTACTTAACCACTAACTACCATAGATGTGTGAGGGCAGGCAAGACACATGACCTTTCTGAGGCTCAGTTTTCCCATATTTCAAATGAGGGATAAAATTTAATGCATGAGTCTTTTATGATAGCCATGTTGATACTGAAGAAATTTTCATGGTCTATTTCTGAAAAATCTAATGGCAGCTCATAGTGATAGCTGTGCTTATCTCGGAAGACTGCAAATTCCTCTATGCAACCCATATATGTCTGTAATTAATAAAATGGGGATGCAAGTTAATTATTGATTAATTAATGTTCTTTATTGATAAGACAAATTACTTCATATGTGGAAAGAAAAACTAAATCCAAAGGGTTATTAGAGGTGAGAACATTGGAAAATCATGAAAATAGGTTTTCTCTAGATCCTTTACAGCTTTGACATTCCTTGGTCCTATTATCTTATCTCATCTAACTTCTGATAAGTAAAACAAATGAGCACTTTACATAGTAAGAAGTAGCTGTTGGGAAATTGGTGCAAATAGAAAAAAAGTCTTCAAAGTCAGAAAGACTAGAGTTCAAATTTCACTTTTGTCACTCCTGTAACCTTGGTGGGGTCATTCTAACTTTTTGAACTTCAATTTCCTCAGTTATAAAAATAAGTTTAATAATTAACATTGCAGGGTCAATGTAAAGTCAGAATGAGATAAAGTAGGTAAAGCATATATAGTAAATACTAAGACTCTTTGATATACTCAGAACCATCCCATCTTTTCCTCCACTTCATCTTTTTTTTTCTATGGGACATCTCATACTGAGCCCTTCCCACACCATGCTGGATATCAGCAGAGTCCCTATAAAGTTTCCCTCGGTTCCCTAACCTATCTCTCTCCCACGGTATCTACTGCAGTATAATACTAGTTTTCCAATGCAAGGTAGAACAGGAGGAAGTTGGGGTCCATTCAGCAGGCTAAATTTCTAGTCTGAGCTCTAATAGATTGTTTATTTTTTATAGCTCATGTTGCCATTAGTGAAAGAACATGGGTCCATGGAAAAGGTACTGGCCCAAAGTCAGGAGGCCTAGATGAGTCCATTCTTATCTCTGTGAAATAAAAGATTGTGTGTACATGGGAAGTGGGCACACTAACGTTAAACAATATAGTTTTTAATGTTCTCCTACCAGTAATGAATGGTGGTCCATATACATTAAATCATGAGAAATGGAGCAAACGCATCATAAAGAACCCAAATGAGAATCCCACCTTCTCATTCATTCCACAGAACAAGTATCCTAGGCATTTCATACTCAGGAGAGGACTATGACTTACATGAAATATGTGTGAAACACTGAAGGGATTTTGCTCTGAATGATTTCGAATGAGAAAGGAATAAATGTATTTGAAGGTGGTAACACTTATTTAAAATTTAAAAAACTGAAAGAGAGAGAGAGAGAGAGAGAGAGAGAGAGAGAGAGAGAGAGAGAGAGAGAAAGGAAGAAAGAAATTCAAACTGTCATAACTATTCCAGGAAAATGCAGCTGTTTGGGGGACTTTTTATTTATTTGTTTGAGCCATGCATGTTTATTCCAGCAAGGAAGGATGCTGATACATATAAAAGCTGTGGTAATATCCTGCCATTCTCACCATTCTCCATGGAACATTATGTTGGCAAGACCAATTTTATTCAATAAAAATTGTGTAAAATTAGAAAATACCTTATTCCATGGAGCTGTGAACATCTGAGAAAATTAACAGTAATTAGTATTTTTCTCTAAGCACCTGATTAGGTTGCAAAAGATTGGATTTATATTTTCTTTCTCACATTTAGCCACCTTTTTTTTTTGTTTTTATCACCACTTCTCTTCACCTTCATACTCCTTTTCTGTACTTCTTTTCTGCTTCCATCTCCTTTTTTTTCCATCTTTCTTGCCTTTTCCTCCTCTCCTATTTCCTCTCTTTTTTTATTTCCTCTCTTTCTTCTTCCCTTTCTCTCATGTCCTCTCTATTCTCTCTTACTCCACTTTGTCTTAACTTCTCTTCTTCCTGATCTAATTACCAGTGATGCCAAGAAAGAAACTTGCCTATGGGCATTTTTCTCTTTCCTGAAGGATTGACACTCCAGCTAGACATATAGACAGATTTCCCACATATCAAAAAAAAATTTTTACCAAGAAGCCACCTCAAATATTCCACCACCAAATTCTACTCAGTAGACTAACACTGGATATCTTCTTGCCGCCTATATCCTCCTTAATTCCACTCACTATATGGGCAGTGTTATCATAAAAATCTCTGTAATTGGAAGCTAGTTGTGTGAAAGCTCTGTACCAAATTAATACACAAGTACCTTTCCTAAGGAGACTTTTGAGCATGAAAAGTAACACAATACACACAGGTAAAAGGACATAAATGTTAAAATATCAGATCAAGAGACGACAAAGTATACACATTTCATGCTACTGTAATGGACATTAGGGAAGTATCTTGCAGCCATATAGGACCTGGTAGGCATTAGTACAGACTTATACTGATATTTTAACTGCAATTGGCAGCCCTTTATTTATCATACTTCCCTCAGCATGGAGCTGAGTCCCTCTCAAATGAATGACTATTGATTTACTGATACTCCAGTTAGAATAGGATCTTACATTGCACCTCTGGAAATTTATCTTTGTTCAAAAGTAAAGTGGGGTCAATAACAGTAACTTCCTATAATGTGGGAATCAAATAAAAAGCATGTCCTACAAAGTCTAAAAGATATACTATGTAGCCTATTAAAGAAAATACTTGCCAACTTCTGGCCTACAAGATGAGCCCTCTATAAATATTTTATGCCTGGCACATAAAAATGTTTTGTAATCTTTAGCTATGATTATTATTATTACCATAATACTGTATATATTATCAAGAATGATAACTTAACTGCAATTTTTTCTGAATAATCCAAATATCATGGAGTGTATGAGTAAGTGAGTGTTATGCCTGTCTTGCCCCTGGCCCTACTCCAAAATAAGGTTTCTCAGCTTCAGCAATATTTACCTTTTGCACCATATAATTCATTATTGTGTGTCAGTGGGTATGGGTTGGGAGGATTGTCCTTTGTATATTAGGGTGCTTAGCAGAATCTCTGCTCTCTATTCACAGATACAAGCAGCACTTCCTCTTCCAGTATAAAAATTTTTAAAAAGTCTCCAAGCATGGCTAAATGTTCCCTGTGGCACAAAACTGCCCTATTAAGAACCACTGATCTAAGGGGATACCAAAAATACAACACTTATTGCTAGATATTTGACCTCACAGGAAGTCAAAGGCAGCCAAATTATTCATTTAAGTACCAGTTGTTCAACTCTGGCAAGTAGGAGGGGGAAAGGGGATGAGGGAGTTTACAGTTTTAAGCTGAATTGGAATTTAGACAGGTGTAGCATGTCTGCTAAACTGGAGGCCAGTTGTGCTAAAGATCTATCTCCAAGAGTGTCAAGGAGTTTCCTCAAATCAGACTCATTCTAAAAAAGGAAGATGGTTTGAGAAACTTCTGAAAGAGCCTTTTGCTAAAAACTCTGAATGATGAAGAGCTGATTAATGCAGATTAGGGACATCACTGACAAGAAAGAATGAAAGAGGAGGGAAAGCACTTCTCTCTTCTTTATTTTTTATTTTTTTTTTATTGCTAAAAGTATTACAAAGGGTATTACATATGTGTCCTTTTCCCCCCACTCCCTTAACAATCCCCTGGCCGCCCTTACCCCCCAGTGTCTTATGTCCATTGGTTATGCTTATATGCATGCATACAAGTCCTTCGGTTGATCTATTACCCTCCTCCCTCCTGCCCCCCAACCCTCCCAGGTCTTCCCACTGCAGTTTGACAATCTGTTTGAGGCAGCTCTGCCTCTGTATCTATAGTTCAAAAGTTTATAATGGTCTCTATTATCCATGAATGAGTGAGATCATGTGGTATTTTTCCTTCATTGACTGCCTTATTTCACTTAGCATAATGCTCTCCAGCTCCATCCATGTGGTTGCAAATGGTAAGAGTTCCTTCTTTTTTACAGCAGCATAGTATTCCATCGTGTAGATGTACCACAGTTTTCTAATCCATTCATCTACTGATGGGCACTTAGGCTGTTTCCAGATCTTAGCTATGGTGAATTGTGCTGCTATGAACATAGGGGTGCATATATCCTTTCTGATAGGTGTTTCTGGTTTCTTGGGATATATTCCTAGAAGTGGGATCACAGGGTCAAATGGGAGTTCCATTTTTAGTTTTTTGAGGAAATTCCACACTGTCTTCCATAGTGGCTGCACCAGTCTGCATTCCTACCAGCAGTGCACGAGTGTTCCTTTTTCTTCACATCCTCTCCAGCACTTATCGTTTGTTGATTTGTTGATGATAGCCATTCTGACAGGTGTGAGATGGTACCTCACTGTTGTTTTGATTTGCATCTCTCTGATGATTAGTGACTTTGAGCATGTGTTCATATGTCTCTTGGTTTTCTGAATGTCTTGTTTTGAAAGGTGTCTATTTAGGTCCTTTGCCCATTTTTTGATTGGATTGTTTATCTTCTTTTTGTTAAGTTGTATGAGTTCGCTATAAATTTTGGAGATTAGGCCCTTATCAGATATGACATAGGCAAATATGTTTTCCCACACAGTGGGTTTTCTCATTGTTTAGTTGATGGTTTCTTTTGCTGTGCAGAAGCTTTTTATTTTGATGTAGTCCCATTTGTTAATTTTCTCTTTAGTTTCAAGTGCCCTAGGAGCTGTATCAGTAAAGAAATTTCTTTGGCATATGTCTGAGATTTTGTTGCCTTTGGATTCTTCTAGAATTTTTATGGTTTCCTGTCGTACATTTAAGTCCTTTATCCGTTTTGAGTTTATTTTTGTGTATGGTGTAAGTTGGTGGTCTAGTTTCATTTTCTTGCATATATCTGTCCAATTTTTCCAACACCATTTATTGAAGAGACTATCTTGGCTCCATTGTATGTTGTTGCCTCCTTTGTCAAATATTGATTGAGCATATTGGTTCGGGCCGATATCTGAGCTCTCTATTTTATTCCATTGGTCTATATGCCTGTTCTTGTGCCAGTACAAGGCAGTTTTGAGAACAGTGACTTTGTAATACAGCTTGATATCTGGTATTGAGAACCCACCTACTTTGTTCTTTCTCAGGAATGCTGCAACGATTCGGGGTCATTTTTTATTCCAGATGAATTTATGGAGACTTCGTTCTAGACTTGTGAAGTATGCCATTGGTGTTTTAATGGGAAGTGCATTGAATTTAGATTGCTTTGGGTAGTATGGACATTTTAATAATGTTGATTCTACCAATCCATGAACACAGTATGTTCTTCCATCTGTTTATGTCTTCCTCTATCTCTTTTTTCAATGTCCTGTAGTTTTCTGAGTAGAGGTCTTTTACCTCTTTAGTTAAGTTTATTCCTCGGTAGCTTAATTTTTTTGGTGCGATGATAAATGGGATTGTTTTTATAATCTGTCTTTCTGAAAGTTCACTATTGGTGTATAGAAATGCCTCAGATTTCTTGGGGTTAATTTTGTATCCTGCTACATTGCCAAATTCATGTATTAAGTCTAGTAGCTTTTTGATGGAGTCTCTAGGGTTTTGTATGTATAATATCATGTCGTCTGCAAATGAGAATAGTTTTATTTCCTCTTTTCCAATTTGGATGCTTTTTATTTCTTCTTCTTGTCTAATTGCAATGGCTAATATTTCCAGTGCTATGTTGAACAGGAGTGGTGAGAGTGGACATCCTTGTCTTGTCCCTGTTCTTAGGGGAAATGGTGTTAGTTTTTGTCCATTTTGTATGAGGTTGGCTGTGGGCCTGTCATATACGGCTTTTATTATGTTGAGGTATGATACTTCTACTCCCACCTTGCTGAGAGTTTATATCAAAAATGGGTGTTGGATTTTGTCAAATGCTTTTTCTGCATCAATTGATATGACCATGTGTTTTTTTTTCTTTCAATTTGTTTATGTGATGTATCACGTTTATTGATTTGCGGATATTGTACCATCCTTGCATCCCTGGGATAAATCCTACTTGGTCATGATGTATGATCTTTCTGATGTCCTGCTGGATCCGATTTGCTAAGATTTTGTTGAGGATTTTGGCATCTATGTTCATGAGGGATATTGGCATGTAATTCTCTTTCATTGTGTTGTCTTTACGTGGTTTTGGTATTAGGGTGATGCTGGCTTCATGGAATGAGCTTGGAAGTGTTCCTTCCTCTTGAATTTTTTGTAGTAGTCTGAGGAGGATAGGTTTTAGTTCTTCCTTGAATGTTTGGTAAACCTCCCCTGTGAAGCCGTCTGGTCCTGGGCTTTTGTTTGCTGGAAGCTTTCTGATGACTGCTTCAATTTTTTCCATAGTTATTGGCCTATTGAGATTTTTAGATTCTTCCTGATTGAGTTTTGGAAGGTCATATTTTTCTAGGAATTTGTCCATTTCCTCCAGGTTATCTAGTTTGTTGGAGTAGAGCTGTCCATAGTATTTTTTAACAATCATTTGTATTTCTGTGGGGTCTGTTGTTATTTCACCTATATTGTTTCTGATTTTGTTTATTTGTGTCCTCTCTCTTTGCTTCTTGGTTCGTCTGGCTAGAGGTTTGTCAATCTTGTTTATCCTTTCAAAGAACCAGCTCTTGGTTTCATTGATTTTCTGTATTTCTTTTTGGTCTTTATGTCATTTATTTCTGCTCTAATCTTAATTCCTCCTTCCTTCTACTCACTCTGGGGTTTTCTTGTTGCTCTCTTTCTAATTCTTTGAATTGTAGAGTTAGATGATTTACTACCATTTTTTCTTGTTTTGTGAGATAGGCCTGTAGAGCTATAAACTTCCCTCTCAGGACTGCTTTCATAGTGTCCCATAGGTTTTGGATTGTTGTGTTTTCATTGTCATTAGTTTCTAGGATGTTTTTAATTTCTTCTTTGATCTCATTGGTAACCCATTCAATATTTAGTAACATGCTATTCACCTTCCAAGTGTTTGAGTATTTTGGGTTGTTTTTATTGTAGTTTAATATCTAATATTATCCCATCGTGGTCTGAGAAGATGCTTGGTATGATTTCAATCTTCTTGAATTTGGGGAGACTTTGTGAACCAATATGTGGTCTATTTTTGAATCTGTCCCATGAGCCTTTGAGTCGAATGTATATTCTGTGGCATTGGGTTGAAGTGTTCAGAAGATGTCAATTAAGTCCATCTGATCTAGTGAATCATTTAAGATTGCTGTTTCTTTGCTGATTGTTTGTCTAGAGGATTTATCCAGTGATGTCAGTGGTGTATTAAAGTCCCCTACTATGATTGTATTGTTGTCGATCTCTCCTTTGTTATCTTCCAAGAATTTACTTATGTAAGTGGGTGCTCCTGCATTGGGTGCATATATGTTTACCAGGGTTGTATTTTCTTCTTGTATTGATCCCTTTAGTATTATGAAGTGGCCTTCCTTATCTCTTGTTATGGCCTTCACTTTGAGATCTATTTTGTCTGATATAAGTATTGCGACCTTAGCTTTCTTTTCCTTTCCATTTTCCTAAAAGATATTTTTCCATCCCTTCACTTTCAGTCTGTGTGAGTCCCTTCTAATGAGGTGGGTCTCTTGTAGACAGCAGATGTATGGGTCATATTCTTTTATCCATTCAGCCACTCAATGTCTTTTGGTTGGAGCATTTAGTCAGTTTACGTTTAAAGTTATTACTGAAAGGACTTGTTTGTAGCCATTTCTTTTTCTGTGTGGCTGTTTTCTTTCTGAACTTTTTATTTATCCTTTTTACACCAGTCCCTTTAGCATTTCTTTCATTGCTGACTTGGCAGTGATGAACTCCCTTATCCTTTTTTTGTCTGTGAAGCTTCTTATTTCCCCTTCAAGTTTGAATGATAGCCTTGCTGGGTAGAGTATTCTTGGATTCAGTCCTTTGCTTTGCATCTCTTTGTAAATTTCCATCCATTCTTTTCTGGCCTGATGTGTTTCTGTTGAGAAATCATTTGATAATCTAATGGGAGATCCCTTGTATGTAAGTTTCCATCTCTCTCTTGCAGTCTGTAAAATTCTCTCTTTGTTCCTTAACATTTGCCATGGTAATTATGATGTGTCTTGGTGTGGGTCTTTTTGGGTTCACCTTGTTTGGGACTCTCTTGGCTTGTGTGACTTTTTTCTGCCCCACCTCAGGGATGTTTTCTGATATTATTTCTTCAAATAGGTTTTCTAATCCTTGTTCATCTTTCTGTTGTTCTGGCACCCCTATTATTCATATGTTGTTTCATTTCATGTTGTCCCAAAGCTCCCTTAGGCTCTCCTCCTGTCTTTTAATTTTTTTCTCCAATTGCAGTACATTTGGGGTGTGTTTTGCTTCCCTGTTTCTAATTCACTAATTAGGTCCTCCGCCTCTCCTAGTCTACTGTTGATACTTTCCAAGTGGTTTTTAATGCAGGTATATCGCTCTTCATTTCTTCTTGGGTCTTACTTAAGTTGTTGACTTTTTCATCTGTTTCTTCTAGCTTCTTGCATATGATATTGATTTTTTCCCTCCATCTGGTTTATGCAGTCTAGGACCCTTACTCTGAATTCCTTTTCTGTCATGTAGCATGCCTCTGTATCACTTAGCTGCTTTTCTGGTGATTCCTTCTTTTCTTTCCTTTGGGGGTTTCTTTGTCTACCCATGTTTGATCTCACTGACATATCTAGATGTTGAATCGTTCAGTGGCTGCTCCCTGGGTGGCAGTGGCTCTTTCAGCTGTGGTTGCTCTTCAGCGGTTGTGGTAGCAGCTGCTCCTCAGTTGGCAGCAGCTCCTCTGGTGGGTGCTGTTCACAGCTATGGTGGCTCTTCTGGCTGGTGGGGGGAGGCTTCACTTACAGCTGCTGGTCCTCAGACAGAGGGTGTGGTGCTCAGGAGGCTGCAGTTGCTTGGATCTGCTGCGTTGATTTAAAGGCACAAAATACAACACAACAAGGCACCACGTACCAGGCACTAAACACAAATATATTCACGATATTAATAACCCCACATAAAGGTGACCACCCAAATTATGAGAATTAGGGGATAAGGAAGAAAGAAGAGAAAAAGATAAAAGAGAAAAAAGAAGAGAAAAGAAAAGTAGGAGAAAAAAGGAGTGCAAAAATGAAATTGGGAAAAAGGAGGGAAGGAAAAAAAAGAAAGAAAAAAGAGAAAAAACGAGCCAAAAGAGAGACTGAAGTAGAAGAGGGGAAGAGAATCTTTATATGAGGAGATAACTCCTATAGAACCACCACTAATCCCAACAAATTCCAGCAACAGTTCCCTGGAGATGAATGCAAACTAAAAACCACCAATATTATCAAGAGAGGCAAGGGAAAACAGAAGCACAAAAGTAACTGGGGGATCGGGGTGGGCGGGTGGAGGGAGGGGAAAAACCAGTAGAAAAATAGAAAAAGAAAAAGTCAAATAGCCTCACAACCAGTCCTAAAACACACACACACACACACACACACAAAACAAACAAACAAACAAACAAACAACAACAAAAAAACAATATACTCAACAATCAAGCAAACAGCAACAAAACAATAGAAAGATAAAAGAAGAACAAAAAATTTTGGATAGTGAAGAAAGATAAGGGATATGTGTACAAGGATTTAGAGCAGGGATTGGAAATAGGATATATAAGTAGGGTGAAATTTTGACAGGAGGTAAACATAAGGAATAGGGAAAATCTAAAGCAGGAATAAGGTGAGAGAAACAGGACAACAAAAGGGGAAACATGAGGGAGAGGGTTTCAGCATAGAGGTAAAATTCAGGTAGGGAAAATTGATGCTAAAGGAACGATGAAAATAGAATGGAGAACACTAATCCCAAGATAAAATCAAGAGAAAATAAAATGGCACTTTAAAAAATGGTAAAATCATAGCAGTAATAATACTGGTTAAAAATAAAAATGTAGTAATTAAAAGGGTAAAATCAGGTGATGGAAAAAGAAGGAAAAAAATTGGTTTCTTAGTTAAAAGGTGAAAAAATAAAAAAATAAAAAATTTCCAGTAGTGAAGGTCCTTTGGTTCTTCTACTCGTCACTCTGGCTCGCCTTAGTCCTATCCAAAGCTGGTTCTTTAATCGTTACCTTGCTCTGTGTTATTGCTGGGATTCAAGTTCTGTGTCTCTTCTTTAATATAGGTCTCCTAGTAACTTTGGCATAATGAGGACTTCAGTGGTGCTGCACAGGGGAGTCTGCAGGATAGGCAAAACAGAGGTAGTGAAAAAAAAGGGTTGACATAAATACATGTGAAATATGTGAGAGTCCTAGAAATATTTAAAGTTAGATTGCCAAGAGTTAGGGTCTTTAATTAGTTATGTGGGTACAAAACTAGTTACATGTATATTTTTTTCATGAATCAATCTTTAATACCACAAGATGGTGAAGCTTAAAGAAATCCAAGACATTTGCAGATATTGGTCAGTAAACATTTGTTTAATGAAGTGATTAGCAAATGGATGAGTCTACAAAAGATGAAATTCAAAACGTTAATAGGGATACTTGAAAAATAGATCTTGTTTCCACTTTTTAAAAAAAAATTTTATTACAAAGGGTATTACATATGTGTCCATTTTTTCCCCCAGCCCTAGACAGTCCCCTAGCCTCCCCTATCCCCCAGTATCTTATGTCCATTGGTTATGCTTATATGCATGCATACAAGTCCTTTGGTTGATCTCTTACCCCCCTACCCCCTGCCCCCCAACCCTCCCTGGGCTTCCCGCTGCAGTTTGACAATCTGTTTGAGGCAGCTCTGCCTCTGTATCTATTATTTTTCAAAAGTTTATCCCCATTTGATCATGTGTAAGTCATTTTCCTTCACTTGGACTTATTTTCCTTATCCTTGAAGTACGGAGGTGGGACTACATGATCTTTTTTCTCTTTTTTAAAAATTAAATTTATTGGGGGTAACATTGATTAATAAAATTATATAGGCTTCAGATGTACATTTCTATGATCTGTATATCACATTGAGTGTTCACCACCCAAAGTCAAATCTTCCATCACCATGTATTTGATCCCTTATTACCCTCTATCACTCTTTCCTCTGATAAGCATCATATTGTCTGTGTCTATGAGGTTTTGTTTCTTTATCTTATTTGTTCATTTGTTACTTTCAGTTTTATTTCCCACATATGAATGAAATCATATGGTTCTTAACTTTTTCTGTTTGACTTATTTCACTTAGCTTTATATTCTCAATATCCATCCATGAGGTCACAAATGACAGTATTTCATCCTTTCTTATGTCTGAGTGGCATTCTATAATATATATATATATATATATATATATATATATATATATATATATATATATATCATATCTTCTTTATCCAAGCATCTACTGAAGGACATTTTGGTTGTTTCCATGACTTGGCCACCATGAAAAATGCTGCAATGAACATAGGTGTGCATATATCTTTGCAAATAAAAGTTTTAATTTTTTGGTTTAGGTACCAGAAGAGGGATTGTGGGTCCTAAGGGAACTTTATTATTAATGTTTTGAATAACTGCCATATTGTTTTCCATAGTGGTTGTACCAGTTTACATTCCCACCAGCACTGAATGAAGGTTTATTTTTCTCTGCAACCTCTCCAACACTTGTTATCACTTGTCTTGTTGATAAGAGCCCCTCTAACATGTGTGAGTTGGTACCTCATTGCAGTGCTGATATGAATTCTCCTATTAGCTGGTGAAGTTGAGTATATTTTCATATATCTGTTGGCTATTTGTATGCCTTCTTGGGAAAATTGTCTGTTCAGGTCCTCTGCCCATTTTATAATCCAATATTAGGTTGAGTTTTTTGAGGTGTTGAGTTTTATGAGTTTTTTATAAATTTTGGATATCCCCCCCCCATGGGAGCTGTTGTTTAAAAATATCTTCTCCCAGTTAGCCGGTTGTCTTTTTGTTTTGTTGGCAATTTCTTTTGCTGTGCAGAAACTTTTTAGTTTGATGTAGTCCCATTCATTTACTTTTACTTCTATATGTGCTAACAATGAAATTTCAGAAAAATAAATGAAGAAAATTTCTTTTGAAATGCAACAAAAAGAATAAAATGCCTATTAATAAACTTAAAATGTGTGAAAGGTCTACACAATGAAAACTTTAAAACATTGTTGACAGAAATTGAAGAAGGCACAAAGAAGTGTAAATATATTCCATATTTATGAATTAGAAAAATAAACATAGTTAAAATGGCTATACCACCTAAAGCAATATGCAGATTTAATATAATCCTCATTAAAATCCCATGACATTTTCCAAATCCATAGAACAAAAATTAACTAAATTTTTAAGGAAGCCCAAATAACTCAAAGAAATCCTGAGAGAAAAGAATAAAGCCAAGAGTCTCACACTCCCTAACTTCAAATTATACTACAAGGCTACAATAATCAAAACAGTATGGTACCAGCAGGAAAATAGGCACATAGACCAGTGGAATAGCATTGAGATCCCAGAAATAAGCCATTATAGATATGGGCAAATAATTTTTGACAAAGCAGCCAAAAACATACAATGGAGAAAATAATACCTCTTTAATAAATGGTGCTGAGAAAATTGGAAAGCCACATGCAAAAGAATGAAACTCTACTGTTTGTCCCCATATACAAAAATTAATTCAAAATTGATCAAAAATATAAGACCTGAAACAATAAATTGCATAGAAGAAAACATGGGTACTAAACTATGGACCTTGGTCTTAGAGAGGGTTTTATTAATTTGACCCCAAAGGCAAGGGACATAAAAACAAAAATAAATGAATGAAACTAGATAATCTTTAAGATTCCTTCTAGCCCTGGCATTCTAGGTACCACTGATTTTAAACACAGTTGTGGGTCAGTGGAAACATGCATTTCTCTTCTAAAACTTTTTTTTTTCTTTAAAGGACACTTATTAAAGCTGGGGACAGTAAACAAGGAAGGGGCTAGGATAGAAGAAGCAACAGGAGAGAGACTAAGTGGGCCTGCTTTGGTTTCTAGAAACTATGGGAAAGAAGTGAGCCAAGGTGAGTCTGCTGTCAATTCACTGGAGGGCCACAGAAAAGGGGGACTTGGAGATAGGTTCAAGGGGTACCCTGGGAGTAGCTGCCCATTGTTCCCTTGGTTGCAAGTCTCCTGGTGTCTCTTAGAGTTTAGGATATTTGGGTATGTGGAGGAAGAAGAAGGAAAAGGAAAAGGTGAGGGCATACTCCTGGGAAGGATAGTGCAGTCTTCTAGAATTTTCATAGTAAACCAGATATGTTGCAGCATTTAGGCATGGACAGATCTTTAGGATCACTCTAGCTCCTAGTCCATAGCCTGGAATCAAGTGGGTTTCTATAACATACCAGAAGCCTGATGCAGGGAGATTCATGCAAGAATAGGCCTTCCTTCCCTGGCTGCTGGCACCCAGGACCTGGGCTGCTTCACTCTGGCTGCTGCCAGGCATCTGGGATCCAGGCTGCTTCACTCCAGCTGCTCCAGCAGCTGCCGCCACCCACCAGGGGTATGCTCTGAGCTGCTGCTGCTGCTGGAGCATGCACCCACCCCTGGTATGTGTGTGTCCACTAGGGCTGGGGGCGGCATGCAGTCCCCTCCTGCCCATCTGCGGGCAGCTCCTCCTGAGCAGTCCTGATGTAGCCTTCTGGAACTGGCGATGCCAGCTAATTTGCATATTACCTGTATAGATAGATATAGATGTAGATATAGATGGTATAGGTATAGGTATAGGTATAGGTATAGATACAGATACAGATACAGATACAGATATAGATATAGATATATATACAGATATAGATATATGTATAGATATAGATATAAATATAGATATAGATTAGATATAGATTAGATATAAATTAGATATAGATTAGATATAGATTCTTGCTTTGCTCCAACCAACTTAAAAAGGCAAAATAATCCCAGACCTCCATTTTACATCTTAGACCTAACTGAGCACTCTCCCATTGATCTTTAAAAACTATCTGGTACTCATTGAGCCTCAACTGTGAATTCTTTACATGATCAAAGACAATTTCCAAAATATTTTCTAAGCCTTCTCTCTTTCAGGACAAAACTTCAATACTTAGTCTCTTTAAGGGCCTATTTCAGCTTTTTAGTCGTATTTATTATTCTTCTCAGCATTTTTCTAGTACTGCACCTGGAATAAAAAAATCTGGGATTTACATCCTGGCTCTTCAACTAATTTTCTGTGTAACTATGGACAGGTTATTTAACCTTTTGGACATAATTTCCTCAACTACAATTTCTAATCCCGGTCCTGCCTATGGATTGGAAGACAGCTTTGCCTTTCTGAAGGACTCAGAATACTGGAGAAATGTCTAAATCATGACTAAAAGGAGCATAAGGAACCAGTATGTCATTCTCAAGAACTGGTCATGTAATCCCAACAACAATACAGCTCATCTGAAATGAAGAAACACACTGTGATACATCCATATAATGCAATGCTATCCAAAAGTTAATGAATATTAAACTCATTTTGCTAGGTGAAAAATACCAGATCCAAAAGGCTACTTATTGGATGGTTCCTTTACATGATCTTCTAGAAAAGAAAATTAGAGATGGAAATCATCAGTGACTGTCAGAATTTAGGATTGGAAGAGAAAGCTGATTTCACAGGTGCAATATGATAGGATTTTTATGATGATGGAACTGGTCTGTATGGAATTATGATAGTAGCCACCTAGCTTTATGTAATTGCCAAAACTCCTTGAATTGAGATTTCCAATCCTGACAAGATGATGGTATAAACCTGTCTTTTTCTGCTCTTTCCAACTACATACAACTATAAATTCATGAAATAACTTGAGACAATGCAAAGAGAATGCTAAAAGGTGGAAAGAAGAATATCTAATTAGGGATCCTAGAAATAAATGAAACAAATCATCAGGGTATCTTATTACCTTTACCCAACAGAAGAAGGTGACCCAGGCCTGGCATTGCTTTACCCCAAACCTAGCAATAGAAAATGGTCCAGGTTGGTATGTTCCTTATCCAGATCAAAAGTGATTCTCCCCTAACAATTCAGGCAAGGGGAATCAACTGGAAGTCCTGTTAACAATAAGGTATTGTTCTCTTACTGAGAAGAAATAAATGTTATTTCTACTTGCTGGACCTGAGATACCCCTTCTCTTCTCAAAGACACACAAAGACTCCCCTTCCACACAAAGACCAGAGAGTGTGGGCACCAGAAAAGGTGATCCTACCACAAATGTCAACAAAAGAAATGCTCTACTTTCCTGCAGGTCATGATATTTCCTTTCCCCACTTAGAGACACTGCATAACTAAGGGGAAAAACACAGGGTATAATGGCATAAAAAGGAGCCTCAGCCAGGGAAGCACTCTCTTTCCCTACCAGACCTTGCTCCTCTAATCTATCCAGGGACACCGACTTTGGGGTGGGAGAGTCATCTGCAAGAGACCACACCCAAAAATATGGCTCTAATTCAGGAAAATCTCTTTGTTCTCCAAAGGCAGTACGTAATCACTACAAAAAATGCTCAGCCTAGAACGTATGTTTTTGTTTGTTTGTTTGTTTTTTACCAAAAGAAGGAGACTCCTTTCCTCTACCTACAAGCACAAACATGTGGAAGCTCCTTCCACCCGATAAAACAGAATCAGCCGGGACCAGTGGAAGACTCACAACTGAGATTAATCAGGTAGACCAAAATGCCACCACTGAGGCTTGGAAAATCATAATGCCATTGGATCACAATCCACAAGAGTCAGCCAGGACCTGTGCGCTATACCTGAACAGGGTGAGTGCTGGCTAAAATAAAAAAAAAAAAATATGTAGGAATCAATCTCTTAATACTCAAAATGTTGAGGATACAAAAAATTGACCCATTATAAAAAGAATGAAAAGGAGGGAGTGGGGGTGGTAGAAGAGGGTATAGAGGGAATAAATGGTGATGGAAAAAATAAAAGTAAATTAATTTTTTTAAAAAAATAAGCCAGAGATCCAGAGAATGGCTACTAACCCGGAAACAACAGAACACAAGCAGCGTGACTACGTGAACTTAGAGGAAATCTGCTTCTCCCCATGGAAAGCAGATCCAAGCAACAGAGGCCTCTTGATCACCACACCCTCTGTCTGAGAAATAGCAGCTGTGTGTGAAGCCTCCTCTCACCAGCCAGAGGAGCCACCACAGCTGTGAACAGCACCCACCAGAGGAGCTGCTACCAACTGAGTAACAGCTGCTACCACATCTGCTTGAGGAGCAACCGCAGCCCGAGGAGCCACTGGCACCCAGGGAGCAGCCACAGAACGGCTCACCATCTAGATATGTCAGTGAGATCAAACATGGGTAGACAAATAAACCTCCAAAGGAAAGAAAAGGAGGACTTGCCAGAAAAGCAGCTAAGTGATACAGAGGAATGCAACATGACAGAAAAAGAATTCAGATTAAGGGTCCTAGAGTGCATAAACTGGATGGAGGAAAAAATCAACAACTTATGCAAGAAGCAAGAAAAAACAGATGAAAAATCAACAACTTATGTAAGAATCAAAAAGAAATGGATGAAAAAATCAATAACTTAGGTAAGAACCAAGAAGAAATGAAGAGTGAAATAGCTGCAATAAAAAACACCATTGAAAGTTTCAACAGTAGACTAGGAGAAGCGGAGGACCAAATTAGCAAATTAGAAGACAGGGAAGCAAAACACACCCAAACTGAACTGCAATTGGAGAAAAAAATTAAAAGACAGGCGGACAGCCTAATGGAGCTATGGGACAACATGAAACAAAACAACATATGAAGAATAGAGGTGCCAGAACAACAGAAAGAGGAACAAGGATTAGAAAACCTATTTGGAGAAATAATATCAGAAAACTTCCCTGAGGTGGGGAAGAAAAAAGTCACACAAGAGGAGAGAGTTTCAAACAAGGTGAACCGAAAAGACCCACACAAGACACATCATAAATACCATGGCAAATGTTCAGGAAAAAGAGAGAATCTTTTTTTTTTTCTTTCAATTATGCTTTTTTTCATTATAAACCTGTTTTCTTTCTTTTTTTATTGCTTAAAGTATTACAAAGGGTATTACATATGTGTCCTTTTTTATCTCCGCCCTTGACAATCCCCTGGCCTCCCCTATACCCCAGTGTCTTATGTCCACTGGTTATGCTCATATACATGTATACAAGTCCTTCGGTTGATCTCTTACCCACCTCCCTCCTGCCCCACAATGCTCCCCGGACTTCCCGCTGCAGTTTGACAATCTGTTTGAGGCAGCTCTGCCTCTGTATCTATTATTGTTCATAAGTTTATAATGGCCTTTATTATCCATGAATGAGTGAGATCATGTATTTTGCCTTCATTGACTGGCTTATTTGTCTTAGCATAATGCTCTCCAGTTCCATCCATGCTGTTGCAAATGATAAGAGTTCCTTCCTTTTTACAGCAGCATAGTATTCCATCCTGTGGATGTACCACAGTTTTCTAATCCATTCATCTACTGATGGGCACTTAGGCTGATTCCAGATCTTAGCTATGGTGAATTGTGCTGCTATGAACATATGGGTGCATATATCCTTTCTGATTGGTGTTTCTGATTACTTGGGATATATTCCTAGAAGTGCGATCACAGGGTCAAATGGGAGTTCCATTTTTAATTTTATGAAGTAACTCCATACTGTCTTCCATAGTGGCTGCACCAGTCTGCATTCCCACCAGCAGTGCACGAGTGTTCCTTTTTCTCCACATCCTCTCCAGCACTTGTCGTTTTTTGATTTCTTGATGATAGCCATTCTGACAGGTGTGAAATGCTACATCATTGTGGTTTTCATTTGCATCTATCAGATAATTAGTGACTTTGAGCACGTTTTCAAATGTCTCTTTCTGAATGTCCTGTTTTGAAAGGTGTCTATTTAGATCGTTTGCCCAGTTTTTGATTGGATTGCTTAACTCCCTTTTGATAAGTTGTATGAGTTCCCTATAAATTTTGGAGATTAGGCCCTTATCAGATATGACATTGGCAAATATGTTTTCAAATGCAGTGGGTTTTCTTGTTGTTTTCTTGATGGTTTCTTTTGCTGTGCAGAAGCTTTTTATTTTGATGTAGTCCCATTTTTCTATTTTCTCTTTAGTTTCAAGTGCCCTACGAGCTGTATCAGTGAAGAAATTGCTTCGGCATATGTCTGAGATTTTGTTGCCTTTGGATTCTTCTAGAATTTTTATGGTTTCCCGTTGTAAATTAAGTCCTTTATCCATTTTGAATTTTATTTTTGTGTATGGTGTAAGTTGGTGGTCTAGTTTCATTTTCTTGCATATATCTGCAGGACAAAGAGAGAATCTTAAAGGCTGCAAGAGAGAGATGGAAAGTTACATACAAGGAATCTCCCATTAGATTATCAAATGATTTCTCAACAGAAACACATCAGGCCAGAAAAGAATGGAAGGAAATTTACAAAGAGGTGCAAAGCAAAGGACTGAATCCAAGAATATTCTCTCCAGCAAGGCTATCATTCAAAATTGAAGGAGCAATAAGAAGCTTCAGAGACAAAAAAAAAAAAAAAAAAAAAAAAAAAACAAAAAAAACAAAAAAAAAAAAAAAAAAAAAACTGAGGGAATTTATCACCACCAAGCCAGCAATGCAAGAAATGCTAAATGGACTGGTGTAAAAGGAAGAAATAAAAATCTCAGAAAGATAACAGCCACACAAAAAAAGAAATGGCTACAAACAAGTACCTTTCATTAATAACTTTAAATGTAAATGGACTAAATGCTCTAACCAAAAGACATCGAGTGGCTGAATGGATAAAAAAACATGACCCATATATTTGCTGTCTACAAGAGACCACCTGAGAAGAAGGGACTCACACAGACTGAAAGTGAAGGGATGGAAAAATATCTTTCAGGCAAATGGAAATGAAAAATAAAAAAGCTGGGGTAGCAAAACTTATATCTGACAAAATAGACCTCAAAATGAAGGACATAATAAGAGATAGGGAAGGCCACTTCATAATACTGAAGGGATCAATACTACAAGAGGATATAACCCTGATAAACACATATGCACCCAATGCAGGAGCACCCAAATTCATAAAAAAAACTCCTGGAGGATATCAAAGGAGAGATCGACAACAATACAATCATAGTAGGGGACTTTAATACACCACTGACATCACTGGATAAGTCCTCTAAACAAAAAATCAGCAAAGATACAGCAATCCTAAAGGACTCACTAGATCAGATGGAATTGATATCTTCAGAACATTTCACCCCAAAGCCACGGAATATGCATTCTTCTCAAGGGCTCATGGGACAGATTCAAAAATAGACCACATATTGGGTCACAAACAAAGTCTCGCCAAATTCAAGAGGATTGAAATCATACCAACCATCTTTTCAGAGCACGATGGCATAATATTAGAGATAAATTACAATAAAAACAACCCAAAAATACTGAAACACTTGGAAGCTGAATAGCATGTTATTAAATATTGATTGGGTCTCCAATCAGATCAAAGAAGAAATTAAAAACATCCTGGAAACTAATGACAATGAAAACACAACAATCCAAAACCTATGGGACACAATGAAAGCAGTCCTGAGAGGGAAGTTTATAGCTCTACAGGCCTATCTCACAAAACAAGAAAAAATGGTAGTAAATCATCTAACTCTACATCTCATAGAACTAGACAGAGAGCAACAAGAAAAGCCCAGAGTGAGCAGAAGGAAGGAGATAATAAAAATCAGAGAACAAATAAATGACATAGAGATCCAAAAAACAATACATAAAATCAGTGAAACCAAGAGCTGGTTCTTTGAAAGGATAAAAAAGATTGACAAACCTCTAGCCAGGCTCACCAAGAAGCAAAGGGAGAGGACCCAAATAAACAAAATCAGAAATGATAGAGGTGAAACTACAACAGACCCCACAGAAATACAACTAATTGTTAAAAAATACTATAGACAACTCTACTCCAACAAACTAGACAACCTGGAGGAAATGGACAAATTTCTAGAAAAACACAACATTCCCAAACTCAATCAGGAAGAATCTAAAAATCTCAATAGGCCAATAACTATGGAAAAAATTGAAGCAGTCATCAAAAAACTTCCAGCAAAGAAAAGTCCAAAACCAGACGGCTTCACAGGCGAGTTTTACCAAACATTTAAGGAAGAACTAAAACCTATCCTCCTCAGACTACTACAAAAAATCCAAGAGGTAGGAACACTTCCAAGCTCATTCTATGAAGCCAGCATCATCCTAATACCAAAACCAGGTAAAGACAACACATTGAAAGAGAATTACAGGCCAATATCCATCATGAACATAGATGCCAAGATCCTCAACAAAATCTTAGCAAATCGGATCCAGCAGTACATCAGAAAGTTCATACACCATGGCCAAGTAGGATTTATCCCAGGGATGCAAGGATGGTACAATATCCACAAATCAATAAACGTGATACATCACATAAACAAATTGAAAGAAAAAAAAAAAACATAGTCATACCAATTGATGGCAGAAAAAGCATTTGACAAAATCCAACACTCATATTTGATAAAAACTCTCAGCAAGGCGGGAATAGAAGGATCAAACTTCAACATAATAAAAGCCATCTATGACAAACCCACAGCCAACATCATACTCAATGGACAAAAACTAACACCATTTCCCCTAAGAACAAGGACAAGACAGGGATGTTCACTCTTACCACTTCTGTTCAACATAGTACTAGAAGTATTATCCATTGCAATTAGACAAGAAGAAGAAATAAAAGATATCCAAATTGGAAAAGAAGAAGTAAAACTGTCCTTATTTGCAGACGACAAGATATTATACATACAAAACCCTAAAGACTCCATCAAAAAACTATTAGACTAAATACAGGAATTTGGCAATGTAGCAGGATACAAAATTAACTCCAAGAAATCTAAGGCATTTCTATACACCAAAGTGAATTTACAGAAAGATAGACTAAAAAAAAAATCTCATTTACCATCGCACCAAAAAAAAAAAAATAAGCTACCTAGGAATAAACTTAACTAAAGAGGTTAAAGACCTCTACTCAGAAAAAGAGATAGAGGAAGGCATAAACAGATGGAAGAATATACCGTGTTCATGGATTGGCAGAATCAACATCATCAAAATGTCTATATTCCCCAAAGCAATCTATAAATTCAATGCATTTCCCATTAAAATACCAACGGCATATTTCACAGATCTAGAACTAACTCTCCAAAAAATTCATCTGGAATAAAAAAAAGACCCCAAATAGGTACAGTGATCTTGAGAAAGAGCAAAGTAGGTGGGATCTCAATACCAGATATCAAGCTGTATTACAAAGCCACTGTTCTCAAAACTGCCTGGT
Source organism: Myotis pilosus (assembly GCA_036010255.1). NCBI lineage: Eukaryota > Metazoa > Chordata > Mammalia > Chiroptera > Vespertilionidae > Myotis > Myotis pilosus. The sequence continues at coordinate 16,894,174 of JASKON010000009.1, forward strand.
ACTGGCACAAGAACAGACATATAGATCAATGGAATATGATAGAGAGCCCAGAAATCTCTCAATTAATATTTGACAAAGGAGGCAAGAACATAGAATAGAGCCAAGATAGTCTCTTCAATAAATGGTGTTGGGAAAATTGGGCATATACATGCAAAAAATGAAACTAGACCACCAACTTACACCATACACAAAAATAAACTCAAAATGGGAAAAGGACTTAAATGTGAGAAAGGAAACCATAAAAATACTAAAAGAATCCAAAGGCAACAACATCTCAGACATATGCCAAAGCAATTTCTATACTGATACAGCTCCTAGGGCACTTGAAACTAAAGAGAAAATGAACAAATGGGACTACATCAAAATAAAACGCTTCTGCTCAGCAAAAGACACCATCAACAAAACAACAAGAAGCCCACTGCGTGAGAAAACATATTTGCCAATGTTATATGTGATAAGGGTCCAATCTCCAAAATTTATAGGGAACTCATACAACTTAACAAAAGGAAGTTAAATAATCCAATCAAAAAATGGGCAAAGGATCTAAATAGACACCTTTCAAAACAGGACATTCAGAAAGCCAAGAGACATATGAAAACATGCTCAAAGTCACTAATCATCCGAGACATGCAAATCAAAACAACAATGAGGTACCATCTCACACCTGTCAGACTGGCTATCATCAACAAATCAACAAACAACAAGTGCTGGAGAGGATGTGGAGGAAAAGGAACACTCGTGCACTGCCGGTGGGAATGCAGACTGGTGCAGCCACTATGGAAGACAGTATGGAGTTTCCTCAAAAAACTAAAAATGGAACTCCCATTTGACCCTGTGATCCCACTTCTAGGAATATATCCCAAAAAACCAGAAACACCAATCAGATGCACCCATATGTTCATAGCAGCACAATTCACCATAGCTAAGATTTGGAAACAGCCTAAGTACCCATCAGCAGATGAGTGGATTAAAAAACTGTGGTACATCTACACAATGGAATACTATGCTGCGGTAAAAAAAGAAGGAATTCTTGTCATTTGCTACAGCATGGATGGAACTTGAGAGCATTATGCTAAGTGAAATAAGGCAGTCAATAAAGGAAAAATACCACATAATCTCACTCATTCATGGATAATAAAGACTATTATAAACTTATGAACAACAATACATACAGAGGCAGAGCTGCCTCAAACAGATTGTCAAAGTACAGCAGGAAGGCCAGGGAGTGTGGGGGGGGGGAGTGGGGGAGTAAGTGTTCAACCGAAGGACTTGTGTGCATGCATATAAGCATAACCAATGGACATAAGACACTTGGGGGTAGGGGAAGCCAGGGGATTGTCAAGGGAGGGCGGAAAAAGGAGACATATGTAATACTTTTTGTAATACTTTAAGCAATAAAACAATTAAAAAAAAAAAGAAGCCAGAAAAACTTGAATGACAAAAGACATTCAATTGGCACTAACACTGACAGAATCAGATGTTGGAATGAAAACAGGATTTAAAATTAGCCATCATAAAATGCTTCAATAGACAGTTACACATTCTCTTGAAACAAATTTAAAAATAGAAAATATCACTGAATAAGTATTAGTTAAAATATAATTAATTGCAAACTATATGACCAATATATGCATTAACTGATTTTTTAAAAGTCATTGGATATGGTCAGTAGTGTAATAGTTACAAGAGGGTAGAGAATCTGAACTTTAGGACAGAACAATACAATTTATGCTATCTGAAGTACAGAGAAAAAGAACTAAAAATGTAATGAACAGAACCTCAAGGACCTGTGGGGCAATATTAAAGATCCAGTATTTATATTATCACAGTCTCAGAAGGAGAGAAGAGAGAGTGGGGCTGAAAGAATATTTGCAAAAATAATTCCTAAGAATTTCACAAATGTGATGATAGACATAGGGCTACAAAACCAAGTAATGAGCAAACTCAAAACAAGGTAAACTAAAAAAAAAAAAAAAAATCCATGTTAATACATATAATAATTAAACTCCTGAAGTAAGTGCAAATTAAAAGTATTGAAAGCAACCAACAAGAAAGGACACTAATTACAGAGGAACATCAATTTGAATGATAGATGCTTTCTCATTAGAAACTATGGAAGTCAGAAGGAAGTGGCACAAAATGTTCAGGTACTAAAAGAAAAGAACTGACATCTGTGAATTCTGTATCCAGGAAAACTATCTTTCAAGAATGAAAAAGAAACAAAGCCATCCACAGAGGAAGAAAAACTGAAAGAATTTGCTTTAGCATATCAACCATTAAAGAAAAGCTAAAAGAAGTTCTTTTTCTTTAAACAAAAAAATTATAAAAATAGAAATCTTGAAGCAAAAAACGGAAGAAAGAACAAAGGAAAAAGCAAAAGGTTCCTAATTGTTTTGTTGTAATTGAAGCAACAGGTATAATGCCATCTTATAATAAAAATAATATTTTTAAATGGATAGCACAAAGGTACCAAAAGTTGAAGTAAGATTTCACATTTACTAAGTGGTAACACTAGCAGACTGTATATATATACAAGCACTAAAAAAAAAACTATAGTAAGCAAAACAACCAAAATATTATAAGCAAATTAATATGGAATCTTAAAATGTTTTTTAATATATTTTACTGCTTTTTTACAGAGAGGAAGGGAGAGAGATAGAGAGTTAGAAACAACTATGAGAGAAAAACATCTATCACCTGCCTCCTGCATAACCCCCGCTGGGGATATACCTGCAACCAAGGTACAAGCCCTTGACCAGAATCGAACCTGGGACCCTTCAGTCCACAGACTGATGCTCCATCCACTGTGCCAAACCAGCTAGGGCTGGAATCTTAAAATGTTTAAGTATTTCACCTTTTCTTCTTTTTTTATTTTTTGAATCTTTTTTTTTTTTTTAATCTTCATCCGAGGATATTTTTCCAGTGATTTCTTAGAGAGAGTGGAAAAGAGGTAAAGACAGAGAGAAATATGAATATGAGAGAAACACATCAATTGGTTGCCTCCTGCATGTGCTCTGACCAGGGTCCAGGCTTAGGAGGATCCTGCAACCAAGGTGTGTGCCCTTGACCAGAATTTAACCTGGGACCCTTTGGTCCACAGCCAACATTCTATCCACTGAGCCAAACTAGCTAGGGCTACTTCATCTTTTCTTATGGCTGAGTAGTATTCCATTGTTTATATGTACCACTTCTTCTTTATCTAATCATCTATCAAAGGACACTTTGGTTGTTTCCATGTCTTGACCACAGTAAATAATGGTGCAAAAAACTTAGAGGTGCAGATATCTGTGTGAATAAATGCTTTTAATTGTTGGTGGGTAGGTACCTAAGAAGATAAGTTACTGGGTCATATGGTAACTCAATTCATTTCTTGTTGCTTTGGGATTCTTATAAGAAATAATTCTTAAGATGCAGTGTTTTCTATTATTCCCTTCAACAAACTGTTCTTTTAATTTTTTTTTATCAATGACAGTATTACAAATGTCTCCCATTTTCTCCCTTTTTGCCCACTCCTCTCAACCCTCCTCCCCCCCACCACCCCCAGCTCCATCCCAGGGCTTACCCATGCTATTGTCTGGGTCCATGGGTTATGCATAAATGTACATATATTCTTTTTTTAAATATATTTTTATTGATTTCAGAGAGGAAGGGAGAGGGAGAGAGAGATAGAAACATCAATGATGAGAGAGAACCATTGATCGGCTGCCTCCTGCACACCCCAAACTGGGATCGAGCCCGCAACCCGGGCATATGCCCTTGACTGGAATCGAACCTAGGACCCTTCAGTCCGCAGTCCAACGCTCTATCCACTGAGCCAAACCAGTTAGGTCTACATATATTCTTTGGTAAATCGTTTCCTGTCCCCTCCCACCCACCCCCACTGAGATCTGTTATTCTATTTCATTCATTTTCCATACCTCTGGACCTGTCTAGTTAACCAATTTATTTTGTTCATTAGATTGCTATGTAAGGGAGATCTGTAATATTTGTCTTCCTCTAACTGGGTTATTTTGCTTAGCATAATAGTCTCCAGGTCCATCCATGCTGTCTCAAAAGGTAAGAGCTCCTTATTTTTTACAGCCTCATAATATTCCATTGTGTGAATGTACCACAGTATTTTTATCCACTCATCTACTAATGGGCACTTGGGCTGTTTCCAGATATTAGCTATTGTAAATAATGCTGCTGTGAACATAGGGGTGCATATATTCTTTCTGATTGGTATTTTGGGATTCTTGCGATATATTCCCAGAAGTAAGATGGGTGGATCAAACAACAGTTAAATTAATAATTTTTGAGAAACCTCCATACTGTTTTCCACAGTGGCCATACCAGTCTGCATTCCCACCAGCAGTGTACTAGGGTTCCTGATTCTCCATGTCTTATCCAGCACTTGTTTGTTGATTTCTTGATGGTAGCCATTCTGGCAGGTTTGAAATGGTACCTCATTGTAATTTTAATTTGCATCTCTCTTAGTGAAGTTGAGCATTTTTTCATATGGCTATTGGCCATCTGTATGCCCTCTTTGGGGAAATTTCTATTCAGTTTCTTTGCCTATTTTTAAATTGGATTGTTTATCTTTCTGATGTTGAATGGTATTAGTACTTTATATATTTTGGAAATTAAACACTTACCAAATGTGTCATTGACAAATATGTTCTCCCACACAGTAGGTTCCCTTTTCATTTTGTTGAAGGTTACTTTTGCTGTGCAGAAGCTTTTTAATTTGATGGAATCCCGTTTGTTAATTTTTTCTTTTGTTTCCCTTGCTCTAGGCCAGTGGTCGGCAGACTGTGGCTCGTGAGCCATATGTGGCTCTTTGGCCCCTTGAGTGTGGCTCTTCCACAAAATACCATGTGCAGGCGTGCATGTACAGTGCGATTGAAACTTTGTGGCCCAAGAGCAGAAGTTGGTATTTTGTGGAAGAGCCACACTCAAGGGGCCAAAGAGATGCATGTGGCTCGCAAGCCAGTTTGCCTACCACTGCTCTAGGTAATGGATTGCTGAAAATACTTCTACACAAGATATCTGAAATTTCACTGCCAATATTTTCAAGGATTATTATGGTTTTGAGACTTACATGTAAATATCTTATCCATTTTGAGTTTATTTTGTGCATGGTGTATGTTAGTCATCTAATTTCCTTCTTTCATCCCTTCCTTCCTCCTTCCTTCCTTCCTTCCTTCCTTCCTTCCTTCCTTCCTTCCTTCCTTCCTTCCTTCCTTCTTTCTTTCTTTCCTTCCTTCCTTCCTTCCTTCCTTCCTTCCTTCCTTCCTTCCTTCCTTCCTTCCTTCCTTCCTTCCTTCCTTCCTTCCTTGCTTCATTCCTTCCTTCCTTCTTTCTTTCTTTCTTTCTTCTTTCTTTCTTTCTTTTTTTACTTAAATCTTTATTGTTCAGATTATTAGTTGTTCTTCTTTATTCCCCCCATAGCTCCCCTCCACCCAGTTCCCACCCCACCCTCTGCCCTTACCTCCCCCAACACTGTCTTCATTCATAGGTGTACGATTTTTATCCAGTCTCTTCCCGCACCCCCCACACCCCTTTCTCCCCTGAGAATAGTCAGTCCACTCCATTTCTATGCCCCTGATTCTATTATATTCACCAGTTTATTCTATTCCTCAGGTTATTTATTCACTTGATTTTTAGATTCACTTGTTGATAGATATGTATTTGTTGTTCATAATTTGTATCTACCTTTTTCTTCTTCTTCCTCTTCTTACAGGATACCTTTCAGCATTTCATATAATACTGGTTTGGTGCTGATGAACTTCTTTAGCTTTTTCTTATCTGTGAAGCTCTTTATCTGACCTTCAATTCTGAATGATAGCTTTGCTGGATAAAGTAATCTTGGTTGTAGGTTCTTGGTATTCATCACTTTGAATATTTCTTGCCACTCCCTTCTGGCCTGCATAGTTTCTGTTGAGAAATTAGCTGACAGTCGTATGGGTACTCCCTTGTAGGTAACTGACTTTCTTTCTCTTGCTGCTTTTAAGATTCTTTCTTTGTCTTTTGCTTTTGGCATTTTAATTATGCTGTGTCTTGGTGTGGTCCTCTTTGGATTCCTTTTGTTTGGGGTTTTCTGTGCTTCCTTGACCTGTAAGTCTATTTCTTTCATCAGGTAGGGGAAGTTTTCTGTCATTATTTCTTCAAATAAGTTTTAAATATCTTGCTCTCTCTCTTTTACTGGCAACCCCATAATTCGGATGTTGGTACGCTTGAAGTCATCCCAGAGGCTCCTTACACTATCTTCAAATTTTTGGATTCTTTTTTCGTTTTGTTTTTCCAGTTGGGTGTTTTTTGCTTCTTAGTATTTCAAGTCTTTGACTTGATTCTTGCGATTCTCTAGTCTGCTGTTGGAACTCTGTATAATATTCTTTATTTCAGTCAGTGTATGCTTAATTTCTAGTTGGCCCTTTTTCATAACTTTGAGGGTTTCACTAGATTTCTTGAGGGTCTCACTAAATTTATTGGCATTTTCTAGACAATTCTTGAAAAACTTTATAAGTGTGGTTTTGAACTCTATATCCAGTAGTTTGCTTTCCTCCATTTCTGTCATTTGTGACCTGTTTCTTTGTCTCCACATTTTTAATGCTTCCCTGTGTTGATAGAGTGGCTTTCTGTGTTAGGTGTCCTATAGGGCCCAGTGGCTCAGCCTCCCCAATTACCTGAGGTGAACACTCTTGGTGCACTCCTTTGTGGGCTTTGTGCACAGTCTTGTTGTAGTTAAGCCTTGATTGTTGTAGGTATCACTGGGAGGAATTGACCTCCAGGCCAATTGGCTGTGAGAATCAGCTGTGTCTACAGTGGGAGAACTTCTGTGCTGGAGACACCCTTCTGGGGCAAGATTTGCTTCAGTGGGGCTTTGGTGCTCTCTGAGTCTGCCCTCTGAGTGTGTCCCTTATGGACCTGAGGAGTTGTAATCTGGATGGTCACACTCTGACCACTGGTAAACTGGCTCTTGGATCTCTAAGGAGGTGCTAATTTAGCTTCTGCCTGAGGCTACCCAGCAGGAGCTATGGAGCGATCTGCAGATTCCTCTTCTTTGGGGTTTGCAGGTGCCCACATGAGGCCCAGCTGTGAAGCTATGCAAGCTGTTGTGGGGCCTTGGGCCTTCTTTTGGAACTTATGGGTCTCTCTGACCCAGCTGCAATTTGTTAGGTAATTTTCAGATTGCAAAGGGCCAGGCCTTTTATATGCAAATGCCTCTGCATAAAGCTTGGCTGGGGTGGGGTCTCAGGGGATCAACAGGGCAGAGCAAGCTGTTCCTCAGTCCTACCCTAAGAGGCCCTGTGTCTCAGTGTCCTGGTAATCACTGCAAGCACCTCTGAGAGAAAGCCACCCTTGAGTTCTGGCCAATGCCAGACAGTCCAGTTTCTCCCCGTATGAGTCTGGGTCCCAAGAGACTAGCCCAGAACTGGAGTTCAGAGCAGTCAGGAGCTTGAGACTCCCTCCAGATTGAAAAAGACAACCATGTCCTCAGTTGCCAGCCCTTTCCACGTGCGCCTCCGTACTTCTCCACTTTACTTCAGCACCTCCTCTGATTCTCAGTTTGCTTTTCTCTTTCCTTCTAATTGTAGAATTTCCACTCAGCCAGCCTTCCTGTGGTTCTGGATGATGTCCGTTTTGTCTTTTAGTTGTATTTTTGAAGTGGTTGTGCGAAGCAGCAATTTCCGGTGTTTATCTATGCTGCCATCTTGATCTTTCTTTCTTTCTTTCTTTCTTTCTTTCTTTCTTTCTTTCTTTCTTTCTTTCTTTCTTTCTTTCTTTCTTCCTTCCTTCCTTCCTTCCTTCCTTCCTTCCTTCCTTCCTTCCTTCCTTCCTTCCTTCCTTCCCTCCTTCCTTTTTTTCTTCTTTCTTTTTTGCATGTCTCTGTCCAATTTTCCCAACAGGACTTATTGAAGACACTATCTATACTCCATTGTATTCTCTTGCCTTCTTTGTCAAATATTGACTATATTGGTGTGGGTTGATTTATGGGATCTCTGCACTATTCCAGTGGTCTATATGCCTGTTCTTGTGCCAGTACTAGGCTGTTTTGATTACAATGGTTTTGTAGTATAGGTTGATATCTGATACTGTGATCTCTCCAAATTTGTTCTTTTTTCAGGAATGCTTTGGCTATTCGGGGTATTTTATTGTCCCATATAAATTTTTGTAATATTTTCCCTAGCCAGTTTGGCTCAGCAGATAGAGTGTCATCCTGCAGACTGAAAGGTCCTGGGTTTAATTTCATCAAGGGCACATGCCCAGGTGACAGGCTCTATTCCGAGTAGGGGCCATGCAGGAGGCAGCCAATCAATGATTTATCATTGATGTTCCTATTTCTCTCTCCCTCTCCTTTCTTCTCTGAAAAATCAAAATATATAAAAAATACATTTTTGAATTATTTGATCTAGATCTGTGACATAAGCCATTGATATTTTAATAGGGATTTCATTAAGTCTGTCAATTGCTCTGAGTAATATGGACATTATAATGATGTTGATTCTTCCAGTCCATGACACGTTATGTGCTTCCACTTGTTTGTGTATTCCTTTATTTCATTTTTAAATGTTCTATAGTTTTCTGAGTACAGGTTTTTTATCTCCTCAGTTAAGTTTATTCCCAGATATCCTATTTTTTAAAATATATTTTTATTGATTTAAGACAGGAAGGGAGAGGGAAAGAGAGATAGAAACATCAATGAGAGAGAATCATTGATCAGCTACCTCACACATCCACTACTGGGGATTGAACTGTCAACCCAGGAATGGGCCCTGACTAAGGCACATAACTTTTACCTCCTTGTGCATAGGTGCATGCTCAACCACTGAGCCACACCTGTTGGGCACCAAGAATCTTATATTTTTGTTGTTGCGATGGTAAATGGTGTTTTTTTTTTTTTTTTAGTTTATTTTTTTGAGGGTTCATTATTGGTGTATAAAAATGCCATAGATTTCCAGGTGTTAATGTTGTATCTTGCTACTTTGCTGAATTCATTTATTAAATAAAGCAATTTTATGGTGGAATATTTAGGGTTTTCTATGTACAATATCCTGTCATCTGCAAATAATGACCATTTTAGTTCCTCCTTTCCAATTTGGATGTCTTTTATTTTTTCTTCTTGTCTGATCTCTATAACTAGGACTTCCAGTACTATGTTAAATAAGAGTGGTGAAAGCGAACATCCCTGTCTTGTTCCTGATCTTAAGCAAAATGCTTTTAGTTTTTGCTTATTGAATATAATGTTGGCTATATATTTGTCATATATGGTCTTTATTATATTGAGGTATTATTCCTGTATTGCCACTTTTCTGAGAGTTTTTATCATAAATGTGTGCTGGATTTTGTCAAATGCTTTTTCTGTATCTATTGATATGATCATGTGGTTTTTATCTCTCAATTTATTTATATTATGTATCACATTTATCAACTTGTGAATATTGTACCAGACTTGCATCCCTGGAATAAATCCCACTTGAACATGGTGTGTGATCTTTTTATTGTATTGATGGATCTGATTTGCTAATATTTTGTTGAGGATTTCAGCATCTATGTTCATCAGGGATGTTGGCTTGTAATACTTTTTAAAAAAAATTATTTATTATTTAAAGTATTGCATATAGTATTACACATGCCTCCTTTTCCCCCAATTGTGTAATACTCTTTGATTACAAGGTTTTTATCTGGTTTTTAAATTAGGATAATGCTGGCCTTGTAAAAAGATTTTGAAAGTATTGCTTCCTCTTGCATTTTTTAAATATTTTGAGGAGAATAACTGTTCTGTTTAATAAAACTCCCCTATAAATCCATATGGAACAGGGCTTTTGTTTGCTGGGAGGTTTTTTGTTTGTTTGTTTGTTTGTTTTGTTTCAATTTCATCAGTTGTTATTCGCCTATTCATGTTTTCTGTTTCTTCCTGATTCAGTTTTGGAAGATTGTATTTTCTAGGAATTTTTTTCATTTTATCCAGGTTGTCCAGCTTCTTGGCCTATAGGTGTTCATAGCATTTTCTTAAAATCCTTTGTATTTCTGTGGTTCGGTTGTTATTTCACCTCTTTCATTTCTGATTTTATTTTGGTACTCTTTTTTTCTTGATGAGTCTGGTTAAAGTATCATCAAACTTCCTTTTCCTTCAAAGAACCAGCTCTTAGATTCATTGATCTTTTTTAAAAAAATGTTTTATTGCTTAAAGTATTACAAAGAGTATTACATATGTCTCGATTTTTCCCAACCCTTGACAATCCCTTGGTCTCCCCTACCGCTCAGTGTCTTATGTCCATTGGTTATGCTTATATGCATGCATACAAGTCCTTCGGTTGATCTCTTACCCTCCCCTCCTGCCCCCCCCAACCCTTCCTGGCCTTCCCGCTGTAGTTTGACAGTCTGTTCAAGGCTGCTCTGCCTCTGTATCTATTTTTGTTCATAAGTTTATATTGGTCTTTATTATCCATAAATGAATGAGATCATGTAGTATTTTTCCTTCATTGACTGGCTTATTTCACTTAGCATAATAGTCTCCAGTTCCATCCATGCCGTTGCAGATGGTAAGAGTTCCTTCCTTTTTACAGCAGCATAGTATTCCATTGTGTAGATGTACCACAGTTTTCTGATCCATTCATCAGCTGATGGGCACTTAGGCTGTTTCCAAATCTTAGCTATGATGAATTGTGCTGCTATGAACATAGGGGTGCATATATCCTTTCTGATTGGTGTTTCTGTTTTCTTGGGATATAGTCCTAGAAGTGGTATCACTGGGTCAAATGGGAGTTCCATTTTTAGTTTTTTGAGAAAACTCCATACTGTCTTCCATAGTGGCTGCACCAGTCTGCATTCCCACCAGCAGTGCACAAATGTTTCTTTTTCTCCACATCCTCTCCAGCACTTGTCATTTGTTGATTGTTGATGATAGCCAATCTGACAGGTGTGAGATGGTATCTCATTGTTGTTTTGATTTGCATCTCTCTGATGATTAGTGACTTTGAGGCCAGCAGAGAAGGGCAGTTAGGGGTGAGATCAGGCCAGCAAGGGAGGGCAGTTAGGGGTGATCAAACATGCAGAAGCAGTTGGGGGTGAGATCATGCCAGCAGGGAAGAGCAGTTGGGGGCAAGATCAGGCCAGCAGGGGAGGGCTGTTAGGGGTAATCAGGCAGATAGGCAGAGGTACTTAGGGGAAATCAGGCAGGCAGGCAGAGAGGTTATGGGTGATCAGGCAGGCAGGCAGAGGGGTTAGAGGAGATCAGGAAGGCAGGCAGGTGAGTGGTTAGAAACCTGCAGTCCCAGATTGTGAGAGGGATGTCTGACTGCCAGTTTAGGCTCAATTGGAGAGGGTGCAGGCCGGGCTGAGGGAACCCCTCCATGCACAAATTTTGTGCACCGGGCCACTAAAATATATATACTCTTATTTTTATAGCAGTCCCTTTAACATTTCTTGGAGTGCTCATTTGGTAGTGATAAACTCCTATAGTCTCTCTCTCTCTTTTTTTTTTTTGTCTTGGAAGCTCTTATTTCACAATCTATTTTGAATATAGCCTTTCTGGGTCAAACAGTGCTGATTTCAACTCCTTGCTTTTCACTACCTTGAATACTTCATGCCAATCCCTTCTGGCCTGTAGATTTTCAGATGAGAAATCAGCTGACAAACTTATGTGAGCTCCTTTGTAGGTAACAAATTGTTTTTCTCTTACTGCCTTCAAGATTCTCTGTCTTTAATTTGTCATTTTAATTATAACATGTCTGGGCATGAGCCTCTTTGGGTTCTTCTTGCATGGGACTCTCAGTGTCTCATGAACTTGTGTGACTTTCCTTCACCCAGTTAGGGAAGTTTTCTGCCATTATTTCTTCAAACAGGTTCTCTATCACTTGTTCATTTTCTTCACTTTCTGGTACGCCTATGATGCGGAAATTATTACATGTCTTGTTGTTCCACAGGTAGCTCCCTTAAACTGTCCTCCTGTTTTTTAACTGTTTTTTTTTTCTTTTTCATTGCTTGATTGAGTAATTTTTCCCATCATCTTCTAATTTGCTGATCCAGTCCTCACCATCCTCTAACATGCTGTTTATTCCTTCCAATGTATTCTTTATTTCTGCCATGTCATTCTTCATTTCCAACTGGTTATTTTCCATAGTTTCTATATCTTTCCTCATGCTTTTGATCATCTTTATAATCATTACTCTGAATTCTATATCTGATAAATTGCCTACCTCCATTTCATTTAGCTCTTCTTCTAGAGCAGTGGTTGTCAAACTGCGGCTCATGAGCCACATGCAGCTCTTTGGCCCCTTGAGTGTGGCTCTTCCACAAAATACTGACTTCTGCACATGGGCCACGAAGTTTCAATCGCCCTGTACATGAGCGCCCACATGTGGTATTTTGTGGAAGAGCTACACTCAAGGGGCCAAAGAGCTGCATGTGGTTCGCGAGCCACAGTTTGCCAACCACTGTTCTAGAGAATTCTCTTATTCTTTCATTTAGGGCTTGTTTTTTATGACTCTTGCTTTGTGGCTGCCTGTTTTGATTTGTTTCTATGTATTAGGTAGATCTGCTATGACTTCCAGTCTTATTTTATGGTATTTAGTGCAGATCAATGTAAGACACAGTTTGTGACTGGACCTGAGTACCCTGTTTGGAGCTATCAGTGATCCATAGCTTGTGGCTTTCTCTGCTGGGGTTGCTTGCATTTGTAAAGGAGCAAAATGTGTACCAATGTCTGATTTTCCTAGCTCAGGTTCCAAAATCAGATCTGGCAAAGCATCAATGAAACCATAGATCCACCCCTGACTGCAGGCTGATTGTTATTCTCAGTCTCTTAATGAGTGTCAACCTATAGACCAAAGCAAGGTATAAACTCCACAGGGTGGTGCAAGAGGTTTGTCGATGGGTGAGGTAATTGCTATCCCCTAGGCCTGTGGTCAGCAAACTGTGGCCTGTGAGCCACATGCAGCTCTTTGGCCCCTTGAGTGTGGCTCTTCCTAAGCCTTAGGTGTACCCTAATTAAGTTAATAACAATATATCTACCTAAATAGTTTAAGTTTAAAAAATTGGCTCTCAAAAGAAATTTCAATTATTGTACTGTTGATATTTGGCTGTGTTGACTAATGAGTTTGAAGACCACTGCCCTAGGCAAAAGCTGCCTGGATGGTAAAGGTCTGCCTGAAAGTTGTCCTCTGAAGTATGGGGGAATGACTCAGCAAAGGAATCCAGGTGGCTGCCCTCTGAGCCCTATCCCTAGAGCCACCAACCCTTGGTTCTCATCACACAGCTCTAGATTAATCTGCCCTTCCTCTGCTGGAGCTCAAAGAGAGTAGCTGCATATGAAATTTTGTGTCTTGGTCCTTTAAGAGGATGTCTACATTTCCACCTGTCTCTTCCTGACAGACAGAAACCCTGCTACTTTTACAGCCAGGTGTTATGTGGGCACCTTTCTCAGTTCTGGTGCTCTGGACTGGGGAGCTCAACTTGGGGTTCTCAGTGGGAATCCCCCAGAGCTGAGATATCTCTCCTGAACTTCAGCTGTTGCCTCTTTTGCACTTCCTACAAGTCTATATGTGGTCTCCATTTTATATTCTTGGTTATATGGGTTAATCAAGATGTTTTTTCTGTATTTTAGTAGTAATTCAAATTTGGTCCTGGGAGAATGTCAGTGTAACTTTCACTTAATCAGGCACCATCTTGTAATTCTTCTGAATTCTCCTTGGAAAATGAAAATGTTCTGGGACTTTACAATTGTACAACATTGCCAATGTACTAAATGCCACTGAATTGTATACTTTCAAATGGCTAATATGGCAAATTTTATATTACAAGTATATTGTCACAATTAAAATAAAATGGCAAGAAATGCAGAATTATACAACATGATAACACAAATTAAAGCTGAAGTAGCTATATTGGAGACAAAGCTTACTTCAGAACAAGGAAAATTATCAGGGATTGAGAAAAGTATTACATAATGCTAAAGGAGTCAATTCTCCAATAATAACCATTTTTCATGTGTATTAATAACCCCTAAAAGAGCATCAAAGTATTTGAGGAAAAAAACTGATGGAATGTAAAGAAAAATATACAAGCCATTATTGTAATTAAAGAGTTTAACATTCCCCTTTTAGTAATTGATAAATTGAATAAGCAGAAAATTCAGTAAGGGTATCATTCAGTAAGGTCAACAGCCCAATCATTTAATTAGAACTCATTAATATACATACAACACTTCATCCAGCAGCACCAGATACATATTCTTATCAAACTCACATGGAACAGTCATTGATATAGGTCACATTTTAGGCTATAAACACATCTTTACAAATGTAAAATAATAGAAGTCACACAAAGTATGTTCTCAAACTACAAAGACTGAAAATCAATAAAAGAAAACAGGGAAAAACCCAAAACATTTGGATGGATATAAAACAACATGCTTCCAAATAATATTTGTGTTAAAGAAGTCTCCAAAGAATTTGAAAAATATTTTAAACTAAATAAAAATACAACTTATAAAAATGTTTAGGATGCCAGAAAAAATAGTGTTTACAGGGAAATTTAAAGTATTAAATTCTTATACTAAAAATCTGAAATCAGTAATCTAAGTTTTGGCTTATGAAACTAGAGACAGAAGAGCAATGTAAGCATAATGCCAACAGAAGAAAGAAATAGAATTAAAAACAGAAAAACATAGAGAGAGAAAAAAAAATTATGTCAACTTCTAGCCAGGATACTAAAGAAAAAAGAGAAAAGACATGAATTACTAATGTGAGAAAAGTAAAATGGGTCACTACTGGTCCATAAACAGTAAAAGGGTAATAAAGAAATATTATGATGAAGTTTGTGGCCACAGATTTGATCATTTAGATCAAAGGGACAAATTCCTTGAGAGACACAAATAAAAAAAAAAAAACTTCAACATGTTTGGATGGTGGCGGAAGGGACGGAAGGCTGCAAGACAGTGTGTGAGTGAGAGAGCTAAAGGAGAGTTCGTGGACGTGTCTATATTTGTGAGTGAGAGACAGTTATATTCCATGGGACTGCTGGGGTCTGGCAGACAGGTTCCCCTTGCCGGGCAGCCTCTACTACTGCTGAAATTTCTCCCAGAGCACACGAATCTACTGCACAGACAATGCCATCTTAAAGGGGAGAGCAGCTATGATCAGAAGCCCAGCCTTACTTTCAGCCCGGGAGACCTCAGATACCTTCTGGAACCCTACAACCACAATGCCCAGGGACCAGCTGCCTCAGCCATGAACCCACGAATACCAAGACTCCAGCCTCCCCGGCCATGGGCACCTAAAAAGTTTGTTCAGGGAGAGACAAGGTGGCGGCTGAGTACACAGACAGGTCCTATGCCTTCTCACAGAGCAAACGAAAGGAACAGCTGAATCAAATGACATTCACCTGGAATTGGTGAATTAAACACTGCTGGTGAGGCAATCCATGGGAGGAAAGGTCAGAGATTGTCTAGAGCAGTGGTTCTCAACCTTGGCTGCACATTAGAATCACCTGGGAATCTTCTTAAAATCCTGATTTCTAGGCCTCATCCTCTGGAAATTCTGTTTCTTTGTTATGGGGCGAGGCCACAACATCTAACAAAGAAATAGAATTTCCGGAGGATGAGGCCCAGAAATCAGGATTTTAAAAAGATTCCCAGGTGATTCTAATGTGCAACCAATGTTGAGAACAATTGGCCTAGAGCAGTGATGGTGAACCTTTTGAGCTCGGCGTGTCAGCATTTTGAAAAACCCTAATTTAACTCTGGTGCCGTGTCACATATAGAAATTTTTTAATATTTGCAACCATAGTAAAACAAAGACTTATATTTTTGATATTTTATTTTATATATTTAAGTGCCATTTAACAAAGAAAAATCAACCAAATGAATGATTTCACGTGTCACCTCTGACATGCCATAGGTTCGCCATCAATGGCCTAGAGAGAGGTGAGATCTGGGATCCAGGCAGGAGGAAGAAATGCACACAGCAGGGACTAAAGCCTCAGCATTGCGCGGTCTGTTCAGCCCTTTGGCTTGCCTCTCTGGGTTCAAACTTTTCTGACTGTGGACCCCGATAAAGAATCCCCTGCCATCCAGCAGTTCTGTGGACCTTCTTTCCAGACTCAGATGCTGTGCCTGCCCAAGGGACGAGGCTTGGTGCCATGTGGATTCCCTCTGAACCTCTGGGCTAAGAGTTCTCTAACAGACTCTCCTGCCCAGATTCTTAATTTTACCTTTCTCCAGGGATCCTCTGCCCTTCCCAGCTGCAAACTGTCTGCCAGCTGAATCTCAATCGCCAATTCAGGTTGGATGTTATTCGTTTCAGCTACTCATTCTATGTGCTGCGGGACAAGGCTCAGGACATGTCCGTCTATTCTGCTGCCATTTTGTCTTTTCTATGGCCTTTTTATGCAACAATAATGACTCCACAGAAAGCAAAACTAAAAAAAAAATCTCATCTACCATTGTACCAAAAATATTAAGATAACTGGGAATAAACTTAGCTAAGGAGGTAAAAGATCTCTACTTGGAAAACTACAGGACATTGAAAAAAGAGATAGATATTTTAGATCAAAGAGACAAATTTCTTGAGAGACACAAATAAAAAAAAACAAAAAACTTCAACGTGTTTGGATGGTGGACGAAGGGACGGAAGGCTGCGAGACAGTGTGTGAGTGAGAGAGCTAAAGCAGAGTTCGTGGACGTGTCTGTATTTGTGAATGAGGGACAATTATATTCCATGGGACTGCTGGGGCTGCATGGGGTGACCAGGCTAGTGGGGGGGGTGCAGTTGGGGGTGACCAGGCTGGTATGGGGGGAAAGTTAGGGGTGACCAGGCTGGTGAGAGGGGGCAGTTAGGAGTGACCAGGCCAGCAGGGAAGGGGTAGTTGGGGGCGACCTATCTGACAGCAGGAGGCAGTTAGGGGCAACCAGGCCAGCAGGTGGGTATGTTAGGGAAGATCAGGCTGGCACGCAGAGGCAGTGAGGAGAAAAGGAAGAACATATGTTCATGAATTGTTAGAATCAACAACATTAAAATGTCCATACTACCCAAAGCAATCTGCAGATTAAATGCAATCCCCATTAAAATACCAATGGCATATTTCACAGATCTAGAGCAAACTCTCCAAAAATTCATCCAGAATAAAAAAAGGACCCTGGATAGCCACAGAAATCCTGATAAAGAAGAAAAAAGTAGGAGGGATTACAATACCAGATATAAAGCTATATTACCAAGCCATGGTTCTCAAAATTGCCAGGTACTGGCACGAGACAAGACATATAGACCAATGAATCAGAACAGAGAACCTAAAAATCAACCAAAGACATTATGCTCAATTAATATTTGACAAAGTAGGCAAAAGCATACAATGGAGACAAGACGGTCTCTTCAATAAATGGTGCTGGGAAATTTGGTTAGATACATGCAAAAAAAAATGAAACTAGATCACTAACTTACACCATACACAAAAACAAACTAAAAATGGATAAAGGGGAAATCGTAAAAATCCAGAAGACTCCATAGGCAGCAAAATAGCAGACATATGTCATAGCAATATCTTTACCGACATAGTTCCTAGTGCTATGAAAACTAAGGAGAAAATAAATAAATGGGACTACATAAAAATAACAAGCTTTTACACAGCAAAAGAAACCATAAACAAAACAACAAGAAAGCCCACTGCATGGGAGAACATATTTGCCGTTATCTCTGATAAGGGTTTAATCTCCAACATTTACAAGGAACTCATACAACTTGACAAAAGGAAAATAAACAACCCAATCAAAAAATGGACAAAGGACATAAATAGACATTTTTTGAAGGAGGACATTCAGAAGGCCAAGAGACACATGAAAACATGCTCAAAGTCACTAATCATCTAAGAGATGCAAATCAAAACAACAATGAGGTACCACCTCACACCTGTCAGAATGGCTATCATCAACAAATCAACAAACAACAAGTGTTGGAGAGGATGTGGAGAAAAAGGAACCCTTCTGCACTGCTGGTGGGAATGCAGACTGGTGCAGCCACTGTGGAGAACAGTATGGAGTTTTGTCAAAAATCTAAAAATGGAACTCCCATTTGACCCAGTGATCCCACTTCTAGGAATATATCCCAAGAAGCTAGAAATACCAATCAGAAAGGATATATGCACCCCTATGTTCATAGCAGCACAATTCACCATAGCTAAGATTTGGAAACAGCCTAAGTGCCCATCAGCAGATGAGTGGATTAAAAAACTGTGGTACATCTACACAATGAAATACTATGCTGTGGTAAAAAAAGGAGGAATTCTTGCCATTTGCAACAGCATAGATGGAACTGGAGAGCATTATGCTAAGTGAAATAAGCCACTCAGAGAAAGATAAATATCACATGACCTCACTCATTTGTGGAATATAGTGAACAACATAGACTGATTAATAGGGACCGATCCAGAGACAGAGAAGCAGCGATCAGACTGTCTAACCTCAGAGGGAAGGTAGGGGAGGGTGGGAGTAGGGGGAAGATAGCAACCAAAGGACTTGTATGCATGCATATGGGCCCAACCGATGGACACAGACCACAGGGGGATGAGAGCATGAGCGGGGGGGGGAGATTATGGGGGGATGAGGTCACATATGTAATACCTTAATCAATAAAGAAATTAAAGTTTGAAAAAAAGAATATTGATGAACCTTTAGCCAGACTAGTCCTATATAATAAATAGGTAATATGCAAATTAACCCTCACACCCTCACAAGATGGCTGCCTACAACCAGGCTGGCAGGGGCATTAGTGAGGGACAACCAAACAACTGAGCAAGCAGGCTACGTGGGACAACCAGGCCAGCAGGGAGTTAGTGAGGGATGACCAAATGACAGACAAAACAGGCTCTGTGGGGCAACCAGGCCGGCAGGTGGGTTAGTGAGGAACACCAAACGACTGAACAGCAGGCTGCATGGGGTGACCAGGCTGATGGGGAGTGTCATGAGGGGTGACCAGGCTGGTGGGAGGGGGCAGTTAAGAGCAAGCAGGCCAGCAGGGAAGGGGTAGTTGGGGGCAACCTATCTGGCAGCAGGGGGCAGTCAGGGGCAGCCAGGCCAGCAGGTGGGTATGTTAGGGGAGATCACGCGTGCACACAGAGGCGGTGAGGAGCAATCAGGCTGGCTGGGGGGGCGGGCAGGTAGTGATGACCAGGTAGGCAGGTATGTGAACGCTTAGGAGCCAGCGGTCCAGGATTGTGAGAGGGCTGTCTGACTTCTGGTTTAGGCTCAATCCCTGGGATCAGGCTTAAACTGGCAGTGGGACATCCCCCAAGGTTTCCCGGATTAGAGAGGGTGAAGGTTGGGCTAAGGGGACCCACCCATGCATGAATTTTGTGCACCAGGCCTCTAGTAAAGAAATAAAGAGTGATGA
Organism: Myotis pilosus; assembly: GCA_036010255.1. Classification (NCBI taxonomy): domain Eukaryota; kingdom Metazoa; phylum Chordata; class Mammalia; order Chiroptera; family Vespertilionidae; genus Myotis; species Myotis pilosus. The sequence goes on from JASKON010000009.1 coordinate 16,913,538, forward strand.
CCCAAAGAAATAAAATTAGAAACGAAAGAGATGAAGTAACAACTGACTCCACAGAAATACAAAGGATTGTAAGAAAATGCTATGAACACTTATATGCCAAGAAACTGGATGACCTGGATAAAGTGGACAAATTCCTACAAAATGCAATCTTTCAAAACTGTATTAGGAAAAATCAGAAAACCTGAATAAGCCAATAACAACTGATTAAATTGAAGCAATAATAAAGAAAAATCTTCCTGCAAACAAAATCCCTGGTCCAGATGGCTTCACAGGAAATTTTTGCTAAATATTCAAAGAACTAAGACCTATCCTCCTCAAACCATTCCAAAAAATATGGGAGTACATATTTGGAAATTATACATCTGATAAAGGTTTAATATCCAAAATATATAAGGAACTCATACAACTTAACAAAAGGAAGACAAACAATCCAATTAAAAAATGGACAAAGGAACTAAATAGACATGTCTCCAAAGAGGACATACAGATAGTGAAGCGATATATGAAAAATGCTCACTCACTGATCATCAGAGGGATAAAAATTAAAATAGCAATTGAGGTATCCCTTCAAATCTGTCAGAATGGGTACCATCAACAAATTAACAAATGGCAAGTGCTGTAGTACACTGCTGATGATAATGCAGACTAGTGCAGCCATTATGGAAAACAGTATGAAGTTTCCTCAAAAAAAAGTTAAATATGGAACTGCCATTTGATCCAGTGATCCCACATCTGGGAATATATCCTAAGAAAACCAAAACACCCATCAGGAAGAATGTATGTACCCCTATGTTCATAACAGCACAATTTACAATAGCTAAGATCTGGAAGCAGCCCAAGTGCTCATCCGTTGATGGCACCATGGAATACTATGCACAGTAAAAAAGAAGGACCTCTTATCCTTTGAGACAGCATGGATGGACCTGGAGTTTATTATTCTAAGCGAAATAAGCCAGTCTGAGAAAGAAAAGCATCACATGAACTCACCGATATGTGGAGCCTAATGAACAAAATAATCTGATGAGAAAAATAGATCCAGAGAAATAGAAATATGGAACAGACTGTCAAATCTCAGAGGGAAGTAGTGGGTGGGTGGGTCAGAAGAGATCAACCAAAGAACATGTATGCATTTATGCATAACCCATGGACACAAACAATAGGGTGGTGAAGGCCTGGGGTTGGAGGCGGGGCAGGGTAGAAGGTGTTAATGACGAGAAAAAGGGGACATGTATTGCTTTCAACAATAAAGATTTTATAAAAAAATAATGTGTGTAGAATCCAGATCTTATATTGACTGACATATGAAGTGATAGTTGGACAATATGCTAGCTTTTATCAGAATTTGATATGTCCATATCCTTTGACTCCCCCCAAATTGCATAGAAATTTATCCTAAAGAAATAATTGGATATTTGCAGAAAGAGGCACTCACACACACAGAAAGAAGAGTGCCAGAGAAATCTCCAATTACAGAATTGTTGGACACCTTGAATATAAATCAGTAAATGACTGATTAAATGGAAAACTATGTAGTTGTTAAAAGGAATGAAGCCAATCTTTTCTACTCAAATGGAAATGCATTCAATATTCATTAAGAGAAAAAAGGAAATGACGAAACACAAAACATTATAATGGTATAATCCCATTTTTATAAAAGTAAAATGCTATATATGGAAATATATAGACATGCACATATTTATGTATTAGACATATTAAAGAAAATGTTATAAACTGTTAATAGTGATTATATGTAGAAAATGACTTTATGTATAATTGTAACAAAATTGTTGGATTCGTGAGCTCCAGAATCCAAAATTTATATGAAGAGTATACAAAGGGAGACTGTAGTGATCTCTCACAAATACTGGGAATACACATCTCCAGTGCCTGATACAGCCAGTGAGTAAATTAAACACAACTTCCCAAAGTTAAGAAGGAGAAGGATATTTGTATACTTGGAAAATAAATCTAACTACCTCCACCTTCTACCCTATGAAAGCATTTTAAATTGTATGGAAGGATGCAAACAGAGGAGCAGAAGTGGCAGCAATAATACCAACTTTGCTAACAGTGACAGGGAGTGTTAGGCTGAAGGAAATATATTTGTGTTTAGTTCTAGGCTTAAAGAAATTACTTTGGTTTCTACAGTTTCCTTCCCTTTCTAGGTTAGAAAATCAGAGCTGATTTAATCATCTTGGAAGGTTTACTTACATTTAAGAACTTTCTTTGAGACTTTGAGGCAGACATTGAGAAATAAGACAATAAAGAGGCCAGGTGTTTGGTGCTATTTGCAGTTAAATAGGCTGATTCAAGTCATTCTCTGAAACAATGGGGAAGTACAGACAGAATATGGGCTTAAAGAGTAAACAGACCTTAGTTCACATCACAATTCTGCTATTTTTTTAAGTGTGATTTTTGAGCAAGTTATTTAACCTCTCTCTAAGCGCTGATTTTCTAGTCTGAAATTTTTTAAATTCTTTATTGTCTAAAGTATTACATATAGTATTACATATGTATCCTTTTCCCCCAATTGGCCATCCCCACCCCCCAGCACATGCCCTCATCTCCCTAGTGTGTGTGTCCATTGGTTATGCTTGCATGCATGCATACAAGTCCTTTGGTTAATCTCTTAACCCCTCCCCCTCCCACCCACCCCCCACACCCGTCATCCTCCCCTGCCTTCCCTCTGAAGATTGACAGACGGTTTGATGCTTCCACGTCTCTGAATCTATTTCTTTTTCTTTTTTATTGTTTAAAATATGACAAATAGTAGTAAATATGTCTCCTTTTTCCCCAATTGACCTCTCCCCGGCCTCCCCACCCCTGGTACATGACCTCACCCCCCTAGAGTCTGTGTCCAATGGTTATGCTTATATGCATGCACACAAGTCGTTTGATCTCTCCGACCCCCCAACCCTCCCTTGCCACTGAAGATTGACAGTCTGTTCACTGCTTTGTGTCTGTATCTATTTTTGTTCATCGGTTTATGATGTTCTTTATATTCCACAAATGAGTGAGATCATGTGACATTTATCGTTCTCTGATGGGCTTATTTAGCTTAGTTTAATGCTCTCCAGTCCCAACCATGCTGTTGCAAATAGTAAGAATTCCTTTTTTTACATAAGCATAGTATTCCATTGTGTAGATGTACTACAGTTTTGGAATCATCTCATCAGCTGATGGGCATTTAGGCTGTTTCCAAATCTTAGCTATTGTAAATTGTGCTGCTATGAACATAGGGGTGCATATATCCTTTCTGATAGGTGTTTCTGTTTTCTTGGGATATATTCCTAGAAGTGGAATTACTGGGTCAAATGGCAGTTCCATTTTAATTTTTTGAGGAAACGCCATAATCTGTTACACAGTGACTGCACCAGTCTGCATTCCCACCAGCAGTGCAAGAGGGTTCCATTTTCTTCACACCCTCTCCAGCACTTGTCATTTGTTCATTTGTTGATGATAGCCATTCTGACGGATGTGAGAAGGTACCTCATTGTTGTTTTGATTTGCATCTCTCAGATGATTAGTGACTTTGAGCATGTGTTCATATGTCTCATGGCCTTCTGTATGTCTTTTTTCAAAAAGTGTCTATTTAGGTCCTTTGCCAATTTTTTATTGGATTGTTTTTCTTTTTGTCAAGTTGTATGAGTTCCTTGTAAATGTTGGAGATTAAAACCTTATCAGAGATAACATTGGCAAATATGTTCTCCCATGCAGTGGGCTTTCTTGTTGCTTTGTTGATGGTTTCTTTCAGTGTGCAGAAGCTTTGTATTTTGATGTAGGCCCATTTGTTTATTTTCTCCTTAGTTATCACTGTCCTAGGAGCTGTATTGGTAAATATGTTGCTAGTACGTATGTCTAATATTTTGCTGGGTATGGCTTCTTCTAGGATTTTTATGGTTTCCCAACTTATGTTTAAGTCCATTATTCATTTTGAGTTTATTTTTGTGTATGGTGTAAGTTGGTGGTCTAGTTTCATTTTTTTGTCATGTATTTGACCAATTTTTCCAACACGATTCATTGAAGAGACTGTCTTGACTCCATTGTATGTTCTTTCCTTATTTATCAAATAATAATTGAACATAATGGCTTAAGTTTGTCTCTGGGTTCTCTGTTCTATTCGATTGGTGTACATTTCTGTTCTTGTGCCAGTACCAGGCAGTTTTAAGAATAGTGGCTTTGTAGTAGAGCTTGATATCTGGTATTGTGATCCCTCCAACTTTGTTCTTCTTTCTCACAATTGTTGCAGCTATTCGGGGTCATTTTTTTTTTTTATATTCCAGATGAATTTTTGGAGAATTTGTTCTAGGTCTTTGAAGTATGCCATTAGTATTTGAATGGGGATTGCATTGAATCTATAGGTTGCTTTGGGTAGTACGGACATTTTAATGATGTTGATGCTTACAATCCATGAATACGGTATATTCTACCATTTGTTCATGTCTTCCTCTATCTGTTTTTTCACTGTCCTGTAAATTTCAGAGTACAGGTCCATTACCTCCTTGGTTAAATTTATTCCTAGGTATCTTATGTTTTTTGTTTCAATGGTAAGAGGGATTGTGTTTTAGTTTTTCTTTCTGTGAGTTCATTAATGGTGTTTAAAAAAGGTAAAGATTTCTGGGTGTTAATTTTGTATCCGGCTCCATTGCCAAATTCATTAATTAGTTCTAGTAGTTTTTTGATGGAGTCTTTAAGGTTTTCCATGTACAATATGATGTCATCTGCTAATAATGACAATTTTACTTCTTGTTTTCCAATTTGGATGGTTTTTATTTCTTCTTCTTGTCTGATCACTATGTCTAGCACTTCCAGTACTACGTTGATCAGCAGTGGTGAAAGTGGGCATCCGTGACTTGTTCCAGTTCTTAGTGGAAATGTTTTTATATTTTTCCCATTGAGCATGCTATTAGGTGTAGATTTGTCATATAAGCATCTTATTAAGTTGAAATATGATCTCTCTAAGCCCATTTTGCTGAGTTTTCACAGGGAAGGGGTGTTGGATTTTGTCAAATTTTTCTTTTGCATCAATTGATATGATTATGTAATTTTTGTCTCTCAATTTGTTTATGTGATACATCACATTTATTAATTTGCAGATGTTGTACCAGCCTTGCATCCCTCGAATAAATATCACTGGGTCATGGTGTATGATCTTTCTAATGTAATGCTGGATCCAATTGGCTAGAATTTTGTTGAGTTTAGCATCTATGTTCATCAAGGATATTGGCTTATAATTCCCTTTCTTTGTAGTGTCTTTATCTGGTTTGGGTATCAGGCTGATGCTGGCTTCATAGAAAGAGCTTGGAAGTGTGCCTTCCTCTTGAATTTTTTTGGAATAGTCTGAGAAGAATAGATTTTAGTTCTTTTTGAATGTTTGGTAAAACTCTCCTGTGTAGCTGTCTGGTCCTGGGCTTTTGTTTGCTGGAAGCTTTTTGATGACTGCTTCAATTTTGTACTTAGTAATTGGCCTGTTAAGATTTTTTTTATTCTTCTTGATTGAGTTTTGGAAGGTTGAATGTTTCTAGGCATACGTCCATTTCCTCTAGGTTATTTACTTTGTTAGAGTAGAGTTGTTCATAGTATTTTTTTCTTTTTTTTTCTCTCTTTTTTTTTTCTTTTTTTTTAATTTTTTATTACAAAGGGTATAACATATGTGTCCATTTTATCCCCCCGCCCTTGACAGTCCCCTAGCCTCCCCTATCCCCCAGTGTCTTATGTCCATTGGTTATGCTTATATGCATGCATACAAATCCTTTGGTTGATCTCTTACCCCTCTACCTCCTGCCCCCCAACCCTCCCCGGCCTTCCCGCTGCAGTTTGACAATCTGTTTGAGGCAGCTCTCCCTCTGTATCTATTATTGTTCAAAAGTTTATAATGGTCTCAATTACCCATGAATGAGTGAGATCATGTGGTATTTTTCCTTCATTGACTGGCTTATTTCACTTAGCATAATGCTCTCCAGTTCCATCCATGCCGTTGCAAATGGTAAGAGTTCCTTCCTTTTTAGAGCAGCATAGTATTCCATCGTGTAGATGTACCAGTTTTCTAATCCATTCATCTACTGAGGGGCACTTAGGCTGTTTCCAGATCTTAGCTATGGTGAATTGTGCTGCTATGAACATAGGGGTGCATATATCCTTTCTGACTGGTGTTTCTGGTTTCTTGGGATATATTCCTAGAAGTGGGATCACAGGGTCAAATGGGAGTTCCATTTTCAGTTTTTTGAGGAAACTCCATACTGTCTTCCATAGTGGCTGCACCAGTCTGCATTCCCACCAGCAGTGCACAAATGTTCCTTTTTCTCCACATCCTCTCCAGCACTTGCCGTTGGTTGATTTCTTGATGATAGCCAGTCTGACAGGTGGGTGCATATATGTTTAACAGAGTCATATACTCTTGTTGTATCAATCCCTTTAATAATATGAATTGATCTTTCTTATCTTTTATTATGGCCTTCAATCTGAGGTCTATTTTGTCAGATATAAGTATTGCTACCCTAGCTTTTTATTTTCAGTTCTATTTTCCTGAAAGACATTTTTCCATCCCCTCACTTTCAGTCTATGTGAGTCTCTTTTTTGAGATGGGTCTCCTGTAGACAGCATATATATGGATCAGGTTTTCTTATTCATTCAGCCACTTGATGTCTTTTGTTTGGAGCATTTAGTCCATTTACATTTAAAGTTATTATTGATAGGTACTTGTTTGTAGCCATTTTTATTTTTTGTGCCTGAGTTCCTTCTCCCATTTTTTCTCTTCTTTTTACAACAGAACCTTTAGCACTTTTTTCTGGCTTGGTAGTGATAAACTCCCTTTAGTTTTTGTTTTTGTTGTTTTTTTGTCTGTGAAGTTCTTGATTTTCCCTTCAATTTTAAATGATGACCTTGCTGGATAGAGTATTCTTGGATTCAGTCCCTTGCTTAGCATCACTTTGTATACTTCCTGCCATTTCTTTCTAGCCTGTTGTATTTCTGTTAAGAAATCATTTGATAATATAATAGGAGCTCCCATATAGGTAACTTTCTATCTCTCTCTTACAGCGTTTATGATTCTCTCTTTGTTGTTAACATTTGCCTTTGTAATTACTACATGTCTTGGTGTGGTTTTTTGTGGGCTAATCTTGTTTGGGACACTCGGTGCTTGTGTGACTTTTTTCTTCCCCAAATCAGGGATGTTTTCTGACATTATATCTTCAAATAGGTTTTCTAAGCCTTGCTCCTCTTCTTGTCATTCTGGAACCCTTAATGTAAGCATGTTGCTTCTTTTCACATTCTCCCAAAGCTCCCTCTGGCTCTCCTCCTGTCATTTGATTTTTTTCCCCAAATTGCAGTTCAGATCGGCTGTGTTTTGTTTCCATGTATTCTCATTTGCTAATTTGGTCCTCTGTTTCTCCTAGTCTACTGTTGAAAGCTTCCATATTGTTTCTTTATTGTAGCTCTATCACTCGTCATTTGCTCCTGATTCTTTCAGACATTGTTGATTTTCTCATCTGTTCAGTGTATGAACTGAATGATCCTTATTCTGAATTCATTTTATGATCTATTGCATGCCTCCATTTCATTTAGTTAATTTTCTGGTGATTCCTCATTTTTTTTTATTGTCCTCAAGGTGAAAGCCATTTATTTTATTTTATTTTATTTTATTTTATTTTATTTTATTTTATTTTTTCAGTTTCCTCATCTTTTTTTTTAATTGCTTAAAGTATTACAAAGGGTATTACATATGTGTCCATTTTTCCCTCACCCTAGACAGCCTCCTAGCCTCCCCTATCCCCCAGTGTCTTATGTCCATTGGTTATGCTTATATGCATGCATACAAGTCCTTTGGTTGATCTCTTACAACCCAACTCCTGCCCCCAACACTCCCCGGCCTTCCTGCTGCAGTTTGACAATCTGTTTGAGGCAGCTCTGCCTCTGTATCTATTATTGTTCAAAAGTTTCTAATGGTCTCAATTATCCATGAATAAGTGAGATCATATGGTATTTTTCCTTCATTGACTGGCTTATTTCACTTAGCATAATGCTCTCCAGTTCCATCCATGCCGTTGCAAATGGAAAGAGTTCCTACCTTTTGAGAGCAGCATAGTATTCCCTCGTGTAGATGTACCACAGTTTTCTAATCCATTCATCTACTGATGGGCACTTAGGCTGTTTCCAGATCTTAGCTATGGTGAATTGTGCTGCTATGAACATAGCGGTGCATATATCCTTTCTGATTGGTGTTTCTGGTTTCTTGGGATATATTCCTAGAAGTAGGATCACAGGGTCAAATGGGAGTTCCATTTTCAGTTTTTTGAGGAAACTCCATACTGTCTTCCACAGTGGCTGCACCAGTCTGCATTCCCACCAGCAGTGCACAAATGTTCCTTTTTCTCCACATCCTCTCCAGCACTTGTCGTTTGTTGATTTGTTGATGATAGCCATTCTGACAGGTGTGAGATGGTACCTTATTGTTGTTTTGATTTGCATTTCTCGGATGATTAGTGACTTTGAGCATGTTTTCATATGTCTCTTGGCTTTCTGAATGTCCTCTTTTGAAAGGGGTCTATTTAGGTTCTTTGCCCATTTTTTGATTGGATTGTTTATCTTAGTTTTGTTAAGTTCTATGAGTTCCCTATTAATTTTGGAGATTAGGCCCTTATCATATATGACATTGGCAAATATGTTTTCCCACACAATGGGTTTTCTTGATGGTTTCTTTTGCTGTGCAGAAGCTTTTTATTTTCATGTAGTCCCATTTTTTCATTTTCTCTTTAATTTCAAGTGCCCTAGGAGCTGTATCAGTGAAGAAATTGCTTCGGCATATGTCTGCAATTTTGTTGCCTTTGGATTGTTCTAGAATTTTTAGGGTTTCTCGTCGTACATTTAAGCTCTTTATCCATTTTGAGTTTATTTTTGTTTATGGTGTTAGTTGGTGGTCTAGTTTCATTTTCTTGCATATATCTGTCCAATTTTCTCAACACCATTTATTGAAGAGACTCTCTTGGCTCCATTGTATGTTCTTGCCTCCTTTGTCAAATATTAATTGAGCGTATTGGTTTGGGCCAATTTCTGGGCTCTCTATTCTATTCAATTGATCTATATGCCTATTCTTGTGCGAGTACCAGGCAGTTTTGAGAACAGTGGCTTTGTAATACATCTTGATATCTGGTATTGAGATCCCACCTACTTTTTTCTTTTTCAGGATTGCTGAAGCTATTTGGGGTCTTTTTTTTATTACGGATGAATTTTTGGAGAGTTAGTTCTAGATCTGTGAAATATGCCGTTGGTATTTTATTGGGAAGTGCGTTGAATTTATAGATTGCTTTGGGTAGTATGGACATTTTAATGATGCTGATTCTACCAATCCATGATCACGGCATGTTCTTCCATCTGTTTATGTCTTCCTCTATCTCTTTTTTCAACATCCTGTAGTTTTCTGAGTAGAGGTCTTTTACCTCTTTAGTTAAGTTTATTCCTAGGTAGCTTAATTTTTTTGGTGTGATGGTAAACGGGATTGTTTTTATAATCTCTGTTTCTGAAAGTTCACTATTGGTGTATAGAAATGCCTCAGATTTCTTGGGGTTAATTTTGTATCCTGCTACATTGCCAAATTCATATATTAAGTCTAGTAGCTTTTTGATGGAGTCTCTAGGGTTTTGTATGTATAATATCATGTCGTCTGCAAATAAGGACAGTTTTACTTCCTTTTTTCCAATTTGGATGCCTTTTATTTCTTCTTCTTGCCTAATTGCAATGGCTAACATTTCCAGTACCATGTTGAACAGGAGTGGTGAGAGGGGGCATCGCTGTCTTTTTCCTGTTCTTAGGGGAAATAGTGTTAGTTTTTGTCCATTAAGTATGATGTTGGCTGTGGGCCTGTCATATATGGCTTTTATTATGTTGAGGTATGATCCTTCAACTCCCGCCTTACTGAGAGTTTTTAACAAAAATGGGTGTTGAATTTTGTCAAATGCTTTTTCTGGATCAATTGATATGACTGTGTGGTTTTTGTTTTGTTTTTTCAATTTGTTTATCTGATGTATCACGTTTATTGATTTGCGGATATTGTACCATCCTTGCATCCCTGGGGTAAATCCTATTTGGTTGTGGTGTATGATCTTTCTGATGTCCTGCTGGATCCGATTTGCTAAGATTTTGTTGAGGATTTTGGCATCTATGTTTATGAGGGATATTGGCCTGTAATTCTCTTTCATTGTGTTGTCTTTACCTGGTTTTGGTATTAGGGTGATGCTGGCTTCATAGAATGAGCTTAGAAGTGTTCCTTTCTCCTGAATTTTTTGTAGTAGGCTGAGGAGGACAGGTTTTAGTTCTTCCTTGAATGTTTGGTAAAACTCCCCTGTGAAGCCGTCTGGTCCTGGGCTTTTGTTTGATGGAAGCTTTTTGATGACTCCTTCAATTTCTTCCATAGTTATTGGCCTGTTGAGATTTTTAGATTCTTCCTTATTGAGTTTTTGAATGTTGAATTTTTCTAGAAATTTGTCCATTTTCTCCAGGTTGTCTAGTTTTTTTATTAGAGGTATCCATATTATTTTTTAACAATCATCTGTATTTCTGCCGGGTCTCTTGTTATTTCGCCTCTATCGTTTCTGATTTTGTTTATTTGGTCCTCTCTCTTTGCTTCTTGGTGAGTCTGGTTAGAGGTTTGTCAATCTTGTTTATCCTTTTGAAGAACCAACTCTTGATTTCATTGATCTTCTGTATAGTTTTTTTTTTTTTTTGGTCTCTATGTCTCTATGTCATTTATTTCTGCTCTAATCTTTATTATCTCCTTCCTTCTGCTAACTCTGGGGTTTTCGTGTTGCTCTCGTTCTATTTCTTTGAGTTGTAGAGTCAGAAGATTTACTACCATTTTTTCTTTTTTCTTTTCTTTTTTTTTTTTTTGAGATAGGCCTGTAGATCTCTAAACTTCCCTCTCAAGACTGCTTTCATTGTGTCCCATAGGTTTTGGATTGTTGTGTTTTCATTGTCATTAGTTTCCAGGATGTTTTTTAATTTCTTCTTTGATCTCATTGGTAACCCAATCAATATTTAATAGCATGCTATTCAGCTTCCAGGTGTTTGAGTATTTTGGGTTATTCTTATTGTAGTTTGCTGGGGTCCAACCCCAGCAGGTCCAGGGGTCCCCAAAGGTGTGGACGGCGTTGGTGAAGAAGGAATGACATGGAGACAGCGTTCAGTTGATCAACCTCCTTGCCAGGATCTCTAGCCACAATCTCCAGCCATGTTCTGTTTCCATGTTCTCTTGCTAGGTTCTCCAGCCAGGTTCTCCAGGTTCTCCAGCCAGGTTCTGTGGCCATGTCCTCTCGGTAGGTTCTCCAGCCAGGTTCGGTTTAGGTTCTCCAGCCAGGTTCGGTCGCCAGGTTCTGTAGCCGGGTTCTTCAGCCAGGTTCTCTCTAGGTTCTCCAACCAAGTTCTGTAGCCAGGTTCTGTCCAGGATCTTTTGCCATGTTCTCTCCAGTGAAGTTCTGTCTCTAGGTTCTGTGTAGGTTCTGTCTTCTAAGTTCTGTGTCTCTAAGTTCTGTCTTTTAAGTTCTGTCTCCTAAGTTCTGTCTCCTGTTGCCTTGTTGCATCTGTATTTATACCAGTTGATTCTAATCCTATCAATCTCTATTACAAAGGTTAGGGCGTTTCTTATCTCCATTCCAGGGAGTAAAGATTATGTACTTAAGCATGATTGTTCGTAGTTAGATTAATTACCCGCCTGGCACTTAGTGAAGGGGTTTTATTCCCTCCCTAACTTCAGAGGAAAATCCCTACCTGGGGAAACAACCTTTCTCGGAGAGGTGACCTTGGTTTAAACACAGCGCCAAGAAGGTGAGCAAACATATTAAGAACAGTAAGTATGCCGTATATGCCAGGTCCCTTGAAACATCAAGGATGGACCGGCTCCCGGCAAATTCCCCCTTTTTTATTTTTTAAAAGCAGGCATTAAAAAGAAAAATCCCAAATGCTCTCTTGTATCCATTTCAAGAGTAGGATTGACGCTTTCTGCTATCACCTGAGTCCTGATCTATCACCCCAGGGAGAGCTTGCCAATCCTGCACTTTCCCGGGGTGGAAGGGCTGCAGTGGGGTTAAGGATAAGGCTCCTTGGGCCTACCTTCTCCCATGCCTCTACATTTACCTATCCGGCACCTTTCCTTCCTCAGAAAAGCATGGACATATTTCTTGTATAAAATGTTCCATCTGAGTGGGAGTAACCTTAACTCCTCTGCTAGCAAGCATATGCGTTAAAAGATCAATACTGAGTCTTTTTTCTTTAGACTCAGTATGGCACATCTTCTTTTTTTTTCATTTTTTTCATTTTATTTTTTATTACAAAGGGTATTACATATGTGTCCATTTTTTCCCCCCCGCCCAAGACAGTCCCCTAGCCTCCCCTATCCCCCAGTGTCTTATGTCCATTGGTTATGCTTATATGCATGCATACAAGTCCTTTGGTTGGTCTCTTACCCCCCTACCTCCCGCAGCCGAACCCCCCCCGGCCTTCCCGTTGCAGTTTGACACTCTGTTTGAGGCAGCTCTGCCTCTGTATCTATTATTGTTCAAAAGTTTATAATGGTCTCAATTATCCATGAATAAGTGAGATCATGTGGTATTTTTCCTTCATTGACTGGCTTATTTCACTTAGCATAATGCTCTCCAGTTCCATCCATGCCGTTGCAAATGGTAAGAGTTCCTTCCTTTTTAGAGCAGCATAGTATTCCATCGTGAAGATGTACCACCGTTTTCTAATCCATTCATCTACTGATGGGCACTTAGGCTGTTTCCAGATCTTAGCTATGGTGAATTGTGCTGCTATGAACATAGGGGTGCATATATCCTTTCTGATTGGTGTTTCTGGTTTCTTGGGATATATTCCTAGAAGTGGGATCACAGGGTCAAATGGGAGTTCCATTTGTTGCTTTTTAAGGAAACTCCATACTGTCTTCCATAGTGGCTGCACCAGTCTGCATTCCCACCAGCAGTGCACAAGTGTTCCTTTTTCTCCACATCCTCTCCAGCACTTGTCGTTTGTTGATTTGTTGATGATAGCCAGTCTGACAGGTGTGAGATGGTACCTCATTGTTGTTTTGATTTGCATCTCTCGGATGATTAGTGACTTTTAGAATGTTTTCATATGTCTCTTGGCTTTCTGAATGTCCTCTTTTGAAAGGTGTCTATTTAGGTCCTTTGCCCATTTTTTGATTGGATTGTTTATCTTCTTTTTGTTAAGTTGTGTGAGTTCCCTATACATTTTGGAGATTAAGCCCTTATCAGATATGACATTGGCAAATATGTTTTCCCACACAGTGGGTTTTCTCGTTGTTTTGTTGATAGTTTCTTTAGCTGTGCAGAAGCTTTTTATTTTGATGTAGTCCCATTTGTTCATTTTCTCTTTAGTTTCACGTGTCCTGGGAGCTGTATCAGTGAAGAAATTGCTTCGGCATATGTCGGAGATTTTGTTGCCTTTGGATTCTTCTAGAATTTTTATGGTTTCCTGTCGTACATTTAAGTCCTTTATCCATTTTGAGTTTATTTTTGTATATGGTGTAAGTTGGTGGTCTAGTTTCATTTTCTTGCATATATCTGTCCAATTTTCCCAACACCATTTATTGAAGAGACTATCTTGGCTCCATTGTATGTTCTTGCCTCCTTTGTCAAATATTAATTGAGCATATTGGTTCGAGCCAATTTCTGGGCTCTCTATTCTATTCCATTGATCTATATGCCTATTCTTGTGCCAGTACCAGGCAGTTTTGAGAACAGTGGCACATCTTCTTAATGTAAAGATCAATACAGAATCTTCTTTCTTTGGACTCAGCATGGCACATGTTCTCAATCTAAGTTCTGTACTATCCACCTTCTAACCCTACTTATCCTCTATAGGGGGGATTGCAGCACCCTGGTGGAGTCCTATCCGACCCGAATGTGGGGGTTCTCAATGGGGGGGCTTACCTATGGGAATCCTGTTCCAGGGGTTCGCAAAGGTGTGGGCGGAGTTGGCGAAGACTATCCAAACTCTTCCTACGGTGGAGTCCTATCAGTCCCGAGTGCGGGGTGCTTACCTAGGGGTCCCTGTTCGGGCACCATATGCTGGGGTTCAACCCCAGCAGGTCCAAGGGTCCCCAAAGGTGCGGACAGAGTTGATGAAGAAGGAATGACACAGAGACAGCGTTCAGTTGATCAGCATCTTTGCCAGGATCTCTAGCCACAATCTCCAACCAAGTTCTGTGTCCATGTTCTCTTGCTAGGTTCTCCAGCCAGGTTCTCCAGGTTCTCCAGCCAGGTTCTGTGGCCATGTCCTCTCGCTAGGTTCTCCAGCCAGGTTCGGTTTAGGTTCTCCAGCCAGGTTCGGTCGCCAGGTTCTGTAGCCGGGTTCTTCAGCCAGGTTCTCTCTAGGTTCTCCAACCAAGTTCTGTAGCCAGGTTCTGTCCAGGGATCTTTTGCCATGTTCTCTCCAGCGAAGTTCTTCTGTCTCTAGGTTCTGTGTAGGTTCTGTCTTCTAAGTTCTGTGTCTCTAAGTTCTGTCTTTTAAGTTCTGTCTCCTGTTGTCTTGTTGCATCTGTATTTATACCAGTTGATTCTAATCCTATCAATCTCTATTACAATGGTTAGGGCGTTTCTTATCTCCATTCCAGGGAGTAAAGATTATGTACTTAAGCATTATTGTTTGAAGTTAGATTAATTACCCACCTGGCACTTAGTGAAGGAGTTTTATTCCCTCCCTAACTTCAGGGGAAAATTCCTACCTGGGGAAACAACCTTTCTCGGAGAGGTGACCTTGGTTAAAACACAGCGCCAAGAAGGTGACCAAACATATTAAGAACAGTAAGTATGCCATATATGCCAGGTCCCTTGAAACATCAAGGATGGACCGGCTCCCAGCAGTAGTTTATTTCTAATATTATGCCATGATGGTCTGAGAAGATGCTTTTTATGATTTCAATCTTCTTGACTTTGGGGATACTTTGCTTGTGACCCAATATATGGTCTATTTTTGAATATGTGTTATGAGCACTTGAGTAGAATGCATATTCCATGGCTTTGAGGTGAATCGTTCTGAAGATGTCTATTAAGTCCGTCTGATCTAGTGAGTCATTTAGGATTGCTGTATCTTTGCTGATTGTTTGTCTAGAGGACTTATCCAGTGCTCTCAGTGGTGTATTAAAGCTCCCTACTATGATTGTATTGTTGTCGATCTCTCCTTTGATATCTTCCAGGAGTTTTTTTATGAATTTGGGTGCTCCTGCATTGGGTGCATATATGTTTACCAGGGTTATATCTTCTTGTTGTATTGATCCCTTTAGTATTATGAAGTGGCCTTCCCTATCTCTTGTTATGGCCTTCACTTTGAGGTCTATTTTGTCCAATATAAGCACTGCTACCCCAGCTTTCTTTTCCTTTCCATTTGCCTGAAAGGTATTTTTCCATCCTTTCACTTTCAGTCTGTGTGAGTCCCGTCTAATGAGGTGGGTTTCTTGTAGACAGCAGACGGATGGGTCATGTTTTTTTTTTATCCATTCAGCCACTTGATGTGTTTTGGTTGGAGCATTTAGTCCGTTTATATTTAAAGTTATTATTGAAAGGTACTTGTTTGTAGCCATTTCTTTTTTGTGTGTGTGTGTGTGGCTGTTTTCTTTCTGAGCTTTTTATTTCTTCTTTTTACACCAGTCCCTTTAGCATTACTTGCATTGCTGGCTTGGTGGTGATAAACTCCCTTAGCCTTTTTTTTTTTTTGTCTGTGAATCTTCTTGATTCCCCTTCAAGTTTGAATGATAGCCTTGCTGGATAGAGTATTCTTGGATTCAGTCCTTTGCTTTTCATCAATTTGTAAATTTCCGTCCATTCTTTTCTGGCCTGATGTGTTTCTGTTGAGAAATCATTTGATAATCTAATGGGAGATCCCTTGTATGTAACTGTCCGTCTCTCTCTTGCAGCCTGTAAATTCTCTCTTTGTCCTGAACATTTGCCATGGTAATTATGATGTTTCTTGTTGTGGGTCTTTTCGGGTTCACCTTTTTTGGGACTCTGTGCTTGTGTGACTTTTTTCTTCCCCACCTCAGGGAAGTTTTCTGATATTATTTCTTCAAATAGGTTTTCTAAACCTTGTTCATCTTTCTGTTGTTCTGGCACCCCTATTATTCGTATGTTGTTTCGTTTCATCTTGTCCCAAAGCTCCCTTAGGCTCTCCTCCTGTCTTTTAATTTTTTTCTCCAATTGCCGAACATTTTGGGTGTGTTTTGCTTCCTTGTCTTCTAATTCACTAATTTGGTCCTCTGCTTCTCCTAGTCTACTGTTGATACTTTCAATGGTGTTTTTTTATTGCAGGTATATCACTCTACATTTCTTCTTGGGTCTTACTTACGTTGTTGATTTTTTCATCTGTTTCTTCTAGCTTCTTCCATATGTTATTGATTTTTTCATCTGTTTCTTCTTGCTTCTTGCATAGGTAGTTGACTTTTTCATCTGTTTCTTCTTGCTTTTTGCAGAAGTTGTTGATTTTTTCCTCCATCCGGTTTATGCACTCTAGGACCTTTATTCTGAATTCTTTTTCTGTCATGTTGCATGCCTCTGTATTACTTAGCTGCTTTTCTGTAGAATCCTCCTCTCTTTCCTTTGGGAGTTTCTTTGTCTACCCATGTTTGATCTCATTAACATATCTAGACGTTGAGTCATTCAGTGGCTGCTCCCTGAATGGCAGTGACTCCTTGGTCTGTGGTTGCTCTTCGGGCGGTTGCGGTAGCAGCTGATCTTCAGTTGGCAGCAGCTCCTCTGGTGGGTGCTGTTCACAGCTGTGGTGGCTCTTCTGGCTGGTGGGGGGAGGCTTCACGTACAGCTGCTGTTTCTCAGACAGAGGGTGTGGTTCTCAGGAGGCTGCTGTTGCTTGGATCTGCTGCGTTTATTTGAAGGTACAAAATACAACACAACAAGGCACCACGTACCAGACAGTAAACACAAATATATTCATGATATTAATAACCCCAAATAAAGGTGACCCCCGAATTAAGAGAATTGGGGGAGAAGGAAGAAGGAAGAGAAAAAGATAAAAGGGAAAAAAGAAAATTAGGGACCAAAAAAGGAGTGCAACAATGAAATTGGGAAAAAGGAGGGGGGGAAATAAAAGAGAGAAAAGAAATAAAAAAAGAGCAAAAAGAGAGAATGAAGTGGAAGAGGGGAAGAGACTTTTTTTATGAGGAGAAAACTCCTATATAACCGCCACTAATCCCAACAAATTCCAGCAACAGCTCCCTGGAGATGAATGCAAACTAGAAACAACCAATAATATAACGATGAAAATAGAATTGAGAACACTAATTCCAAAATAAAATAAAGAGAAAATAAAATGTCACTTTAAAAAATGGTAAAATGGTAGCAGTAATAATACTGGTTAAAAATAAGAAGGTAGTAATTAAAAGGGTAAAATCAGGTGGTGGAAAAAGAAGGAAAAAAAAGAAAAAAAAGAAAAAAATGGTTTCTTAGTTAAAAGGTGAAATAGAAAAAAAAAAATTTGCAGTAGTGAAGGTCCTTCGGTTCTTCTATTCTTCAGTCTGGCTCGCCTTAGTCCTGCCAGGTATTCAGGAGATTTCTGATTTTCCCTGCGATACACTGTTCCTCTGTGTTCTAAGCCACAGTCCTTATTTTAAAGCAGGCCGTATTTTTTCCCCAGACTGCCTTATTTTGTGTTTAGCAAAGAGTCAGTTAGTGGCTCAGCTTCTGGGTGGCAGTGTTCTGGGGTTGGCCTCTGAGACTATACACCTTCTCTATCGCACTTAAAACTGATTTAGGGCAGCATAGTATTCCATCGTGTAGATGTACTACAGTTTTCTAATCCATTCATGTACTGATGGGCACCTAGGATGTTTCCAGATCTTAGCTATGGTGAATTGTGCTGCTATGAACAAAGGGGTGCATATATCCTTTCTGATTGGTGTTTCTGGTTTCTTGGGATATATTCCTAGAAGTGGGATCACAGGGTCAAATGGGAGTTCCAGTTTTAGATTTTTGACAAAACTCCATACTGTCTTCCATAGTGGCTGCACCAGTCTGCATTCCCACCAGCAGTGCACAAGTGTTCCTTTTTTCTCCACATCCTCTCCAGCACTTGTCGTTTGTTGAATTCTTGATGATAGCCAGTCTGACAGGTGTGATATGGTACCTCATTGTTGTTTTGATACTATGCTGCTCTAAAAAGGAAGGAACTCTTACCATTTGCAACGGCATGTATGGAACTGGAGACCATTTTGCTAAGTGAAATAAGCCAGTCAATGAAGGAAAAATACCACATGATTTCACTCATTCATGGATAATAGAGACCATTATAAACTTTTGAACAATAATAGATACAGAGGCAGAGCTGCCTCAAACAGATTGTCAAACTGCAGCGGGAAGGCCAGGGAGGGTTGGTGGGTAGGAGATAGGGGGGTAAGAGATCAACCAAAGAACTTGTATGCATGCATATAAGCATAACCAATGGACATAAGACACTGGGGGATAGGGGAGTCTACGGGACTCTCTAGGGCGGGGGGAAAAAATGGACACATATGTAATACCCTTTGTAATACTTTAAGCAAAAAAAAAAAAAAAAAGAGTCCAGAGTGGAAAAAACAATCAAAACAAAACAAACAAACAAAAAACAAAACAAAAAACAAATTGATTTAGGGAGGTCAACTATCCAGATCTGGTTCCGTAATAGTTACGCGCTCTGTGTTGTTGCTGGGATTGAAAATCCCTCTATAGGCCAGACCCTGTTAACTCCTAGGGACTGATCAGATTATTTTAATCCTTGATCTCGTTCAGGTTGGAATCTGGTTGTGGCTGTGCTCCTTGCCTGGGGGCTTGGGGGAGGAGTCTCACCCTCTGGAGAGAATGGCTGTCCCAGTCCTGGGCCCCAGCACTCAATTCGCTGCCGCCTCTCCCGCCACCCCCCCGCCCCCCGCCTCAGTCTCTCCCCAGATTCCACTCCTCTGCACCCTCTCCCTCTCTTCAGCATAGGTGAGTGTTTGTATCCGAAATGTCCCATGAACAGGATTCAGTGAAAACAAACAAACAAATTCTGGCAGCGGAAACCGGAAGGCTTGGCTTCTGTAAGCTCTTCTCTTACCGGCACTGCATGGTCTGGTCAGCTCTTCAGCTTCCCCCTTTAGGCTCAGTCCTCCGTGATCACAGAACCCAGCTCTCAAATCCCCTGGCAGCGCCAGGAATCCCGAGGATCTCCTTTCCCCAGTCAGGGGCTGTTCCTGTCCCAAGGGACGCGGCTGTCCTCCACGTGGTCTCCCTCTGACCCTCTAGGCTCAGAGGTCTGGCAAACTTTCCTGCCCAAATCCCTGGGTTTTTTTTTTTACCTTTCCAGGGGAGTTCTGCCCTTCCCGGCTGCAAACCGTCTCACCAGCTGCACAATTTCGCCAATTCGGGGTGGGTGTTATTAGTTTCAGCTGCTCACTCCATTTGCTCCGGGACATGACTTGGGACGGGTCTGCCTATGTCGCCGCCATCTTCCGTCTCTCTCATTTTTTTTTCAGGAGTTGTTCTTCTGTCTCCTGATTTTCTCCCTTCAAAGGATCTAGGTGTTGAGTCATGGGGTGCCTGTGGCTGCAACAGTGGGTTTGGTGGGTTTGGTTGTGCATTCACAGACAGTGGCTACTCCTCTGACAGTCACAAGGGTGGCTGCTCCTTACTCGGTTGCAGGGTGGTGGTTGCTTCTTGGGGGGAAGTCATGTGTTGGCTGCTACTCCAGTTGACACAAGTGGTGGCTGCATGCATGTCTGCTTTAGTAGTTGCAGTGCCTGGGAATGTTACATAAAGTTCAGCTGTTTGCATGTTTCCTGAGCTTGGGGCTGCTTTATAAGGCTAGGCTTTTCATGCACTTGTGGGTTGTAGCTGTTCCTTCAGTGGTTGCAGATGGTGGCTGCCCACATGGCTGCTGGAGTGGCCGTGGTGCCCAGGGCTACTGCCTAAGGGTCAGCTGTTCATGCACTATGTCATGGAGTCTGGGGCAGCTGCCTAAAGCTCAACTGTTCACACATGTGTGCATGGTTGCAGTGCCCAGAGCTAAGGTGTCTGGCTGGGGGAGGGGAGTGACCTCTGTAACTCATAGGACCCCTCAGCTTGGGAGGCTGGAGTCCAGGTGTCTGTGGGTTTGCAGCTGAGACAGCAGGTCCCTGGCTGGAGTGGCTTTAGGATCTTGGGTGGTGTCTGAGAGTACCCTGGGTGGAGGTGAGACTGGGCTCCCAGTCACAGTAGCTCTCCGCTTAAAGATGGCACAGCCTCTCTGGGCAGCCAGCCACCCCAGGAGAGATTACAGCAGTAACAGAGGCTGCCCGGCTATGCAAGCCCAGTATGCCAGCCCCCAAAGGTCCTCTGAGATATAGCTGTCACATGCACACACATACACACACACACACACACACACACACACACACACACAGAGACCATGTCCACACACTCCCCTTCCACCTTCCACTCCCTCACTCATACTATCCCCGTCACTACCGTCTTGTCAGGCACCATCTTGGAATACTCTGGATCTGTTTTTATTGATCAGTTTATGTTGTTCATTATATTCCACAAATGAGTGAGATCATGTGATATTTTTATTTTTTCCGACTGGCTTATTTTGCTTAGCATAATTCTCTCCAGGTCCATCCATGCTGTTGCAAATGGTAAGAGTTTTTTTAATATTAAGTGATAATGCTCATCTCACAGGGTTGCTGAATATGGAAAAAGATAATGTATGTAAACTAAATAGCATGACATTTAAGGCATAATAAGAACTCAGGAGAGAAACCAAGATAGCGGCATAGGTAAACAACAGAAATTGCTGCCTTCCACAAAAACTTCAAAAATACAACGAAAAGACAAAACGGACATCAGCCAGAACTACAGGAAGGCTGGCTGAGTGGAAATTCTACAACTACAAGGAAAGAAAAAAGCACATTGATACTCGAGGAACTGTGGAAGTAAAGTGCAGAGGTATGGAGGCTCGAGCACACATGGAAAGGGGCTGGCTCCTGAGGCCGTGGCTGTCTTTTTGAATCGGGAATTAGTCGCAAGCTCCCAACTGCTCTGAACTCCAGTTCCGGGAAGTCTTTGGGGACCCAGGACTCATACGGGGAGAAAATGGACTGTCTGGCAGCAGACAGAACTCAGAGCTTGAGGGCAGCTTTCCCTCAGAGATGCTTGCAACAATTACTGGGACACTGAGACACAGGGCCCATTAAGGCAGGGCTGAGGATCAGCCATAGCTGCTTGCTCCGCCCTCTTGATTCCCTGAGACCCCACCCCCCCAGGCTGCAGCAGAGGCTTTTGTATATGAATGCCCTGGCCCTTTGCAATCTGAAAATTACCTAATGAACTGCAGCTGGGCCAGACAGACCCAGAACTTCCAAGAGAAGGCCCAAGGCCCACAGCAGCTTGCATTGCTTCACAGCTGGGCCTCATCTGGGCACCTCCAAACCCCCAAAAAGGAAGGGGAATCTGCAGATCTCTTCATAGCTGCAGCTGGGTAGCCTCAGGCAGAGGCAAAATTAGCACCTCCATAAATCCGAGAGCCAGCGTACCCAGTGGTCAGAGTATGACCATCCAGATTACAACTCCTCAGATCCATAAGGGACACACTCAGGGGGGAGACTCAGAGAGCACCAAAGCCCCACTGAAGCAAGTCTTGCCCCAGAAAGTTGTCTTTAGCACCGAAGTTCTCCCACTGTAGACACAGCTGATTCTCACAGCCAATTGGCTTGGAGGTCAATTCCTCCCAGTGATACCTACAACCATCAAGGCTTAACTACAACAAGACTGTGCACAAAGCCCACAAGGGGGTGCACCAAGGGTTTCCACCTCAGGTAATTGGGGAGGCTGAGCCACTGGGCCCTATAGGACACCTAGCACACAAAGTCACTCTACTAACACAGGGAAGCATAAAAAATTCGGAGACAAAGAAACAGGTCACAAATGACAGAAATGGAGAAAAGCAAACAATTAGATATAGAGTTCAAAACCACGGTTATAAGGTTTTTCAAGAATTTTCTGGAAACTGCCAATAATTTAGTGAGACCCTGGAGGATATGAAAAAAGACCAACTAGAAATTAAGCATACACTGACTGAAATAAAGAATAATATACAGAGATCCAACAGCAGACAAGAGGATCCCAAGAATCAAGTCAAAGATTTGAAATACCAAGAAACAAAAAATACCCAACCCGAAAAGCAAAAAGAAAAAAGAATCCAAAATATGAAGATAGTGTAAGGAGCCTCTGGGACAGCTTCAAGCGTACCAACATCCGAATTATAGGGGTGCCAGAAGAAGAGAGAGGGCAAGATATAGAAAACTTATTTGAAGAAATAATGACAGAAAACTTCCCCTACCTTGTGAAAGAAATAGACTTACAAGTCCAGGAAGCGCAGAGAACCCCAAACAAAAGAAATCCAAAGAGGACCACACCAAGACACATCATAATAAAAATACCAAGAGCCAAAGACAAAGAGAGAATCTTAAAAGCAGCAAGAGAAAAACAGTCAGTTACCTACAAGGGAGTACCTATACGACTGTCAGCTGATTTCTCAACAGAAACTATGCAGGCCAGAAGGGAGTGGCAAGAAATATTCAAAGTGATGAATAGCAAGAAGCTACAATCAAAATTACTTTATCCAGCAAAGCTATCATTCAGAATTGAAGGTCAGATAAAGAGCTTCACAGATAAGAAAAAGCTAAAGGAGTTCATCACCACCAAACCAGCATTATATGAAATGCTGAAAAGTATTCTTTAAGAAGAGGAAGAAGAAAAAGGTAAAGATAAAAATTATGAACAGCAAATACATATTTATCAACAAGTGAATCTAAAAATCAAGTGAATAAAAAATCTGATGAACAGAGTAAACTACGGATTATAATAGAAACAGGGGCATGTAAAGGGAGTGGACTGACAATTCTTGGGGCGAGAGGGGTGTGGGGGTGCAGGAACAGACTGGACAAAAATTGTACACCTATGGATGAAGACAGTGGGAGGGGTAAGGGCAGAGGGTGGGGTGGGAACTGGGTGGAGGAGTGCTATGGGAGGAAAAAAAAGAGGAACAACCATAATAATCTGAAAAATAAAGATTTAATTTAAAAAAAGAAAATATCACTCAATCAGAGAACTAAAAAGAAAAAAATCAATTAAAAACAGGAGGACATCTTAAGGGAGCTTTGGGACAATGTGAAACATAAACAATATTAGAATAGGAGGAGTGCCAGGAGAGCCATAAAGGGAAAAGGGGATAGAGAACGTGTTTTAGGAAATAATGTCAGAAAACTTCCCTAACCTAGTAAAGGAAAAAATAACACAAGTCCAGGAGGTACAGAGAACCCCAAGCAAAAAGAACCCAAACAGGCTCACTCCCAGACACATCATAATTAAAATGCCAAAAATTAAAGACAAAGAAAGAATATTAAAGGCAGCAAGAGAAAAGAAAAGTGTTAACTATAAAGGAGTCCCAATAAGCCTTGCAACTAATTTTTTATTAGAATCTCTACATGCCAGAAGGGAATGGCATGAAGTACTCAATGTAATGGAAAGCAAGGATCTGAGACCAAGATTACTATATCCAGCATGGCTATCATTCCAAATAGATGGTCAAATAAAGAATTTCCCAGACAAAAAAGGATAAAGGATTACATCACTACCAAAACAGCATTACAAGAAATGCTAAAGGGATTGATGTAATGAGAAGAAACAGAGAGAGAAACCTAGCCATACAGAATTAAAATGGCAATAAATAGGAACATATCAATAATAACCCTAAACGTAATTGGATTAAATGCTCCAATCAAAAGGCATAGGGTTGCTGAATGGATACAAAAACATGATCCAACTATATGCTGTCTACAAGAGACCCACCTCCAAACAAAAGACACACTAAGCATGAACGTGAAGGGATAGATAAATTTATCAATGAATGCAAATGGAAAAGAAAAAAAAAAAGCTGGAGTAGCAATACTCATACCTAACAAAATTGTCTTTAAAATGAAGGCCATCATAAGAGACTACAAAGGTCACTATATAATACTAAAGGAATCAATCCAATAAGAGGATATAACCCTGGTAAACATATATGCACCCAATATAGGAACACCTAAATATATATATTTAAAAACCTTCTGGAAGACTTTAATGGAGATATTGACAACAATACAGTCATAGTAGAGCACTTTAACACCCCTCTGACTTCACTGGATAGATCTTCCAGACAAAAACTGAACAAGGAAACAGTAACTCTAAAGGACACACTGGATTAGATGGATTAAATTGACATTTATAGAACAGCTCACCCCAACATAACAGAATATGCATTCTTCTCAGGTACACAGAGATCATTCACAAAGATAGACCATAGCTAGGACACAAGTAAGTCTTTACAAGCTCAAGAAGGTTGAAATCATATCAAGCATCTCCTCAGATCACAGTGGAATGAAATTAGAAATCAACTACAGTAAAAATACCCCCAAACATTCAAACACACAAAGGCTAAATAGCATGCTATTAAACAATGAGTGAGTTACCAACAAGATCAAGAAAGAAAGAAAAGACTTTCTATAAACAAATGAAAATGAACACACAACAACCCAAAATCTCTGGGACAAAGCAAAAGCAGTCTTAAGAGGGAAGTGTATAGCACTACAGGCATAACTCAAAAACAAACAAGCAAACAAACAAAACAGAAAAACAAGCAATAAACTATTTAACCCTACAACTTAAAGAACTAGAAAGAGAACAAAAAGAAAAGCCCAGAATAAGTAGAAGGAAGGAAATAATAAAGATTAGAGCAGAAATGAAAAACATATAGACTAAATAAATAGATAGATAGATATAGATAGATAGATAGATAGATAGATAGATAGATAGATAGATAGATGATAGATAGATAGATAAAACCAACAGCTTGTTCTTTGAAAGGATAAACCAAATTGATAAACCATTATCAAGACTCATCAAGAAACAAAGAGAGAGGACCAAAATAAATAAAATCAGAAATAAAAGTGAAGGAATAACCACTGACTCCACAGAAATACAAAGGATTGTAAGAAAATAGTATGAACAACAAGTTGGACAATGTGGATAAAATAGACAAATTCCTGGAAAAATACAATCTCCCAAAACTGAATCAGGAAGAATCAGAAAACCTGAATAAGCCAATAAGACCTGAGAAAATAGAAGCAGTAATCAAAAAACTCCCATCAAACAAAAGCCGTGTACGGATGGCTTCACAGGGGAGTTTTACCAAATATTATTCAAACAGAACTGACACCTATACTCAAACAATTTCAGATAATCCAAAGAGTTTGGAACTTTCAAACTCTTTATATGAGGCCAACATTATCCTAATTCCAAAACCATATAAAAAATTACAAAGAAAGAGAATTATAGGCCATTATCCCTGATGAACATAAATGCTCAACAAAATATTAGCAAATCGCATCCAGCAATATATTGATAAGATCATACACGATGACAAAGTAGGATTTATTCCAGAGATGCAAGGTTGGTACAATATTTGCAAATCAATAAATGTGATCCATCACATAAACAAATTGAAAGACAAAAATCACAAGATAATATCAATAGACACAACACAATAGAATACTACACTGCAGTAAAAAAGAAGGAATTCTTGCCATTTGCAACAGCATGGATAGAACTGGAGAGCATTATGCTAAGTGAAATAAGCCAGTCAGAGAAAGATAAATACCACATGATCTCACTCATTTGTGGAGTATAGAGAACAACATAGACTGATGAACAGGGACAGATCCAAAGACAGAGAAACAGCGATCAGACTATTAATCCCCAGAGGGAAAGTAGGTGAGGGTGGGGGTAAGGAGAAGAGATGAACCAAAGGACTTGTATGCAATGGACTCGGACAATAGTGGGATGATAGCATGAGTGGGGGGGGGGGGTTAATGGGGAGATGAGGACACATTTGTAATACCTTAGCCAATAAAAAAATTTAAAAAAATACAACACCCATTTTTTATAAAAACAATCAGCAAAGTGGGAACAGAGGGAATATATTTCTATATGATAAAGTCCATATATGACAAACCTATGGCTAACATCATACTCAATGGGCAAAAAATAAAATCATTTCCCCTAAGAACAAGAACAAGACAGGGATGCCCAGTTTCACCACTCCTGTTTGACATAGTACTAGAAGTGTTAGCCATAGTGATCATACAAGAAGAAGAAATAAAAGCCATCCAAATTGGAAAAGAAGAAAAACTCTCATTATTCACTCATGACATGATATTGTACATAGAAAACCCCAAAGAAGCCAACAAAACTGCTAGACTTAATAAATAAATTCAGCATTGTAGCAGGATACAAAATTAACAGCCAGAAATCTATGGCATCTTTATACACCAATAATGAATTCACAGAAAAAAAAAACTTAAAAAAAAATCTCATTTACCATTGCAACAAAAAATTAAGATACCTAGGAATAAACTTAACTAATGACGTAAAAGACCTGCACTCAGAAAACTACAGGGCATTAAAAAAAGCGATAGATAAAGACATAAACAAATGGAAGAACATACCATGTTCAGGAATTGGTAGAATTAACATCATTAAAAGGTCCATAATACCCAAAGCAATCTACAGATTTAATGCAATCCCCATTAACATACAAACATAATATTTCACAGATCTAGAACAAATACTCCAAAAATTCATATGGAATTAAAAAATTCCCTGGATAGCCACAGCAATCCTGAGAAAGAAGAACAAAGTTGGAAAGATCACAATACCAGATATCAAGCTATATTACAAAGCCTTTGTACTCAAAACTTCTTGGCACTGGCACAGGAACAAGCATATAGACCAATGGAATAGAACAGAGAACCCAGAAATTGACCCAAGCCATAATGCTCAATTAATATTTGACAAAAGAGGCAAGGCATACAATGGAGTCAAGATAGTCTGTTCAATAAGTGCTGTTGAAAAAACTGTACAGATACCTGCAAAAAAAAGTGAAACTAGATCACCAACTAACACCATACACAAAAATAAACTCAAAATGGTCTTAAACGTAAGACAGGAAACCTTAAAAATCTTAGAAGAAGCCATAGGCAGCAAAATATCAGAGATATTTCATAGCAATCTTTACCAATACAGCTCATAAGGCAATGGAAACTAAGGAGAAAATAAACAAATGGGACTACATCAAAATAAAATGCTTCTGTACAGCAAAAGAAACCATCAACAAAACAACAAGAAAGCTCCCTGCATGGGAGAACATATTTGTCGATGTTATCTCTGATAACTGGTTAATCTCCAAAATTTACAGGGAACTCATACAACTTAACAAAAACAAGATAAACAATACAATAAAAAAATGGACAAAGGACCTAAATACACACTTGCCGAAAGAGGACATACAGAAGGCCAAAAGAAATAAGAAAACATGGTCAAAGTCACTAATCATCTGAGAGATCAAATCAAAACAATGAGATACCACCTCACACCTGTCAGAATGGCTATCCTCAACAAATGAACAAACAGCAAGTGCTGGAGAGGATGTGAAGAAAAAGGAACCCTCCTTCACTGCTGGTGGTAATGCAGACTGGTGCAGCCATTCTGCATACTGTGGAAGACAGTATGGCATTTCCTCAAAAAATTAAAAATGGAACTTCCATTTGACCCAGTAATATCACTTCTAGGAATATATTCCAAGAAAACAAAAACAACAATAAGAAACGATATATGCACCCCTATGTTCATAGCAGCACAATTTACAATAGCAAAGATTTGGAAACAGCCTAAATGCCCATCAGCAGTTGAGTGGATTAGAAAACTGTGGTTCATCTACACAATGGAATACTATGCTTCTATAAAAAAGAAGGAATTCTTACCATTTGCAACAGCATGGATGGAACTGGACAGCATTATGAAAAGTGAAATAAGCCAGTCAGTGAAAGAAAAATACCACATGATCTCACTCATTTATGTATAATAAAAAACATTATAAATTGATGAAGAAAAATAGATACAGAGGCAGAGAAGCATCGGACAGTCTGTCAAACTATAGCGGGAAGGTTGGGCAGGGTTGGGGGGGAGGTAAGAAATCAACCGAAAGACTTGGATAAATGCATATAAGCATAACCAATGGACACAAGACACTGGGAAGGGAGTGACGGCATGAGGCTAGGGGTAGGGGAGGTTTGCGGAAGGTCAAATGGAAAAAAAGGAGACATATGTACTACTATTTGTAATCCTATCTAATAATAGACAAACATGGTAATTAACTGTACCTCCAACACGCTTCCCATTGGCTAATCAGGGAGATATGCAAATTAACTGCCAACCAAGATGGCAGCCGGCAGCTAGGCAGCTGAAGAGAACAGGAGGCTTGCTTGCTTCAGTAATGGAGGAAGCCAAGGTTTCCCGCCTGACGCCGCCCAGCTCTGAGCTGCACTCTAAGCAACTATGTTGCAATTATACAAGCTAAACAATCCCCAGAAACCTGCTTTCAGCCAGCCGGGCCTCAGAGCTGGAGTTGCAAGAGTTTTTCAATTATAGAAGCTAAACAAAGCCTAGATACCTGCTTCCAGCAGCCGAGGTCTCAGAGCTGGAGCCGAGCGTCAGAGCTAAAACTGGCTCTCAGCTCCAGTGACAGCCATAGAAGGTAAATAAATCCCAGAATAAAAAAAAAGGAGAGGTTGGGAGCTTCAGTCACCTGCCAGCCTGAAAACAGCCCTCACCCCCTCACCCAGACTGGCCAGGCACCCCAGTGAGGACCCCCACCCTGAAGAGGATGTGACCAGCTGCAAACAGCCATCATCCCCTCATCCAGGCTGGCCAGGCACCCAAGCGGGACCCTACCATGATCCGGGACACCCTTCAGGGCAAACCAGCCGACCCCATACGTGCACCAGGCCTCTATCCTATATAGTAAAAGGGTAATATGCAAACTGACCCTAACAGCAGAAGGACTGGAATGACTGGTCACTATGACACACACTGACCACCAGGGGGCAGACGCTCAATGCAGGAGCTGCCCCCTGGTGGCCAGTGTGCTCCCACAGGGGGAGCTCTGCTCAGCCACAAGCGAGGCTGACGGCTGCCAGTACAGTGGTGGTGGTGGGAGCCTCTCCTGCCTCCTCAGCAGTGCTAAGGATGTCCAACTGCAGTTTAGGCCTGCTCCCCGCTGGCAAGTGGACATCCCCCGAGGACTGCCGGGCTTCCAGAGGGGTGTCTGATTGCCATCTTAGGCCCAATCCCCCAGGGAGTGGGCCTAAGCCAGCAAGTGGTCATCCCCTGAGGGGTCCCAGACTGCGAGAGGGCACAGGCCGGGCTGAGGGGACCCCAACCCCCCAATGAACAAATTTTTGTGCACCAAGCCTCTAGTACTTTAAATAATAAAAAATAAGTAAAGAAAAAAAAAATAAGAATATAATAGAAGTAACCCTGTTATTTGCAGATTTTTGGTATTGCCTACAACTTTTGTGATATTATGCTATGTTAGTACAGTTTTGGTGATATTATATTTAAAATCTTTTTTCGTAAAATATTAATGTTTATTGCATGTAACATCATTATATTTAAAACTAGTCACCTGGTACATGAAATTTGTGCACATTAAAAGGGAATTAAATAGAGGAAATATTTTAATATTGCTATTTGCCCTTTCTCTATAATAGAAGTGTGAGAGATGAAAGAAAATTAATAACATGTATATGAAAATAATATATAAATTTATTAATAAATAAACAGTAACAATAGAACATAACAACAACAGAGGCATGATATAAAAACGACAAAAACTTGATATAAAACCCACAAGAACATGATATAAAAACAACAGTGATGCAAACAATGACTGATAAAGTGATTAAACTTATTCTAATATCTCCCTGTATACCACATTAAGAGTGAAAACACTTTCAGAGTGTTTGACTAATTTCCCTTGTGATGAAGTATTTAGAACTTTAACTTTGATGTCACATGCTCTTCAAACCTGAGAGAAAGCAACATATAACTGACCATGTGTGAAAACGGGTTCAGGTAGGAATATGCCTACTGTCTAGAGTTTGTCCTTGTGATTTATTAATAGTCATCACAAATGCTGGCATCACAGAAACTGTAATTGAATCAATTTAAATGGGAGACCAGTGTCAGATGGGGACAAATCAATTCTTGGAATCAGAACAACCTCTCCCTCTGCAGATCCTGTTAATACTTCAGCTTTGATAATGTTAGGTCATAATTCTTTGATAATAAATCTGATACCATTACAAAGACCCCACTTACTATTAAGATTTCTCAATAGCATGATAATTGCACCCACTTTCAATTTTAATTTATGACATGGCATTCCTGAAGTAATACTATTAAGAAATTCAATGACAAGATTTTCCCGGTCAGCATAATCTGTTGAATCAATGGAATCATCACTCAAATATGTGTGAAATTCTCCATCAAGTATATCCAAAATTTCTTCGTTTACTTTGTGAACATGTGCAATTTTTGGACAAAGAATTGCACGTTTAGATATATTTTTAATATTATCTATAGATATAGTATTTCCAAAGGTAGCTTCAATAATATATCCATTACAAATCACTTCACAGGGGATTTCAATAATATCCCTTCCTAAATGAAAACTGCTATCAAGTTTGCCATCTCCAAGTTTTACTAACCATCCACTATAATCAGAATCCTCTGATCTCATATTTGTTGTAAGAGACAACTTTCTGAAACATCCCCAAACATTGCAGTACTTTAAACTCCTTTGTATTATGGCCAATTGCATAGCATACGGTACAATACATTAGACATTGTCGAAAATCCCCTCCAAGAAGGAGAACTTTCCCACCAAATATTACATTCAAATTTCTCTTAGTAATCTGTCTATGGCGTTTATAGCATGACCGGATGCCATGGTGCATTCATTAATAATGAGAAGTTGGAATTCTTTTACTGTACAGAAGCTTTTTATTTTAATAGTTTCAGTGTTTATATCGAGTCTAGAAATTGAAGTTCCATTTAATGGAATTGGTCATTTATATTGGGAATGAAAGGTTCTTCCACTGAGAAGTAAATTTGCAGCAATTCCTGTAGATTCTGTGGGTAAAACAGCACAACCTCTAATACAATGTATGAAAGTTTATTGTGGGGAGCTGCTACAGTGTTTTGGACAGGTTCAAGTCTTAGACTAATGAGAGGGCATAGTCCTCTCCAGTCCTCTCATTGCCACGTGCAAATCCCAGCTTGGAGGGCAGGGCCCTCCCAGCACAATTATAGCCAACAGCTATAGCTGTAAGCTGGAAGCTATGGTCCAAACACATGGCCCCACATGCCTGAGTGATGTGGGCTCGATAGTGTTCAGGTGCGTGTAATTGAGTAGGATTGAAACCCATGAGAATGTTGTAAACATCTTGACCACACCCTTACTTTGCCTCGTGGCATCTTCTATAAAATAAAGACATGGCTGTGGGCGTGGTTGCTGTCTCTCAGAGAAGCAGCATCCCACCAACACCCAGCTTTCATTCTCTTATCTGTCTTTTCTAAGCCTTTCAGCCGCCCCCACTCAGGTTCACCCTTGGAGGTGCTGGCACAGCACCCTTTTTAAAGATACTATAGCCTGGTGCACATTGAAAGGGAATTAATTAGAGGAACATAATTTGGACTCCTATCTAATATCAATAATATGTGAGTGTGAGGCACTCCGCATTTCAGAAATTCAATGACATGAATTTTTGCTATTACTTTGCCAAATAAATGGAATTTACAGATATCTTTTAAAAGAGCATTCAGCTTAATATTAAGAACTCTGGCTACCAAGTCAGGTCTGTTTTCAACTTTTTGCCAGCGTTGTAAATTGTTTGCAATATCTGCCAATTTGGGGTTGCATGTCATAGTCATGAATAAATTGGGCTTGCCATACTTCGTTACAATTGCCATAGTATCCTGATATTGCTGCTGCATATTAGTGGGACTACCCTCAGAAGATGATGGAAGTATTATCATTTTACCAATTGGCACATTGTCATTTTCAGATCTAGATTTGAGATAATCCATCAAAACACTATATTTTTCAACTCTCAACTTAGATTGGTTTGCTTTGATGAAATTTATCTGATTGGCCTCCATTTTTGAATACGAATTCACCATAAACTGTTGAGTTAATTTTCCTGCATTTAAAATAGGATTGAATGTGTCCAGCATGAAAAGATGAAATCTGCAATACTACATTTGTGTGACTCGTGTCCTTACATTTTGTCTAGTATTATTGTTGATTACTCTGTTGTTTCTGAGTTGAATATATATATATATATATATATATATATATATATTTGATTTTTTACAGAGAGGAAGAGAGAGAGATAGAGAGTTAGAAACATCAATGAGAGAGAAACATCAATCAGCTGCCTCCTGCACACCTCTGACTGGTGATGTGCTTGCAACCAAGGTATATGCCCTTGACCAGAATCGAACCTGGGACCTTTCAGTATGCAGGCTGATACTCTATCCACTGAGCCAAATTGGTCAGGGCTGTCTCTGAGTCTTAATGCAATATCTGTTCTGGGGATACCATGTGGATACCTTTTTTACCATGTGGAAAAAGATTAGGATATGTCATTGCATCTAATGTAGGAAACAGGATATTGATTTGTTTTATTTTAGTGGCATTTGGATTATTGGGATCTGGTTTACAATGAATGAGCAAGTCCCTTTCAAAAGGAGGTTCTCCATCTTTGTTTCTGAATATGACACCAACCTCGATTACCTGGGGAGAATTATATCTACCAAGATCACTGTTACGCTCGTATTTAATCACCATTGTTATTCTGTGGGAGCAATACCTTTTGCTGCTGCTTCAGATTGGGCTTCCTTTTCTACCTCATGTAGCATCTTGTATGATTTTGTTAATTCATTTATTTCATGTATGAGGTTGTTGATGTTGATCATGAGTCTTTCTGAGCAACCCTGGTTTTCTGGCATTACTAATCTTTTACTTGTAGCTTTGGCTGTATCAAAAATATAGAGTTGAGCAAAACTCTGAGAAACACCATCCAAAGGATGTAAAGTTCCAGTATGGTGATAAACTTTTCCATGTATTCTAAAACAGTATGGGCCATATCCTGATGGCTATGCAATATTTCAACTTAGGAAGATAAGCAAAAGTACTATTTATGGAACGAATATTTCCCATGAAATTTTTACTGTCAAAATCTTTGCCATTAACCTTTTAAAATATGCTGGGTAATCTGGAAAATGTATATCATTTGGACAGGCTTTCCCATTGATACATCAAATAAATGTTCCATCAGATGGTTTTTCATCAGAGAAATTTAGTGATAGGCAAAATTGACATCAAACAGTCATTCCACCACAACTATGTTCAAGAATTGCATCCTCATGGAATGGCGGATGTTTAGACGGACGTGTCGGTGCCTTGTCCCGGAGCAGATTAGGGTGAGCAGCTGAAAGGGTAACATACAGCCTGAATAAGCAGAGGAGATTCAGGTGAGAGACAGTCTGCAGCCAGGAAAGACAGAGAACTCCTAGAAAAAGGGAACGGTAAGAGACTGCAGCTGAAACCTCTCCTGGTGCGCCAGCTCAGCCATGGAGACTGCACCATCTTGACTAGCTGTTACCGGCATCCAGAGACCAGCTACAAACCCAGAAGCAACGGCTCTCAACCAGCATGGCTACATGAACTCAGAGGAGCCCTGCTTCTCCCTACTGAAAGCAGATCCAAGCAACAGCGGTCTCCTGATGACCACACCATCTGTCTGAGGAACAGTTGCTATGTGTGAAGCCTCCCTCAACCAGCCAGAAGAGCCACCACAGCTGTGAACAGCACACATCAGAGGACCTACTACCAACGGAGGAGCAGCTGCTACCACAACCACCGAAAGAGCAACCAGAGCCCGAGGAGCCACTGCCATCCAGGGAGCAGCCACTGAATGACTCAATATCTATATATATCGGTGAGATCAAACATGGGTAGACAAAGAAACCCCCAAAGGAAAGAAAAGGAGAACTCACCAGAAAAGCAGTTAAGTGATACAGAAGCATGCAACATGACAGGAAATGAATTCAGAATAAGGGTCCTAGAATGCATAATAACGATGGAGGAAAAATCAACAACATATACAAGAAGCTAGAAGAAACAGATGAAAAATCAACAACTTAAGTAAGACCCAAGAAGAAATGAAGAGCGATATAGCTGCAATAAAAAAAAAAAAAAAAAAAAAAACCACTGAAAGTATCAACAGTAGACTAGGAGAAGTGGAGGAGCGAATTAGTGAATTAGAAGACAAGGAAGCAAAACACACCAAAAGTATACTTCAATTGGAGAAAAAAATTAAAAGACAGGAGGAGAGCATAAGGGAGCTTTGGGACGAGATGAAATGAAACAACATACAAATAATAGGGGTGCCAGAACAACAGAAAGATGAACAAGGATTAGAAAACCTATTCGAAGAAATAATATCAGAAAACTTCCCTGAAGTGGGGAAGAAAAAAGTCACACAAGCACAGAGAGTCCCAAACAAGGTGAACCCGAAAAGACCCACACCAAGACACATTATAATTACCATGGCAAATGTTCAGGACAAAGAGAGAATTTACAGGCTGCAAGAGAGAGACGGAAAGTTACATACAAGGGATCTCCCATTAGATTATCGAATGATTTCTCAACAGAAACACATCAGGCCAGAAAAGAATGGATGGAAAATTACCAAGTGATGCAAACCAAAGGACTGAATCCAAGAATAATCCATCCAGCCAGGCTATCATTCAAAATTGAAGGGGAAATAAGAAGATTCACAGACAAAAAAGGGCTAAGGGAGTTTATCACCACCAAGTCAGCAATGCAAGGAATGCTAAAGGGACTGGTGTAAAAATAAGAAATAAAAAGCTCAGAAAGAAAACAGCCACGCAAAAAAAAAAAGAAAAGAAATGGCTACAAACAAGTACCTTTCAATAATAACTTTAAATGTAAACGGGCTAAATGCTTGAACCAAAAGGCATCAAGTGGCTGAATGGATAAAAAATCATGACCAATACATTTGCTGTCTACAAGAAACCCACCTCATTAGAAGGTACTCACACAGACTGAAAGTGAAGGGATGGAAAAATAGCTTTAGGCAAATGGAAAGGAAAAGAAAGCTGGGGTAGCAATACTTATATGGGACAAAATAGACCTCAAAGTGAAAGCCATAACAAGAGATACGGAAGGCCACTTCATAATACTAAAGGGATGAATACAACAAGAAGACATAACCCTGATAAACATATATGCGCCCAATGCGGGAGCACCCAAATTCATAAAAAAATAACACCTGGAAGATATCAGAGGAGAGATAGACAATAATACAATCATAGTAGGGGACCTTAATACACCACTGACATCACTGGATAAATGCTCGAGACAAACAATCAGCAAAGAAACAGCAATCCTAAATGACTCACTCGATCAGAAGGACTTAATTGACATCTTCAGAACACTTCACTCCACAGCCACGGAATATACATTCCACTCAAGTGCTCATAGGACAGATTCAAAAATAGACCACATATTGGGTCACAAACAAAGTCTCCCCAGATTCAATAAGATTGAAATCATACCAAGCATCTTCTCAGATCACGATGCCATACTAGAAATAAACTACAATAAAAACAACCCAAAATACTCAAACAATTGGAAGCTGAATAGCATTTTATTAAATATTGATTGGGTCTCCAATCAGATCAAGGAAGAAATTAAAAACATCCTGGAAACTAATGACAATGAAAACACAACAATCCAAAACCTATGGGACACAATGAAAGCAGTCCTGAGAGGGAAGTTTATAGCTCTACAGGTCTATCTCAAAAAAACAAAAGAAAAAAGGGTAGTAAATCATCTAACTCTACATCTCAAAGAATTAGAAAGAGAGCAACAAGAATACCCCAGAGTGAGCAGAAGGAAGGAGATAATAAAGATTAGAGCAGAAATAAATGACATAGAGACCAAAAAAATAATACAAAAAATCAATGAAACCAAGAGCTGGTTCTTTGAAAGGATAAACAAGATTGACAAACCTCTAGCCAGGCTTACCAAGAAGGAAAGTGAGACGACCCAAATAAAAAAAATCAGAAACGATAGGGGCGAAATAACACCAGACCCCACAGAAATACAAATGATTGTTAAAAAATACTATGGACAGCTCTACTCCAACCAACTAGATAACCTGGAGGAAATGGAAAAATTCCTAGAAAAATACAACATTCCAAATCCAATCAGGAAGAATCTAAAAATCTCAATAGGCCAATAACTATTGAAGAAATTGAAGCAGTTATCAAAAAGCTTCCAGCAAACAAAGAGCCAGGATCAGACGGCTCATGGGGAATTTTACCAAACATTCAAGGAAGAACTAAAACCTATCCTCCTCAGACTACTACAAAAAATTTAGGAGAAAGGAACACTTCCAAACTCATTCTATGAAGCCAGCATCACCCTAATACCAAAACCAGGTAAAGACAACACAATGAAAGAGAATTACAGGCCAATATCCCTCATGAACATAGATGCCAAAATCCTCAACAAAATCAAAGCAAATCAAATCCAGCAGTACATCAGAAAGATCATACACCACGACCAAGTAGGATTTATCCCAGGGATGCAAGGATGGTACAAATCCTCAAATCAATAAACGTGATACATCACATAAACAAATTGAAAGAAAAAAAACACACAGTCATATCAATTAATCCAGAAAAAGCATTTGACAAAATCCAACACCCATTTTTGATAAAAACTCTCAGCAAGGTGGGAGTAGAAGGCACATACCTCAACATAACAAAAGCCATATATGACAGGCCCAGAGCCAACATCATACTCAATCGACAAAAACTAACACCATTTCTCCTAAGAATAGGAACAAGACAGGGATGCCTGCTTTCACCACTCCTGTTCAACATAGTACTGGAAGTATTAGCCATTGCAATTAGACAAGAAGAAGAAATAAAAGGCATCCAAATTGGAAAAGAGGAAGTAAAACTATCTTCATTTGCAGACGACATGATATTATACATACAAAAATCTAGAGACTCCATCAAAAAACTACTAGGCTTAATACATGAATTTGCAATGTAGCAGGATACAAAATTAATCCCAAGAAATCTGAGGCATTTCTATACACCAATAGTGAACTTTCAGAAACAGAGATAATAAAAACAATCCCATTTACCATCACACCAAAAAAATTAAACTACCTAGGAATAAACTTCACTAAAGAGGTAAAAGACATTTACTCAGAAAACTACAGGACGTTGAAAAAAGATATAGAGGAAGACATAAACAGATGGAAGAACATACTGTGTTCATGGATTGGTAGAATCAGCATCATTAAAATGTCCATACTACCCAAAGCAATCATTAAATTCAACGCACTTCCCATTAAAACACCAACGGCATACTTCACAGATCTAGAATGAACTCTCCAAAAATTAATCTGGAATAAAAAAAGACCCCGAACAGCTGCAGCAATCTTGAGAAAGAACAAAGTAGGTGGGATCTCAATACCTGATATCAAGCTGTATTACAAAGCCACTGCTCTCAAATCTGCCTGGTACTGGCACAAGAACAGACATATAGATCAATGGAACAGAATAGAGAGCCCAGAAATCGGCCCGAACCAATATGCTCAATTAATATTTGACAAAGGAGGCAAGAACATACAATGGAGCCAGAGTAGTCTCTTCAATAAATGGTGTTGGGAAAATTGGACAGATATATGCAAGAAAATGAAACTAGACCACCAACTTACACGATACACAAAAATAAACTCAAAATGGATAAAGGATTTAAATGTACGACAGGAAACCATAAAAATTCTAGAAGAATCCAAAGGCAACAAAATCTCAGACTTATGCCGAAGCAATTTCTTCACTGATACAGCTCCTAGGGCATTTGAAACTAAAGAGAAAAAGAACAAATTGGAATACATCAAAATAAAAAGCTTCTGCACAGCAAAAGAAACCATCAAGAAAACAAGAAAACCCACTGTGTGGGAAAACATATTTGCCAATGTCATATCTGATAAGGCCCAATCTCCAAAATTTATAGGGAACTCATACAACTTAACAAAAGGAAGATAAACAATCCAATCAAAAAATGGGCAAAGGACCTAAATAGACACCTTTCAAAAGAGGACATTCAGAAAACCAAGAGAGATATGAAAACATGCTCAAAGTCACTAATCATCAGAGAGATGCAAATCAAAACAACAATGAGGTACCATCTCACATCTGTCAGACTGGTTTTCATCAAGAAATCAACAAAGGACAAGTACTGGAGAGGATGTGGAGAAAAAGGAGCACTTGTGCACTGCTGGTGGGAATGCAGACTGGTACAGCCACTATGGAAGACAGTATGGAGTTTCCTCAATCAACTAAAAATGCAACTCCCATTTGACCCTGTGATCCCACTCTAGGAATATATCCCAGGAAACCAGAAACACCAAACAGAAAGCATATATGCACCCATATGTTCATAGCAGCACAATTCACCATAGCTAAGATCTGGAAACAGCCTAAGTGCCCATCAGTAGATGAATGGATTAGAAAACTGTGGTACATCTACACGATGGAATACTATGCTGCTGTAAAAAAGAAGGAACTCTTACCATTTGCAATGGCATGGATGGAACTGGAGAGCATTATGCTAAGTGAAATAAGCCAGTCAATGAAGGAAAAATACCACATGATCTCACTAATTCATGGATAATAGAGACCATTATAAACTTTTGAACAGTAATAAATACAGAAGCAGAGCTGCCTTGACCAGATTGTCAAAATGCAGCCGTGGCCCGGGAAAGTTGGGGGGTAGGAGGGAGGTGTATAAGAGATCAAGCGAAGGACTTGTATGCATGCATATATGCATAACCTATGGACATGGGATACTGGGGGGTGGCGGAGGCCAGGGGATACCCAAGGCAGGTGGGAAAAAAAGACACATATGTAATACCCTTTGTAATACTTTAAGCAATAAAAAAAAAGGCCCACCGCCAACATCATACTCAATGGACAAAAACTTACACCATTGCCCCTAAGAACAGGAACACGGCAGGCATGCCCACTCTCACCACTCCTGTTCAACATTGTACTGGAAGTATTATCCATTACAATTAGACAAGAAGAAGAAATAAAAGGCATCCAAATTGGAAAAGAGGAAGTAAGACTGTCCTTATTTACAGATGACATGATATTATACATACAAAACCCTAGAGAATCCATCAAATAACTACTAGACTTAATACATGAATTTGGCAATGTAGCAGGATACAAAATTAACCCCAAGAAACCAGAGGCATTTCTATACACCAATAGTGAACTTTCAGAAACAGAGATTATAAAAACAATCCATCGCACCAAAAAAATTAAGCTACCTAGGAATAAACTTAACTAAAGAGGTAAAAGACCTCTACTCAGAAAACTACAGGAAGTTGGAAAAAGAGATAGAGGAAGACATAAACAGATGGAAGAACATACCGTGTTCATGGATTGGTAGAATCAACATCATTAAAATGTCCATACTACCCAAAGTAATCATTAAATTCAACTCACTTCCCATTAAAATACCAACAACATAGTTCAGAGATCTGGAACTAACTCTCCAAAAATTCATCTGGAATAAAAAAAGATCCCGAATAGCTGCAGCAATCCTGAGAAAGAACAAAGTAGGTGGGATCTCAGTACCAGATATCAAGCTGTATTACAAAGCCACTGTTCTCAAACCTGCCTGGTACTGGCACAAGAACAAACATATAGATCAATGGAACAGAATAGAGAGCCCAGAAATCGGCCCGAACCAATATGCTCAATTAATATTTGACAAAGGAGGCAAGAACATACAATGGAGCCAGAGTAGTCTCTTCAATAAATGGTGTTGGGAAAATTGGACAGATATATGCAAGAAAATGAAACTAGACCATCAACTTACACCATACACAAAAATAAATTCAAAATGGATAAAGGACTTAAATGTATGACAAGAAATCATAAAAATTCTAGAAGAATCCAAAGGCAACAAAATCTCAGACTTATGCCGAAGCAATTTCTTCACTGATACAGCTCCTAGTGCACTTGAAACTAAAGAGAAAATGAACAAATAGGACTACATCAAATTAAAAAGCTTCTGCACAGCAAAGGAAACCATCAACAAAACAACGAGAAAACCCACTGTGTGGGAAAACATATTTGCCAATGTCATATCTGATAAGGGCCTAATCTCCAAAATTTATAGGGAACTCATACAACTTAACAAAAGGAAGTTAAACAATCCAATCAAAAAAAAATGGGCAAAGGACCTAAATAGGCACCTTTCAAAACAGGATATTCAGAAAGCCAAGAGAGATATGAAAACATGCTCAAAGTTACTAATCATCGGAGAGATGCAAATCAAAACAACAATGAGGTACCATCTCATACCTGTCAGACTGGCTATCATCAAGAAATCAACAAATGACAAGTGCTGGAGAGGATGTGGAGAAAAAGGAACACTCATGGACTCCTGGTGGGAATGCAGACTGGTGCAGCCACTATGGAAGACAGTATGAAGTTTCCTCAATCAACTGAAAATGCAACTCCCATTTGACCCTGTGATCCCACTTCTTGGAATATATCCCAAGAAACCAGAAACACCAATCGGAAAGGATATATGCACCCATATGTTCATAGCAGCACAGTTCACCATAGCTAAGATCTGGAAACAGCCTAAGTGCCCATCAGTAGATGAATGGATTAGAAAACTGTGGTACATCCTCACGATGGAATACTATGCTGCTGTAAAAAAGAAAGAACTCTTACCATTTGCAATGGCATGGATGGAACTGGAGAACAGTATGCTAAGTGGGGGAGGAGTCTCACTCTCAGGAGATAATGGCTGCCCCAGCCCTGGGCTCAGGAGTGTCTCAGAACTCAATTCGCTGCCACCTCTCCCAGCCCCCCTTCTCTCCTCAGTCTCTCCCAAGATTCCACTCCTCCACACCCTCTCCCTCTCTTCAGCACAGGTGAGTGTGTGTATTCGAAATGTCCCATGAACAGGATTCAGTGAAAACAAACAAACAAACGCCGGCCGCGGAAACAGGGAAGGCTTGGTTTCTGTAAGGTCTTCTCTTACCGGCACTGTATGGTCTGGTCAGCTCTTCAGCTGCCCCCTTTAGGCTCAGTCCTCCGTTATCACAGAACCCAGTTCTCAAATCCCCCGGCTGCGCCAGGAATCCCGTGGATCTCCTTTCCCCATTCAGGGGCTGTGCCTGTCCCAAGGGACGGGGCTGTCTGCCACGTGGTCTCCCTCCGACCCTCTGGGCTCAGAGGTCTGGCAAACTTTCCTGCCTAAATTCCTGTTTTGTTTTTTTTTTTGTTGTTTTTTTTTTTGTTTGTTTGTTTTACCTTTCCAGGGGTGTTCTGCCCTTCCCGGCTGCAAACCGTTTCACCAGCTGAACAATTTCGCCAATTCGGGGTGGGTGTTATTAGTTTCAGCTGCTCACTCCATTTGCTCCGGGACATGACCTGGGATGCGTCTGCCTATATAGCCGCCATCTTCCGTCGTCCCCACAAAATAGGGTGAACAACTTATTTGTGGGACACCCGCTTGGCAGCATGCACTGGGCTAGGTCTTGGAGTGGCAAGAAGACTGGAGCCCAGAGGCAGAAGGTAAGAGGAAGCTTCTGAGAAGATTTCATCTGCTACAACCTCCTGCAATGCCAATATTTAAATCACGGCTTTAAATGTAGGACAACCTCAAAATCTTCCTATCTCAGCTCTCTTAGTCTTCAAGGTTATGTACTCAAACTCTCTCTTTTATTCTAGTACTCGAACTTCGAAAAAAAGTCACCATCATTTCATGGACTTCTCTAGTTTTAGAAAACAACCAGTCTTCAATGTAGCTGGAATCTTCCAGAGCTCTCCCAGCCCTCCGCTGGGCAGAATCACCGCTTCTCGCCAAGAGCGGTTTGCCACCCTGACTTTTCCACAGCGCCAAGGTGCCAGCCGGACTCCTCCCCAGCGCCGCCACCACTCTCCGCCTCCTTTCTCAGAGCGAGGAGCGGTCCGGTCTCGGGTTATCAGGGCTTTTTAAAAGTGATTTTTTTCTTCTACTTCCACTTGGCATTCTGTGTAACTCACATATGACAAAATCTGAAATAACGGAAGGATCATGGTACGTTAGGCGAA
Organism: Myotis pilosus; assembly: GCA_036010255.1. Lineage (NCBI taxonomy): Eukaryota > Metazoa > Chordata > Mammalia > Chiroptera > Vespertilionidae > Myotis > Myotis pilosus. The sequence continues at coordinate 16,955,720 of JASKON010000009.1, forward strand.
ACCAGGTATGGGTATACAAACTTTATTATAAATTACACCCTGTGGCTATTTGGGGAATTTTGTCAGCAGAGAATTTTATTAAAATGTGAAGTTGTCTATAAAGCTATACATTTAGGATATTTTCTCTTTTTAATATTTAAAACTCAATGACATTGGTGGTATTTATAAATATTGAACATTTTTCTAACTATTCTATATTTTTATTTGATTATCAACTATCCCAGCAACCTACATCACTTTTTTTTTTAAATATAAAGTTTCATTGGAAGATAGTCACACTCATTTCTTTACATATTGTCTCTGGCTGCTTTTGAACTAAATTGGCAGAGTTGAATTGTTAAAACAGAGACTGAATAGCCCAGAATGCTAAAATATTTATTATTGAGCCCTTTACAGAAAAAGTGTGCCAACACTTGCACTATTTCATTAAAAGTTTTATTATAAATACTAGAGGCCCAGTGCACAAAAATTTGTGCACTCGGCGGGGGGGGGGGGGTCCCTCAGCCTGGCCTGTGCCCTCTCGCAGTCGGGGACCCCTCAGGAGATAACGACCGGGTGGCAGAGGGCAGGCCTAATCCCTAGGTGCAGCCCCTGGTCGGGCTCAGAGCAGGGCCGATTGGGGAGTTGGGGCACCGCCCCCTGTCATGCACAGAGCAGGGCGGATTGGGAAGTTGCGATGCCACCCTCAATCATGCTCAGGGTAGGGCCGATTGGGGGATTGGGGCACCGCCCCCTGTCACACTCAAGGCAGGGTCAATGGGCAGGTTGCGGCGCCACCCCTTGTCACGCAGAGAGCAGGGCCAATCAGGGGGGTGGGGAGCTCCCCCCAGTCACTCACAGAGTAGGGCCGATAGGGGAGTTGGGGCACCACTGCCTGTCACCCACAGAGCAGGGTCAATCAGGGGGTTGGGGCGCCGCCACTGTCACACTCAGGGCAGGGCCAATGGGGAGGTTATGGCTCTACCCCATCACACACAGAGCAGGTTCCCTGGTGGGGGGGTTGGGGCGCTGCCCTCTATCACCCACAGCGCAGGGCCGATCAGGGGGTTGGGGCCCCTTCCCTTGTCAGGAACAGAGCAGGGCCTATAGGGAGGTTGTGGCCCCACCCCCTGTCACACACAGAGCCTCAGGGGGATCAGGGGATTTGGGCGCTGCCCCCTGTCATGCTGATCCCGGTGCCGGGAGGCCTCGCAGCTCCGCTGATCCCAGTGCTGGGAGGCATATTACCCTTTTACTATATAGAATAGAGGTCTGGTGCATGGTGGGGGCTGGCTGGTTTGCCCTGAAGAGTGTCCTGGATCAGGGTGGGGGTCCCACTTGGGTGCCTGGCCAGACTGGATGAGGGGATGATGGCTGTTTGCAGCTGGTCACACACCCTTCAGGGTGGGGGTCCCCACTGAGATGCCTGGCCAGTCTGAGTGAGGGGCTGAGGGCTGTTTTCAGGTTGGGACTGAAGCTCTCAACTGCTCCTTTTTTTCTTTTTCTTTTTTTATTCTGGGCCAGCTTTAGCTTGAGGCTCCAGCTCTTAGGCCTCCGCTCCTTAAAGCAGGTATCTGGTTTGTTTCGGTTCTATAATCGAAGCTCTGTGTCAACTCTAGCTCTGAGATCCCGGCTCGCTGAAAGCAGGTTTCTGGGGTTTTGTTTAGCTTTTATATTTGTTACAATGTTTCTTAAACTGCAAGCTCAGAGGCCGACAAGGCAGGCGGAGAATGTTGCAGTTCTCCGTTACTGAATCAAGCAAGCCTCATATTCAGTTTAAGCTGCCTGGCTGCCGGCTGCCATCTTGGCTGGCAGTTAATTTGCATATCGCCCTGATTAGCCAATGGGAAGTGTAGTGGTCGTACGCTAATTACCATGTTTCTCCTTTATTTGATAGGATAACAGTAAAAGGGATTCAAGGTAGAAGAGACATTAAAAACTTATCAGGAGATACACATAGTGACAACTTAATTTTTAAAGCAAAGAAATATAAGGTTAAGTCCTAGAATAGCAAAACTGGGCAAACCTTTAGAAATTGGCCCATAAACATGCACTTTTATTATTGTAAAATTAATATTAAAAAGTCTCAAATACTTTTAACAGAGTTATTTAAGTCAGTTCAGGTTCTTCTCTGATTCTAGATAGTTCCCACACATACATCATTAAACAATTTTTTGTGTATTTGAATTTTATAATTTGCGTTCTTCATTTAATATTATTGCACAAATTCATAAGATGTCAGTGCTTAGAGGCACTTAGAGATTCTTTATTTGACCCCACCTCACCCACACTCCAATGTTACAATGGGGACAATGTGGCACAGAGAGGGAAAGAGACTTGCCCAAGACTCAAAAGTAACAGATTAAACTGAATTTCATGTTTCCATTGTTGTTGACTCAATTCTGTTTTATACACATACTAGAGGCCTGATGCATGAAATTCATACAAGGGTAGGCCTTCCTTCCCTCAGCTGCCAGTTTCGTGGCCTCACCCCCTCTGGCACCTGCCTTGGCCTGGCACTGCCAATGTCTGCCGCCATGCACTCCCTGGTTCCCCAGTTCCGCAGAACACCCCCCCAATCAATCTCTTGCAGAGGGCGGCCTGGGCCTTCCTCTTTGGGGCCATTGCAGAGCCCCCCAATTGATCGCCCCAACAGCCAATAATCTGGGCCTCCCTCTGCAGGGTGATCTTGGGGCGATGGCAAACTACCCACACCCACCAATCCCATCACACCTAGTTGGCTGTCCTGGCGCCAGTTGCCTGGTTGTCTGGATGGTCATTCTTCTGTTCAGCATTTTGGTCGATTTGAGTATTATGCTTTTATCATTATAGATTATTATATACTGACAGACTCTGCATTTATATGTTAATGGAATTCCTTGTTTAACCATTCTCTTATTTCTGTAACACCCTTGGTTTCCAGATGAGGAAATAAAAAGACCCAGAAAGGCAAAGTATCCTAAACTAAGGTAGAGGCAGAGTTGGGACAAGTTGTACAATGCTAACAAAGAATGCCAAAAGATGACATTTGGCCGGAGCCTGCTAAGAAGAAACAAGTGGCTCTTTGGGACCTTTATGTTTGCAAGTGAATGTCTATTTTTCATTCAATGGTAAGAAACTACAGATCTTATTAGTCAACTTGGATTTTTGCCTTGTTATGGGCATAGTAGCCAGTAGCAGGTGGTTCCCAGGCAGCTTCTCCTGCCAGGACTGACTAAAACAGACAAGGACCTGATGACAATAAGAATTATAGGATGGTACAAGATTACTGCTGCTTCATGTTTTCCCTAAAGCCCGGGATCCAGACAGCAAGACAAAAACAAACTAGGCTCTTGCAGAGTCTCTGACATATATTTTCTTTGGGACTTTGAGCAGGTCTAACTTACACTTCATGCTTTACTCAATATGAACTTCTCTCTTCCTCCCTCACGCATGCGCTCACGCGCGCGCACACACACAAACACACACACACACATAATATGTGCTTTTCTGAAGCGCTTTGCTTTGCTGATGCTAGCCCTGCTCTTCTCACAGTCCCCATGTGCCTCCATATTCTCTTGGGTAAATTTGACCATTTTTTAATGTCCTAATGTCATATACATACCCTGTGAATGAAGCTTTCCAAGATTCCTATAGCTGAAAGTAAGCTCTACCTCCTGTGAAGTCTCATAGCTCTTTTCATAATTTTTCAGCATTAGCCACTTTATTTCTAAGCTAATATCTTGTACAACCAGGTAAAAATATTTATAGAAAAAAATTAATGTAGTATTTGATCTTTACAACAACTGGCGGGGTAGGTAAAACAGTGATCATCATTCCCATTTGATAGATAATAAAATGAAATTTTTTTCTATATTGATTAAGGTAATATATATGTATCCTTATTGCCCCATTGCCCCCCCACCCCCCACTCATGGCTTCACCCCCCGGTTGTCTGTGTCCATTGGTTAGGCTTATATGCATGCACACAAGTCCTTTGGTTGATCTTTTCCCCTTACTCCCAACCTCTCCTACATTCCCTCTGAGATTTGAAGGTCTGATCGATGCTTCACTGTCTCTGGATCTGTTTTACTTCATCAGCTTATGTTTTTCATTATATTCCATAAATGAGTGAGATCATATGATATTTATCTTTCTCTAACTGGCTTATTACACTTAGCATAATGAACTCCAGTTCCATCCATGCTGTTGCAAATGGTAAGAATTCCTTATTTTTTTTTTTTTTATCGCAGCATAGTATTCAATTGTGTAGATGTACCACAGTTTTTTAATCCGTTCATATGTTGATGGGCACTGAGGCTGTTTCCAAATCCTAGCTATGGTGAATTGTGCCACTATGAACATAAGGGTGCATATATCTTTTCTGATTGTGTTTCTATTTCTTGGGATATATTCATAGAAGTGGGACAACTGGGTCAAATGGGAGTTCCATTTTTAAATTTTTGAGGAAATGCCATACCGTTCTCCACAGCGGCTGCACCAGTCTGCATTCCCACCAGCAGTGAAGAAGGGTTTTTTTTTTCTTTGAATTCTCTCTAGCACTTGTCTTTTGTTGATTTGTTGATGATAGCCATTCTGACAGGTGTGAGATGGTACCGCATTATCATTTTGATTTGCAACTCTCAGATGATTAGTGACTTTGATCATGTTTTCATATGTCTCTTGGCCTTCCTTATGTCTTCTTTCGAAAAGTATCTATTTAAGTCCATTGACCATTTTTTGATTAGGTTATCTTCCTTTTCTTAAGTTGTATGAGTTCCCTGTAAATGTTGGAGATTATCGGTGGTAACATTGGCAAATATGTTCTCCAATTCAGTGGGTGTTCTTGTTGTTTTGTTGATGGTTTCTTTTACAGTGCAAAAGATTTTTATTTTGATGTAGTCCCATTTGTTTATTTTCTTCTTAGTTTCCTTATGCTATGAGCTGTATCGGTGAATAAATTGCTTTGGCATATGTCTCATATTTTTCGGCCTGTGGATTCCTCTAGTATTTTTATGGATTCCCATCTTATCTTTAAGTCCTTTATTCATGTTGAATTTATTTTTGTGTATGGTTTAAGGTAGTGGTCTAGTTTCATTTTTTGCATGTATCTGTCCAATTTTCTCAACATGATTTATTGAAGAGACTGTCTTGACTCCATTTTATGTTCTTGCCTCATTTGTCAAATATTAATTGGGCATAGTGGTTTGCATCAATTTCTGGTTCTCTATTCTATTTCATTGATCTATATATTTGTTCTTGTGCCAGTACCAGGCAATTTTGAGAACAGTGGCTTTTTAACACAGCTTGATATCTGGTATTGTAGTCCCACCTACTTTGTTCTTCTTTCTCAGGATTGCTGCAGCTATTCGAGGTCTTTTTTAAAAATTATTATTCCAGATGAATATTTGGAGAGTTTATTCTAGGTCTGTGAGATATGCCGTTGGTATTTAATGGAGAATGCATTGAATCTATTGATTGCTCTGGGTAGTATGGACATTTTAATGATATTGATTCTACCAATCCATGAACATGGCATGTTCTTCCATCAGTTTATGTATTCCTCTATTTCTTTTTTCAGTGTCCTATAGTTTTCCATGTGCTGGTATTTTACCTCTTTAGTTAAGTTTATTCTTAGGTATCTTCATTATTTTGGTGAGATGGTAAATGGGATTGTTATTTTTGTCTCACTTTCTGTTAGTTCACTATTGGTGTATAGAAATGCCATAGTTTTCTTGGCATTAATTTTGTATCCTGCTACATTACCGAATTCATTTATTAAGTCTAATAATATTTTTCTGGAGTCTTTAGGATGTTCTTTATTTTATTTTATTATTTAAAGTATTACAAATAGTAGCAAAATGTCTCCTTTTTTCCTCATTGACCTTCCCTAGGCCTCCCCTACCCACTGGCACATGCCCTCACCCCACCCCCAGTGTCTTGCGTCCATTGGTTATGCTTAAATGCATTCATACAAGTCCTTCCATTGATCTCTTAGCTCCCCCCAACCCTCCCTAGTATTGCCACTGTAGTTTGACAGTCTGTCTGATGCTTCTCTGCCTCTGTATCAACCTTTTTGTTCATCAGGTTATAATGTTCTTTAATATCAAAAAAATGAGTGAGATAATGTGTTATTTTTCTTTCACTGACTGGCTTATTTCATTTAGCATAATGCTCTCCAGTTCCATCCATGCTGTTGCAAATGGTAAGAATTCCTTCTTTTTAATAGCAGTGTAGTATTCCATTCTGTAGATGTACCATAGTTTTCTAATTCACAAATCTACTGATGGGCATTTAGGCTGTTTCCAAATCTCTGCTATTGTAAATTGTGCTGCTATGAACATAGGGGTGCATATATCCTTTCTGATTGGTGTTTCCGTTTCTTGCGATATATTCCTAAAAGTGGTATTACTGGGTAAAATGGAAGTTCACTTTTAATTTTTTGAGAAAATCAATACTGTTTTCCACAGTGGTTGCACCAGTCTGCATTCCCACCAGCAGTGAAGGAGGGTTCCTTTTTCTCTGCATCCTCTCCAGCACTTGTTTGTTCATTTGTTGGTGATAGTCATTCTGACAGGTGTGAGGTGGTACCTCATTGTTTTGATTTGCATCTCTTAGTTGATTAGTGACTGAGCATGTTTTCATATGTCTCTTGGCTTTCTGAATCCTCTCTTTCTAAAAGTGTCTATTTAGGTCATTTGCCCATTTTTTGATTGGGTTGTTTATCTTCCTTTTGTTAACTTGAGTTCCTTGTAAGTGTTGGTGATTAAATCCTTATCAGAGATAACATTGGCAAATATGGTCTCCCATGCAGTGGGCTTCCTTATTATTTTGTTGATAGTTTATTTTGCTGTGTAGAACCTTTTTATTTTGAGTTAGTCCCATTTGTTTATTTTCTCCTTAGTTTCCATCGCCTTAGGAGCTGTATCAGTAAATATATTGCAGGGACAAATGTCTGCTATTTTGCTGCCTATGGCTTCTGCTAAGATTGTTATGGTTTCCCATCTTATGTTTAAGTCCTTTATCTATTTTGAGTTTATTTTGGTGTATGGTGATCTAGTTTCATTTTTTTGCAGGTATCTGTCCAGTTTTCCCAACATCACTTATTGAAAAGACTATCTTGACTCCATTGTTTGGTCTTGCCTACTTTGTCAAATGTTAATTCAGCATAATGGCTTGTGTTAATTTCTGTGTTCTATGGTCTGTTCCACTGGTCTATATGTCTGTTCCTATGCCAGTACCAGGCAGTTTTGAGAACAGTGGCTTTGTAGTACAGCTTGATATCTGGTATTGTGATCCCTCCGCGTTGCTCTTCTTTTTCATGCTTGCTGCAGCTATTCCAGGTCCTTTCATATTCCAGATGAATTTTTGGAGAATATTTTCTAGGTATTTGAAGTATACCATTGGCACTTTAATGGGGATTGCAATGAATCTATAGATTGCTTTGGGTAGTATGGACATTTTATTGATGTTGATTCCACCAATTCATGAACACGGTGTATTCTTCCATTTATTTATGTCTTCCTTTATCTCTTTTTTCAGTGTCCTGTAGTTTTCTGAGTATAGGTTTTTTACCTCATTAGTTAAGTTTATTCCTGGGTATCTTAATTTTTTTTTTTTGGGGGGGGGGAATGGTAAACAAGATTTTTTTTTTATTTCTCTCTGTGAGTTCATTATTGGTGTATAAAAAAAGGTGTTAATTTTGTATCCTGCTATATTGCCTACTTCATTTATTAAATCTAGTAGTGTTTAATGGCGTCTTTAGGGTTTTTTATGTACAATATCATGTCCTCTGCGAATAAGGACAGTTTTTCTTCTTTTCCAATTTGGATGCCTTTTATTTCTTCTTCTTATCTGATTGATATGGCTAGCACTTCCAGTACTATGTTGAACAGGAGTGGTGAGAGTGGGCATCCCTGTGTTGTACATGTTCTTAGGGGAAATGGTTTTAGTTTTTGCCCATTGAGTATGATGTTGGCTATGGGTTTATCATATATGGCTTTTATTATGTTGAGGTATGATCCTTTTATTCCCACCTTGAGGAAAGCTTTTATCTAGAAAGGGTGTTGGATTTTGTCAATGGCTTTTTCTGCATCAATTGATATGACTATGTGATTTTTATCTCTCAATTTACGTGATATATTATGTTTATTGATTTGCAAATATTGTACAATCCTTACTTTCCAGAGATAAATCCTACTAGGTCATGGTATAAGATCTTTCTGATGCACTGCTGGATCTGATTTACTAGAATTTTGCTGAGTATTTTGGCATCTATGTTTATGAGGGATATTGGCCTATAATTCTCTTTCTTTGTGTTGTCTTTATCTGGTTTTTGTATTAGGGTAATGCTGGCTTCATAGAATAAGCTTGGAAGTGTTCCTTCCTTGTGAGTTTTTTGAATAGTCTGAGGAGGATGAGCTTTTAGGTCTTCTTTGAATATCTGGTAAAACTCCACTGGCCATGGTCTTTTGTTTGCTGGGAGCTTTTTGATGACTGCTTCAATTTCTTCCATAGTTATTGGCCTATTGAGATTTTTAGATTCTTCCTGATTAAGTTTTGGAAGGTAGTATTTTATACGAACATGTCCCTTTCCTCCAGGTTTTCTAGTTTGCTGGAACAGAGTTGTTCATAGTACTTTTTAACAATCCTTTGTATTTCTGTGGGGTCTGTTGTCATTTTCCCTCTTTCATTTCTGATTTTGTTTATTTGGTTTATCTCTCTTTGCTTCTTGGTGAATCTGGCTAGCGGTTCATCAATCCTGTTTATCCCTTCAAATAACCAGCTCTTGGTTTCATTGATCTTTTGTATTGTTTTTTAGGTCTCTATGTCATTCATTTATGCTCTGATATTTTTTTATCTCCATCCTTTTTCTCACTCCAGGCTTTTCCTGTTGTTCTCTTTCTAATTTTTAAGTTGTAGAGTTAGATGATTTACTATGTTTTAGTCTTGTTTTGGAGGTAGGCTGGTAGAGCTATGAACTTCCCTCTCAGGACTGCTATCATTGTGTCCCATAGATTTTGGATTTTTGTGTTTTCATTGTAATTCATTTCCAGGATGTTTGTATTTTTTTCTCTGATCTCTTTGGTAACCCAATCATTCTTTAATAGCATGCTATTCAGCTTCAAAGTGTTTGAATTTTTTGGTTGTTTTTATTGTAGTTTATTTCTAATTGTATGCCATTGTGGTCTGAGAAGATGCTTGATATGATTTCAATGTTCTTGAATTTGGAGAGACTTTGCTTGTGACTCAATATGTTGTCTATCTTTGAAAATGACCCATGTGCAATTGAGGAGAACATCTATTCTGTGGCTTTGGGGTGAAATATTCTGAAGATGTCAATTAAGATTTAGTGAGTCATTTAGGATTGCTGTTTCTTTGCTGATATTTTTGTCCGGAGGACTTATCCAGTGTTGTCAGTGGTAAAGTCTCCTACTATGATAGTATTGTTGTCGGTCTCCTACTCGATATCTTCCAGGATTTTTTTTTTATATGTTTGGGTGCTCCTACATTGGATGCATATATGTTTATCTGGATTATATTCTATTGGTGTATTGATCCCTTTAGTATTAAGTGACATTCTTTATTTATTTTATGGCCTTCTCTTTGAGGTCTATTTTGTTCACATATAAGTATTGCTAGCCCAGCTTTTTTCTTCCTTTTTATTTGCCTAAAAGTTATTTTTCCATCCCTTCACTTTTATTCTGTGTGAGTCTCTTGTTCTGAGGTGGGTGTTTTGTAGACAGCATATATATGGGTCATATTTTTTATCCATTCACCCACACGATGTCCTTTGATTGGGTCATTTAGAAGAATCAAGTGTGATATAGCTGCAATAAAAAATATCACTCTTTATTTCTTCTTGATTTAGCCACTTGATGTCTTTTGATTGGAACGTTTAAAGTTCCAATTATTGATAGGTACTTGTTTGTAGCCATTTTTATTTTTTGTGCCTGTGTTCTTTCTTACTTTTTTTATTTCTTCTTTTTACACCAGTCCCTTTAGCATTTCTTGCATTGCTGGCTTGGTAGTGATAAACTCCCTTAAACTTTTTTGTTTGTGAAGCTCCTGATTTTCCCTTCAATTTTGAATGATAGCTTTGCTGTATAGAATATTCTTGGATTCAGTCTCTTGTTTTGCACCACTTTGTAAATTTCCTTCCATTCTTTTCTGGCCTGATGTGTTTCTGTTGAGAAATCATTTGATAATCTAATGGGAGATTCCTTGTACGTAACTTTCCGTCTCTCTCTTGCAGCCTGTAAGATTCTCTCTTTGTCCTGAACATTTGCCATGGTAATTATGATGTGTCTTGGTGTGGGTCTTTTCAGGCTCATCTTGTTTGGGACACACTGTGCTTGTTTGACTTTGTTCTTCCCCACATCTGGGTAGTTTTCTGACATTATTTCTTCAAATAAGTTTTCTAAACCTTGTTCCTCTTCCTGTTATTTTGGCACCCCTATTATTCACATGTTGCTTTGTTTCATGTTTTCCTACAGTTCTCCTAGGCTCTTCTCCTATTTTTTATTTATTTTTTTCTCCAATTGCATCAGTTTGTTTGTATTTTTCTTCCTTGTCTTCTAATTCGCTAATTTGGTCCTCCTCTTCTTGTCCTAGTCTACTGTTGAAACTTTCCGTTGTGTTTTTTATTGCAGCTATATCACTCTTTTTCTTCTTGATTCTTACATAAGTTGTTGATTTTTTCATCCATCTGGTTTATGAACTGTATGACCTTTATTCAAAATTCTCTTTCTGACGTATTGCATTACTCTGTTTCAATTAGCTACTTTCTGGTGTTTCCTCCTTTCCTTTGGGAGTTTCTTTGTCTCCACATTTTTGCTCTCATAGCAGGATCTAGGTGTCGAGTCATCTGTGGACTGCTCTTCGGATGGCAGTGGCTCCTTGGGTGGTGGTTGCTCCTTGAGTCACAGCAGCCGTTGCTCCTCAGTTTGCAGCAGCTCTTCTGGTGGCTTCTGTTTGCAGCAGTGGTGGCTCCTTTGGCTGTTGTGGGAGGTTGCTCACATAGCTGCTGCTCCTCAGAAGGGGGTGGGGTGCTCACGAGGCTTGTCATTCTCAGATTTCAGTGGGCTGCATGTAGCTGCTGCTCCTCAGATGGGGCAAGCTACTCAGGGGGCTGCTACTCCTCGGATGGGGGCAGACTGCTCATGGGGCTGTATCTCCTTGGATGTGGGCTGGCTGTGCATGTCTAATGCTCCTTAAATAGGGTGTGCTGCTCCTTGGACATGGGTAGCTTGCTTGCAGGGCTGCTGCTCCTCAACGTGGGTGGGCTGCTCATGCAGCTTCTGCTCCTCATATGGGATGGGCTGCTCCCTGGATAGGAGTGATGTACATGTATAGCTCCTTCTCCTCTGATGGAGTCAGGCAACTCACACAGCTTCTGCTTGTTGGACAGGGATGGGCTGCTTGCATAGCTTCTGCTCCTTCGATGGGGGCAGGCTGCTTGTACAGTTGTTGCTCTTCAGACAGGAGGCAGGCTGCATGCAGCTGCTGCTCCTCAGATGGGGGTGGACTGTATAGGGCTGTCGCTCCTTGGATGTGGGCAGGCTGCTCATGTGGCTGCTGCTCCTCAGACAAAGGTGGGCTGCTTGTGCGGCTGCTGATCCAAGGACAGGGGCAGGCTTTTCGCGAGCTGCTTTTCCTCGGACAGGGCCAGGCTGCTCACGGGGACTTCTGCCTCTTGCATGGGGTAGGGCTACTCATGACGCTGCTCCTCCTTGGACCAAGGCAGCTTGCTTGCAGGGCTGCTGCTCCTCGTACAGGGGTGGGCTGCTCGCACAGCTGGTGCTCCTTGTATGGGGGCAGGCTGCATGGGGCTGTTTCTCTTCAGTATGGGCAGGCTGCTCATCCAGCTGCTACTCCTAGAATGTGGGCCTGCTGTTCCTTGGACTAGGGTGGGCTGCTCCTGTAACTGCTGCTGTTCGGACAAGGGGCAGGCTGCTCACGTGGTTGCTGTTCCTCAGATTGGTGGATGAGCTGCTCACACAGCTGCTGCTCCTTGGACAGGGGCAGGCTGCATGAGGCTGCCACTCTTTGGCCTGGGGCAGTGTGCTTGTGGGGCTGCTGCTCCTCGAACAGGAATGGGCAGCTCATGTGCTTGCTGCCCATGTGTTTGCAGTGCCCTGGGCTAAAATCTTGGGCTGGACAGAGAGGAGCATGCTTCGCAACTCACAGGAGCTTATGCCCAGAGTGACTTGAGTCTTGGTGACCACAGGACCACAGCCAAGGTAGCAGGTCCCTGGCAGCAGTGGCTGTAGAGTCCCGGGTGTTATCTGAGGGCACTATGGGTGGAGGTGAGGCTGGGCTCCCAGTGACAGCAGCTCACCCCTTCAAAAATGTGAGGCATTTGAGGAAGAGCTGGCCTCTACTGGACTGTTTGCAATGGTAGCAGATGCTGCTTAGTTAGTCGAGTCTGGTTAGCCTGCCCCCGAAGGCTCTGTGGGATCTAACTGTGCCTCATTCACACACACATACCCCACATTACCACACATTCCTCTTTTGCTACCTCACTCATTCATGCTCTCTTCCTCACTGCCGCCTTCTTTCTGTCTCTGTAGTTGGGTCTGGATTGTTATTGACCCGTTCTTGGATGGAATCTCCTCTCCAGGTGTCTGGTTATGTGGCTCACTCTCTACCACATTGGCCTAACAGGATAAAATTCACCTCAGCAAGACATGTCACAAAGGGAACAAAACATGAATGTACTCATGACACTGATAACCCCAGTATATGTAACCACCAGAGAAAAGAGAATTAGGGGAGAGAAAAGAGAGCACAAATGATATTGAAGGCAGAAAAAAATGTTTTGAGAGAAAAGCAAAAAGAAGAAAAAGGAATATATATATATATATATATATATATATATATATATATATATATATATATATATAGAGAAAACACCAGAGGACAAACAGGTAAACCAAAACACACAAACACCAAATTTTCAGTAAAGAGGGTGGGGGCAGAATCTTCTATACAGAAAGTAAGGTTAAGAATTGGATGAATATGGGGAGGACCTCAGTTCAGTATAGAGGAAATAGAAAGAGGATGAGTGGATAAGAGGAATGAGAAAGAGAAGAAAAGAATAATAATAATACATTTTTTAAAAAATTGATTCAAAAATTAGGATAAAAAATAAAATAAATTGGAATGATGGAAAAAAATAATGTGAAAAGAAATAGAAAATAAAGAAATAAATGAAAGAAGGAAAATAAAGAAAAAATAAAAAGAGATAACAAAATAATAAAATAAAAATGAAAAAGTAAAGTGTTGTTCCTTTGGCTGGTTTAAGATCCCACTCTTCTGTACTGTCTGCAGATTCTCAGTTTACTTTTGCTGGGACTGAAGGCCTCTCTTTAGGCCAGAGCCTCAAGGTATAGTATGGGTGTGGCTGCATTGCCTGGAGACTGCAGGAAGGGGCTATCTCTTCAGGAGAAAATGGCTACCTAGGTCCCATGTGTCAGGTATGACTCAGCTCCAGACTCATAGCCACTTCTCTTAGGCCTTTTGCTCACCCCAGCCTCTCCCCAGACTCCACAAGTCCGCACCTTCTCCTGCACCTCAGCCATGGGTGAGCATCCATATCCAAAAGGTCCTATGAACTAGGTTCAGTGAAGAAAAGCACAGGCCACAGAGAGGGGAAAGACTGTGCCTCTGTGAGCTCCTCGCCTGCCAGCACTGAGCAGTCTGGGCAGCCCTCCAGGCTGCCCTCTCTGGGCTCAGTCTTTCATGAATGTGGACCCAGATCTAAAGTCCCCTGCCACCAGCAGTCCTGTGGACCTCCTTTCCATAGTCAGACGCTGTGCCTGTCCCAAGGGGCGCGGCTCAGTGCCATGTGGTTTCCCTCTGACCCTCTGGGATCGGAGGTCTCACAGTTCTCTCCAGCCCAGATCCTTGGTTTTACCTTTCTCCAGGCATCCTCTGCCCTTCCTGGCTGCTAATTGTCTCACAAGCTGTATCTTCTTTGCCATTTTGGGGTGGATGCTATTCGATTCAGCTGCTCATTCTATCTGCTCTTGAACAAGGCTCAGGACACGTCCATCTATTCCGCTCCCATTTTGTCCTCTCTAAAATTGAGTTTTAAGAGGTAAAGGGTCACATGGTTACTATGACTTGTTAATTTTGGTGAAAAGAGATCCTGGATTTTGTCAGGGAAGGTCAATGAGGGTAACAGAAATGGTACTATTTTAAAAGATTGATAAAAGTTCATTGAGTCAATTCCTCTGTCTTTAGGAAGTTGTTATCTAAACTAGTAAAATCTTTGCTTCATTAGAAGACCTGTTTTCTCTTCCTGCAGCATTTCACAATGTAATCATCTTATAGGGGTTATACTTTAATCCAACCCAAACCTGATCTTCTGTTTTTCCCTTTTGTTCTATCTGGACAATGAACAGAAATAAGGTTTCTCTCTTCACTTAAGCATTGTCAAGATTATCCCAGAGCATTTAACATAGTCTAGATTGTCTAAAATGTTGGAAATATGACTTAAAACCTAAACAGAAAAGCCTAGGTGTAGACTCAGGGACTTTTTAAGCCAAGTTGTATTTTCTCTGGATTATCTTCTAAGCTAGTATCAGGGCATGGCCAGAAAAGACTCTCAAGGTTATCCAGAACAGTTTTATAAATAGAAAAACTATAGATTAAGAGAGATTCAAAAAATGAAATTTGTAGAAATATTGGTTGACTCTCCTCCACTGTTCTTCTACAACTACTAAAGCCTATACAGTACATGCAAAAGGGAAAATGCATTCAAACCTCCACAGAAGTTAAATGTGTCTTGCTCATAGCCTCCCCTGCTGCTGATTTGTCACCCTAGGTAACAAGGCGAGCAGCCCTAGTTTAATTGTCAAATTTAGAAAGAACATTCTCTCATGAACTATAAACCATCAAGAAGCCTTGTGGCTAGGAACTAAACATTATGTAATTGGCTTTTCAGGGACCTGTTTCTTTTGAGGCTTATTTGGAGTCAGAACTACATACTTTAAAAAAGGGGGGGGGGGGTTCAAGATGGTGGCTGTATAGGCAGACACGTCCCAGGTCCTGTCCCGGAGCAAATGGAGTAAGCAGCTGAAACTAATAACACCCACCCTGAATTAGCAAAATTATACAGCTGATGAGACAGTTTCCAGCTCCCCTGGAAAGGTAAAAAAACAGGGATATGGGCAGGAAAGTTTTCCAGACCTCTGAACCCAAAGGGGCAGAGGGGAACCGCGTGGCAGACAGCCGTGTCTCTTGGGACAGGCACAGCCCCTGACTGGGAAAAGGAGATCCGAGGGACTGTTGGTGCCAGGGGATTTGAGATCTGGGTTCTGTAATTATGTAGGACTGACCCTAAAAGGAGCAGCCTGAAGAGCTGATCAGACCATGCAGTGCCAGTAAGAGAGGAGCTTACAGAGACTCAGCCTTCCCCGTTTCCGCGGCCAGCATTTGTTTGTTTGTTTTCACTGAACCCTGTTCATATGACATTTTGGATACAGACACTCACCTGTGCTAAAGAGAGGGAGAAGGTGCGGATGAGTGGAATCTGGTAAGAGGCTGAGGAGAGAAGGGGGGCCAGGAGAGGTGGCAGCGAATTGAGTGCTGAGTCACCCCTGAACCCAGGACTAGAGCAGCCATTCTCCCCGGACGTTAGAATTCCTCCCCCCCAGCCCCCAGGCAAGGAGCACAGCCACACCTAGATTCCGCCCTAAATGAGATGAAGGATTAAAATAATATGATTAGTCCCTGGGAGTTAACAGGGTCTGGCCTATACAGGGACTTTCAGTCCCAGCAACAATACAGAGCAGGGTAACGATTAAAGAACCAGCTCTGGGCAGTGGACTTCCCCAAAGCAGTTTTAAGTGCAATAGAGAAGATAAACCCAAGCTACTGTATAGAGAGACCATATAGCCTCAGAGGCCAATCCAGAAACACTGCCACACAGAGGCTGATCCACAAACTGACTCTTAGGTAAATACCAATTAAGGCAGTCTGGGACACCAATACAGCCTGCTTTAAAATCAGGACTGTGGTTTACAACATGGAGGAACAGTGTATTGCAGGGAAATTCAACATTCTCCTGAATACCTGGCAGGACTAAGGCGAGCCAGACTGAAGAGTAGAAGAACCGAAGGACCTTCGCTACTGCAAATTTTTATTTATTTTTTATTCTTTTTTCACCTTTTAAATAAGAAACCAATTTTTTTTCTTTTCTTTTTCCACCACGTGATTTTACCCTTTTAATTATTACATTTTTATTTTTAACCAGTATTATTACTGCTACCATTTTACCATTTTTTAAAGTGTCATTTTCTCTTCTCTTTATTTTATTTTGGGATTAGTGTTCTACATTCTATTTTCATCTTTCGTTTAGCATCATTTTTATCTACATCAATTTTACCTCTATGCTAAAACCCTCTTCCTCACGTTTCCTTTTTTATTGTCCTGTTTCTCTTACTGTATTCCTGCTTTAGATTTTCCCTATTTCTTCTTTTTACCCCCTGTCAAAATTTCACCCTACTTATATATCCTATTTCCAAACCACTGCTCTAAATCCTTATACACCTTCCCCTTATCTTTCTTCACTAACCAATTTTTTTCTTCTTTTATCTTTCTACTGTTTTGTTGCTGTTTGCTTGATTGTTGAGTGTATTGTTTTCTTGTTTGTTTGTTTTTGTTTGTTTTAAGATTGGTTGTGAGGTTGTTTTGCTCTTTCTTTTTATTTTTTTCTGCTGGTTTTAACCCCCGCCCCCCAGTTATTTTTGTGTTTCTGTTTTCCCTTGCCTCACTTGATATTATTGGTTGATTGTAGTTTGCATTCATCTCCAAGGATCTGTTGCTGGAATTTGTTGGATTAGTGATGGTTCTATCAGAGTATTCTCCTCATATAAATAGTCTCTTCCCCTCTTCTACTTCACTCTCTCTTTTCACTCTTTTTTTTTCTTTTTCCTTTTCCCCGCCTTTTACCCAGTATCATTTTTGCACTCTTTATTCTTTCTTCTTTTCTTTTCTTTTCTCTTCTCTTCTTTTCTTTTCTTTTCTTTTCCTTTCCTTTCTTTTCTTTTCTTTTCTCTTTTCTCTTTTTCTCTTCTTTCTTCCTTATCCCCCATTTCTCTTAATTGGGGTGGTCACCTTTATTTGGGGTTATTAATATCGTGAATACATTTGTGTTCAGTGCCTGGTACATTGTGCCTTCTTGTGTTGTATTTTGTGCCTTTAAATCAACGCAGCAGATCCAAGCAACAGCAGCGGCCTGATCACCACACCCTTTGTCTGAGGAACAGCAGCTATAAGTGAAGCCTCCCCTAAACATCCCAAAGAGCCACCACAGCTGTGACAAGCACCCAACAGAGGAGCAGCTGCACACTGAGGAGCAGCTGCTACCGCAAACACCCGAGGAGGAACCACAGCGTGAGGAGCCACTGCTACCCATGGAGCAGCCACTAAACGACTCAAAATCTAGATATGTCAGTGAGATCAATCATTGGTAGACAAAGAAACCCCCAAAGGAATGAAAAGGAGGGCTCACCAGAAAAGCAGCTAAGTGACACAGAGGCATGCAACATGACAGAAAAAGAATTCAGAATAAGGGTCCTAGAGTGCATAAACCGGATGGAGGAAAAAATCAAAAACTTATGCAAGAAGCAATAAGAAATAGATGAAAAAAAATCAATAATTTATGTAAGACCCAAGTAGAAATGAAGAGCAATATAGCTGAAATAAAAAACACCATTGAACGTATCAACAGTAGAATAGGAGAAGCGGAGGACTAAATTAGTGCATTAGAAGATGAGGAAGCAAAACACACTCAAACTGTACAGCAATTGGAGAAAAAAATTAAAAGACAGGAGGAGAGCCTAAGGGAGCTTTGGGACAAGATGAAACAAAACAACATACGAATAATAGGGGTGCCAGAACAACAGAAAGATGAACAAGGATTACAAAACCTATTCGAAGAAATAATATCAGAAAACTTCCCTGAGGTGGGGAAGAAAAAAGTCACACAAACCCAGAGAGTCCCAAACAAGGTGAACCCGAAAAGACCCACACCAAGACACATCATAATTACCATGGCAAATGTTCAGGACAAAGAGAGAATCTTACAGGCTGCAAGAGAGAGACAGACACTTACATACAAGGGATCGCCCATCTGATTATCAAATGATTTCTCAACAGAAACAAATCAGGCCAGAAAAGAATGGACAAAAATTTATAAAGTGATGCTAAGGAAAAGACTGAATCCAAGAATACTCTATCCAGCAAGGTTATCATTCAAAATTGAAGGAGAAATAAGAAGTTTCACAGACAAAAAAAAAAAAAAAAGGCTAAGGGAGTTTATCACCACCAAGCCAGCAATGCAACAAATGCTAAAGGGACTGGTGTAAAAAGAAGAAATAAAAAGCTCAAAAAGAAAACAGGCACAAAAAGAAAAAGAAATGGCTACAAACAAGTGCCTTTCAATAATAACTTTAAACATAAACGGACCAAATTTTCTAACCAAAAGACATCGAGTGGCTGAATGGATAAAAAAACATGACCCATACATTTGCTCTCTACAAGAGACCTACCTCATTAGAAAGGACTCACACGGACTGAAAGTGTAGGGATGGAAAAATATCTTTCAGGCAAATGGAAAAGAAAAGAAAGCCTGGGTAGCAATACTTATATCAGAAAAAATAGACCTCAAAGTGAAGGCAATAACAAGAGATAAGGAAGGCCACTTCATAATACTAAAGGGATCAATACAACAAGAAGATATAACCCTGGTAAACATATATGCACCCAATGCAGGAGCACCCAAATACATAAAAAAAAAAACTCCTGGAAGATATCAAAGGAGAGATCAACAACAATACAATCATAGTAGGGGACTTTAATACACCACTGACATCACTGGATTAATCCTCTAGACAAAAAATCAGCAAAGAAACAGCAATCCTAAATGACTCACTAGATCAGATAAACTTAATTGACATCTTCAGAACATTTCACCCCAAATCCACGGAATATACATTCTACTCAAGTCCTCATAAGACATATTCAAAAATAGACCACATATTGGATCACAAACAAAGTCTCCCCAAATTCAAGAAGATTGAAATCATACCAAGCATCTTCTCAGACCACGATGGCATATTAAAAATAAACTACAATAAAAACAACCCAAAATACTCAAACACTTGGAAGCTGAATAGCATGTAATTAAATATTGATTGGGTCTCCAATGAGATCAAAGAAGAAATTAAAAACATCCTGGAAACTAATGACAAGGAAAACACAACAATACAAAACCTATGGGACACAATGAAAGCAGTGCTGAGAGGGAAGTTTATAGCTTTACAGGCCTATCTCACAAAACAAGAACAAATGGAAGTAAATCATATAACTCTACATCTCAAAGAATTAGAAAGAGAGCAACAGGAAAACCCCATAGTGAGCAGAAGGAAGGAGATAATAAAGATCAGAGCAGAAATAAATCACATAGAGACCAAAAAAAAAAAAAACAATACAGAAAATCAATGAAACCAAGAGCTGGTTCTTTGAAAGGATAAACAAGATTTACAAACCTCTAGCTAGGCTCACCAAGAAGCAAAGAGAGAGGACCCAAATAAACAAAATCAGAAATGATAGAGTCAAAATAACAACAGACCCCACAGAAATAAAAATAATTATTAGAAAATACTATGAACAACTCTACTCCAACAAATTAGACAACCTTGAGGAAAAGGACAAATTCCTAAAAAATACATTTCAAACTCAATCAGGAAGAATCAAAAAATCTCAATAGGCCAATAACTATGGAAGAAAATGAAGCAGTCATCAAAATCTCCCAGCAAACAAAAACCCAGGACCAGACGGCTTCACAGGGTAGTTTTACCAAACATTTAAGGAAGAACAAAAACCTATCCTCCTCAGGCTACTACAAAAAATTCAAGAGGAAGGAACACTTCCAAGCTCATTCTATGAAGCCAGCATCACCCTAATACCAAAACCAGGTAAAGAAAACATAATGAAAGAGAATTACAGGCCAATATCCCTCATGAACTTAGATGCCAAAATCCTCAACAAAATCTTAGCAAATCGGATCCAGCAGTACATCAGAAAAATCATGCACCATGACCTAGTAGGGTTTATCCAGGGATGAAAGGATGGTACAATATCCGAATATCAGTAAACATGGTACATCACATAAACAAATTGAAAGAAAAAAAAACACACAGTCATATCAATTCATGCAGAAAAAGCATTTGACAAAATCCAACACCCATTTTTGATAAAAACTCTCAGTAAGGCGGGAGTAGAAGGATTATACCTCAACATAATATAAGCCATATATGACAAGCCCACAGCCAACATCATACTCAATGGACAAAAACTAACACCATTTCCTCTAAGTACAGGAACAAGACAGAGATGCCCACTCTCACCACTCCTGTTCAACATAGTACTGGAAGTATTAGCCATTGCAATTAGGCAAGAAGAAGAAATAGAAGGCATCCAAATTGGAAAAGAGGAAGTAAAACTGTCCTTTTTTGCAGATGGCATGATATTATACATACAAAACCCTAAAGACTCCATCAAAAAACTACTAGACTTTATACATGAATTTGGGAATGTAGCAGGATACAAAATTAACCCCAAGAAATCTACGGCATTTCTATACACCAATAGTGAACTTTCAGAAAGAGAGAGTAAAGAAACAATCCCATTTACCATAGCACCAAAAAAATTAAGCTACCTAGGCATAAACTTAACTAAAGAGGTAAATGACCTCTACTCAGAAAACTACAGGATGTTGGAAAAAGAGATAGAGGGAGACATAAACAGATGGAAGAACATACCGTGTTCATGGATTGGTAGAATCAGCATCATTAAAATGTCCATACTACCCAAAGCAATCAATAAATTCAACTCACTTCCCATTAAAATACCAACGACATATTTCACAGATCTAGAACGAACTCTCCAAAAATTCATCTGGAATAAAAAAAGACCCCGAATAGCTGCAGCGATCTTGAGAAAGAACAAAGTAGTTGGGATCTCAATACCAGATGTCAAGCTGTATTACAAACCCACTGTTCTCAAAACTGCCTGGTACTGACACAAGAACAGTCATATAGATCAATGGAATAGAATAGAGAGCCCAGAAATTGGCCCGAACCAATATGCTCAGTTAATATTTGACAAAGGAGGCAAGAACATACAATGGAGCCAGGATAGTCTCTTCAATAAATGTTGTTGGGAAAATTGGACAGATACATGTAAGAAAATGAAACTAGAACATCAACTTACACCATACACAAAAATAAACTCAAAATGGATAAAGGACTTAAATGTACGACAGGAAACCATAAAAATTCTAGAAGAATCCCAAGGCAACAAAATCTCAGACATATGCCAAAGCAATTTCTTCACTGATACAGCTCCTAGGGCACTTGAAACTAAAGAGAAAATGAACAAATGGGACTACATCAAAATATAAAGCTTCTTCCCAGCAGAAGAAACCCTCAACAAAACAACAAGAAAGCCCACTGCGTGGAAAAACATATTTGCCAATGTGATATCTGATAAGGGCCCAATCCCCAAAATTCATAGGGAACTCATACAACTTAACAGAAGGAAGATAAACAATCCAATGAAAAAATGGGCAAAGGATCTAAATAGACACCTTTCAAAAGAGGACATTCAGAAAGCCAAGAGAGATATGAAAACATGCTCAATGTCACTAGTCATCTGAGAGATGCAAGTCAAACAGCAATGAGGTACCATCTCACACCTGTCAGAATGGGTATCATCAACAAATCAACATACGTCAAGTGCTGGAGAGGATGCAGAGAAAAAGGAACACTCATGCACTGCTCATAGGAATGCAGACTTGTGCAACCACTCTGGAAGACAGTATGGAGCTTCCTCAAAAAACTAAAAATGCAACTCCCATTTAACCCTGTGATCCCACTTCTAGGAATATATCCCAAGAAACCAGAAACACCAATCAGAAAGGATATATGCACCCATATGTTCATAGCAGCACAATTCATCATAGCTAAGATCTGGAAATAGCCTAAATGCCCATCAGCAGATGAATGGATTAGAAAACCTTGTTACATCTACACAGTGGAATACTATGCTGCTGTAAAAAAGAAGGAACTGTTACCATTTGCAATGGCATGGGTGGAACTGGAGAGCATTATGCTAAGTGAAATAAGGCAGTCAGTGAAGGAAAAATAACACATTGTCTCACTCATTCATGGATAATAAAGACCATTATAAACTTATGAACAAAAATAGATACAGAGGCAGAGCTGCCTCAAACAGACTGTCAAACTGCAACCGGAAGGCCGGGGAGGGGAGGGGGGCAGAACAGGGGGTAAGAGATCAACTGAAGGACTTATATGCATGCATATAAGCATAACCAATGTATATAAGACCCTGGGGGGTAGGGGAGGCTAGGGGATTGTCAAGCGTGGGGGAAAAAATGAGACATATGCAATACCCTTTGTAATACTTTAAGCAAGAATAAAAAAAGAACTACATACTTGACAAAGTAATTTTTTGCCGTTTTCAGGAGCCTGGACAGCTGTGAAAAGAGTGAGTTGGATAGGGTTCTGCCTCCTGCACTACCCCAAATCTTTGCCAACACCAGTTTCTAAAACCTTTCCCACCACTGAAAGTACAAAGGTGAAACAGTTGTGTGTGTTTTTCATAAGCCTGAAAAAGCCTGGAATCTTGGCACTTAGGTACTTTTCCTTGTTCCAACATATACATTGAGTAGATGCAAAATTGGAATGGATAGAGGTTAAATATGAAGCACTGGGGTAGATTTTGTGTGTGTGTGTGTGTGTGTGTGTGTGTGTGTGTTGTTGTTGTTGTTGTTTTGTTTTTTACAGATTCTCATTTCTGTTAATAACTTCCTTGAGTTGTGTCTAAATCAGAATTGCTAACACCTATTCACTCTACAACGTGAAGTCTTGGAGAGGAATTTCAGATTTGCAATCTCCTCATACATGTCTTTGAAGTTTCATAATACCACTTCCTTTATTTCCCACTCTAGATGGACTCAGAATTGGCAGTGCATGTTTTCAGAAATTCAGACATGTGAAAGCTCAGTGAGAGTGAAGTTTCTAGGACTGGCTGTGTAATTTGTAGATCCCAGCACGAAGTAAAAATGTGCAACCCCTTGTTAAAATTATTAATATTTCATGGTGGGAATAGCAAAGCATTAAGCCAAGCACAGATCCTTCTAGTTATGGGGCTTTGTGCAACTCCACAGATGGCACTCTCATAAAGCCATCCCTCTTCCCTGTTTACACAGAGACCAGAACACATTGGTGATCCTCAAATTCAAACTATCTCTTGACAGAAAACCGTATATGTTTAATACTTATTAAATTATAGTCCCCTACATGATGATTACATTGCAGAATGCTGCAGGAAGAGAAAATAAGTTTCTTAATGATGCAAAGAACTATTCAAAGACTAAACTAGTTTAGATGACAACCTCCTAAAAACAGAGGAATTGACTTAATGAAATTGATCAATCTTTTAAAAGGGTACTACTTCTGTGATCATCATTGACCTTCCCTGATAAAGTCCAGGATCTCTTTTGACCAAAATTAACAGCCCATCTTGGCTTCTTGCCACTTCACATTTATTCCCAGGATCAGTGCATGACTGCTGCTCTCCTCCCACACACTTGTGTCAGAGCCTTTGCTAGTTAATATTTATTTAAAATAAAAACTTACAAGATGAAAATTTTGGTGGATTTTACTGGACTTGTATAGAATAAGGAGTTGTGTGGTCTTAGTCTCCTCTCAGAACTGCCACTACCACACAATGTGATCTTCGGCATATTTGTGGTAGCTGAATGGCTGGATGTACTTTCTTTTTGGTGAAATAGCAAAAGCCAAATAAAGAGGCTATAACATCTGATAGGACTTTTCCCAGATCCAATAGTGAATGCCTGGGTTGCTTTAGAAGAGAAGTGTTGGCTATTTTATTTTTCTGGCCTTTAGTACCTGCTTCCTCCCTCCCCATACACACACCATAATCTGAAGATCTTTCTTAGCAGGAAAATAATTTATTTTATTAAGAGATGTGTACTCAGCAATACCTTGTCAGTGGGCTGGCATTTATACTTTGTCTACACACAGAAACTGCTTTGACTGAAATCTGGAAAAAAACTAAACAGGTACAGCTAGAAAATAATAATTACAGTAATTTTACACATACATTTAGTTTGGGGAGGTAGATAATTGATTTAGTTATCATTTTCTATCCTGTTATTCTGGTGCTGTGGAGGCCCTAGCTAGAAGTCAGAGTTGTGGGGAAATAAAGAAGTTGATTCTCAGCTTATTTTCCCCAGAGTTTCTGAGGAGACTACACCCTCTCTCCTGAAAGGGTGTTGGAACGGGCTTATGCTTTTAAAGTATAACTATGGCCTGCTCAAATGTCCCTCTTTGCGGTAGCACTCTGACATCAGGGAACTGCAACAGTCATAAGCCAGCTTTGGCTTAGCTTGGTGCTCCAGTCTCAGCCCAAGACTAACTGGGACCATCTCCAGCCAGTCCCGTGGCTGGTCCCACCTCCCTAATCTGCTTTCTGGATGAACTGTAGGCCAGGCTAAACCAGGCCACCTTAAGTGTAGTGTCAAGGGAAAGGTGAGGGAGGGATGATGTTTCTTTAGCTCCTGCATTTTAACTGTGTCTGACTTCCTGCCTTACCTTAAGCAAAACCAGTAGACTCTTTTAAAATAATGTTTTCAGAAGACCCTAAGGTCCTTGGTTCTGGGTCATTGAAGACCTGCATCAATTTCAGAGTCATAGAAACCTAGATAGGCTACCAAAGTCTGATTAGCCAAATAAGTCCAGTTCAACACACACTTATGGAGCCAATTGTTGTGTAACAGGCCATTACTAAGAAATAGGGGGTAGAAAGTGGACTGAGGCCTAATTCCTGCCCTTCAGGAGTTTGCAGCCTGCTTATAAATCCAAAAGAACAAACAGATGATTTTGATGTAATGTGACTAATGAAAGGCAATAGATGAGAACTCAATGTCTTGAATGCACTGAGGAGGGGCACCCAACCCAGCTTAGGGGCATCAGGGAAGACTTCATATAGGAAGGAACAGCAGGTAAGGTTCAAAGGAGTTAGTTAGGGAGAAAACATTGAGAGATACATGTCAAGGAATGAACAACAATCACAAAGGTAAAGGAGTTTCTAACAACATTTTCTTTTTGGGGAACTGGAGAGTTAAGAAAATTAAAAATTTAAATAAAGTAGTCATGGGAATCTTAATGAATCTTGTCATATATAGCTTAGTCTATATCCTAAAGACAGTGGGAGACAGGAGTTTTAAGCAGGGAAGATTTGTCAAATGAAATGTCACTGGAGCCCAGCCGGTGTGGTTCAGTGGTTCAGCATCAACCTATGAGCCAAGAAGCTATGGTTTTATTCCCAGTCAGGGCACATGCCTGGATTGTGGACTCCATCCCCAGTGGGGGGCATGCAGGAGGCAGCCAATCAATGATTCTCACTCATCATTGATGTTTCTGTCTCTCTCTTCCTCTCCCTTCCACTCAGAAATCAATAAAAATATATTTTTAAAAGAAATGTCACTGGAGTGCAGTGAATGTATAAATGAATAAACAAATCTAAGGCAAAACTTTAAAATGTGCAATTTCTTCCTAGAAATATACAGAATAAAGCCACAATTTATTGGTTCAGTTCTCTTCAAGCTGTTCTAGCCTACACTTCTATTATCAGCTCACTCTGTTCTCTAGCCACATAAACTTTATTTTCCACTCATTTAAAGCTCATGCTATTCCCCATTCCTAATTGGTTCCTTTCTCCTTTCTTTTTTGGTGAGTTCATAATAATTATTTGTGAGAAAGGTCAAGTATTATTTTCTCTCAGATGTCTTTCCTGACCTATAGTAACTCTATTCCTCCCCTGTCTCCCCATAGCACCATGTTCATGCCTTATAACTTTTATCACACAGTGTTGTAACATGCATTTCCCTGAGTATTCCTCACTTGGTATGAGCTGCTGCTTGAAAATAAAGAAGATGTCTTATTTACTTATCCATTCCCAGCATGTCACATAGTCAGCACTCAATAAATGTTCGTTGAAAAATGTAAGGATTAAGTAGTTGAAATAAAAAGTTTGAAACAGACTACTCTAGTCATTTTGGCACTGGAAGAATTCAACTGTGAAATGTAGTAGAAAGATCACCAATCGGGGCTGGGGAGTGGGGGGTGAGATAAGTCTTCAGATTCCTATCTATGTCCTGTCCTGCCATTCACTGTCTGCAGCCATCTTTTCCTGTCTCTGTGCCTCAGTGTCCCAAACTACATATTAGTTCAACTGATTTCCTGAAAAAATTATCAATCTCTCTCTAATTCCAGAGCTAATTGTTTTGAAGTTTATTATTTATATGTCCATACTTCTAGCTCCTAGGAAGACAGAGATAATGGCAAGAGGATGATAAAATATTTGGGTTGAGAATAAAAACTGCCAAGTCACTGTGGTAGATGAACACTGGGAAAGATATCTAAGACACAGTTCTCTCTCTCTTCTCTCTCTTCCCTCCTCTCTCTCTCTCTCTCTCTCTCTCTCTCTCTCTCTCTCTCTCTCTCCTCTCTTCTCCTCTCCTCTTCTCTCCTTTCCTCTTCTATATAATCTAGCCCCAGTAGCCCATCAAAGCCCATACAGAACATTCCACAAAGTGAATCTTAATAAGTTATACTCCATAGAGTACACACTTATTCTTTTGCAGCTTTCACATTCCAATAGATTTGTTGTCTGATTTTCTCCAGTATTAAAAAGGTAAGGGTTTTCCTGGAGTTTGCTCTGAAACCAAAGCCACCACAGCACAAGCCAGGTAAGAAAAAAAGGAATTACACATATTAGCAAGAAGTGTCCTGGCTGCCTGGCAAAAATGGAAAAGCTTAACAACATCTACAAAATGATGGCTAACAGAATATGCCAGTGAGTATTTAATTTGCCTGCTTTTCCTTCAATATGAAAACAGAACACAGGTTCTTTCCTGATTCCTTTTTCACTACTTCCAAAGTCCCATAACCCTGGCCCGTTTGTCCTTCCAAGGTTGAACAAGGTTGGGTTGGTTAAACCCAGAGAAATGAGTGTCAGGGTTCTAGGACAGAGTGTGAAAATAAATAATAATGATAATTTAAAATGATAGCATTTGTATAATGTTTTACAGTTAAAATCCTCTTTTGCATAAATTATCTTAATTGATTCTAAAAGTAATAATACTTTTTTAAGCCGTAGGGCCTTTACATGTGCTTTTCTATTTGGGCAGTTCTTGCCACCTATTTCTTCCTACTTCTACCAAGGCTTTAGATCTCAGCTCAAAGAGCACTTTATCAACGTAAACTTCCCTGACTTTACTGCCCATTACAAGTCTATCAGACTCATTCCACTAGTACCTTTCTTTGTTTCTCTTATCATAATTACAATTTTACATGAGCAGGCATCAGTACTTGATTATGATATCTCTATAATATAAAACTATTACGGAGAAATGGCTATCCCATCTTTTCATCCTCCCTAACATGTCAGGGAAGGTAAAGGTGACAATATGATCAGGTATTACTAATGCAATATGAACACAAGTGATATGTATCATTTCTGGGCCAAACAAAATTTAAAAGCAGGTGTACCTTCTTTATCCTCTTTTTGTACTTCTGTCTGGGAACAGAGGTTTCTGAGGCCGTAGGGCAGTGGTTCTCAGACTTGACTGAATGTAAGAATCACTCAGGAACTTAAAAAATTATGACACCTCTACGGTACACCAGGCTAATCAAATCTCTGTGCATGGAAACCCAGGCATCAGTATTTTTAAGTTCTTTAGAAGATTCTAATAGGTAGCCAAAGTTTGAGAACCACTGCCTAGGGATGACTTCTGGATCCCTGAAATGTGAAAAATTGCTCTCTGTTGAGCAGGAATATTTGTATTGGGCTCTCATGTGAGCAAGAAATAAACTTAATGTTAAACCAAAGAAATTTGAATAATCTGTTTGTTATATCAACTATTTTACCCATACTAATATATTCCCCATTTTATCTCCAGAACTTACCACAGGGCTAGACATATATTAGGTGCATAATTAGTATTTATTTGAGAAAGGTATTATCATCTTCATCTTTACATATTAAATTCAAGTGGTTAAATAACTTACCCAAGGTTGCACAGCTAGAAGACAGAAGTCTGAATTTGAACACAGCTCTCTGATTACAAAATGATTATACTTCCTACTCTACTATGATATTTGGCTTTGCACATGAAGATACCATAGGAATTAAGAAACACTGGTACTCACTTTAATATTCCTCATATGTAACAATTAGTGGGGTGTGATGGTCTCAGGATTCTGGCAGCTAATGGTGAGGCTATTAACATCCAATTAGTGACTAATGAAAGAACAGAAAGCCATTGATTGGAGTTGATGAAAGTTGGTGGGTGGTAATGCTCTTTATCTGAGTCTTATGTTTCCTGTTTCAGGACAAAGACTGATATCTCAAACTTTTTCATGACACCAGAAACCCAACAATTAGAATATAGTGTTTTATAGTAGAAATATAAATACCTAAGCCATGGACCAAATCAATATCTCTTCAAATTGTCTTGTTGGCTCTATTTTCCTGCTTCTTCCAATTTTATCTAACATATCTACTTAAATACCACCTGCATCATATCACTTCATAGCTCAAAAATATATATTTTCCTGTCCTTTCCCACAGCAATTTTTATTTTTAAATTAACTAATTTATTTTTTCCCATCACCATTTATCCCCTCTATGCCCTCTTCCACCTCCAACTATTCCTCTCCACCCCCGTAATCACCATACTGTTGTCCATGTCTATAAGTTCTCTCTCTCTCTCTTTCTTTTTCTTTTTTGCTCAATCCCTTCACACACGCCCAACCCCACCTCTATCTGCCTCCTCTCTAACCATGACTCTCTGTCTATTTTGCTTGGTAGTTCAGTTTGTTCATTAAATTCCACATATGAATGAAATCATATGGTACTTATCTTTCCTTGACTGGCTTATTTCACTTAGCATAATATTCTCCAGATCCATTCATGCTGGCACAAAGGGTTAATTTTTCTTCCTTTTCATTGCACTACAAAGTAGTATTCCATTGTATAAATGTACCAGTGATTTTTTATCCATTCATCTATTCATGGATCCTTGGTTTGCTTCAAGATCTTGGCTATAGTAAATAACGCTGCTATGAACATATGGATAATTTTATTCTTTTGGATTAGTATTTCAGGTTTCTTCAGATAAATTCCCAGAAGTGGAATCACTGGGTCATAAGGCAGTCCCACTTTTAATGTTATGAGGTAATGCCATTCTGCTTTCCACAGTGGCTGCACCAGTCTGCATTCCCACCAGCAGTGTACTAGGGTTCCCTTTTCTCTATATCCTTGCCAACACTTGTTTGTTCATTTATTAATAGTAATCATTCTGGAAGATGTGAAGTGATATCTCATTGTAGCATTAATTTGCATTTCTGTGATTATTAGTGACATTTAACACCTTTTCATGTCTGTTGGCAATCTGTATGTTCTCTGGGATTTATTAAGATCTTTTGCTCATTTTTTTAAAATTGGATCATTTGTTTCTTTGGTGTTGAGCTACTTAGGTAATTTATAAATTTTGGATATTAATCCCTTATCAGATGTATCATTGTTGAATATGTTCTTCCATTCAGTTGTTTATCTTTTCATTTTGTTGATTATTTTATTTGCTGTGCAAAAACTCCCATAGCAATTTCACATCATTATGCCCAAACCACTTTAAAAACCCTCCATTATCTGCTCCTGTTATATCTAGCCAATTTTTCTCTCTGAGCCCTCCTTTACACACATTTTTCTTTGGATGGAATGTCCTCTTCATACTCCATCCACACCATCTTCAACACAACTTCAAACCTTTCTTTATGTTGAGGCCTGCTTTCTATTCCACTCTGCACATGTCCCATAAAAATCATCAAATATTTTTATACTCCTCTGACCCATCTAGTTTTTTTTTCTAGTTGTTATGTTTTGTGTGTTGGTTTCATTTCTCTGGAGGAGTTTGTAAGCAACTTGGTTGGCAGGCCCCCATATAAGCTTTCTTTATTTGTGTGATTGTGGTGATTGATTACTTTCTTTACAGAGATAGTTGGCAAGACACTCTTGAATACATTAATCCATTTAACAGTCACACTCACTCTATGAAATAAATATTGATTTCCTATTTTCAAAAATGTTTATCAAGGATCTGCTACCTGCTAGGCAGTGTGCGAGAAGGTATTTCTAGCCTCTTTTTTTTTACAGAAGAGAAAATTGAAAAAATTGTGAGGGAAAAAGAATTATTCAAGTTCACATGGTTAAAAAACAACTGATTCAACTCAGGCTTAACATTCTATACTCAAGGTTCTCTCTATTACATGTTATATCTCCCCCACAGGAAGCATTCAATATTTCTTAATTGAAATATAATAAATTTAATTTTATACATTTGGGAAAATGCATGGTATATTTTTGGGAGCATTAGCAATATGATCAAGAAATATTTATGGGAGAGAAACCAAGTTGGAGGCATAGGAAACACCTGAAATTGCTGCCTCGCACAACCACTTCACAAATACAACTACCGTATTTGCCGGCGTATAAGACGACTGGGCGTATAAGACGGCCCCCTAACATTTCCACTCAAAATACAGAGTTTGTTATATACTCGCCGTATAAGACTACCCCCTCTTCCGCACACCTTCCACACACCAAATAAAAGGTAAAACAATATCAGATTTGATTTTAACATTTTAATTTATATTCAAATGCTTATGACATGCAGGAAAATTGTCACAAGGCTGTATGTAATCAAACATATACATAAAACAGTGCAAGTTTAATACCGGTAAACATACCGGTAATTCACTAAAGAAAACACACTCTATAGACTGGTACCGTAGATGCTTCTCAGGAACACAGGCAAGCAGCCCACAACCTAGAGGGACTGTCAATGATAGAAGTAAGATAACAAATAGAGGGAGAGAGCAAGTGCCGGGCAAGTCCCTAGCAAGTTTGCTGGCGTGACAGTTTCACCTTAAAAGCCTTCAAACTCCTCTTCATCATCTGATATTAAAAGTTCATCAACGACATCTTGGTGCCATGATAGGGATGATAGGGGTTTGACTGGTCGACATTTTCTATGCTGTACTGTACAATGGGGCAGTATTGTGGTTGGCTGTTGGCTGTATAGAAAGCCTGATTTGATTGGTCCCTGCTCCCTGTTTGCCCGCCCTGTCACTATAGCAGTCTGGTCCATCCTTGCATCAGCATCTCCCTGGGACCTCACTAGTGCACAAGTGCGAGCTCTTCAACATTCTAACAGGCACCATGATAGCACAAAATCGCGAATCTTCAATGCATATGTAAAGAAATATACGGTAACCCAAATTTACCACACTCGCAAAATCGCACACAGCCAACCATACACCCAGTATGGTATCGCGATTCGCGATTTTGCGCTATCATACTGGGTGTATGGTCGGCTGTGTGCGATTTTGCGAGTGTGGTAAAATCGCATAACAGCAAAATCGCATAACAGCCGAGCATACACCCAGCAGCGCTGCTGATGCCTGAACGGTATGTGGAATGAAGTGGGCGGGTATCGGGAGGCCACTATGGCACGGGGCAAGCACTATGGGCAGTCTATCTGAAGTGTACCTGGTGTATAAGACGACCCCCCACTTGGAGGCATATTTTTCAGGGCCAAAAAATCATCTTATACGCCGGCAAATACGGTAAAAGAAAAAACAGACATCATCCAGAACCACAGGAAGGCTGGCTGAGTGGAAATTCTACAACTAGAAGGAAAAAGAAAAGCACACTGAGACTCAGAGGAGATGCGGAAGTAAAGTGCAGAGGTATGGAGGCTCGAGCACGTGCAGAAAGGGGCTGGCAACAGAGGACGCCGGTGTCTTTTTCAATTGGGAGGGAGGCACAAGCTCCCGATGGCCTTGACTCCAGTTCCGATCGAGTCTCTGGGGACCCTGACTCATACGGGGAGAAACTGGACTGTCTGGCATTGGTTGGAACTCGAGGGCAGCTTTCTCTCAGACGTGCTTGCAGTGATTACCAGGACACTGAGACCTGAGACCTCTTAGGGCAGGATTGAGGATCAGCCATAGCTGTTTGCTCCACCCTGTTGATTCCGTGAGACCCCGCCCCACCCAAGCTGTGCTCAGAGGCTTTTGCATATGAATGGGCTACCCCTTTGAGATCTAAAATTACCTAACAAACTGCAGCTGGGTCAGAAAGACCCAGAAGATCCAAAAGAAGGCCCAAGGCCCCACAGCAGCTTACATTGCTTCACAGCTGGGCCTCATCTGGGCACCTCCAAAACCCAAACAAGGAAGAGGAGCCTACAGACCTCTATGTAGCTCCTGCTGCGTAGCTTCAGACAAAGGCTAAATTAGCACCTCCTTAGAGATCCAAGAGCCAGTGTACCCAGTGGTCAGACTGTGACCATCCATATTACAACTCCTCAGATCCATAAGGGACACACTCAGGGGCCAGACTCAGTGAGCACCAAAGCCACACTGAAGCAACTCATGCCCCAGAAGGGTGTTTTCAGCCCAGAAGTTCTCCCACTGTAGATCCAGCTGAGTCTCACAGCCAATTGGCTTGGAGGTCAATTCCTCCCAGTGATACCTACAACAATCAAGGCTTAACTACAGCAAGACTGCACACAAAGCCCACAAAGGGGTGCACCAAGAGTGTCCCCAGGTAATTGGGGAGGCTGAGCCACTGGGCCTTATAGGACACCTAGCACAGAAAGGCACTCTATCAATACAGGGAAGCAGCCAAAATGTGGAGACAAAGAAACAAGTCAAAAATGACAGAAATGGAGGAAAGCAAATGACTGGATATAGAGTTCAAAACCACAGTTATAAGGTTTTTCAAGAATTTTCTAGAAACCACCAATAAATTTAGGGAGACCCTCGAGGATATGAAAAAAGACCAACTAGAAATTAAGCATACACTGACTGAAATAAAGAATAATATACAGAGATCCAACAGCAGACAAGAAGATCCCAAGAATCAAGTCAAAGATTTGAAATACGAAGAAGTGAAAAACACCCAACTGGAAAAGCAAAAAGAAAAAAGAATGCAAAAATATCAAGATAGTGTTAGGAGCTTCTGGGACAACTTCAAGTGTCCCAACATCCGAATTATAAGGGTGCCAGAAGAAAAGAGAGAACAAGATATTGCAAACCTATTTGAAGAAATAATGACAGAAAACTTCCCCTACCTGGTGAAAGAAATAGACTTACAAGTCCAGGAAGCACAGAGAACCCCAAACAAAAGGAATCCAAAGAGGACCACAGCAAGACACATCATAATAAAAATGCCAAGGACAAAATACAAAGAGAGAATCTTAAAAGCAGCAAGAGAAAAAGAGTCAGTTACCTACAAGGGAGTACCCATACGACTCTCAGCTGATTTCTCAATAGAGACTATGCAGGCAGAAGGGAGTGGCAAGAAATATTCAAAGTGATGAATACCAAGGACCTACAACCAAGATTACTTTATCCAGCAAAGCTATCATTCAGAATTGAAGGTCAGATAAAGAGCTTCACAGATAAGAAAAAGCTAAAGGAGTTCATCACCACCAAACCGGTGTTATATGAAATGCTGAAAGGTATTCTTTAAGAAGAGGAAGAAGAAAAAGGTAAAGATAAAAATTATGAACAACAAATACATATCTATCAAAAAGTGAATCTAAAAATCAAGTGAATAAAAAATCTGATGAACAGAGTAAACTGGTGAATATAATAGAATCAGGGGCATAGAAAGGGACTGGACTGACAATTCTAGGCAGGGGGGAAGGGGTATGGGAAGTGTGGGAAGAGATGACAAAAATCGTGCACCTATGGATGAGGACAGTGGGGGTGTAAGGGAAGAGGGTGGGGTGGAAACTGGGTGGAGGGGAACTATGAGGGGGAAAAGAGGAACAACTGTAATAATCTGAACAATAAATATCTATTTTAAAATATTTATGGGACACCAATTGTTTGCTGGATATATATGCAAAATACATAATGTTGTTATAATCATGAAAATTAATTACATCAGCATACTCTGTAAGTTTCAAGTGAATGGTAGGAGTGACCCAGGCCTCCTGACCACTGTGGGTTGGGTTGGACTTGGAAGACTTTAAAGGAAAGGTGATATTTGAGCTGAACCTTGGAAGTAAGATTTTGATAAAGAGAGAAGGGGGAGGAGGAAAGGCATTCCAAGGAGAGGAAATACAGTAACAGGAGCAAAATCTTCCCAATGTGTTTCAAGACTAAGTTGGGTATCACTGGTTTGTATTAACAATAAGAAGAAAAAACTTTTGAGCAAAATGTGTTAAATGAAAACACAGCTGGTTTTGAAGATTGGAAGAAGGTGATAAAGAGGAATCAGAGTGGGGAGCAAAAACGCTGAAATAAGTTACTGAAAGTGACAGAACTTTACAAACTGTAAATTACAGTGCAAATAACAATAATTAAATGTATTGTTGTTATTGTTATTCTACTTCACAGTAAATGATTTGATTTAATCATCACTGAGTTTCATAACTGAGTAGTGCTCATTTTTATCAACCAGTCAAAGGCATAACCCTTGCCAAGAAAGGCAATAAAAGAAAATATGCAAACTAAAAATAAATCCTCTTATAGTGCTATGAGTTTATTAGAAGTTCAGGAGGACCTGATTCAGCAGGTGGGTGACTTCAGGCACTGTTAGTCCTTCACACGTAAAGTGAGCTTCTTGGAAGAAATGAATTATAGGAAAGATAATTTTTATTAAGTAAAAATGAAGTTTATAAGAATGAGCCAGCAAGACTATTTATCATCTTTCACTCTGTCCAGCACTTTGATCCCTTCAGTGACTTGCATAGATTCATCTTTTTCTTTCTCTGACTCTGGAAAATGAGGAGAGCTGATATTATAGTTCTATATGGAGGCAGTCTAAATGGCTATGAAACCAATATTCCTGGGTTCAAATCCCAGCTCTAGTTGCAAAAACTTATACCTCTCTAAGAATAAAAAAGAGAATAATCCCTACTTTTCAGCATTCTCATGAATATTAAATAAAATATGTATGTATGGAACCTGAAGTATTCCTCAAATATCAGCTCTTGCTTGGTTCCCTGGCATTATAGAGCATAAGTTTGGGAGTTAGAATAAACATGGACCCAAGTGAAGGAAAATCATTTAACAAATTTCAATTGAGTTTCTCTTAAGTGTCATACTCAGTGCTAGGAGCCTGTGATAGAGCAGAAAGCAAAGAAAACAAGACCTTTATTTTTGTAAAGTATACAAGCCATGTTATATTAATGTATTTTAACTGTGTGCCTGTAATATCTAATTGCTCAATGGAATAATAGTCATTGTCTGACATTCTTTATCAGGAAGTTGTGAGAATCAGGTTAGATAATGGACATGGAAGCATTCTTGTGAACTGAAAATTATTGTACTAATAAAATTATTATTAGTGGTGATCTTCTGTGATAACAAGAGGGGTTGAAAATCATGAGTTGTTTACTGTAAGCACCAGAGAGCATATTATCACAGTTTACTAACAGGGATAGTGGCCATATTGGATTGAATATGAGAATGCCACTAACATCAAGGTCCAGCTGCTAGAGACACGAGCACTTTGTACAGCCATGACGGACTAGCTGTCTATAATAGTGAAGAAGAAAAGCATTGTCTTTGCACCTCTATTCATTAGTTCTGTGCTCAAATCCCCCTTTCCCTGGAAGCACATATTCCCATTGCCTTTCCAACTTTTTTTCTTTCTTTGTCCTCTAAGTGAATCTTCTCTAAAGAAATGATATGGGGAGATTCCAAGATGGCAGCCAGGAGGATGGCAGTGAGGGAGAGCGTGTGAGTGAGTGAGAGAGTGAAAGGGGAGTGTCTGGACATGTGCTGTGTGTGTGTGTGTGTGTGTGTGTGTGTGTGTGTGTGTGTGTGTCTGAGTGAGGGACAGCTAGATCTTGTAGGACATTCAGGGGCTGATGGAATGGGCTCACATAGCCAGGCAGCCTCTGCTACTGCTGTAATCTCTCCCAGAGTGCCAGCTTTGCCACAGAGGCCATGCCATCTTGAAAGAGAGAGCTTCTATGGCTGGAAACCCAGCTTCACCTCCCCCAGGGTGCTCTCAGACACCACCTGGGATCCTACAGTCACTCCAGCCAGGGACCTGATGCCTCGGCTTCCAACCCACAAAAACCCAGACACCAACATCCCCAGCTGATGGTTCCTGTGTGTTTCAGAGGGTGCTGCCCTTGTGCCAGCCTTATGCTTTAGCCCTGGGCATTGCAAATGTGCAAGAAAAGCACCGTGACCACTCCAGAAGCCATGCCAGCAGCCACCACCAGAAACCTCATGAGGAGCAGCCACCCTGAACCCTCCCCACCCAGAGGAGCAGCTGCCACCCACGACCACATGAGCAGCTGCCACCCATGACTGCATGAAGGGCAGCCACAGCCAGTGACTGCATGAGGCGCAGCTTCCCCACAAACCCACAAAGAGCAGCCACCACCTGCAACCACTTAAAGAACAGCTGCTGCCAGAAACCACCTGCAGAGCAGCCACCACTGTGACTGCTCAAGGAGGAGACACCGCCTGCAACTGCATGACCTGCCACCAAGCTCACCGCTGCAGCCACAGGCCCCACGTGACTCAACACCTAGATCCTTTGGTAAGCACAAAAATGGGGAGACAGAAGAACAACCCCAAAAGGAAAGAAAAACAAGGAATCACCAGTAAAGGAACTAAATGAAACAGAGGCATGCAATAGATCAGAATACAAGTTCAGAAAAAGGGTCATACAGTTCATAAACCAGAAAGAAGAGAAAATCAACAACCTATGCAGAAATTAGGAGCAAATGAAGAGTGATAGAGCTACAATAAAAGCAATAGGGAAGCTTTCAACATTAGACTAGGAGAAGCAGAGGACCGAATTAGCGAATTAGAAAACAGGGAACCAAAACACACCCACCCTGAGCTGAAATTGGAGAAAAAATCAAAAGGCAGGAGGAGAGCCTGAGGGAGCTTTGGGACAATATGAAATTAAGCAACATGCTAGAATGACAAGAGAGTAGCAAGGGTTAGAAAACCTATTTGAAGAAATAATGTCAAGAAATTTCCCCGATTTGGGGAAGAAAAAAGTCACACAAGCACAGAGAGTCCCAGAAAACATTAACCCAAAAAAACTCACACCAAGACACGTAGTAATTACAATGGCAAATGGTAATGACAAAGAGATAATCTTAAAGGCTGTAAGAGAGAGATAGAAATTTATCTACAAGGGATCTCCCATTAGAATATCAAATGATTTCTCAACAGAAACACATCAGGCTAGAAAACAATGGAAGGAAGTATACAGAGTGATGCAAAGCAAGGGACTGACTCCAAGAATACTCTATGCAGCAAGGCTATCATATAAAATTGAAGGGGAAATCAGGAGCTTCACAGACAAAAAAATAAAAGGCTAAGGGAATTTATCACTACTAAGCCAGCAATGCAAAAAGTGCTAAAGGGACTGTTGTCAAAAGAAAGAGGAAAATTAAAAATTAAAAATGGCTACAGACAAGTACCTATTGATGATAACATTAAATGTAAATGGCCTAAATGCTCCAATCAAAAGACATTGAGTGACTGAATGAATAAGAAAAGCTGACCCATATATATGCTGTCTGCAGGTGACCCACCTCAGAACAAGAGACTCACACAGGTTTAAAGTGAAGGGATGGAACAATATCTTTCATGCAAATGGAAATGAAAAAAAAATTGCTGAAGTATCAATACATATATCTGACAATATAGACTTTACAGTGAAGGCCATCACAGGAGATAAGGAAGGGCACTTAATAATACTATAAGGATTGATATAACAAGAGGATATAACTCTGGTAAATATATATGCACCCAATGCAGAAGCACACAAATACATAAAAAAAATTCTAGAAGATATCAAGGGAAAGATTGACAGCAATACGATCATAGTAGGGGACTTTAATACCCCAATGACATCACTGGTAAAATTGTCTAAACAAAAAGTCAGCAAAGAAACAGCAGTCCTAAAAACTCACTAGATCAGATGGACCTAATTGACATGTCTAGAACATTTCATTCCAAAGCTACAGAATATAAATTCTTCTCAAGTGCACATGGGACATTTTCAAAGATAGACCACATATTTGGTCACAGGCAAAGTCTCTCCAAATTTTAGAACATTTAAATCATATCAAGCATCTTCTCAGACCACAATGGCATTGTATTAGAAATGAACTACAGTGAAAACAATAAAAGAAATTCAAACACTTGGAGGAGGAATAGCATGCTATTAAACAATGATTGGGTTATCAAAGAGATCAAAGAAGAATTCAAAAACATCCTGGAAACTAATGACAATGAAAACACAACAATCCAAAACATATGGGACACAGTGAAAGCAGTCCTGAGCGGGAAGTTCATAGCATTACAGGCCTACCTCAAAAAAAAAAAAAAGAAAAAAAGAAAAGAAAAGAAAAAAAAAGAAAAACTGGTAATAAATTATCTAACTCTACAACTTAAAGAATTAGAAAGAGAACATCAAGAAAATCCCAGAGTGAGCAGAAGGAAATAAATAATAAAAATCAGAGCAAAAATGACATAGAGACCAAAAAACAAACAAACAAAAAATACAAATGATCAATGAAATGAAGAGGAGGTTCTTTGAAAAGATAAACAAGATGGATGAACCTCTAGCCAGGCTCACCAAGAAGCAAAGAGAGAGGACCCAAATAAATAAAATGAGAAATGAAAGAGGCAATATAACGACTGACCCCACAGAAATACAAAAGATTGTTTAAAAATACTATGAACAACTATATTCCAACAAACTAAACAACCTATAGGAAATGGACATATTTCTAGAAAAATACACCCTTCCAAAACTCAATCAAGAAGAATAAAAAAACCTCAACAGGTTGATAACTAAGGATGAAATTGAAGCAGTTATCAAAAATCTTCCAGCAAGCAAAAGCCCGAGGCCTGACGGCTTCACTGGAGAGTTTCACCAAACATTCAAAGAGGAACTAAAACCTATCCTCCTCAGACTATTCCAAAAAATTCAAGAAGAAGGAACACTTCCAAGCTGTTTCTATGAAGTCTGCATCTTCCTAATATCCAAAACAGATAAAGACATATAAAGAAAGATAATTACAAGCCAATATCCCTAATGAACATAGATGATAAAATCCTCAACAATATTCTAGGAAATCAGATCCAGCATTACATCAGAAAGATTATATACCATGACCCAGTGATATTTATTCAAGGGATGCAAGGCTGGTACAACATCCACAAATCAATAAGTGTGATATATCACATAAACAAATTGAGAGACAAAAATCACATAATCATATCTATTGGTGCAGAAAAGGCATTTGACAAAGTCCAACATGCTTTTCTGATAAAAACGCTCAGCAAAGTGGAAATAGAGGGATCATACCTCAACATAATAAAAGCCTTATATGAAAAACTTACAGCCAGCATCATACTCAAAGGGCAAAAACTAAAACCATTTCTCTTAAGAACAGGAACGAGACAGGGATGCCCACTCTCACCACTCCTGTTCAACATAGTACTGGAAGTATTAGCCAAAGCGATCAGGCAAGAAGAAGAAATAAAAGGCATCCAAATTGGAAAAGAAGTAAAATTGTCATTATTCACAGATGACATGATACTGTACATAAAAAACCCTAAAGACTCCATCAAAAAACTACTAGAACTAATAAATGAATTTGGTAATGTACTAGGATACAAAATTAACAGCCAGAAATCTATGGCTTCTTTATACACCAATAATTTAATTACAGAAATAGAAACTAAAAAAAACAACAACACACAATCCCATTTGCCTTTGCAACAACAACAAAAAAAAATTAAGATACCTAGGAATAAATTTACCCAAGGAGTTAAAAGACCTGTACTCAGAAAATTACAGGGAACTGAAAAAAAAAGATAGTGGAAGACATAAACAAATGGAAAAATGTACCAGGTTCATGGATTGGAAGAATCAACACCATTACAATGTCATCACTACCCAAAGCAACTATAGATTCAATGCAATCCCCACTAAAATACCAATGGCATTCTTCAAAGACCTAGAACACACTCTCCAATAATGCATCTGGAATAATAATAATAAAAAAGACCCTGAATAGCTGCAGCAATCTTGAGAAAGGAAAACAAAGTTGGAGGGATCACAACCAGATACTAAGCCATACTACAATGCCATTGTTCCCAAAACTGCCTGGTCCTGGCACAAGAACAGACATATAGATCAATGGAACAGAACAGATGACCCAGAGATTGACCCAAGACGTAATGCTCAATTAATATTTGACAAATGAGGCAAGAGTGTACAATAGAGTCAAAACAGTCTCTTTAAAAAATGGTGTTGAGAAAATTGGTCAGAAACATGAAAACAAATGAAACTAGACCCCCAACTTACACCATACACAAAAATAAACTCAAAATAGGTAAAGGGCTTAAACATAAGACTGGAAGCCATAAAAATCCTAGAAAAAGCCATAGGCAGCAAAAGAGCAGACATTTGCCCTAACAATATATTTACTGATCCAGCTCCTAGGGTAATGGAAACTAAAAAGAAAATAAACAAATGGGATTACCTCAAAATAAAAAGTTTCTGTACAGCAAAAGAAACCATCAACAAAACAACAAAAAAGCTCCTTGCATGGGAGAACATATTTGCCAATGTTATCTCTGATAAGGGTTTAATCTCCAAAATTTACAGGGAAATCGTACAACTTAACAAAAGGAAGATAAAAAATCCAATCAAAAAATGAGCAAAGGATCTAAATAGCCACATTTCAAAAGAAGACATACAGAAGGCCAAGAGACATATGAAAACATGCTCAAAGTCACTAATCATCTAAAAGATGCAAATCAAAACAACAATGTGGTACCATCTCACATCTGTCAGAATGGCTATCATCAACAAATCAACAAAATACAAGTGCTGGAAAGGATGCAGTGAAAAAAGGAACACTCTTGCACTGTTCTTGGGAATGCAGACGGGTGCAGCCAGTGTGAAGAACAGTATGGCGTTTCCTCGAAACATTAAAAATGGAACCTCCATTAGATCCAGTAATCCCACTTCTAGGAATATATACCAAGAACCCAGAAACACCAATCAGAAAGGATATATGCACCTTATGTTCATAGCAGCACAATTTACAATAGCTAAGATTTGGAAAGAGCCTAAGTGCCCATCAGCAAATGAATAGATTAGAAAACCATGGTAGAATCCCAGCAACAACACAGAGCGGGTAACTATTAAGGAACCAACTCTGGATAGTTGACTTCCCCAAATCAATTTTAAGTGTGATAGAAAAGCCGTATACCCTCAGAGGCCAAGCCCAGAACACTGCCACCAAGAGGCTGAGCCACAAACTGACTCTTTGCTAAACACAAAATAAGGCAGTCTGGGAAACAAATACGGACTGCTTTATAATAAGGACTGTGGCTTACAACACAGAGGAACAGTGTATCGCAGGGAAATTCAACACTCTCCTGAATACCTGGCAGGACTAAGGCGAGCCAGACTGAAGAATAGAAGAATCGAAGGACCTTCACTACTGCAATTTTTTTTTTCTTTTTTCACCTTCTAACTAAGAAACCAATTTTTTTCTTCTTCTTCTTTTTTCTTTTTTCCTTTTTTTCTTCTTTTTCCATCGCCTGATTTTAGCCTTTTAATTACTACCTTCTTATTTTTAACCAGTATTATTACTGCTACCATTTTACCATTTTTTAAAGTACCATTTTATTTTCTCTTTATTTTATTTTGGGATTAGTGTTCTCAATTCTATTTTCATCGTTATATTATTGGTTGTTTCTAGTTTGCATTCATCTCCAGGGAGCTGTTGCTGGAATTTGTTGGGATTAGTAGCGGTTCTATAGGAGTTTTCTCCTCATATAAAAAGTCTCTTCCCCTCTTCTACTTCATTCTCTCTTTTCGCTATTTTTTTTTCTTTTCTTTTCTCTCTTTTATTTCCCCCCCCCTCCTTTTTCCCAATTTCATTTTTGCACTCCTTTTTTTGGGTCGCTACATTTCCTTTCTTTTTTCACTTTTATCTTTTTCTCTTCCTTCTTCCTTATCCCCTAATTCTCTTAATTCAGGTGGTGACCTTTATTTGGGGTTATTAATATCGTGAATATATCTGTGTTTAGTGCCTGGTACGTGGTGCCTTGTTGTGTTGTATTTTGTGCCGTTAAATCAACGCAGCAGATCCAAGCAACAGCAGCCTCCTGAGCACCACACCCTCTGCTGAGGAACAGCAGCTGTACGTGAAACCTCCCCCCATCAACCAGAAGAGCCACCACAGCTGTGAACAGCACCCACCAGAGGAGCTGCTGCCAACTGAAGATCAGCTGCTACCGCAACCGCCCGAAGAGCAACCACAGACCAAGGAGTCACTGCCACCCAGGGAGCAGCCACTGAACGACTCAACTTCTAGATATGTCAGTGAGATCAAACATGGGTAGACAAAGAAAACCCAAAAGGAAAGAGAAGGAGTACTCTCCAGAAAAGCAGCTAAGTAATACAGAGGCATGCAACATGACAGAAAAAGAATTCAGAATAAAGGTCCTAGAGTGCATAAACCGGATGGAGGAAAAAATCAACAACTTCTGCAAAAAGCAAGAAGAAACAGATGAAAAAGTCAACTACCTATA
Source organism: Myotis pilosus (assembly GCA_036010255.1). Lineage (NCBI taxonomy): Eukaryota > Metazoa > Chordata > Mammalia > Chiroptera > Vespertilionidae > Myotis > Myotis pilosus. Next base: position 16,998,484 of record JASKON010000009.1, read on the forward strand.
AAAGAAGCAAGAAGAAACAGATGAAAAAATCAATAACATATGGAAGAATCTAGAAGAAACAGATGAAAAAATCAACAACTTAAGTAAGACCCAAGAAGAAATGAAGAGTGATATAGCTGCAATAAAAAACACCATTGAAAGTATCAACAGTAGAATAGGAGAAGCGGAGGACTAAATTAGTGCATTAGAAGACAAGGAAGCAAAACACACCCAAAATGTACTGCAATTTGAGAAAAAAATGAAAAGACAGGAGGAGAGCCTAAGGGAGCAATGGGACAAGATGAAACGAAACAACATACGAATAATAGGGGTGCCAGAACAACAGAAAGATGAACAAGGATTAGAAAACCTATTCGAAGAAATAATATCAGAAAACTTCCCTGAGGTGGGGAAGAAAAAAGTCACACAAGCCCAGAGAGTCCCTAACAAGGTGAACCCGAAAAGACGCACACCAAGACACATCATAATTACCATGGCAAATGTTCAGGACAAAGAGAGAATCTTACAGGATGCAAGAGAAAGGCAGAAAGTTACATAAAAGGGATCTCCCATTAGATTATCAAATGATTTCTCAACAGAAACACATCAGGCCAGAAAAGTATGGATGGAAATTTATAAAGTGATGCAAAGCAAAGGACTGAATCCAAGAATACTCTATCCAGCAAGGCTATCATTCAAACTTGAAGGGGAAATAAGAAGCTTCACAGACAAAAACAGGCTAAGGGAGTTTATCATCACCAAGCCAGCAATGCAAGGAATGCTAAAGGGACTGGTATAAAAAGAAGAAATAAAAAGCTCAGAAAGAAAACTGCCACACAAAAAAAGAAATGGTTACAAACAAGTACCTTTCAATAATAACTTTACATGTGAACATACAAAATGCTCCAACCAAAAGACATCAAGTGGCTGAATGGATAAAAAAACAAAAACAAACAAACAAAAAAACATGACCCATACATCTGCTGTCTACAAGAAACCCACCTCATTAGAAGGGACTCACACAGATTGAAAGTGAAAGGATGGAAAAATATCTTTCAGGCAAATGGAAAGGAAAAGAAAGCTGTGGTAGCAATAATTATATTGGAAAAAATAGACCTCAAAGTGAAGGCCATAACAAGAGATAAGGAAGGCCACTTCATAATACTAAAGGGATCAATACCACAAGAAGATATAACCCTGGTAAACATATATGCACCCAATGCAGGAGCACCCAAATTCATAAAAAACTCCTGGAAGATATCAAAGGAGAGATCGACAACAATACAATCATACTACGGGACTTTAATACAGCACTGGATAAGTCCTCTCGAAAACAATCAGCAAAGATACAGCAATCCTAAATTACTCACTAGATCAGATGGACTTAATAGACATCTTCAGAACACTTCACCCCAAAGCCATGGAATATACATTCTACTCAAGTGCTCATAACACATATTCTAAAATAGACCATATATTGGGTCAGAAGCAAAGTATCCCCAAATTCAAGAAGGTTGAAATAATAAAAAGCATCTTCTCATACCATGTTGGCATAATATTAGACATAAATTACAATAAAAACAACCCAAAACACTCAAACACTTGGAAGTTGAATAGCATGTTATTAAATATTGATTGGGTTACCAATGAGATCAAAGAAGAAATTAAAAACATCCTGGAAACTAATGACAAGGAAAACACAACAATCCAAAACCTATGGGACATTATGAAAGCAGTCCTGAGAGGGAAGTTTATAGCTCTACAGGCCTTTCTCAAAAAACAAGAAAAAATGGTAGTAAATCATCTAACTCTACAACTCAAAAATTAGAAAGACAGCAACAAGAAAAACCCCAGAGTGAGCAGAAGGAAGGACATAATAAAGATTAGAGCAGAAATAAATGACATAGAGACCAAAAAAAAAAAAAAATACAGAAAATCAATGAAACCAAGAGCTGGTTCTTTGAAAGGATAAACAAGATTGACAAACCTCTAGCCAGACTCACCAAGAAGTAAAGAGAGAGGACCGAAATAAACAAAATCAGAAACGATAGAGGAGAAATAACCACAGATCCCACAGAAATACAAATGATTGTTAAAAAAAATACTATGGACAGCCCTACTCCAACAAACTAGACAACCTGGAGGAAATGGACATATTCCTAGAAAAAATACAACATTCCAAAACTCAATCAGGAAGAATCTAAAAATCTCAACAGGCCAATAACTATGGAAGAAATTGAGGCAGTCATCCAAAAGGTTCCATCAAACAAAAGCCCAGGACCAGACGGCTTCACAGGGGAGTTTTACCAAACATTCAAGGAAGAACTAAAACCTATCCTCCTCAGACTACTACAAAGAATCCAAGAGGAAGGAACACTTCCAAGCTCATTCTATGAAGCCAGCATCACCCTAATACCAAAACCAGGTAAAGACAACACAATGAAAGAGAATTACAGGCCAATATCGCTCTTGAACATAGATGCCAAAATCCTCAGCAAAAACTTAACAAATCAGATCCAGCAGTACATTAGAAAGATCAAACACGATGACCAATTAGGATTTATCCCAGGGATGCAAGGATGGTACAATATCCGCAAATCAATAAGCGTGATACATCAGATAAACAAATTGAAAGAAAAAAAATACACATGGTCATATCAATTGATGCAGAAAAAGCATTTGACAAAATTCAACACCCATTTTTGATAAAAACTCTCAGTAAGGCAGGAGTAGAAGGATCATACCTCAACATAATAAAAGCCATTTATGACAGACCCACAGACAACATCATACTCAATGGACAAAAACTAACACCATTTCCCCTAAGAACAGGAACAAGACAGGGATGCCCCCTCTCACCACTCCTGTTCAACATAGAACTGGAAGTGTTAGCCACTGCAATTAGGCAAGAAGAAGAAATAAAAGGCATCCAAATTGGAAAAAAAGGAAGTAAAACTGTCCTTATTTGCAGACGACATGATATTATACATACAAAACCCTAGAGACTCCATCAAAAAGCTACTAGACTTAATATATGAATTTGGCAATGTAGCAGGATACAAAATTAACCCCAAGAAATCTGAGGCATTTCTATACACCAATAGTGAACTTTCTGAAACAGAGATTATAAAAACAATCCCGTTTACCATCACACCAAAAATATTAAGCTACCTAGGAATAAACTTAAATATAGAGGTAAAAGACCTCTACTCAGAAAACTACAGGACGTTGAAAAAAGATATAGAGGAAGACATAAACAGATGGAAGAACATACCGTGTTCATGGATTGGTAGAATCAACATCATTAAAATGTCCATAGTACCCAAGGTAATCTATAAATTCAACACACTTCCCATTAAAATACCAACAACATACTTCATAGATCTAGAATGAACTCTCCAAAAATTCATCTGGAATAAAAAAAGATCCCGAATAGCTGCAGCAATCCTGAGAAAGAACAAAGTAGGTGGGATCTCAATACCAGATATCAAGCTGTATTTCAAAGCCACTGTTCTCAAATTTGCTTGGTACTGGCACAAGAATAGGCATATGGAATAGAATAGAGAGCCCAGAAATCGGCCCGAACCAATATGCTCAATTAATATTTGACAAAGGAGGCAAGAACATACAATGGAGCCAAAATAATCTCTTCAATAAATGGTGTTGGGAAAATTGGACAGATATATGCAAGAAAATGAAACTAGACCACCAACTTACACCATACACAAATATAAACTCAAAATGGATAAAGGACTTAAATGTATGACAGGAAACCATAAAAATTCTAGAAGAATCCAAAGGCAACAAAATCTCAAACATATGCCAAAGCAATTTCTTCACTGATACAGCTCCTAGGGCACTTGAAACTAAAGAGAAAATGAACAAATGGGACTACATCAAAATAAAAAGCTTCTGCACAGCAAAAGAAACCATCAACAAAACCACGAGAAAACCCACTGTGTGGGAAAACATATTTCCCATTGTCATATCTGATAAGGGCCTAATCTCCAAAATTTATAGGTAACTCATACAACTTAACAAAAGGAAGATAAACAATCCAATCAAAAAATGGGCAAAGCACCCAAATAGACACCTTTCAAAAGAGAACATTCAGAAAGCCAAGAGACATATGGAAACATGCTCAAAGTCACTAGTCATCTGAGAGATGCAAATCAAAACAGCAATGAGGTACCATCTCACACCTGTCAGACTGGCTATCATCAACAAATCAACAAACGACAAGTGCTGGAGAGGATGCAGAGAAAAAGGAACACTTGTGCACTGCTGGTGGGAATGCAGACTGGTGCAGCCACTATGGAAGACAGTATGGATTTTCCTCAAAAAACTGAAAATGGTAGTCCCATTTGACCCTGTGATCCCACTTCTAGGAATATATTCCAAGAAAGCAGAAATACCAATCAGAAAGGATATATGCACCCCTATGTTCATAGCAGCACTATTCACCATAGCTAAGATCTGGAAACAGCCTACGTGCCCATCAGTAGATGAATGGATTAGAAAACTGTGGTACATCTACACGATGGAATACTATGCTGCTCTAAAAAGGAAGGAACTCTTACCATTTGCAACGGCATGGATGGTACTGGAGAGCATTTTGCTAAGTGAAATAAGCCAGTCAATGAAGGAAAAATACAACATGATCTCACTCATTCATTGATAATAGAGACCATTATAAACTTTTGAACAATAATAGATACAGAGGCAGAGCTGCCTCAAACAGATTGTCGAACTGCAGCGGGAAGGCCGGGGAGGGTTGGTTGGCAGGAGGCAGGGGGGTAAGAGATCAACCAAAGGACTTGTATGCATGCATATAAAGATAACCAATGGACATAAGACACTGGGGGATAGGGGAGGCTAGGGGACTGTCTAGGGTGGGGGGAAAAATGGACACATATGTAATACACTTTGTAATACTTTAAGCAATAAAAAAAAGAAAGAAAACCATGGTACATCTACACAATGGAATACTAGGCTACTGTAAAAAAAAAAAAATAAGGAATTCTTACAATTTGCAACAGAATGGCTGGAACTGGAGAGCATTATGCTAAGCAAAATAAGCCAGTCAGAGAAATAAATATCACATGATCTCACTCACTTTTGGAATTTAATTAACAGCATAAACTGATGAACAAAAATAGAACCAGAGTCATAGAAGCATCGAACAGACTCTCCAACCTATGAGGAAGGCAAGGAGTGAGGCGGTTAGATATCAACCAAAGGACTTGTATGCCTGCATATGAACATAACCAATGGACACAAATGAGGGGGTTGTGAGGGCATGTGCTGTGGAGTGGGGCAGCCAAGGAGAAGTCAATGGGGGGAAAAGGAGACTTATGTAATATTTTAAACAAAAAATATTTTAAGTTAAAAATGATATGATCAATTCATTCATATCAATATGCCAATGACTGAAAAGACTCTGCAAATTACCACTTCCAAGGAAAGGGGCATTGAATTGGGTCAAAAGATAAATAAATAGACCACTAGTAGTAGAAATCTGGGAAACAATAAAGCTGAGGTTCCTCTGAAAGTATACCAGGTGGTTGGAGACTGGTCCAACTACTAAAACCTTACCAGTAATAGAGCCATAAAATGTCAGAGCTAAAAGAATTCTCAAAGTATGTTTCCTAGAACCCCAGTCTTTCATCTATTCTTCTAGAATGGAAGAGACAGGTGAAGTGATAGCAAAACCCTGAAAATTCTTTTTAGTAGCCTAAAAGCAAGTCATAGATATTTTATGGATCATTGTTAGGTTTGGGGGAAGACACAGATATGTTTATACATGCAGAGAAATCATCTCCAAATTTAACTAGTAAGATTCTCAGGCTGCATTAGTTGGCAGACATGTGTACGTTTTTGGCTCTGTAGAATAAACCCAGTTATTTGATTGTTTTTCCAAAAACCCCCTTTGAAGGGAACTGCCCTTCCCTTTTTCCAGGCCTGCGCCCATTCATATGGTTACTGAGAACTAGTATGTTCCTACAATGTGATCCTGTTCCCTGATAACAATTAATTGGACCCAAAACGGGCATGTGATCCAAGCTTGTACAATCAGAGTCCTTATTTGTTCTTTTAAACCAAGAGATTCCAATGCAGTTTGGCTCTTAACATGAACTGTAGAGGTGTTATCAGTGGCCATATTCTCTTGTGTGGGCTTAGAATGGAGAAAGTGGTTTTCAGAGAGAGGAGAAGGCAAAGACATTAAAAGAGAACCAGAAATAATAGAAGGTTTAAGAGATAGTCCTGAGAGCATGGAATCCTTTTTCCATTGTTTCTGAAGAACTCTTGTTATGCTTATACTAGTAAGCTTAATTATAAATAGTTCTTATAAGCTTAATTATAAATGGTTCTGTAAGCTAGGTTATTTATCTTTTTTTTTATGTTATACACTTTTACAGATGTACCCCATCCCCCACCCTTACCCGCCTCCACCCAGCCCCTGTCCCCTTGCCTCTGGCCATCACCACACTGTTGTCTGTGTCCATTGTCTATGTGTATATATTCTTTGGTTAATCTCTTCACCTTCTCTTTTTACCTTAGTAAGATCAACTGGCTTTCTATTACTTTCATCCCTAACTCCTAACTAGTAAAGCCGAATACTTATCAAAATCAAAGGCAAGTCATTAGTGAGCTTTCATATTTACACAATCCTACCATTGTACAAGTATTTTCTATTTTTATTTATATTACTAGAGGCCCCATGCATAAAATTCATGCGGGGGGGGGGGGCTCTCAGCCAGGCCTGCACCCTCTCCAATCTGGAACCCCTCAGGGGATGTCTGACTGCTGGTTTAGGTCCAGTCCCGCAGGATTGATTAGATTGTTTATCCTGATCTAAACCGGCAGTCGGACATCCCTCTCACAATCCAGGACCACTGGTTCCTAACCACTCACCTGCCTGCCTGCCTAATGCCCCCAAATGCCCTTCCCTGCTGCTCAAATTGCCCCCAACTGCCCTCCCCTGCTGGCCTGATAGCCCCTAACCCTCTGCCAGCCTGATCTCTCTCCTAACTGCCTCTGTCTCGGCTCCCACTACCATGGCTTTGTCCAGAAGGAAGTCGGACGTCCAGAAGATGGCTGGTTGATCAGTCTAATTAGCATATTACCCTTTTATTAGTATGTATTATTTTATCACATATGTTTATTTTAGTGACAGAACTTGTAGGGCAGGTGCTACTTGCATGGTTAAGAGACCTATAGAAACTTAAGCATGAAGCAAGGCAAAAAATTATCAAGGGTTAATATCAGACCTAGAACACATATCAAGGTGTTATGATTTTGGATTATTCATGAACTTTGTTGTCTCAGCCCAAGATGGGGGACATTGTCTTTGTATGAGTGATTCTTACTGATAGAGATGCCAGGTTTAAAAAAAAAAAAAACGGAAATGTTTCCCCTAACCACCTGAATGACAGAACCTATAAGCCTAAGGTTACTGTTACACCATTTGAGCATAGTCAATATGAGTCCAAGGTGATTGAGGCATTCATTACATACAGTAGTTAAGAGACCACAATCTGTAGAATCAGAAGATGTTTGAATTTTTTAAATATATTTTTCTTGATTCCAGAGAGGAATGGAGAGAGGAGGAGAGAGAGGGGGAGATGGAAACATCAATGATCAGAGAGAATCATTGGTTGACTGCCTCCTGCACGCCCCACTCCCCACCTGGGCATGTGCCCTTGACCAGAATCGAAACTGGGACCCTTCAGTCCTTAGGTCAACACTCTATCTACTGAGTCAAACTGGTTAGAGGGATGTTTGAATATTTTAACCTCGTCTTTATAACTTTCAAACTGTATGGTCTTGATAAAGTAACTTAAACTCTCTAAGTTTCAGTTCTCTCAGCTGTGCAATGAGAATCAAAATTCCTTTTTAGCTGAACTCAGAGAGTCATTGTTAGAATTAGATGGCAGAAAAGGCTTTGAAAACTCTTAAATGCTGAACATATCCTAATTTTTTCTGATTGATTTTTAATGAAATAAAAGTTCATTATGCTAATGTTGAAAATGATGGGCTTGGTTCTTTTTCTGTTGTTAACTTCTTGAGGGTGCACCTAACACATGATAGTCACTGAAAAAGGTCAGTTACTCCTTGAGAGTTTCTGCCATTTTGCTAATGAGAAAAAAACCATGCATGTGATATGCAATTGCCATTTATTTATCAGGATAGTATAAGTTATAGAGTCAGTTTTTCAGGGGTTCCAAACATAACTCTATCACTTACTAGCTGTATGACTTTAGACATGTCGCTATATTTTTTTGAGGTTCTCTTTACTCATCTGTAAAATAAAAACAATAATAGTACTTTTCTTATAGGATTATTGTGAGTATTAAATGGGTTAATTTACACAAACTGTTAGTAACAGGGATCGAGAACCATTTTTCTGCCAACGGCCATTTTGATATTTATATCATTCACGGGCCATACAAAACTATCAACTTAAAAATTAGCCTGCTATATTTGGTCAAGCATTTAATTTTCTCACCACTAATGCCTTGGGAGGGCCAAACCAAATGATTTCTCAGGCCTTATACAACCTGTGGACCAAATATTCCCCATTCCTGTGAAGAATAGCTGAGCACAGCTAAAGTACTCATAGTAATAAATGAATTAGTTCATGTGAAGCTCTTAAAAGGTTGGTTAGCATATAATAGGTATGTAATAAATATTAGCTGTTATTATAGTCCATTCCATAGACTCTGGTGATAAGTGAGCCTCAACATATACAGGAGATATTTTGTTTCAATCTGATCCCACAATCCAAATGTTCTTGCAATACTGTATTACCTTTGTGTCCATATCTCTGTCCTGGTTTGCTATCTGTGACAGGGGCTGCCATTGACAGCTTTTCATACAAGTTTTCCAGGCACAGACATAACACATACAATTGCATTTTGGCTTCTGTTGGAGAGCAGGAGATTGTGGAATGGCAATGCTAGATGGAAGAAAAAGTGGTTATTGCTGATCAGCTAATATTTGATTATTGTATTCAAATCTACTTTAAGTCACAGCTTTAAGTTGATTCAGAAAGGAAAACAATGAGGGTTGGTATTCTTTACAATTCCATAAGATTATAATCAGTTTTGATCTCTTTGAAAATACTGCTTGCTTTTCACTATGGCTTTCATCACAATACTTCATAATTCTAGCATACATAACCTTGAATTATCTATCTAAATAAAGTCACATATTTTCAACTTACAAATATCAGAATACTGTTTGTGATGCATTAGTAAAACATAAGAATTCTTGCTAACAATTCTATTTCAAAGATAGGAGAGAATTATTTCCTTTCTTTTCATTGATTTTTATTTCAACTCAGTCAAAATTAAAGAAAGTTTTGATGTTCATAGATTAACTTGTGATATTCTAAGGAGTTAGCTCCTCTGGGTAAGAATAGAACTCAAGGAGTAGGGCCTTTTTTCAGTAACTTGTGAGATAGGTCATATTTCTGACAAGAAGATTTGTAGAGGAAGGCAGTAGCAAGTGATTGTAAGACTCCACCTATAACTCATCCTCAGGTCTACTCCCTTGTGACTTCACTGTCACCCATGCACAGAAGCTTCCAGGAAACTGTACTTCAGAGAATTTGTCCCAGTCTTAAGATAGAACAACCTTAGCCAAATTTTCATTTAGTTGCAAATAATTTATGTCTTTGGGGATAGAGATAACTTGTTAAGAGGGACTAAACACTGAAAATTCTGATGTGGAAAAAAGAATTCTTACAAATAAGAATTCTGGCCTCGTATTTCTCTGCATTTGAATCACTAAATGACCTTAGGCCTAAGTCACTTTAGGTTCAGAGGGCAGATTCCTCTTTTGTGTAACAGAGCTAATTGTGCACGCTCTAATTCCAAAACTGTCTGTGAAAACTGATGGAGGTATTACAAATATATATTCTTTATGAACAACATTGACCTATGCACAGGTCACTGCTATCAGATTGGAAACTGCAGAGATACCACAGAGATAGGGTGAAGTCACCCCCTTTTTTTTTAATCCAGAGAAATAACATGGATAAGATGTCAGTCATACAGTCACTCACTGAACTTATAGAGGGAAGCTCTAACCCAGCCATGGGCAAACTATGGCCCTCGGGCTGAATCTGGCCCATTTGAAATGAATAAAACTATTGAAAAAAAAAAAAAGACTGTACCCTTTTATATAATGACTAGAGGCCCGGTGCACAAAAATTTGTGCACTTGGGGGGGAGGGGGGTCCCTCAGCCGAGCCTGTGCCCTCTCGCAGTCTGGGACCCGTCGGGAGATAATGCCCTGCTGGCTTAGGCCTGCTCCCGGGTGGCAGAGGGCAGGCCCAATACCTAGGTGCAGCCCCTGGTCGGGCTCAGAGCAGGGCCGATTGGTGAGTTGAGGTGCCGCCCCCTGTCAGGCACAGAGCAGGGCAGATTGGGAGGTTGCGATGCCACCCTCAGTCACGCTCAGGGTAGGGCCGGTTGGGGGGTTGGGGCACTGCCCCTTGTCACACTCAAGGCAGGTTTGATGGGGAGGTTGTGGCGCCACCCCCTGTCACACACAGAGCAGGGCCCATCAGGGGGTTGGGGAGCCCCTCCCCTGTCACACACAGAGCAGGGCCCATCAGGGGGTTGGGGAGCCCCCCCCATCACACACAGAGCAGGGCCCATCAGGGGGTTAGGGAGCTCCCCCCTGTCATGCACAGAGCAGGGTCCATCAGGGGGTTGAGGAGCTGCCCCTTTTCACTCACAGAGTAGGGGCGATAGGGGAGTTGGGGGACTGTCCCCCGTCACACACAGAGCAGGGCGGATCAACGGGTTGGGGCATTGCCCTCTATCACCCACAGAGCAGGGAAAATCAGGGGGTTGGGGTGCCGCCACTCTCACACTCAGGGCAGGGCCGATGGGGAGGTTATGGCTCTACCCCGTCACACACAGAGAAGGGCTCATGGGGAGGGTTGGGGTGCCACACCCTGTCACACACAAAGCTGCAGGGTGATCAGGGGGTTTGGGCGCTGCCCCTGGTCACACTGATCCTGGTGCCGAGAGGCCTCACGGCTCCGTTGATCCCAGTGCTGGGATGCATATTACCCTTTTACTATATAGGGTAGAGGCCTGGTGCATGGGTGGGGCTGGCTGGTTTGCCCTGAAGGGTGTCTTGGATCAGGGTGGGTGTCCCCACTGGGGTTCCTGGCCAGCCTGGGTGAGGGGATGATGGCTGTTTGCAGCTGGTCACACACCCTTCAGGGTGGGGGTCCCCACTGGGGTGCCTGGCCAGTCTGGGTGAGGGGATGATGGCTGTTTGCAGCTGGTCACACACCCTTCAGTGTGGGGGTCCCCACTGGGGTGCCTGGCCAGTCTGGGTGAGGGGTTGAGGGCTGTTTTCAGGCTGGGGGTGACTGAAGGTCCCAACCGCTCCTTTTTTCTTTTTTTTTTTATTCTGGGCTGGCTTTAGCTTGAGGCTTGGCTCCAGCTCTTAGGCCTCCGCTGCTGAAAGTAGGTTTCCGGCCTTTTCATACAATGTTGCCATCCTGCTGGCTGAAGTCTGCCAGTATTTGTTACATAGTTTCTTAAACTGCAGGCTCAGAGGCCTGCAGCCGCAGGCAGGGAACGTTGGTTTCCTCCGTCACTGAGGCAAGCAAGCCTCATGTTAATTTCAAGCTGCCTGGCTGCCGGCCGCCATCTTGGATGCCAGTTACTTTGCATATCTTGCTGATTAGCCAATGGGAAGGGTAGCGGTCATATGCCAATTACCATGTTTCTCTTTTATTAGTGTAGATGTTTACTTTGACTTTATATTAATTCACACAAACACTCCCTCCATGCTTTTGTTCTGGCCCTCCAGTCCAGTTTAAAAAACCCATTGTGGCCCTCAAGTCAAAAATTTTTCCACCCCTGCATACAGAGAAGTTGTGCTACCTGATCTCTGTGCTACTGATTTTGGCCTGTCTTTGATTTCTCCAGAGCATTCTACTAGAAAAGGTAGGGGAGGGTGGGGGTAAGAGGGAGAGATCAACCAAAGGATTTGTATGCATATATATAAACCTAACCATTGGACACAGACATCAGGGAGGTGAGGACATGAGTAGGAGAGTGGGGAGGAAATGGGACAATAAGGACACATATGTAATACCTTAATTAATAAAGAAAAAAATTAAAAATGTCCATGGGTGACAATGTCTTCGGATTGATGGTCCTTTTCCATTCTGGCAGCTATTGATTCTCTCCTCAGAACCTGGCAAAGCCAAAACAAATATAAGCTGTGATTCCCTGAATGCTGTCATCTACAGGCTTCAGGTTCTAGCTCTGCCTCAATGTTATCATCTTTAAAATGGAAATAATAACAAAAAACACTTCCTTTGGAGAGTTGTTGAAGCAAACAAACAATATGCACTTTGGCACATAAGGGATAAATTATTATGATAATCCTTATTACACATTTCATTTGCATTCTTTTAATTTTGGTTTCACAACAAATTGTCAGGAAAGATCAGCCATGGAGACCATGCCATCTTGAGTGGCTGTTATTGGAAGCATATACATCCAAAGACCCGGCATCCAGAAATCGGCTGCTAACCCAGAAACACAGGATCTGGGCAGCGTGACTACATGGAGTCCTGCTTCTTCTCACGGAAATCAGAGAGAGAGCTACACAACCAATCACCTGGAGAAGAGTAATCATGGGGAGACCAAGAACCAGCCCGCATATGAAAGAAAAATAGGCATCACCAGAAAAGGAAGTAAACGAAATGGAGGCAAGCAACCTGTCAGAGAAAGAATTCAGAGAAATGGCCATAAGGTGGATGAAAAGAATGGAAGACAAATTCAACAATATGTGTAAGAACCAAGAGGAAATGAAGAAAAACCAAGAAGAAATGAAAAATGACATCACTGCTATAAAGAACTCAATAGAAAGCATCAACAGTAGAATAGAAGAAGCAGAGGACCGCATCAGCAAGCTACACGACAAGGAAAGGAAAAAGTACCCAAGCAGAACAGCTTCTAGAAAAAAAATTAAAAAGCAAGAGGAGAGCCTCAGAGAACTCTGGGACAACATGGAACAAAACAACATCGGCATAATAGGGGTGCCAGAGGGAGAGGAAACTGAGCAAGGAATAGAAAACCTGTTTGAAAAAATAATGACAGAAAATTTCCTTGCTATAGGGAAGAAAAAACTCACACAAATCCAAGAAGCTCACAGAGTCCCAAACAAAATGAACCCAAAAGACCGACGCCAAGACACATAATTAAATTGGCAACAACCAATGACAAAGCAAGAATCTTAAAAGCAGCCAGAGAGAGACAGAAAGTCACCTACAAAGGAACCCCCATCAGACTAGCGACTGATCTCTCAACAGAAACACATCAGGCAAGAAGGGAATGGAATGAAATATATAAAGTAATGCAAAGGAAAGGTCTGAATCCAAGAATATTGTACCCAGCAAGGCTATCAATCAAAATTGAGGGCGAAATCAGGTGCTTCACAGACAAAAAATAAATTCAGGAGTTTATTACCACCAAACCAGCAATGCAAGAAATGCTAAAGGGTCTTCTGTAAAAGAAAAAAAAAAAAGGAAACAAAGAAGGAACACAGAGGTAAAGAATAAAAATGGTGACTAACAAGTATCTATCAATAATAACTTTAAATGTAAAAAGATTAAATGCCCCAATCAAAAGACATAGGGTAACTGAGTGGATAAGAAAACATGACCCATATATCTGCTGTCTACAGGAAACACACCTCAAAAAAAAGACACACACAGACTGATGGTGAAGGGATGGAAAAGAGTTTTTCAGGCGAATGGAAATGAAAAAAAAAAAAAAGTCAGTGTAACAATACGTATATATGACAAATTAGATCTCAAATTGAAGGACATAAAAAGAGATAAAGAAGGACATTTCATAATACTAAAGGAAACAATCCAACAAGAAGAAATAACTTTGGTAAACATATACACACCCAATATAGGAGCACCCAAATACATAAGAAATCTTCTGGAGGAGATCAAGGTAGAGATTGACAGCAATACAATCATAGTAGGCGACTTTAACACCCCACTATCACCATTGGACAAATAGTCTAAAAAAAAAAATCAAAGAAACATCAATCCTAAATGGACTCACTAGATCAGATGGAATTAATTGACATCTTCAGAACATTTCACCCAAAGCCACAGAATATACATTCTTCTCAAGTGCACATGGGTCATTTTCAAAGATAGACCATATATTGGGTCATAGACAAAGTCTCTTCAAATTCAAGAAGATAGAGATCATATCAAGCATCTTCTCAGATCACAATGGCATAAAACTGGAAATCAACTACAATAAAAACAATCCAAAAAAAAAATCAAAGACATGGAGACTAAATAGCATGCTATTAAATAATGACTGGTTTACCAAAGAGATTAAAGAAGAAATAAAAGACATCATGGCAACAAACGACAATGAAAACACATCAATTCAAAACCTATGGGACACAGCAAAAGCATCTTGAGAGGGAAGTTCGTAGCTCAACAAGCTTACTGCAAGAAACAAGAAACAATGACAATAAATTACCTAACCTTACAACACAAAGAGTTAGAAAGAGAGCAACAAGAAAAGACCAGCGTAAGCAGAAAGAAGGAAATAATAAAGATCACAGCAGAGATAAATGACATAGAGACCAAAAAAAAAATGCAAAAGATCAACAAAACTAAGAGCTGGTTCTTTGAAAGGATAAACAAGATTGATGAACCTCTAGCCAGACTCACCAAGAAACAAAGAGAGAGGACCCAAATAAACAAAATCAGAAATGAAAGAGGAGAAATAACAACAGACCCCACAGAAATACAAAAGATTGTTAGAAAATACTATGAACAACTCTACTCCAACAAACTAGACAACCTGGAAGAAATGGACATATTCCTAGAAAAATACAACCTTCCAAAACTCCATCAGGAAGAATCTAAAAATCTCAATAGGCCAATAACTATGGAAGAAATTGAAGCAGTTATCAAAAAGCTCCCAGCAAACAAAAGCCCAGGGCCAGATGACTTCACAGGGGAGTTTTACCAAACATTCAAGGAAGAACTAAAACTTATCCTCCTCAGACTATTCAAAAAAATTCAAGGGAAAGGAACACTTCCAAGCTCATTCTATGAAGCCAGCATCACCCTAATACCAAAACCAGGTAAAGACAACACAATGGAAGAGAATTACAGGCCAATATCCCTCATGAACATAGATGCCAAAATCCTCAACAAAATCTTAACAAATCGGATCCAGCAGTACATCAGAAACATCATACACCATGACCAAGTTGGATTTATCCCAGGGATGCAAGGATGGTACAATATCTGCAAATCAATAAACGTAATACATCACATAAACAAATTGAAAGAAAAAAACACATAGTCATATCAATTGATGCAGAAAAAGCATTTGACAAAATTCAACACCCTTTCTTGATAAAAACTCTGAGCAAGTAGGAATAGAAGGATCATACCTCAGCATAATAAAAGCCATATATGACAAACCCACATCCAACATCATAATCAATGGGCAAAAACTAAAACCATTCCCCCTAAGAACAGGAACAAGTCAGGGATGCCTAGTCTCACCACTCCTGTTCAACATAGTACTGGATGTACTAGCCATTGCGATCAGACAAGAAGAAGAAATAAAAGGCATCTAAATTGGAAAAGAAGAAGTAAACTGTCCTTATTTGCAGATGACATGATACTGTACATAGAGAACCCTAAAGACTCCATCAAAAAATCATTAGAGTCAATAAATGAATTCGGCAATGTAGCAGGATACAAAATTAATACCAAGAAATCTATGGCATTTCTTTCTTTTTATTTCTTAAAGTATTACAAAGAGTATTACAAATGTATCCTTTTTCTCCCCCTTGACATTCCCCCAGCTTCCCCGACACCCCAGGGGCTTCTGTCCATTAGTTATCCTCATATGCATGCATATAAGTCTTTCAGTTGATCTCCTGCTCCCCCTGACCCTCCCCAGGGTTCCCAGAGTAGTTTGACATTTGCTCAATGGTTCTCTCCCTCTGTATCCATTTTTGTTCATCAGTCTATAATGTCTCTTATTATCCATAAATGAGTGAGTTCATGTAGTATTTTTCTCAGCTTCCCAGGGGCCGTCTCAGTCTCACAGGGGCCATCTCAGCCTCACAGGAGCTGTCCCTGCCAGACAGGGGCTGTCCCAGCCTCAAGGGGGTCGTTTCAGCCTCACAGGGGCCATTTCAGCCTCATCGGGGCCTTTCAAAACCTCATTGGGTCTGATTCAACTTCACCAGAGCCATTTCAACCACATCGGGACCATCTCAGCCTCACTGGGGCCGTATTGACCTCACCGGTGCTGTCTCGACCTCACCAGGGCTGTCTCAACCTCACAGGGGCTATCTCGACCTCACAGGGATGGTTTCAACCTCACTGGGGCCATTTCAACCTCACCAGGGCCCTTTCAACCTCACCAGGACAGTTGCCACCTCGCCGGGGCCATTGCAACCTCACATGGGCCGTCTCAACCTCACCGCAACCGTTTCAACCTCACCGGGCCATTTCAGCCTCACCGGGGCCGTTTCACCCTCTCTGGGGCAGTTTCTGCTTCACCGTGGCTGTCTTGACCTCACCTGGGCTGTCTCGACCTCAACGGTGCCGTCTCGACTTCAGCGGGGCTGATTCAACCTCACTGGGGCTGTCCCAACCTCACCAGGGCCATTTCAACCTCACCGGGGCAGTTGCAACCTTCCGGGGCTGCTGCAACCACACTGGGGCTGATTCAACCTCACCGGGGCCGTTTCAACCTCACCAGGGTCGTCTCAACCTCACCAGTGCCGTCTCAACCTCACAGGGGCCGTTTCAACCTCACAGGGGCTGTTTCAACCTGACCGGGGCAGTTGCATCCTCACCGGGGTTGCTGCAACCACCCCGAGGCCGATTCAACCTCACAGGGGCCGTTTCAACCTCTCTGGGGCCGTTTCAACCTCACCGGGGCCACTGCAACATCACTGGGGCTGATTCAACCTCACCGGGGCCGTTTTAACCTCACCAAGGCTGTTTCAACCTCTCTGGGGCATCTCAACGCCACCGGGGCCATTCCTCTCCCACTGGGGCCATCCCAGCCTTGTCGGGGCAGCCTCAGCCTCACCGGGCCTGTCCTGGCCTCTCAGGGGCCACCTTGGCCCTACAGGGGCCGCCTCAGCCTCACAGGGGCCGTCTCAGTGACATGAAGTTTGGCATTCTGTCCTTTGTTAGGCGGCTCCTTGCTGGACAAAATCTCCAGGCATTCCTGGTGGCTGAATATCTTGTATGCTTGCTTGGATTTCGTTTTCTACCACGTGGACAGACTGCCTGTCTGCTGTCACCCAGTGACCCATGTGATGCTGCATCTGATGGGCCTGCCTGTGTGTTTGCTGGTACAGCGGTTCCATGTCGCCAGCCCAGCCATGTCCAGCTCTGGCTTACTCCGAACCTGATTCTGCTTCTTTATTGTGTCCCTTATGTATGCGAGGAGTTGAAATCTGCATTCTGCTTGGCTGGGCTACAAAATATGGCATTTCTTTACACCAATAGTGAACTTACAGAAAGTGAGACTAAAAAAGCAATCCCATTTACCACCACATCAAGAAAATTAAGATACCTAGGAATAAACTTAACTAAGGAGGTAAAAGACTTATATGCAAAAAACTACAGGGCACTGAAAAAAGAGATGGAGGAAGACATAAACAGATGGAAGAACAAACCATGTTCATGGATTGGTAGAATCAACATCATCAAAATGTCCATACTACCCAAAGCAATCTATAGATTCAATGCAATCCCCATTAAGTTACCAATGGCATATTTCACAGATCAAGAGAGAACTTTCCAAAAATTCATCTGGAATAAAAAAAGACCTCGAATAGCTGCAGCAATCCTGAGAAAGAAGAACAAAGTAGGTGGGATCTCACTACCAGATATCAAACTGTATTACAAAGCCACTGTACTTAAAACAGCTTGGTACTGGCAGAAGAACAGACATATAGATCAATGGAATAGAATAGAGAACGCAGAAATCGACCCAAACAACTATGCCCAATTAATATTCGACAAAGGAGGCAAGAGCATACCATGGAGTCAAGACAGTCTTCAATAAATGGTGTTGGGAAAACTGGACAGATACATGCAAAAGGATGAAACTAGACCACCAACTCACACCATACACAAAAATAAACTCAAAATGGATAAAAGACTTAAACATAAGACGGGAAACCATAAAAACACTAGAGGAATTCACAGGCAGAGAAATCGCAAACATATGCCGAAGGAATTTCTTCTCTGATAATGCTTCTAGGGCAATGGAAACTAAAAAGAAAATAAACAAATGGGACTACATCAAAATAAAAAGCTTTTGCACAACAAAGGAAACCATCAACAAAACAATAAGAAGACCCACTGCATGGGAGAACATGTTTGCCAATGATATCACTGATAAGGGTTTAATCTCCAACATTTACAGGGAACTCATGAAACTTAACAATAGAAAGATAAACAATCCAATCAAAAAATGGGCAACGGACCGAGATAGACATTTTTCAAAAGAGGACATACAGAAGGCCCAGAAATATATGAAAACATGCTCAAAGTCACTAATTATATGAGAGTTGCAAATCAAAATGACAATGCGTTATCATCTCACACCTGTCAGAATGGCTATCATCAACAAGTCAATAAACAACAAGTGCTGGAGAGGATGTGGAGAAAAAGGAACCCTTCTGCACTGCTGGTGGGAATGCAGACTGTTGCAGCCACTGTGGAGAGCAGTATGGAGCTTCCTCAAAAAAACTAAAAATGGAACTCCATTTGACCCAGTGATCCCACTTCTAGGAATACATCCCAAGAAGCCAGAAACACCAATCAGAAAGGATATATGCACTCTTATGTTCATAGCAGCACAATTCACCATAGCTAAGATTTAGAAACAGCCTAAGTACCCATCAACAGATGAGTGGATTAAAAAACTGTGGTACATCTACAGAATAGAATACTACTCTCTGGTAAAAAGAAGGAACTCTTGCCTTTTGCAGCAGCATGGATAGAACTGGAGAACATTATGCTAAGTGAAATAAGCCAGTCAGAGAAAGATAAATACCTCATGATTTCACTCATTTGTGGAATATAGAGAACAACATAGACTGATGAACAGGGACAGGTCCAAAGACAGAGAAACAGCGATCAGGCTATTAATCCCCGAGGGAAAGTAGGGGAGGGAGGGGGAAAGGGGAAGAGATCAACCAAAGGACTGGTATGCATGCATATAAGCCAAACCAATGGACAACAGGGGGATGAGAGCATGAGTGGGGGCAGGAGGATGGGGGTTTAATGGGGGGGATGAGGACACATTTGTAATACCTTAACTAATAAAGAATTTAAAAAAAATTGTCAAGGAGGAAATTATTATAATTTCCAGTTTACAAAAAAGTCAAAGGGGGACAAACCTGGGAGATTAGCCAGAGGTCACATAAGACATAAATAGTATCAGAAATAATTTGTTGTTATTCATCAAATGTAACTATAAAACCTGTTACAAAATATCTTGCTGTGCCATAGATTCAATACTGCCCCGCTCATCTAATGTTTAGTCTGCATGCTATGGATGGACAGGCTACCTCGCCATAGCATTAGAAAAGGCAGCCAAGGCATAGTGATAAGAGGTCAGTTGCTCTGTAATAGAATATCTAGGTTAATAGTACTGGCTCTTCCTCCTGTCAGCTGTCTGGCTTTGGACAATTGCTTAGTATTTCTCTAAGTTTCAGCTTCCTCTTTTACAAAATAGAGATAGCCCCTACTCATCTGGTTTCTTATACAAAAATAAATAATTATCAATGTCCTGTAATATTAGTGTATCACAGTAGAGTCCTAGTGAATAATCATTGTTAACAGTCAAATAGCAGAGGGGAGGAACAGCCTCTCTCTTTCTCATACCACTTTTGTAATCTGCTTGTATTTAACTTTTTGCACCTAGATTTTGGTTTAATAGAACATTTATAGCTCTTAATCCCAGTGACTATTAGAGTGCCTAGCACCTGAAAGGAGCTCTACAAGTTTGTTGAATAAATGAAAAATAAATGAATAGCAAAGAACAAGGTGGGGGATTCTGCTTGTGGGGGAGAAATATTTTAAATGCCATATATGTGTGTGTGTGTGTGTGTGTGTGTGTGTGTGTGTGTGTGTATCAGGTTGTGATAAGTGTTTTAAAAGAGATAATAATACATAGTTATATAATTAAAATTAATAAATCCAAAAATGCTCCCCACAGAATTCAATATTTGAACTATGTTTTAAAAGATCATGAGGGAAGGGAGGAAATATTTCAGTAAAAGCAAACTGCATGATCAAAAGTTTGGCAGGCTTGAGAGTGTAAGATATACTTAGACTGGGAGTCTAGGAAGTCTGATTTGACTGAAGAGGTTGGGGGTTGGCAGGAGAATAAGATGGAAGAAGGGGTTTCAGAGAGATATTAGGGCCTAACAATGATAAATTTTAAAGGCTATACTATGGAACATTGACTTGAACCTGAAGGACAGAAGTTGCAGATATGAAACCCATGAGCTACTTCTTGACCACAGACGTGTTTATTTTTCAGGAGATTTCACATTAAAGTCTGGAATGCTGTTCTTAAAATTAATGGAACACCTGGCCCTTGCCAGGTTGACCAGTTGGTTGGATCATCATCCTATACACCAAAAGGTGGCGGGTTTGATTCCGAGTCAGGGCACATAGCCCATGTTTTGGGTTTGATCCCTGCTCAGGACATGTATTGGAGGTAATCGATTGATGTTTCTCTCTCACATTAATATTTCTCACTCTCTCAAATTAATAAAAACATATTCTGCTGAGGATTTTAAAAACTAATGGAACATCTGGATTACTGAGAAGGCATTTTTACCTGGCAACAATCAGTTGGAGTTGAGTGGCCACCTTCTTTAGATGGAGCATCTGCTCTTCAGTTGGCCACAGCTTCCACCACCACACCCTTTTGTCTCTGTAATACTAGGTTATCTCCATGTATGTTTGTTATTTAGCAGGCATTTGTGTTTGAATCCCCTGGCATTGGCAATTGAAAGTTATAGAACAAAGAAGTGATCCTATCCGTTATCTTTTTAGAAAAAACACACGATTTTTATTCTGCTAAATATAGCCTATAAGAGGGTAGTTAGGGGAGAAGTAAGGCCTGGAGCTGTGGGAAAGTATAAGATGAGATCGAGGCTCCAACACTGAGCAGAAGGAAGAAAGTATAAGATGAGAAAATAGTCCTTTATAATCCTCTACTAGAGGCCCGGTGCACAAAAATTTGTGCATTTGGTGGTGGTGGGGGGGGGCGTCCCTCAGCCTGGTCTGTGCCCTCTCGCAGTCTGGGACCACTTGGGGGTTGACCACCTGCTGGTTTAGGCCCGCTCCCTGGGGAATTGGGCCTAAGGTGGCAGTCAGACATCCCTCTGACAGCCCGGGAGCCCTTGGGGAATGTCCACTTGCCAGCGGGGAGCAGGCCTAAGCTGCAGTCAGACATCCTTAGTGCTGCTGAGGAGGTGGGAGAGGCTCCTACCACCACCGCTGTACTGGCAGCTGTCATCCTGGCTTGTGGCTGAGCAGAGCTCCCCCTGTGGGAGCGCACTGACCACCAGGGGGCAACTCCTGCATTGAGTGTCTACCCCCTGGTGGTCAGTGTGTGTCATAGTGACCAGTCATTCCCAGTCTTTCTGCTGTTAGGGTCAGTTTGCATATTACCCTTTTATTATATAGGATAGAGACCTGGTGCACGGGTGGGGGCCAGCTGGTTTGCCCTGAAGGGTGTCCTGGATCAGGGTGGGGGTCCCGCTGGGATGCCGGGCCAGCCTGGGTGAGGGGCTGATGGGTGTTTGCAGGCTGGTCACACCCCATTCAGGGTGGGGGTCCCCGTTGGGGTGCCTGGTCAGCCTTGGTGAGGGGTTGATGGCTGTTTGCAGGCTGGTCATGCCCCCCCCCCAAGTGGGGGCCCTCACCCCATGGAGGTTTGGCCCGCCTGGGTGAGGTGCTGATGGCTGTTTAGAGGCTGGCCACACCCCCTTTAGGGTGGGGGTACCCCTGGGTGCCTGGCCAGTCTGAGTGAGGAGCTGAAGGTCATTTTCAGGTTGGCCAAGCCCCCTGGTGACGGAAGCTCCCAGCTTCTCTTTTTTTTTCTTTTATTCTGGGATTTATTTACCTTCTATAATTGAAACTTTGTTGCCTTCAGTGGAGCTCAGAGCCGGCAGGGAAGCTTGTCTTCCTACATCACTGGAGCAACCAAGCCTCCTGCTCGCTTTAGCTCCATGGATGCTGGCTGCCATCTTGGTTTGGTTAATTTGCATATAGCTGCTCTGATTGGCTGCTGGCCGTGACTTAAGGCATAGCAAAAGTATGGTCAATTTGCATGTTTGTCTTTTATTAGATTAGACTAGAGGCCCGGTGCACAAAAATTTGTGCACTCGGGAGGGAGGGAAGGTCCCTCAGCCCGGCATGTGCCCTCTCGCAGTCTGGGACCCCTCGGGAGATGATGCCCTGCTGGGTTAGGCCTGCTCCCGGGTGGCAGAGGGCAGGCTCAATCCCTAGGTGCAGCCCCTGGTCGGGCTCAGAGCAGGGGCCAATTGGGGATTTGGGGCGCCACCCCCTGTCATGCACAGAGCAGGGCGGATCGGGAGGTTGCGATGCCACCCTCAGTCACGCTCAGGGTAGGGCCGGTTGGGGGGTTGGGGTACCGCCCCCTATCACACTCAAGGCAGGGTCAATGGGGAGATTGCGGCGCCACCCCGTCACGCACAGAGCAGGGCCAATCAGGGGGTTGGGGTGCTGCCCCCTCTCATGCACAGAGCAGGGCCCATCAGGGGGTTGAGGAGCTCCCCCCTGTCACTCACAGAGGAGGGTCGATAGGGAAGTTGGGGCACTGCCCCCTGTCACACACAAAGCAGGGCCAATTAGGGGTTTAGGGTGCCGCCACTGTCACACTAAAGGCAGGGCCAATGGGGATGTTATGGCTCTACCCCGTCACACACAGAGCAGGTCCTGTGGGGGCGAGGGTTGGGGTGCCGCCCTCTATCACCCACAGAGCAGGGCCAATCAGGGGGTTGGGGGCACCGCCACTGTCACACTCAGGGCAGGGCCGATGGGGAGGTTATGGCTCTACCCCGTCACACACAGAGCAGGGCTGATCAGGGTTTTGGTCGCCGCACCCTGTCACACACAAACAGGGCCGATCAGGGGGTTTGGGTGCTGCCCCCTGTCATGCTTACCCCAGTGCTGGGAGGCCTCGCAGCTCTGCTGATCCCGGTACTGGGAGGCATATTACCCTTTTACTATATAGCATAGAGGCCTGGTGCATGGGTGGGGGCCGGCTGGTTTGCTTTGAAGGGTGTCCTGGATCAGGGTGGGGGTCCCCACAGGGGTGCCTGGCCAGCCTGGGTGAGGGGATGATGGCTCTTTGCAGTTGGTCACACACCCTTCAGGTTGGGGTCCCCACTGGGGTGCCTGGCCAGTCTGGGTGAGGGGCTGAGGGCTGTTTTCAGGCTGGCAGGTTACTGAAGCTCCCAACTGCTCATTTTTTTCTTTTTTGTTTTATTCTTGGCCAGGTTTAGCTCTGGCTCAATCTCTGAGGCCTCTGCTGCTGAAAGCAGGTATCTGGTTTGTTTGTGTTCTATAATCAAAACTCTGTATCAACTCTAGCTCTGAGATCCCGGCTCGCTGAAAGCAGGTTTCTGGGGTTTTGTTTAGCTTCTGTATTTGTTACAATGTTTCAAACTGCCAGCTCAGAGGCCAGCAAGGCAGGCGGGGAACGTTGGAGTCCGCCATCACTGAAGCAAGCAAGCCTCATGTTAGTTTCAAGCTGCCTGGCTGCCGGCCGCCATCTTGGCTGGCAGTTCATTTGCATATCTCTCTGATTAGCCAATGGCATAGTGGTCGTACCCCAATTACCATGTTTCTCTTTTATTAGATAGGATGGGGAGGAAATAGCAAAAAAACACAAATCAGCAGAGGGAAGAACTCTGAGGATCCTATATAATAAGAGCTTAATATGCTAAGTGTCTGGTTGTCTGGTCATCCATTCAACCCAATCAAAGTGTAATATGCTAATGGTATGCTAAGGCCACTCAGCCGCTCACTATGATGTGCACTGACCACCAGGTGGCAGTCAACCAGTTGACCAGTCGCTATGATGTGCACTGACCACCCAGGGGGCAGACACTCCAACTGTTAGGTTACCTTGCTGTTTGGGTCCAGCAGAGCAAGACTGAGGGAGATGGGCCAGACATGCCCTGGAGCCCTCCCACTGTCTTTCCCAGGCTGGCCAACCTCCCGCATCCCTCCCTGGCCCTGATCATGCATGGGTGGGGTCCCTTTGTCTGTCCTGCATCCTCTTGAAATCCGGGACACCTCGGGGGATGTTGGAGAGCCGGTTTCAGCCCGATCCTGCAGGCCAGGCTGAGGGACCCCACTGATGCATGAATGTGTGCACCAGGCCTCTAGTTTATTCATAAGCCTTACTCCTCATTTGTAGCCCAACTCAAATGTAGTTATTTAAATGATTCTTCATTCTCCTTCCTAGAGTTAATGAGCTCCTCAAACAGAGTTTACATTGTTCTATTCATCAGTGAATCCCCAGTGCCAAGCACAGAGCCTGGCAAGCAGTAAGTGCTTAGTAAACACTCATCCAAAGCATGAATTGGAAGTATACTTTATTTATTTGTACTTGGATAAAAGGATTATTTATTTTTAAGCATGCTGAAACTGAAGGGGTTTTTACAAACTTCCATTTTGGAAATAGGTTTTAAATCTGAGAAAATGGAATCCATCCATTTATTCAAAAGATATTTATTGAGCACTGACCATGTGCCACACCAAGGTGAGTCTGAAAGATTTGATGATGAACAAAGCCAACATGGCCCCTGCCCTCAGAAACAAATTTACAGTCTAGTGAGGACAATAGATACTAAACAACTAAATAAATAGTTAGTATTAATTGTATTCGTGAAAAGTCCTCCAAAGGAAAAATCTTGGGTACTGTTAAAATATATAAAAAGGTAGGTGTGTGGGGAACTTTAGCAAGCCTAGGAGGTCCAAAAAGTCTTCCTGGAAGTGCTATATGCATAAACATTAACTAAATTACCCAAGAGAAGGGTGAACCAGTGTTTCAGGTACTGCAAACAGCTTATACAAAAGAAGGAAGGAGGGGCTACCTGGCATTTGAGGAAGTCTGAATAAAGGCCAGTGTGAGCCTGAGCTCAGAAAGCAGGAAGAAAGTAATATGAGATGAAATAAGGGAGGCAGAGAGATGTCAGATCATGTAGTGCCTGGTTAAAGATTTGAACATTTATATTAAAAGCAATGGAAAGCTAGAAACATTTTAAGTAGTGGAATGATATGAACAAATTTAACTTTAATAAAGCTCTGTACAAAAGCATACACTGACAATTGATTATTAACAAATCTCTAAAACCAAGTAAGAGAAGAAAGGATAATCTCTTCAACAAATGGTGCTGAAGCAATAGGTCATCTGTATACAAATGAAAGAGATATCCATATACAAAAATTAACTCAAAATGGATCATAGATCCAAATGTATAACTGAAACTACACAACTTCCAGGAAAAAATAAATAAAGGCTTTTAAAACACAGTTTGTGATTTAGGGTTAGAAAAAGATTATTTTTATATCTGACACAATCCATAAATGACCAAATTAAAACATTGGACTTAAGAATAAAGATTTTTCTGATCTTTACTGGTAAAGTCAAACTAAAAACTGTGAGAAATATTGGTGCATCATATTTCTGATAGTATACTTATATCCAAAATATGTAAATAACTAGAAACTCGCCCTAGCCAGTTTGGCTCAGTGGATAGAGCGTCAGCCTGCGGACTCAAGGGTCCCAGATTCGATTCCGGTCAAGGATATGTACCTTGGTTGCGGGCACTTCCCCAGTGGGGAGTGTGCAGGAGGCAGCTGATCAATGTTTCTCTCTCATTGATGTTTCTAACTCTCTATCCCTCTCCCTTCCTCTCAGTAAAAAATCAATAAAATATATTTTTTAAAAAATAACTAGAAACTCCCTGTTAAATACAAGCAGTACATTTAAAAACCACCAATTCAAAAGAATATATGCAACCATATGTTCATAGCAGCATTATTTACAATAGCCAAGATCTGGAAACAGCCCAAGTGCCCACCATCAAATGAATAGATAAAAAAGCTGTGGTACATTTACACAATGGAAGACTACATGGCCATAAAATAAGAAGGAAATCCTACTTTTCACAACAACATGGATGGACTTAAAGGCTCTTACGCTAAGTGAATAAACCAGTTAGAGAAAGACAAATATGATACAATCTCACTTATACGTAGAATCTACTAAACAAAATAAACTGATGAACAAAATAGAAATAGAGGCATGGATATATGGAACAGAGAGAGGGCTGTCAGAGGGGAGAGGGGGCTACTGAATGAAAGAAGGTAAAGGGATCAGCCAAAGAACATATATACATAACCCATAGACATAAACAACAGTGTGGTGATGCATGGAGAGAAAGGAGAACTAGGGTTGGGTGGAGGTAGGCAAAGGGTGGGGGACAATTGGGAACATATGTAATAGTGTCAACAATAAAAATAAAGTTAGAAAAAAAACATGTGAACAAAAAACACAAATAAAAATGTTTTATTTTTTGAAGAATAATGCTTTGGCTCTGGCTTGTGTGGCTAGGTATTCCTGTATAGGGAAAGGTTGCTGGTTCAATTCTTAGTCAGAGCACATACCTAGGTAGCAGGTTTGATTGCCAGTCAAAGCAAGTACAAATACAGAAGGAAACCAATCGATGCTCTGTCTCACATCAATGTTTCTCTCTTTTTCTCTCTCTCTCTCCCTTCCTCTCTCTCTAAAATCAGTAAGCATATCCTAGGGGGAGGATTTAAGAAAAAGAAAGAGTAAATAAATGGTAAAGCTTTAAGAAACAAATAATAAATAAAATAAAATTACAGCAGTAATTATGCATTCTAAAAAATAAAAAAATAGGTCAAGTTTTCAGCAAAGTCTTTGTCAAAGAAAACATACAGATGACAAATAACCACATGAAAAATACTCTTCATCATTATTCATTGGATAAATGCAAATTAAATTAAAATGCCTATATCACTAAATGTAGAAAGACTGATCAGATCCCTGGTCAGTGAGGCTCAGTTGTCTGGGCACCGTCCTATGTGCCAAAAGGTTGTCAGTGTGATTCCCAGTCAGGGCTCATGCCTGAGTTGTGGGCTAGGTCCCCAATCTGGGGTGTGTAGGGGGCAGCTGTTTGATGTCTCTCTCTCTCTCTCTCTCTCTCTCTCTCTCTCTCTCTCTCTCTCTCTCAATCTCTCTTTCTCTCTCTCTCTCTCTCTTTCTCTCTCTCCCCCACTCCCCCTCTCTCTCCCTTACCCTCTCCCTTGTTGCAATGAGGTATCACCTCACATGTGTCAAAATGGCTATCATCAAGAAATCAACAAACAGCTAGTGTTAATGAGGATGTGGAGAAAAGGGAACCCTTGTGCACTGTTGTAGGGAATGCAGATTGGGGCAGTCACTTAGAAAACAGTATAGAGTTTCCTCAAAAGATTAAAAATGGAACTGCCTTATGATGTTATTACATTTCTGGGACTATATTGGAAGAAACCTGAAACACTAATTCAAAAGAATACATGCACCCCAATGTTCATTGCTGCAATATTTATAATAGCCAAGATCTGGAAGCAGCACAAGTGCCCATCAGTAGATGAGTGAATAAAGAAGGTTATGGTACATTTACACAAAGGAATACTACTCAGCTGTAAAAACGAAGAAAATCTTAACTTTTGTGACAACATGGATGGAACTAGAGAATACTATGCTAAGTCAAGCCAGTCAGAGAAAGACAAATATCACTTATGTGTGGACTCTAATGAATAAAATAAACTAACAAACAAAATAGAAACAAACCCATAGATATAGAGAACAGACTGGCAGCTGTCAGAGAGAGGAGAGGTGTTTGGGGGCTGGGAGGAAAAGGTGAAGAAGGGATTAAGCAAAAAACAAAACAAAACAAAACAAAAAAACAACCCACAAAAAACAACAAAAACAGCAACAACAACAACAAAAACTAATAGACACAGACAACAGTATGGTGATTTCCAGAGGGAAAAGCGGTTGGGGAGATGGAAAAGGGCAAAGTTGGGATGAATGGTGGTAGAAAGAGACTTGATTTTGGGTGGTGAGTACCAGATGCAGTATGCGAATGATGTTATAGAATTGTACACTTGAAACATTTATGGTTTTATTAACCAACTTGGGGCCCAACTCTACATCATTATTCATTGGATAAATGCAAGTTAAATTAAAATGCCTAACCACTAAATTTAGAAAGTCTGATCAGATCCCTGGTCAGTGAGGCTCAGTTGGCTGGGTACCGTCCTACGTGCCACAGTTCCTTTCAAATCCGTGCACCTTAAAAGGAAATGTGGGCCAAAAGGCTGTGGTAGGCCCATCCTCCACACCCCACCCGGCTCCCGCTGCTGACACTCCCACCAGCTGACCGCACTGGCCCTGTTCGCAACTGCTCACAGCATGAAGCGATTGGGGTTGGCACTTTCAGCAGGTGAGAGCTGTGGCTGCTGCCCTGACCACCCCTCAGGAGCAGGGGGAGGTGGAGAAGCCCTCGGGGTTGATTAAGGCCGGCAGCCGCCACATGCACCTGCTGATGATGCTGAGCGATTGGGACTGGCACCGGAAGCTGGCAGTGGGTATAAGCATGCAGGTGCGAGTGGGGCTGGTGCTGGCAGTGGGTGTGAGCACTGGGTGGGAACACAGCGTGCGGGAGCAAAGAATTTTCAGTAACCACCAGAGTCTTGCCCCAATGACAGTGACTGGTGCCCTGCCTTGGTCTGGCATCCCCACTCACCTGCTCCACCATCCTGCCCCGGCCAACACCTGCCATATTCTGTACATGCCCCCTTGTGGTCAGCGCACGTCATAGCGACTGGTTGTTTGGTTGTTCCGGTTGTTCTGCCATTCGGTCCATTTGCATATTAACCTTTTATTATATAGGATGTCACCAAAAAATTCAATAAAATATAAACATTAAAAATAAAATGATTGGTCATATGAAGTGTTGGTGAAGATGTGTAGGAACTGCTGATGGGAATGCTAAATAGTATAATCACTTTGGAGGACAATTTGGCAGTTTCTTAAAAAAGTAAATATACACTTACTCTGTGACCTACTCATTCTATTACTAAATATATAATCAAGAAAAATGAAAACATATGTCCATATAAAATTGTATGTATAAATGATGTATAAATGTTCATAGCAGTTTCATTTGTAATAGCCCCACATTTTAAAGAACACAAATTCCATCAATAAGCAAATGGATAATCAAACCGTGGTACATTCATACAGCAGAATACTACTTAACATTAAAAAAGAACAAGATACTGATACACATAAGAGCTTGCATGGATATCAAGGGTAGCATGTTGAGTGAAAGATGACAGACAAAAATAGTGGTGATTCCATTGATATGAAACTTTGGAAAATGAAAACTAATCTATAGTGACAAAAATCAGATGGCTGATTGCTAGAAGGGGAGTGAGGGGATGGGTAGAGAAAGGAAATAAAAGGGGGAAAATACTTTTGGAGTGAGAGATATTTTCACTTTATTGGGTGATGGTTTTATAAGTGTATGCATATGTCAAAAATTATTGATTGTACAACTTTAAATATGTGTAGTTTATTTTATCTAAAAAATACTTTAATAAGGTTGTTTTTTTCAAAATCCCTCTGAAATAGAAAGTCCAGAAATAGACCCACATTAATATATTCATATGATCATTGACAGATAAGCAAAAGTAATACAATGTAGCCAAGACAAAGACAGTCTTTCCAACAAATGGTGCTGGAACAACTGGACATCACATGAGAATAAAAAAAAAAAAAGGAAAAAAGAAAAGGAATCTACACACAGACCTTACATCCATCACAAAAAGTAACTCAAAATAAATCCAGACCTAAATGTAAAATGCAAAATGATAAAACTCCTATAAGACAACATAGGAGCAAACCTAGATGACCTTGAGTGTGGTGATGACATTTTAAATACAACTCCAAAGGCATGATCCATGAAAGAAATAATTAATAAAAATAATTAAAAACGTATGCCCTGAAAAATACAATGCCAAGAGAATGAGAAGAGAAACCACAGACTGGTAGAAAATATCCACAAAAGACATAGCAATAAAAAAACTGTTATCCAAAATATTTTGAGAACACTTAAAACTCAACAATAATAAAATGAACAGGTTGATTAAAAAATGGGTCAAAGATTGTAACAGACACTTCACCAAAGAAGATAATCAGATATCAAAAGTATATGAAAAGATGTTTTACATTATATGTCATCAGGAAATGTAAATTAAAAAAAAATGAGATACCACTACCAGAATGGCCCAAATCTGAAACACTGATACCACCAAGTGCTGATGAGGATGTGAGCAACAGAAACTCTCAGTCATTGCTTGTGGAAAAGAAAAATGCTACAGTCACTAGGAAGATAGTTTGGTGGTTTTTTGCAAAAATTAACTTACTATAAAATACAGCAATTACAGCAATTATACTTCTTGGTATTTTAACACAAAGGAGTTAAAAACTTGTGTCCATACAAAAACCTTCACATGATGTTTATAGCAGTTTTATTCATAATTGCCCAAACTTATAAGCAACCAGGATGTCAATCAGTAGATGAATGAATAAATATATTGTGGTACATCCAGAAAATAAAGTATTATACAGTGTTGAAAAATGAGCTATCAAGGCATGAAAAAACATAAAGGAAACTTAACTGTATATTAATAAGTGAATGAAGTCAATCTGGAAGGTTATATATTGTGTGATTCCAACTACAGGATATTCTGAAAAAGATAAAACTATGAAGACAGTAAAAAGATTAGTGATTGCCAGGGGGTGTGGGGGATAAATATGCAGAGCACAGATTTTTTAGGCAGTGGACATACTTGGTATGATACCATAATGATGGATACATATCATATACATCTGTCCAAACATATAGGATGTATATCACCAAGAGAATCACTAATGTAAACAATGGACTTCAGGTATTATGATACATCAATATAGGTTCATCAATTGTTACAAATGCACTGCTCTGGTAGCAGATGTTGATAATGAGGAAAGCTATGTACATGTGGGTAGTAGGTATGTGGGAAATCTTTGTGCCTTCCACTCAGTTTTATTATAAGCCTTAAATTGCTCTAAAAATTGTCTTCATTTTTAAAAATCCCTGTCTTCTCAATGCAGAGCTGACTCTAGGAAAGTAAGAATGGAAGAGGGAGACCATTTACAGTGGTCCAGGTGAGAAGGGCCAGTGCCTTGAATTAAGTTGGCAGTGTCAGAGATGAATAGAAATGGGAAGATTTGTGAGATATATAGGAAATAAAACTCACAGGACTTGGAGAATATCCACCATTTTCCAAAGATCAGCTCATCTTCACTTTACAGGGGAAGGAGCTAGGGAAAATTCCATTAGCAAAGACCCCTTGAAATTGCAGAGAAGGCTCATGGCAAAAACTTACTCTCAACTGGAATGTTTTGAAAGGACATCACTGGTTATTACTTGCTAAATATAAAAGGAAAGAAGAAGAATGGGGGGGTGGGGTAGGAGGTGGGCTAGAAGGGGTCAATGAGGAAAAA
Source organism: Myotis pilosus (assembly GCA_036010255.1). Lineage (NCBI taxonomy): Eukaryota > Metazoa > Chordata > Mammalia > Chiroptera > Vespertilionidae > Myotis > Myotis pilosus. The sequence goes on from JASKON010000009.1 coordinate 17,030,219, forward strand.
GGGAGACATGTAATACTTTCAACAATAAAAATTTAAAAAAGAAAAAAGAAAGAAAGAGAAGAAAGGTGGTATGTACAAGCACATCCTATATAATAAAAGGGTAATATGCAAATTGACCCTAACAGTGGCATGACCAGAATGACGGCTCGACCAGTCACTATGAGGTGCACTGACCACCTCTTGGTCTCTTCCCCCAGCCGGCAGGCACCCATCTCCTGATGGAAAATGGGGAATCAGGGGTGGGTGGCGGGGGATGTGGGTGGTGCCAGGCCAAGGTCTCCGCCCTGCTAGTTGCCCCCCACACAGAGGGCAACCCGCTGCGGGGACAAGTCCAGTGAGTGGGTGTGAATGGCCAACTTCTCAGTCCCTCGCCCCAGCTGGCTGGCAGGCTCCTATCTCCCAATGGTGAACGGGGAAACAGGGGTGGGTAGCAGGGACTCGGGCAGTGCCAGGCTAAAGCCCCTGTCCCTCTGGTCAGAGGGTGGGGCCCACACACGGAGGGTGACCTGCAGTGGGTGCAGGGCCAGTGAGCAGGAGGGGAACAGCTGACCTCTCAGTCCCTACCCCCACTAGCAGGCTCCCGTTGCCTTATGGCAAATGGGGAACCCGGAGTGGGTGGCGACAGGGGGCGGGGCTGGCTGTCAGTAGCCAAGAAAGACGGCCCTGATTGCAGGCCAGGCCTAGGAACTGTACCCATGAACAAATTTCGTGCACCAGGCCTCTAGTAATTTACATAATATTTTTCAACAGTCCCTCTTGATTTTAAAGCAAGGGCAGGAATATAAGATTTAAGATTGGAGATCACAGTTATAAACTCAAAATCAAGTATATGCACCTATTATGTTCACAATAGTTAGTCTTTCCTGTCCATGATCTAAATGTTGATAGCATCACTTTTAAAAATTAAAATATAACAAAGTGATCCTTCAGATTTGTATTTTTTTTTTGTTTACAAAGTTGTTCCATATACATGATCTCCTTTAATTATCACATCAGTCTTTTGAGAATATATATTATTGGCCACTATTTTCTGATGAGAAAACTGTGAAAACAATTTTCATGCTGTGGAAGCAACACGAACTTTGGAATAATTCAAATTATTCCAAATGGGCTTGAATGTCTTTTGGCTGTCATTTCGTCAATGGGCAAATATTTATATTATTATTTCTCATCTTTTCTTTTCAGGTTTCTTTGCTTATAACTACCCTCCTCACCTATGTCAATTGGTCATTTTACTATCATTAGCAATCCCTTCCATACCTATCTTATAATAGGTGTAAACAAGAAGAAAACTCAAGTCACTCACAGCATTCTAAATTTCTAGGTGTTAGAAAAACCATATGGTGCAGCCTCTATGTCCCCTTTTACCCCATTTTACAGAGCAAGAAACTGAAGCTGAGTGAGATAAAGACTAGTTGTCAATCTGTACACAAGCAGTTCTCATGGCTCTGAGACCTATGCTATTTCCATTTTACTTTCCTGCCAGCCCAGCTGGCCCAGTTACTTGTGAGCAACCTTAGTTAAAAGCTTTGGTGAAGCTAGAGGTTCCACCTATTATAATAGGTTTTCAAAGCATCTGCATTTCAATTACATATTCCTGTTTCCCATTACAATAGGGAATTGAGAATTAGTCTTGTTACAATCTGATATTTCCATGAATAGGCTGCTTCTTTACCATAAGGAGTGATTTGTGAGATTCCTCACCAAGAAAAAGGGATCTATTTGGGATATATCCAGATAAGGTTGAGACCATTAAAATCGCAGGGGACAATTTTTCACTTCCTCAGATGAAAAGCTCTCAGGCCTTTGGGTTCTTTAAAGTTCAGTTATAGTCCTTTCCCAAGTGCCCTTGACATTGATGAGTCTAGCTAAAATATCAATGAGATGGAAGACTAGTTTAGGTTCTACTAATGTGGAAGACAGAACAAATTGTGTCCTTACTTCAGTGTCTTCATCTGGAAACTAGAGCTGACTATGCCCATTCTCCTCTGCCTTTAGGATTAAGTTACCTCCTTTGGTCAGGGTAAGTAAATACCTATGATGCTTGGCTATGAACAATATAAATATTTTGTAGAAGCCTGTAAAAAGTAGAACAGGGCCTAAGTAAAATCTCCACAAGTCTGGGACAGACAGACCCAGCCCCAAGGTTTAAGAAATGTATAAACTAGGGAAGCACAGAGCCCCTGTTGACGCAAAGGGAACCTCCTTCCCTATAGGTCTTACCTTTCCATACTATTTCATTCCCACCTGCCTCTCCATCTTTACACAGGGACTATGAGCAATTGCAGTATCCCTTGCCATCCTTCACTTCTGGCTGTCCATAAAGAGGAAGAAAAGCAGTCCTATGTAGGTTCCAGTCTTTGAGTAGTGCAGTTTTCAAGCTTAAAATATACAAAAACAAATTGGAAAAGGGGGTGCCTGTACATAAACAAACGTCTGCAAAATCATGGACAAAACTGAGATCCCTGTACATGTGACATGTGTTTCTGGTGTTTGTGTGTTTGCCTGCTTATCTGGGTTATTTTGCCTTTGCACATCTGGATAGGTGAGAAGTGTGTTGTTAGAGGCAATTCTAGACAGAGAAAAGGTAAGTAAAGAAGGTAGAGATGACTTCTGGTTTCCAGGCAGAGGGTTCCTAGAGCAACTGGTACCATGCCATGAAGCCCAATCTACCCCTATGGAGAAATCTGAAAGGTTTCAACAGATATCTGCTGGATTTGCCATAGTTTGTTTACAATTTGCAGAAGACCCTCAAGTCAGCACTGCACAGTGAATATAATCCCTAGTTTAAGGAGCTGACACTCCTATTGCCCCTCCCATATGCTTACTGTATCTGTTTTGTGAATGGATTTAGGTAAATGTTGGTAAATGTTGGCCCCTGGGAGTTCTGCTAACCCTATCCTCAAAATAAAGCTCCGGGTTAAAACTTCAGGCCTGGCACCTAAAACCTGGTCCGGGAAAGGAGGAGATTTTCAGGGAGCTAAGGTCTTCCTGGGCTAAAGCGACTCTCTCCTGCCTTCACCATGCTGCCCCAGCACTTGTTTCTCCAAAACCACTCAGCATTAGTGAGCGGGGAGGAGATGGGAGGGGAGAAAAGGAAAGGGGAGGGGAGAAAAGGAAAGGGGAGGAGAGAAAAGGGAAGGGGAGGGGAGGGAGAAAGGAGGTGGAAAGGCTTGGAGGCCGGCCTGGCGGGGGCGGGACCTAATTCGCAAACTGTTGCTTTGCACTCTATGTCCCAGCGCCCCCTCTGAGATCCCAGGGAGCCACTGTGCTAGGAGAGCCAGAGGGTCCCGAGGAAGCCTGGAGATAGAGGAGGCAGCAGAGGGAAAGTGACCAAGCTAGCCGCTCCATTGAGGGACAGGAACCAAAGGGACGCCCCACGCCCCACGTCAGCCCCGGTTGGGCTCTGGAGACAGCCAACGTCTCTTGCTGTGCGGCGGCTTCGAAGCAGCCTCCCGGAGCTACCCTTTTCTCTTTGGTGAAGTTTTTAAAAGCTGCTAGAGATTCGGATGAAGTGAGGAAATTACGGGGTAGGGCTTACGGTTGCCTTTGTCTTTCTCCTTTCCACCCCTTCACCCCTTTCTGGGTTTCCTCTCTTGCTGCTGCCTCTGCCTGCTCCCCTCTGCCCGCTCCCCCACTTCGGTTGGCCCAGCCCGGCCAGCCCGAGTTTGCAGAGAGGTAACTCCCTTTGGCTGTGAGCAGACGAGCTAGCTCTGCGCTGCAAAGAGGGCTCTGGCGAGTCAGGCAATTTCAGAGACGCTACTGCACTGCATCCAGGACCTGGCTACTTAGGCGGCACTCGGGGTGAGCCCCCATTTCCCCCCAACATCCTCTCCACCTGGCCCTGCATGCCCTCCCCTCCCATTCAGTTTTCAGGACCAAAGATCAAAGGATGAAAAGACAATCAGGTCTTCAGTAGCCCAAAACAAAAACAAACAAAAAACATTCAAACCTGAACAAAACCAAAGGGGTGGGGGGGGAGACCCACCCTGGTCCCTATTTGCACCTGCTTCAGTGGACATTTAATCTGGAAGAGGGAGAGTCCTCTTCTCTTCTCGTCTCTTCTCTCGATCTCGTTCTCGCTCTCCTTTCAAGATTTGAGTATCTTTTGAATCTATCCTCCAAGTATTCAGGAATAGGCTGTGAGCCTACCAGGGCAGACCTTGTCCAACGCGAGTTTTCACTGCACAAGACTTTGAAGCTGTCAGAGAGATTTTGTGTGATCATTCCTGCAAGTTTCTTTCCCAGGAGCTTCCCGCAGGTGGGCAGCTAGCTGCAGTGACTACCGCATCACAGCCTGTTGAACTCTTCTCAGCAAGAGAAAGGGAAACCGCATAAAGGAATTAGGTGGAAGATTCAACCAAGCTCGAGGATGGAGGTGCAGTTAGGGTTGGGGAGACTTTACCCACGGCCACCATCTAAGACCTATCGAGGGGCTTTCCAGAACCTGTTCCAGAGTGTGCGCGAAGTGATCCAGACCCCGGGCTCCCGGCACCCTGAGGCCGTGAGTGCAGCACCTCCAGGCGCCCAGTTGCAGCAGCAGCAGACCAGTCCCCGGCAGCAGCAGCAGGGCGAGGATGGATCTCCCCAAGCCCAGAGCAGAGGCCCTCCAAGCTACCTGGCCCTGGAGGAGGAACAACAGCCTTCACAACAGCAGTCAGCCCTGGCGGGCCACCCCGAGAGCAGCTGCATCCCGGAGCCTGGAGTCCCCTCAGCTGCAGGCAAGGGGCTGCAGAGGCAGCCGCCAGCACTTACAGAGGAGGATGACTCAGCTGCCCCATCCACGTTGTCCCTGCTGGGCCCCACTTTCCCGTGCTTAAGCAGCTGCTCCGCCGATCTTAAAGACATCCTGAGTGAGGCCGGCACCATGCAACTCCTTCAGCAGCAGCAGCAGCAGCAGCAGCAGCAGCAACAGCAGGAGGTGGTATCTGAAGGCAGCAGCAGTGGGAGAGCGAGGGAAGCCGCTGGGGCTCCAACCTCCTCCAAGGACAGTTACCTAGGGGACAGTTCTACCATCTCGGACAGCGCCAAGGAGTTGTGTAAGGCAGTGTCGGTATCCATGGGCTTGGGTGTGGAGGCATTGGAGCATCTGAGTCCTGGGGAACAGCTTCGAGGGGATTGCATGTATGCTTCTCTCCTGGGAGGTCCACCCTCTGTGCGTCCCACTCCTTGCGCCCAGCTGGCAGAATGCAAAGGCTCTCTGCTGGATGACTGCCCAGGCAAGGGCACTGAAGAGACTTCTGAGTATTCCCCATTCAAGGCAGTTTACCCCAAAGGGCTGGAAGGCGAGAATCTGGGCTGTTCTGGCAGCGGTGAAACGGGAGTCTCTGGAACACTTGAGCTACCATCCACCCTGTCTCTCTACAAGTCTGGAGCACTGGAAGAGGCAACGACTTATCAGAGTCGTGAATACTACAACTTTCCAATAGCCCTGGCCGGGCCTCCGCCTCCTCTGCCTGTTCCCCATCCTCAAGCCCGCATCAAGCTGGAGAACTCGCTGGACTATGGCAGTGCCTGGGCAGCCGCAGCAGCGGCACAGTGCCGCTATGGGGACCTGGCGAGCCTGCACGGCGGGGGTGCAGCGGGATCCAGCTCAGGCTCACCCTCAGCCGCTACCTCCTCTTCCTGGCATACTCTCTTCACAGCGGATGAAAGCCAGTTGTATGGGCCCTGTGGCGGAGGTGGTGGCGGCAGCGCAGGCGAGGCAGGGGCTGTAGCCCCCTATGGCTACTCTCGGCCACCTCAGGGGCTATCGGGCCAGGAAGGCGAATTCCCCCCATCTGATGCGTGGTATCCTGGCGGCATGGTGAGCAGAGTTCCCTATTCAAGTCCTAGTTGTGTCAAAAGCGAGATGAACCCCTGGATGGAGAGCTACTCTGGATCTTATGGGGACATGCGGTAAGTTTCTCCATTTAGAAATGTCTTTCAGCCTTGAGTCAGTATGCGTTCTGGGGTATTATATTCTCCTCCTCGCGTGAACATTCTACCGCTGAGAGAGCCCTAGAAGATTCCATAGAGAGGGCTGCCCTAAATGGGGAGCTTTACCTGGACTCTAGGCCTACCTAAGATTTTACCTTAGTGCTCTGAGCCCCGACTGTGAGCCCCAATCACTGCCTTTAATTCCCTGGGTGCTGGTTCCTGCCCTTCCAAATTCCATAACAATTCTCTACTGCCAGCCTCCTAAAATCCTTGCTGCCTCCCCAGGGCTCCAAACTTAAATCCAGTTGCAAGGGCCACCACCAGAAATAAAGCCCTAAGCCCTACACTAATTTTTCTCCTCCACTCCTCCAAATCTGTGAACATGAACAAAATATGGGCAGTTTCTCCTCTTAGAGTCTGTTGCAGTTTGCCCTCCAGCCTGTGGCAGTCCTGGCAGGTTCGAGGAAAAATGACTGGCCCAAGCTTTTCTCAGCCCGCCTCCTTCAAAGACATAAAATGGAGTGTGAGATTAGGGGGAACAAGATGGTCTCTGAGTTCTAAAAACTCTATGAAGAAGGGTCGAAGTTCCTTCCCTGACAACAATTAAGGACATGCCCTAGGACTGGAGGTCAGCACAGAGAATCTAACCAGGCAGGATTAGAGAGCAGGCAAAGGTAGAGGAAAACCAAAGGACAACTTTCTTAGTGAACACTGGGCAGGATTTGCCCTCACAGGTTAACTATATTGGAAGTAACTGCTTGTTTTTTGTTTTTTTTCTTGTGGATTATAATGGACCCACAGTCCTCTACTTCAGGTTTGTATCAGACCTATAAAGAGGAGAATGTTCTTTTAGAAAATAATTTAACCACACTTGCGTCTGATTTATAAGTGTTGGGAAAAGTTTTAAAGGATTTCTGTGTACTCAGAAATCTGCTTTTAGGCTCTTCAATATATTCCTTCATTTTAGGAACATTTTCAAATATGAGCTGTTACATCTAACAAACTGAATAAGAACTGTTACGGACCTGTGAGTTATAATCTTGCCCAAAAATTTTAATTAGAAAATGAGAAAAGTGGCAGTCAATTTCATCTTGCTTATTATAACTTCTTCCTTACCGAAGTTGTTTATCTTTTTGCAGACTATGTTGATGATTTTTGCCCCAGCAAATGGAGATATTAGTATATCCTAGTGAGGGAGGGAATATATTGACTGGAGAACTAACTCCTCAGATTTGTTGGGTACTGATATCACCCATGGACTTGTTGTGTATTGTTCTGCATTTTCTATAGCTGTGACTATATCTGTTACAAAATTTCTTTGGCAACTTAAAGTCAACAATTTGCCTTCTTTCACTGATGCTTTTGTTCTTGGAAGGTTGATAGTATAGTGTTAGAAAAGAGAGGGGAGGATAGAATTTCATAAAATATTTTCTGGGTTATTGAAGAAACAGCTTCTTACCAGGCTTTACGTGCCATTAGCGTTTTTTAAGGTTTGGCTTACAGGATTTTTAAAGGGTTTATTTATAGTGTCAAAGTCTTTTCTTATTAATTGGGGGGGGGGATTGTTTGTTTTTATTTTTCTGAGGTGGTTATACTGTGGCATAAAAGTTATTTTCCATTTTATAAGAACAGATTTACTTGGTAGGGTTAACTTGATTTTGAAAGGCTGTAGCTAGTCAGCGAGCCCTCTTCTTCTATGAGCTTTTCTGGGGCAGAGGATGTCAAAGGTGCTTCTTGACCTACTATTGTGCTAAACCCAGTCACTGGAACCTTCCCTCTTTTGCATGCCTCCTCTAACTAACTCAGTTAACAGGGAGTAAATGAGTGATTCCACATATTTGTTAAGGAATAGGTATCTTCCAAGAAATAACCTGAAATTTTCAGGAAGTGGTTATCCAGAGCAAAATGTTTTTACAGGTGTGCAGTAAGGTAGGTGATTTTATCCCAGGCCTTAATAGAAAAACCTCTCTATTAGAAAGACCTGCTTAAAATAATGACCTGAACTAATGAAAATTTTTCAGTATCCAAACAAAGTACGAAATTATTGAATCTTTCCTGGTTTCTGATTGCTGCACTGGTTTGAGAGTCTAGTGCAAAGGAAAACTGCTGTTTCTGTCCTGTGGGTTGACAAAGAATTTTCATTTCTAAAATATAGAAAATTCTTGATTCAGTTTTTTTAATACCAATTCATCAGAATGCAACCAATCCCAATCTAAAAATAGACATTTTCTTACTTTTTCTTTCTTCCCCTCACTTTGTAGAGGCATAATTTGGTAAAAGGCAAGGGTCTGTTTTTTTGTTGTTGTTGTTTTTTTGTTTTGTTTTTAAAGCCAAACCCAGAGCTTCCACCTTCTCTGCATTGCATGTATTATAGACCAATTTTGAGTTAAAAATCTCAAAATTCTAGAGGCCTCCAATAACCTATTGGATTTCTCCCTTTTCCAATTGTGTTTGTGTGTTCATATACATTAGTTAATTGTAAGGGTGGAAATTTTTAAAACTTTAGTAACTTCTGTAATAACTATGTTTTTATATATCTACAGTGTTTCTGGGGAGAGAAGAGAGGCTGAAGGTGGTCTTTATTTTCTTATTAAATTTACCATGTGGTTTGAACAGAAGGAATCATAAAAAAGTGATGCAGCTTGTGTGCAACCCTGGTGATATTTTATGGAACTGTCTTCTTTCAGAGATCAAACAAGACTACAACTTTGTTAATTGACCACTGTCCCATTTGACAAAAGTAGAGCCCTTTATATTCTGGAAAATAGCACAATATGACAAATATTTATTCTTGGGAGATAAGGCTTAGGGGAGCCCGTCAAAGAATTAGAGTTGGGGTTTAGATAAATTGTCCAGATGCAAAAAGAAACTTTAAATTTTCTCTTGATATTTGGTTCTGGTCTTCATAATAACTAATATTTTAGTGGTGCTTCAAGATTGGCAAATCCTATCATGCTCCATTAGTAATTTCCAAATAAGTCATTTTATTAACTCCCCTTTCCATCTTCTTCCCCTCCTCAGTTATCAAGCAGATTTTTATGACTGTCTTTCATGGAGCAGTTTGTCTGTTTTGTACAGCAGAATTTTGCTTGGGGATCACGATAGATTGACACTTTTTGTCCGGAGGCCTTGAACCAGTATCTTGGGGGAAAAATCCTTTATCCATGGTCAGCAAATCACTGGTGAGTTCTCTCTGGGCACCAGTAATCAGAACCCAAGGACAAAATAGCCACTCTGGCTGGTACCCCATTTTGAAATATGTGCAAAATGTAGCGATGGAAGGTTCCTTTTGGTTGTCCACAGAGTATCTGTCTCAGTTCGGCCAAAGATTAACATAAGTGAGAGATATTTTCAAAGAACATTACAGCCTTCCAATTGCAGGGTCACTTTGTGGTGCCTTCTTGCCAGTGCTAATTTTACCTCATTAGCCATGTATTCTTTCAGCTGTAAACTTTAATATAATGTATTGAATTTGCTGGAGCATTTAATTTTGTTTTTTAAAAGTTCCTTTCCTCCCTGTAGTAATTTTATCATATGGTATACATATACTAACTTAAAACAAGTCATTCTTTGGCCTCCTTACTCTTACTTCTACTGTGGCTGCTCTTGGTGGAGTTAGGGGCATAAACAATTTTATTATTTTTTATGGTGCTATGGGTTTCATTCGGACTCTGCTCAAGAGGGAACTTAAAGCTGTTGGGTGTAGCAAGTAAAGGGCTTATTTTATACCCAAATCAGAAAACATGATTCTGAAACATAAAAAGGAAACAAAAATCAAGTTTTGTGAGTTTGGTAGGAGAGGAAGAAGGAAACCTCTCTTCATCCCCTACCTAATTCCACCATTTTCTCTTAGTTTGCAGTTTCCTCAAGTGCTGCCTATATTCCTGATTTTCTTTCTTTCTACTCCTTTCTGGCTTTTGACATTGAAATATAAGTCTTACTTTTCAGATTATTTTTCTCATTATTCCTATAGATTGCGCCTAAATATTTTTTTTTAATTTAAGAGTAACACATCAGATCAACCTCAACTCCTCTCTTTTAAGATTAGATGGCTTAAAGTAATAGCAAAATGAATAGCTGGGCTTTTTTATCTTAAAGTTAGAACCCGATTCAACAGTTGCTGAGGGAGTTGAACTAGATAGCTTGAGGTGAGGACTTGGCAATTTATTGAGGTATTTTGCTGGCTACTATCTCTGAATCTCTCTCTCTCTCTATTGATCTTTGTTTTTCTGTGTCTACTGGTAATTTTGGCAACCTTTTCTCAAAGCCTGCGAAGAACTGGGCCCTCTCCCTTCCGAGGCTGCTCTGCCTGGATCAAATCACCAAAGTGCTGTCACAAGCAGTACCTAATGTGCATATGAGGATGCTTGCTATAAGTGACTGGCTGGGCTTATATTTAGAATTATAAATTAATAATTTGAAAATAAAGAAAGATATTAAAATATAGTACCTCAGACTTCCCTTGTCAGCATTCTCTCAAGTTTTGAGATGTTGAATTCAGAGTAAGTTATTCTCATCCTAAACTCAAATTTGACTCTTTTCATTGCTTGTAAAGTTATATGCAGAATTATGAAAGCTCATATTTATATTGCACTCTTTTCAAAGGAAAGACCCAGTGTCTTCCAATTTATTCACTAGCACTCATGTATATTTGAGTAGGCCAGGAGGTGCTTAGTGAACACCCCCTTGCCAGGTGAAGAAATAGAAATAGTTGCATTTTCTATAACATTGTGTACCATGTGGGTAAAGCTCTGTGGAGGAACATTTCAGCTTTTTTCTTGAAGCTTCTCACCTGACAAATACTTTTTTAGATTGTTGCTCAGTAAGGATACTTTCAATGGCTGTTGCATAGAGATGATAGACTGAATTATGCATAATTCCCTGCACACTCATAGGTGTTGCCACCTTTTTTCTCTCACACCAATTCCTGCTGCCAACTTGTTAGCCACAGCAGGGTTGAGAGTGGCTAATCTAGAGAAGCTTATAACTCCAAAGTGCTGATTACTTGAGAATGCTGCCAATTTAAATTATGCAGTATCTGAGTTCTATTTTTTAATAACAGCTTTTTTTGAGGCATAATTCACAATGTATATAATCCAGCCATTAAAAGTTCAAAGATTTTTAGTATATTCAGAATTAGGTGACCATCACCACAGTCAATTTTAGAACATTTTAATCACTTAGCAGTCAACTCCCCTCCCCCAACTCTGAGCAGTTCCCAACTACAGACCTACTTTTGGTCTCTATGGATTTGCTTATTCTAACATTTCATATAAATGGAATTATACAGTGATCTTTTGTGACTGGCTTCTTTCATGTACATGAATAATAATTTTAGTGTTCATCCATATTGAGGCACATATCAGTATTTAATTATTTTTAATAACCAAATAATGCTCCATTATATGGATGTACCACACTTCATCTATCCATTCATCAATCGATAGACATTTGAGTTGTTTCTACCTTTTGGCTATTATCAATAATACTGAAATGAACAGTCATGTACAAGTGCTTTTTTGTGAACATATGTTTTCAGTACTTTCTGTTACATACCTAGGAGTGGAGTTTCTGGGTCATATAATAACTCTTTTGAGGAACTTTGAAACTGATTTCATAAATAGCTGCACCATTTTATAATACCACCAGCAATATAGGAAGGTTCCAATTTCTCTATATCCTATTAATACTGTCTTTTTAATTATAACTATTCCAGTGGGTGGGATATGGTTTCTCAAAGTGGTTTTGATTTGTATATCCTTTTAAAATTGTTTAAATCATTTCTATATAAAAAACTGACCAAAGAGATAAGAAAGGCAAACGGAGGCCAAAGAAATAACTAGCTATGTTTGGCTTATGTTTAGCTTTATGTAAACAGCTGGAGTCATAATTTTGTTTTTATATGTTGTCTTTTGGATAAAGTAAATGCCACCACACCTTCTGGTGTGTATTTCTAGATGTGGAAATGGTTCATTTACTTTCAAATAGTTTGGGCTTCTTTTTGGGACTTCATTCCATAACCATGAAGCAGAGATAAAATTCACCAATAAAGGAACTGTACTCTGGCCTCATTAACACTTTAGGCTAAGGGCATATCTAATCAGCTACAGCTATTGTGTCCTGATAATGGTAAGTGAACTGTAGACCACTGAACAAAATATCATACTGTGATGTAGCTGTCTTTAGAGATGACCCTAATAAAGTTATTTTTTAAAACATACCCATCAATCTACTACTTTTCATTAAGCAACTGCTATCTGTGTGCTAGGAGGAGATCAGGGTAAAGGGGACATGATTCAAAAAAACCTTGAGGTCACTGCCCTCAATGAGCTTATAGTTATTTATGGTATGGATTTTTAAAATGTATGCCTTCCAAAAAGAAATTGATCAAAGTAGGCTGGAGTGGCTGAAGTCTATCTGCCTTTTATCCTTTATGGATTAGGTGGGGACATGATTAAACTTAAGCAACAGATTATAGGTCTTGATGGATATTTCAAATACCAGAAGGAGGTACTTCGGGAAAGACAGTGAAGAGTGAGGCAGATTAGTAGTTTGGAATCTATTTCTGCTTTTTTTCAGTGTCACCCAGTCAAGTTAGTTACTACTTTCTTCCTCAGTTCCTTTGGCTATATCTTTGCTTTTGTTAGAAACATATTTTGATGTATTTTACTATCAATATCTGCAATATATGAGGAATTAATTAAATTAAGGGGATTGATGTGTCTAAGTTTGGCTTGAAAGCCAATGAATATGCCCAGTGTGGTGGTCAGATCAAGAATTACTCAAGGTTTCCTTTGAACATGATGGCTTGCTTTGAGATTCTGTATAAATGGGGTTTCAGGCTGTTGGTTAAGTGACTGAAGTGACAAGACAAATCAAACAATTCTTGGGGTAAGAGACACATGAAACCTTTTTTTAAAAAAAAAAATAGACGATATAGCTTTTTTTTTTTTTTTTTTTTTTAATGACTTACCCTCTAATCATGGGCTATTTTCTGCAGATTGAATTCTCTTCTTTTCTTATAGAACTGTAATCCCACTATCTGTCCACTAGGGGGACTGCAAGCGTCCTGCAGCAGAATTTTCTTGGGAATGGTTGGCCTCTTTTGGTGGATTCAAGACATCACAGGCTAACTTGAGCCAGAACTTATGTATTTAGTACCAAGGCAATAAATAAGCTACTGTAGTACTTACTATTTTATCTGAGATGTTCTTTTGCAAAGTGAAAAACATTTTTAGTAACACTGTCTGACTTATTGATACCTTTTCCAAATGTGGTGCAGGGAACAGTGACATTGGACATATTCCAGTAGCACTTTACAGTTTACAGAGCAGTTTCATATTCTGTTATTGCATTTAATCCTCACTTTATACCTTATACAAGTATCCAGGTTTCATGGTATTGTAATATTCTTCATACTATTATAATGCTTTTATTCCCATTGTAAATATTATATTCAGAGAAAGTAGTTAACATGTCTAAAGTCAAACAGCTTCAAAGTGGCTGAGATGGGATTTCAGCCCCACTCTCTTCCTTAAATCAAGTGTTCCTATTTCTTTTATCACATAACCCTCTCACCTCATAGATTAAAAATAGGGAGATTGTGAGAGAGAAAGAACCTTAACTGGTATCAATAATAAAAACTAGTGAAGCTCTTAAGGATTCAGGGTGGTTCTCTTTTTCACTAACCAGACTGATAGATTGGGTTGTATGGAAGTTCTGGGTATCAGTAACCTTGCCATCCTACTTTATAGCCTGTGCTTGTTCAACAAATATTTATTGAGTATTATATGCCAAATTTATACTAGGTACTGGTGACAAGGCAATCAATAAGGCAGACAAAAATTCCTCCCCTTGTGGAGTCTACAGTTTAGTGAGAAGAGGCTTGTAGATATGTCAAAGAGTGATATGTGTCATGAAGAGTAACAACACAGTGTGAGGGATACAGATTGATAGTGTGAGGCACCAGTTCATTCATTCACTCATTCATTCATTTATAATTGATGTCCTCCATTCCCCCCCCACTTTACACCTCTCCACTCAGTCCCCCTGGACCATTTTATATTTGTCGGTCATGGAATGCCTTACTGGGAAGGTGATATTTGAGCAGAGATCTGAAGGAAGTGAACTATAGGGATATCTGGGATTACAATATTCCAGATACAGGTAACCACAGGTACAAAAGGTCTGAGGAAGGAGCAGACTTGGTGTGACGAAGGACATACCGCAGGGAGACTTCTAAGGCTGCTTTAAGTAACTGGAGAATGATAAAAGAGATCAGAGTTCATGAAAGGCATCATAGGTTTTTTTAGGACTTTGCTTTTTTTAATTTTGATATGGGGAGCCATTGGAAAGTTTTGAGCAGCGGAGTAACGTGATCCAACATATTTTTAGCAGGATCCTTCTTTTTCATATTATATACTACTGTTTGATTTTTTTAAATACATTTGTTGGTTTACTTATTGTCTGTGTGGAGAAGAGGCTGCAGGAGCAAGAGGAAAGCAAGGATATGAGGCTACTGTAGTGATCCAGGTGAGAGATGGTGGCAGCTTAGACCAAGGTGGTCTTGTTGGAGGAGATGAGAAGTGGCTGGATTGTGGATGTGTTTGCTGGTAGAGGTGACAACATTTACTTACAGATTAGATACTTTTTGTGAGAAAAAGAGAGGAGCCAAGGCTGATTGTTAAACTTCTGATCTGAGCAATTTAAAAAGTGTAATTACCATTTACTGAAATGGTGAAGATTGTAGGCAGAGCAAATATGTATGTGGGTGGTTATGAATCAAGAGTTTGGTTTTGGATATATAAAGTTTGAGTTATCTGGTGAACATCCTGATAGCTTATTTTAAGTTTTCATGCAGTGCCCACAGCTTTCCTCTTCTTCAAGATGATTAAAATGGACCTTAGATATCACCTAGGTCTTTGGCACCTTCTTCCCCTTCTCCTTTTACTTTATAGCATGTAGAGATGGGTAGCATTTTGTCCATGGTAAAACAAGTTGGCAACAGAATTAAAGCACAAACTCAGTTCTCCTGGATTCCAACTTGGTGCTTTTTGTTTTTCTTCAGTGTTATTCATTAGGGAAAAGAGTGAGTCTTCTTCTTGCCCAAACCTTAAACCAGGTAATTAAACTAAAGAGTGAATAAAAGAACTAGAGTAACACACAAATTGACTATTGTCTCCAATAAACCACAATATTATTATTATGTTTTTACTGAACTGCATACAAAAATAATGTATCCTTGAAAAACATAGTAAGCAGATCAAAACTAGAACCTACTGAGAATCTTAACAGAAATGTCCTGAGATTGTAGGATACTAGAGTTCATGGAACCTGAAAATTCATCTTGTCCAGTTAGATCGTTCTATGGCTGAAGTGCCTTAAGCACAGAGATGGAAAGGAACTTGACCAAAGTCACAAGTAAAGCTAGTGTCTTTTAGTCAAAGCCTGTTCTGGGGGTTAGCTATCTGTTGCTTCCTTGAAAAAGTTTATGTTGGTAATGTGATTCCTCACTCAAAACAAAGAATTGTAATAATAGCAATAATAATGATAGCACAGTAAGTGCTATCATAGATTGATTCATAACCACCCACATACATATTTGCTCTGCCTACTTACTGTGCTATCATTTCAATACCTGACATGGATTAACTCATTCAATTCTCATAACAACTTTGGTAAATAGGAAACCCAAAGAGGTTAAGTAATGTGCCCAAAGGTCACACCGCTAGGAAGTAGCAGAGCTTGTGCACACACCCAGGAAGTACGGCTAGTAACTAGGAGGTTCTAACCACTATATACTACCAGAAGCTTTTCAAATTAGCCAGCTGTTTACCTCTACTCTCCCAATAGACTGGTGACTGAGGTGACCTCATTATGCACTGCCTTAATATAATCTACTGATCCTCACCAAGTAGCTGAATGTGTGGGGATTAAAGTAGAGGTGGAGTGACACAAAGCAGGGTGGGGGGAGGTGGGGTGATAGTGAAAACAATTTGATAATTTACAATAGGGATTGGAAAGAAAAAACTGTAGAAATTATTGAAAAAGGCTTAGGGATCCAAAGGTCATTGAAAATCTCAAAGTCCACCAGAAACCTGGGCATTATTATGCCTCTTAAATAGGAGAGCTACCAAGGTAAGAAAAATGAAATAGCCATTTTTTTTTTGAGTTAGGGACTCTTTTATGTGTTTTACATATGGTAACTCATTTAATTCTCAGAATGAATCCCTGAGTTATGTATTATTATCATTCTCATGTTACTGGTAAGGAAGTATGCACAGAATAATTACATAACATTCCCATTACTATAGAACAAGTGGAAAAACAAATATTCGAATCTAAGCAGTTCAGATCCATAACTTATATTCTTTTCCACTACATTTAGGGAAAGGAGTCCTACTCCTATTACACATTTTTTAATACCAAAACATTCTGCCTGAACTTCAAACATTGGGCAACTCTTTTTTTTTCCCTTAAAAAAATTGTTGACACTATTACAGATGCATTTCTTACCCTTAAAATACAACAGCTTCTTTTAAAATCTCTTACTTGGAAAAGTATGTACCTACAGTCACATGGTGAGTAATTAGCAGAACCAGAGCTTGAACTTGAGACTCCAGATTGCTAGACCTTTTTGCATTTTATCACTCAGGATCCCTTCAAATACTGACTTGTCTCCCTCTGTTCCTCCTTCTGAATCACACTAACTAATGCTTAATCTTTTTATAAAGTTAACTTTCTCCATCAACAAGATTGAACAGAGAATGGGGATAATAATCAGAAAATCTCTCTCCTTCTAGATATTGGACAAATGAAGACAAATGTCAGCATATGGGATTTGCCCTAAATAAGAAGGGGAACTTCCAGTACTTGCCCAAACTGGTTATGCAAGATGCCACAGGAAGTCATAAATGTGGTTGTCAGATGACATTTTTGTTACTGTGGAAATGGAAGCAAGCTACTATGAAAGTCTTTTTAAAGACTTTAAAAAAAGGTTTTTTAAAGATTTTTTTAAAAAGAAGGTGCAATCTTGCCACTCACAAAAACAACTACTTAGACATTGCTTTTGCAAATTGGCAGTACATAAGAAAAAGCATCTTTCCAAACTTGTCATTTAGTGACACCTCTCTGAAGTGTCCACCTCTAGATGAAGTCATTTAAACTGAGAGTTGGGAATAAAGATGAAAACCCTGATATTTAGTGACAAAAGATTCCAAAACAGGTGAGAATTATAATAATACATAACTCAAGGATTTGTTGTGATAATTAAATGAGTTACCATATGTAAAACACATAAAAGAGCCCCTAACTCTAAAAAAATGGCTATTTCATTTTTCTTACCTTGGAATCCTTTCTTACCTAAATATCAGGGTTTCCTATTTGGGTCTGTTTACTCCTTCCATTTCATCTTTGTTAAAAAAAAAAAAAATAGAAAGGCTAGCAAGTGTGTAGTCTGTGGGAGTTTCCAGTTGTTCATTTGAAAAACCTGCTTGATCAGCCTTTTAAATAAAAAAGTCCAAATTATACTGAAATATTTCAGTCACCAACTATCTAATAATAGACCTAAAATGTTAACCATGTTCATATTTTCAGATGATGTGTCATTTGCTTTGGACATTTGCTGGTCCTTGCTGAGGTGCTGGATTGAATTCAAATATAACAGATCAGATATGGAATTAAATAGGGTGGGCTTTTCTCTGGGGACATTTATACTCTTCCAGATTCAAACTTTCTCATTAGAGATGACCCCACAATGTCCTCAGAAACCTACTTTTAAGGATTTTGGAGTTAGAATAATGAAACTATGTGTTGTTTTCAAAAGCCTTCTCACCTCTTGCCTGGATTAGTGCAGTGAGCTCATGCCTGCTCTCTCTAGTTATTTCTGCTGCTCACTGATTCATATTGTAATCATCACACCATGTTCCCAAAATTTATCTACAATATTGTTAGTGTCCTCCTTTAAACAGTCATTAGTGTATAAGTTCCTTGAGCGTTGGAGCTCTAATTTCTCTGTCCTCAATGCTTAAAACAGAGGAAGCCTCATTGTGCAGTTATGTATGCAGCTTCTCCCCATTTGCTTATATGTTAGAAGTACAAATTATTTAAGTCCAGTGTTCAAGGCTTTTTGTGATATGGCTTATTTTTCCAGTCTCAATACATTTAATTCCCTTACAAAAATATTAAACACCAACCAAATGGATATAGTCACTGTCACTTTAAACCATCCCCGCTCCTTTATTCATTGAACTTGTTATTTTCCCCATTATTCCTTTGGTTTTGAAGCCTATCCCACTTTTAACAATATACCTTATTCTAAGCTTAGCTCTATTGCTGTCTCCTATAAGATTAAGTTTCCCATCCCTAACCCATTGAGAAGAGATGTCTGTAATATGAATGTAGACTTCAGTTTCCTCATCTGTAAATTAGCACTAGAAATGTCTTGTTTGTAAGATTTTGAGGAGAGAGGATCAGATGACATGATGGATGTTAGGTACAAGTTAAAAGTCAGTGCCTAATATATTTTAGATTTATCCTTTCTTCCTTCTCCATTAATATGGTACTGAGTTTATTAAATTATAATTTTTGTTGTGCATGTATTATATGTCTTTCTATTTTTATTTTTTAAAGTATATTTATTGATTTTTTACAGAGAGGAAGGGAGAGGGAGAGAGAGTTAGAATCATTGTTGAGAGAGAAACATCGACCAGCTGCCTCCTGCACACTCCCTACTGGGGATGTGCCTGCAACCAAAGTACATGCCCTTGACTGGAATCGAACCTGGGACCCTTGAGTCCGCAGGCTGACGCTCTATCCACTGAGCCAAACCGGTAAGGGCTGTCTTTCTAAAATGTATCCTCTTTAGGGCAAATATTGTTTCATGAATGTTTTTGTGTAAAATATACAAATATATAGCTTAAAATTTGTCACATAGTAGGTATTACATAAGTATTTCTTTATTGATTCTGAGTCAATACTATTAAGTGACTGCCAAAAACAACTAAGTTCCATTAATAGAAAATTTGGATTAAAAATAAAGGAAGTGACAATCTTACTCTGTTAAATTATAGTCAGACCACATCTGGTGTTCAACCACAGTATTCATGGGGCTTCGCCTCTTGTAAAGCATGGAGAAGCTGAGATGTTCGGATGGGTATGGGAAAAGAGGCAGGGAAAAGTGGGTATAAATATTATACCCACTTTTATACTCATTATGTTATACTCATTATGTCTGAAGGATTGTCATTGAATAAAGGAGTTAAATATTTTCTGTAGAACCCCAAAGGGCAAAACCAATGAGAACAGATCACAGTTCAGTAAAAAGAAAACATATCCTCAGAGTGGTTTCACCTACATCAGAAGTTGCCAATATTGGCCAGATATGTTTTGCAAGTGCGCGTGTGTTTGTGATTAGTTTCTAACATTTCACATAAAAAAATCAGATTTCCAGTTTTGGGAATGAAGATCTGACATTACTGGTCTATATCCCTGCATGGCAATAGCCAGCAGTTGCTCCTTACCTAGATGGGGTGTGCACTTTCCACTTTTCCCAAACACCAGCTACCTTAAATTACTTGCTTGATTCTTATATAGACATTGAATTTTCCATCCTTCTCAGGTCAGGGACCTAGGCAAATCTTAAGATCCTTCCTTAACCCAAGGGTTTTTTTTTTTGTTTGTTTGTTTGTGTTTTTTTCCCCCCTCATATAGGAGGGACTAAAGGAAAATGCAAGGAACCCTGCAATCAGATACAACCTGGCTTTCAGTTTTGGTGCAGTCATTTGCCGACTGTATGACTTTGGGCGAGTAACTTGACCTCTTTGAATCTCAACTTCTTCATTTGTAGACAGCTCTCCTCACAGTGTTATTGTGAGAACTAAATAAAACAACTTAGAGGTCATGCCACTTAGTAGATGCTGAAATATCCTATATAATAAGAGAGGAATATGCTAATTAGCCCTTACACCCTGAGGCCTAACAGCCAAGCACATTACAACCAGATCACGGATCAGCAGGAGGGTGGGTCAGTGAGGTACAAGCTGGCTGCAGAGAGCTACAGGAGGGGGCAGGGCAGCAAGCTATGAAGGGGAGTTGGGAGGAGGGGGCAAGGGGAGCTACAGGAGGGCGGAGCAGTGGGCAGAGAGCTACAGGAGGGAGAGGCAGCATGTGGAGAGTTATAGGAGGTGGGCAGAGGCCTACTGGCACACGGATTCATGCACAGGGCTACTAGTTCATTAATAATAATCTTAATTAATAATAAGTTTCCTTCTTATTTATCACACCCTTTCTGTCCATTGGCAGTATCACAGAAGTAGCAAATTCATTCTTATTAAAGGCATTTGAGAAGAAGTTGGACTTGTTGGGAACCATGTATATAGGTAAGAACTTTGGACTCAATAGTAGGTGATTTCCACAGTTGCTTCCTAATAATTTAAAAGCCTACAAATGACTCAAAATGTCCATTTGGATTATTTTAGGTGTACCTTACAGATTTAAGGATTTTTAATAAACAACAGAGAGACTAGCTAGGGCTCTTGGGAAAGAAGTTGGGGTCAAGGCTAAAGTATAATGTTCAGGCATAGACTTTGACATCTACCAAATTTTGGGTTAAATCCTGGTTCTGATAATTACTAACTGTATATTCTGGGCTACCTAATCTTTCTTAGTTTCAGTTTCTTCATTTTTAAATGAAGATAATAGCCCAGCTGGTGTGGCTCAGTGGTTGAGTGTCGACCCATGAACCAGGAGGTCAGGGTTCAATTTCCAGTCAGGGCACATGCTCTGGTTGTGGGCTCCATCCCCAGTGGAGGCTTACAGGAGGCAGCCGATCACTGATTTTCTCTCATCATTAATGTTCTTATTTTCTCTCCCTCTCCCTTCCTCTTTCTGAAATCAATAAAAAACATATTTTAAAATGAAGATACTAATATTTCCCTAATTGGGTTCTTGTGAAGATAAGTGAAATAATAAATGTAAAATATCTTCACAAGTGCTTCAGAATAAAAGCTTATTAAATTGTACTCATTATTATTACTATTACTATTACCACTGCTGTTATTAAGACCAGACAGGCAGGCCTTGGGGAAAATGCTCAGCTAGACTCAGAATGAAGTATGTGGGTCTTTCCCCAGGCCACTGCTACCCACTTTTCCTCTCCACAATGCCCCAAGCCTCCAAAATGCTTTGTCTGGAATGTAAGCGTGAGGTCATTGAAGATAACAGGGAGCATGATTTGCTTTGGTAATGCAAGTTATTAAGTTACTCCCCTCAGCCCAGCTGAAATCTTTTACTAGTTGATGCTTGTTTCAAAGTGCAAGACTGAGCTAGTCTGAGAAGAGACAGAGAGTGAGAGGACCAGCCAGAGGTCATGGTCCTCCACAGGGAACAGAATGACCCAGTCCAAAGTCTGGGCCCTTGATGAGCTTGGAGCCTCTACATTTATAAACCAGTTACTCCACTACACATATTTGTCCCCTTCCCCCACAGAATCACTGGGCATGAATTTCCTTGACATGAAACCATCCCCCTTCTCATCCTTGTGCTCCATACAGCTGGAAAAAGGCAGACAGCAAAAACAAAAATAAGCCTTTCAGCACAGAGAGAGAGAGAGAGAGAGAGAGAGAGAGAGAGAGAGAGAGAGCTTTACAGCAGTGCTGAATTGCTCAGGAAGCTCATGTTAACAAAGTACCTTCCTGACCACCTCTCAACACCCCAAACAGATTAAAACATGAGGTTTCTTTCACTGTCTTAGAGCAGCTCTTGCCTGGGTATATTTAAAGATCTGCTAAGTCATTGAAGAGCAGGCTGGCAGATTTCAAGAGGCAAGGACTATACCCTAGTCTATAGGTAAGTAGAAAGGTGAAATCTACATGGTTTTCTCCCATGAAGCGGAAAAAGGTCACCCACTTCTAGAAAGCATCTATCAAGACTTCTTATTCTATCACTTTTGGTTTTCTTACAAAAGAGTAAGAGTGAGAGGGAAGGGACACTCCTACCAGTGGGTCACCTGCCTGAATTGTAATGCTCCTGCTATTGGTAGCTGAGAGCAGCATAAAAGTGTTAGCAGGATGTATACATTTTCTTCTTTCCTTTTCAGTTTCTGCTCACTGGCATTGTTGCCATGGCACATGCCAGTTTCTGGAAAGTAATATATAGTATTTATATTTATATTGTATTCTCCACTCCATTTCTGAATTTATTAGTGCAAAAATTAGCAGTTAGCGAGTTTTCATTTTGGGGCTTCATATTGGGGCTTCTTTAGAGACAGTCGTTTCTCTGGTTTTAACTCTTTAAACCTACAGCCCTGAAATTTGACAAAGTCTTGAGCTTCTCCTTAGTCCTGTTCCACAGATTCCAAGCCCCT